>CM049322.1:56960885-58183385 GCA_026874595.1 Sipunculus nudus | reverse complement strand
CTAGACCTTTTCTAGTATCAGTATTTAGTTTATCTTCACAATGAATATTGAAATCTTCGCCCATAATCATCTTCAGATGTGTTTTCACTATGTGTTCCAAGTACCCACTGAATTCGTCAATAAAATCATTTAGTGTAGCGGAATTCTTGTCGGAAAAAGGTGGTCAATAAACAACTATAACATGAAGTGTGTCCGATTTTCATCTCACAATCAACTCTGAAAAGTCAAATGTTTCCCCTTGATCAACTGATATTCGTTTCGGTTTCATGTTCTGATTGCAGACGATACCCAAATCCCCAACCTGTTCGTTCGGGTCTCGGACAGTGGTTAAAACTGTAATCACTGGTTGTTGCCTCAACAATAATTGCATGGTCAATGACATGGTGTGGGCCGAGATCACAAAGGCCCAATTTCTCTAGAAAGCGTTTGCCTAAGAAGCCATGCAATGATGCAAGTGCAGGGGAACACAATGTTGTTATTGTTATTGTACGACGATCAAAGATTCATGAAATTTAGTTACATTGTTTGTATATTTCTTAAACATTTCTTGCTTCTCTGGTACCCGAAGAAATGTAACATATTTAATATCACTTGACAGTAATTAACATCGAAAATGGCATTGTCGAATCCGTACATTCGCTGAAGGGAAAGCTAGCTTATGCGAATGTTATTTGCCCTGTTTTAAGTGTATTGTTTTCCTGATTAGCATAGTTAAAAGGGTATCTAACCGAATACTGTTTTTAAATATGTACATACCTTTATTATACATGTTGAGGGAGCTTTATGCGTTCAGTAGGATATATCCGCTGCATGAGGATCAAAAGTTAACAGGTGTAGCTTTCCAGCATATGATGACTGTGTACACAGTTGATGTGTGGGCGGAAAATACCACGTAAATTTTACTTATCTTTGATGACTAGTGCGTCTCTGGCCATGCGATCACACATCGGTGTATAGGAGATTACGGAAACACATGTAACGCGGAAGACCGACAACTGAACATTTTGAAACCAATTGTATACACCGTGCTTTTAAAAGAATACCAGTGAGCTAAGCGTGCTAGGAACAAGAGTCGGATTTGAACTAAACTTGGCCGCCTGTCGATAATCTGTTCCCATATTCAACCATTATAGGATGGGGATGTTTGTATATTTAACGGACACATTTTTTTTTCACTCTTTGTTCTTTTTTTCGTATGATTTTATTATAAAATGTAAATAACAATCTGAGAGTCAAAGGCTTAAAATAACTGTCACACAGTATCGGTTTATAAATATCAGTCGGACCCATGACAATCCAATTGTGAACTATACAGCGAAGGATGTTGTACGGAATAGTGATGAACAAAACATATCTGAATTTTCACAAAATTTTCACTGGTTTTCTTACCTTTCTTTTTAACCTATGGTGAAGCGTGGCTGGGATTGTGTCTGGCGATCGTGTGGTATATATTGGTTTGCATGTTAGGAACTTAATATATTCTTAACATAGTTTGATTTTACCTTATCAAGCACCTGACTAGCACAAACCAGGTTGCATCCTACATTCCGGACTCCCGTCATGGCTATTGCACCTTCGGCAAAGGAAAACCAAGCAAATATTCCATTCCTGACTTTATCCGACAACTATTATTCTTGCCCGGGTATTTGACTACCCGGTCGGTATTACCGTTAACATCTGCTACATGACATCCTACTCGAGAAGGAAGCCAATGGAGACTGAGCTCAAGGGACCCCGTTTCTTTATTCCGTAAGAACTTGATAACAAACCACCAGACGCCTACCTTACCAACTCCCACTGTCCACTCTCAGACTGGATATCTCTAAACCACTAACCTATTTACCTACGTCCAATTTAGCCTGCAGTCGATAATAATTATCGACAAAATAAATCAAAGGAAAATTCTCTTGAATGTTGGGGGTAATGTTCTTTACACAATTTATTCCATATATATATATATATATATATATATATATATATATTTATATATATATATTGATTGAAATTATTATCAACAATTACGACAGAGGCCATGCTTTTGTTAAAGAATGATACTTTGAGATGGTTCCATCTTCACCTATTTGGGTTATTATTTGTTAATCAACTGATTACAACTGAGACCCATGATAAATACACACACATCTAGTTTCTAGAGAATTCACTGTATTTTTGTAATTTATATTCAGCAGAGACTGGAGGGCAACACCTTTACTATTTAATTAAACACACGGATAAATCATAGTCCATTGCACTTACAAAATCTGTGAGACCTAATACAAAAATTGTGTTTTATGCACTTGAATGGCAATGACTAAGTGGGTTAATGTCTGATTGAAACCTTACTGAAAGTACAACCCGTTATTTATTTCCAGGAACAAAACCATAATTCATTTTATGTTTGGTATATTGCTACATTCAAAGGTTATCTTGAACCTCCGATGAATCCTAAATGTGTATGCCCTTTGAATAATGTGTTTCTCATAGTGAACGGACATAATATCAGGACATTTATGGAAGTTATAAAGTCTTTTAGTAATTTGTGATTCCCTTAACATGTGACACTTATTTTAAGGCAGTTAGTTTTCACCGCTACACACGAAGTTGATAGTTAATACATGTGTGTAACACGAGTAAGGCTAAGTTAATGATCTGATCTCCAAGTGTTACGAGACACGAAAAAAAAAATTAAGTGGGACAAGATACCGCGACTAGGCCCTAGGTTATAAAATCGTTTTTTGGAAACAATTTTAATTGTTCTTTTAATGTGCCTAAAAAGGTAAAAGAACGTTTCTTTTTTCTAATTAGCAATCACATGTTTTGCCTTCATTATACATATGGTAATCTTGCAAGAAGGGTGTGCGCCTTTGCGTATAAATAGTTCATAATACAAGGGAAATGAGACTTCAATACACTAATATAGGAGACTTAAAAGCACATTAAGACAGAAGAATGTTAATGTTGTGGAACAATAAACATTGTCCACATGAGTGTGCATTCAATAGTTTGTCAATCACGGTTAAGGCATTGCTTTCCTTTGCTATATATACAAACTCAGTCATGCCAGACATTTATCTATTAGGTTTACGTCCGAATTGCATTTTAATGTGTCTGACATGTTGAGATACAGGACAGCACACATACAGATCGAAGTGTATGTAATGCAGTAAAATGGTTATTATGCTTGCCAGTCAACCTGTCAGCGCACAAAAATAGAAGGCTGTGCGATACCAAATAATCGCCTTTGTATATATGGTAGTTATTGAGTCATTACCTTTAGAGGTATATCGGTATATCCAAATGACTAAATGGTTGAACATGAGACATACGATAACTCAAATTGAAAGTGAATATTGCCTGATTAATAAAAATACATGTTCAAAATGTTTCTTGGTGTTAGTGGTCGAATATGTACAAGGATAGATGGCGAAGGGCAGCCAGAATCGATATTTGTTCCCCATTTCGGGCCAGAGTTCTTTTAGAGTATTTGGATTTCCCCAAGCATCTGCTTGTGTATACAGCAACATGTCATCCTATAGCGCTTAATTAAGAGCTGGTCCTGTTTACTTTTGATTTCCAGGTATCGGATACTTCCTTAAACTCAAACAGCGCTTATACACCAATACTTACTATTCAAAGTTGTTCAATATTATTAAATTGTCAACATTTCTGTTGTATTCTTATTATTCAACTTTGTTCTGTTTGAATGTTGCTGTTATTGAACATTCATCATAATAAAAATTGTATTAATATTATATGACATGACGTGGACCCTTTCGATAGCAGGTCTTCATTTTATCATATCAGAAAGATTTGCGAAACACAAACAACATGGGAATTGTGACAATTCAATTCCTGACAGCAATAGCCCTATCTACCTGTTGTAAGTATATATTGTATCGTTTCCTGGTGAAATGATACTTTTTCATAAAGTTTGCTCAGTGTAGTATCAAACGCAGACATTCTTTAATACCAGTGCTACATCGGGAGTCACTCAATTATACAACACTGGGAACCCGAAGAAATTTATGATCAATTTATGAACATGAGTTTTTTTAACCCAACACACACACACATACACACACACACACACACACATATATATATATATTGTTGCATGGACGTCACCCGGACATCGGAGGATGGCGACACAAAGTGGTGTGGCCGCCCCCGTTTCCACGCTTATGGATCCACCCCGCTATCAGTGACTACTGACGCGCTTTTAGAAACATAAAAACTATTCTTGGACCATTCAGTACTGGTTTTGCAGTTCTGCCGGCGCTATCGTTTCTCTCAAGCAAAACCACAAACTTCTGCGGTTTTCACCCACTGTTGAAAGCCTATAAAACGAACTCGCCTGCAGTACGAGGCGGGACTATTGACTTTACTACGCCACGTTACAGTTTTCCCCGGGGACCGTGACCGTAGGCTCTTGGTCCCCAAGCCCACGGAATGCCATTAACCACGCCATGAACTTTATTATTTAGGAAGAGGAGAGACTTTATGTTTGTTTTGTCCAACATGGATTAATACAGGACTTCAGTTTTGTGTGTGCCCGAATTATGTGTTGATGATGGACTTCAGTTTCTCGTTTACCGGATTCAGTTAAGTATTTCGTTACAGTTCGTTATTTAGAGACTCAGTTTTCGTCAGAGACTTGGTTATAAATTACGTTATGTATTGACTATTATATTATTTGTGTATGAATGTAAATATTGTAATCTAGTAATATAGTACTGTTTTTGCACCCATATTTTGGTTACGTATTCATTTGAAGAGAACGTGTCTGAGCATATGTGTTACGGTTCGGCCTGAGTTGTTTGGGTGTGAAAAGGGACCGTAACATAATGGCGACCGCGACGAGACCCTGTATTTCGTAATAACGGCTACATTTGGATGTAAACTTTCACAGTGGTCTCTATAACTTTTAGTTATTGAACTAGTATTTAACTACAATTGAACTCGTATATTTCTCAGACACGTTATCTTGATACTTTGCAAATTTGGGTACGGAATTTAAACCAAATGAAATTATACCACAATTAAGAGAAAATAGGAGCTTATTGTATACGTTAAAGAAAAATGAACTTGAAATTGTTGCTCTACATTTAAATATTGACATCATGGATGTATGCACTGTAGAGGGTTTAAGAAATGTACTTAAGAAATCATTATATGGTGATGTAGAAAGTAAAGAGGAATCTGATTTGGAGGAAAAACCTATTAAGGAACCTCTTGGGGCAACGGCTATTGACCCGATAGAACTAGAATTGAGAAAGTATGAACTTAAATTGAAATATGAAGCAGAAACAAAAATCCGTAGATGTGAAATCGAAAGAGAAACGCAAATTAAGTTGAAAGAGTTAGAGTTACAAAATCCTCAAATCGTAAAGCACATGAGCCGCCTGAATTCCTATTCAGAAATTCGACAAAAGTACCTCCCTTCAATGAAAATGAAGTGGAGCGTTATTTCAGTTATTTTGAACGGGTGGCCACTTTAATGGCTTGGCCTAAAGGCCAGTGGACCCTGTTGTTACAAAGCGTTCTGGTTGGTCGCGCACAGGACGTTTACACTGCGCTCACAGACGAACAATGCAGGGATTACGACACTGTAAAAGAGGTCATTCTGAGAGCCTATGAATTAGTCCCCGAAGCGTATCGCTTAAAATTTAGGAATGCCACAAAAAGAGAAAATCAAACTCATGTTGAATATGCTAGAGACAAAGAAAGTGCGTTTAATAGATGGCGTCAGTCTATGAAAATTGATCAGGATTTTGAAAAACTCAAACAACTAATTTTGATAGAAGAGTTCAAAAAACATATCCGTAATGACATTAAAATATTTTTTGATGAACATAAAGTAAGAAATGTAAACGAGGCTGGTGTCCTGGCAGATGAATTTGCCTTGACGCACCGCCCCAGTTATACCAGTCACAGGAGGAGGTATGGTGAGAAAAGAGAGGGGAGCAAAAACCCAAAACTGGGTCGGAGAAAGGTTAGTCCCTACTATCGGGGTCACTCCGGCTCAGGTAAACCACAGTCCGATCATGGTAAACCCCAGTATAAAAGTCAATCTGACTCTCCTGCTCAACATAAAGAGGGACAACCTAGGACTGGACCCAAATATGGTACATTCTGTGAGTTCAAGGGGCATACAGAATCTGAGTGTTATAGAAAAAGATACGGTCAAAGTAAGCCTAAACCTAATGCATTGACTGTTACGCAGAGCATGAAACCGGTAACAATGCCCAGTAAACTAGAGACTAAAGGTGAAACACAAAGCCCTGTCCACGAGAGCTTTCAGCCCTTTGTGTCAGATGGCTTTGTTCAGTTAGAGGGTAACCATGCAAGAAAGGCCCGTGTTAAAATCTTAAGGGATACCGGGGCAACCCAAAGCCTCGTTTTGAAATATGTTCTTCCCTTCTCTAAAGAGAGTTACGCGGGGTGTTCAGTTCTAGTCCAGGGCGTTAATTCGGAATTTTTAGAAATTCCATTACACAGAGTGAAACTAGAATCTGATTTAGTCTCTGAATTTGTATATTTTTGTTATATATATAAACTTATTTATTTTACATGGATTGTACAAATAGTTATTATAACTAATCGAGGCACTCTCCATGGCTCCGGTAATGGCGTTCGGTAACTGTAGGAGTTTGTTCAAAGTTGCCAGTAGAGGGCGTTTCGCTCCTCCTAGGCAACGATTTAGCTGGTGACAGAGTGAAAATTGATCCCAGAATGACAAAATTGCCGAGCACTGATAGGGACACAGACCTGCTCCAGCAGGAGTTTCCGGGCGTATTTCCAGGCTGTGTAGTGACTCGAGCGATGAGTAAAAAAGGCAAGTCTGAAACCAGAGAGTTCTGTACTTGACCTCTCGCAAACCTTTATGGCGCATTCAAACGATGACGTCAGTGGCTTAAAGCCCGTTACGCGAGTAAAAATTAAATCGCCCGCATGTGACCCCAGTGGCACACCCAGTCCAAAGGGCTCGACTACAAATGTAGTACAGGGCAAACAGACCCTGAATAGAAATCTCCAAAGGAGTACGAACGGCGTGAAATCGCCTGATCAAAATGGGCATGAACAGTTAAAGAAGGATAGGAGTGTAAAGAATGTAGAAGTAAGCATGAAAACTGATGATTTGATAGAAATGCAAAAGAAAGATCCTGATATTGCCTCCCTTAGAGAAAATGCCTTGACTAAAGAGGAAGCAGATAAAGTTCCAACTTGTTTCACCTTACAGAATGATGTACTAGTCAGAAAATATAGACCTCCCACCATACCAGCGGACGAAACGTGGAAAACTCTTTAGCAAATTGTAGTTCCCCCGAGTATCGCCCAGAAATCTTAAAACTTGCACATGATCATCCTATGGCAGGACATTTGGGTGTCAGGAAAACCAAACACAAAATTCTCCAACACTTCTATTGGCCCAAGTTAAAACGAGACGTAGCGAAATACTGTAAAACTTGTCATGTGTGTCAAATGATTGGAAAACCAACCCACCAAATTAGTCCTGCGCCACTCTCGCCCATACCAACAACACATGATGCGTTTGAATCAGTAATACTTGACTGTGTAGGACCGCTAAGAAAAACTAAACATGGCAATGAGTATGTTCTAACTATCATGTGTACTGCAACTAGATTTCCAGAAGCTATTCCTCTTAGAACTATATCTGCAAAGAAAATTGTTGAAGCTCTGGTTAAATGTTTTACTACTTTTGGCTTACCAAGAACAATACAAACGGATCAAGGTTCAAATTTCATGTCAAATATATTTGCCCAGGTTATGGCAGAGCTAGGCATAAAACACTACAAATCCAGTGCCTACCATCCTGAGAGTCAAGGTGCTCTAGAGCGATTTCACCAAACTCTCAAAAACATGATTAGAGCTTATTGTCTTGACACTGGGAAACAGTGGGATGAGGGGTTACCCTTTTTGATATTTGCAGCCCGAGAAGCAGTGCAAGAAAGCTTAGGGTTTAGCCCTTTTGAATTAGTGTATGGGCACTGTGTAAGAGGCCCCCTTGCGGTGTTAAAAGACACTTGGATGGAAAACAGTTGTCAAAGTAGCTTGTTAAAATATGTTCAGGAATTCAAGGAGAAATTAAGTAGGGCAAATGAAATCGCCCAAGAACATTTAAAGAAAGCCCAAAACAAAATGAAAGTATGGTATGACAAAAAGACGACAAAAAGAGAATTTAAACCTGGTGATAAAGTTCTGGTATTATTCCCAATTCCAGGACATCCTCTGCAAGCAAAATACGCTGGACCATACAAAGTTGTTGAGAAGAAATCAGATTTGAATTAGGTAATTGATACTCCTGATCGTAGAAAGTCGCAACAACTTTGTCACATAAATATGTTGAAAGAATATCATGACAGATCAGCGGAAACATGTCGATCTAGTCCTCCCCAAACAAATTTGGTACTCATTAAAGAAACTGAAAAGAATGCCGAGGATGTTCTCATGAAGAAAACTGAACATCCTGTAAAACTGAACAACTCTGATATTTTAAATAATTTAGATCAGAAATTGTCACATTTGGATTTCGATCAGTTATCAGAGTTGAAGGAAATCCTGCTAAATTATGACTCTTTATTTCCTGATGTCCCCAGTAGAACTAATGTACTACAGCATGATGTAGACGTAGGAGATGCTTCCCCTATTAAACAGGCACCATATAGAGCTGGTCCCCAAAAGTTACAAGCCATAAAGAATGAAATCAAGTATATGATAGAGAATGATATTATTGAAAACAGCAGTAGTGCCTGGAGTTCCCCATGTTTGTTGATAAAGAAGCCTGATATGACCTACAGATTTTGTACAAACTATCGAAAAGTTAACACTGTAACAATAACAGATACTTACCCTTTGCCCAGAGTGGAAGATTGCATTGATAGGATTGGATCTGCTACGTATATTAGCAAGTTAGATCTGTTAAAAGGTTATTGGCAGGTACCTCTTACCGAACGGGCTAAGCAAATATCTGAGTTTGTAACGCCAAACGGTTTGTTCCAGTACAAAGTTATGCCCTTCGGAATGAAAAATGCGCCAGCCTGCTTCATAAGACTTATGAATTGTGTATTATCTGGCTTAGATAACTGTACTTGCTATATTGATGATGTTGTTGTATACAATCACATATGGGAAGATCATAAACAAAGTTTGGTAGAACTTTTTGAGAGACTGAAAAAAGCAGGACTGACAGTTAATCTTGCCAAGAGTGATTTTCGTCGTGCAACTGTAACATATTTAGGGCACGAAGTAGGTCAAGGTTGTGTAAAACCAATTGCCAGTAAAGTATCTGCTATCGTAGAATTTCCAGTTCCTACTAATCGCAAGGAACTAATGCGATTCTTAGGAATGACTGGGTATTACAGGAAATTTTGTCAGAACTTTGCAGAAGTTGTAAATCCGTTAACGGACCTATTGAAAAAGAACAGAAAATTCCATTGGAATAAAAATTGTCAAAATGCTTTTGAAAGAGCCAAAGCTATATTAAAAAGTGCACCTGTGTTACAGGCTCCAAATTTTGATAAACCGTTTTCTCTCATGACGGATGCCAGCGATTGCGGTGTAGGCGCTGTGCTCATCCAAGACGATGACTTTAACATAAGTCATCCGGTTTGCTACTATTCAAAGAAATTTTTACCTCATCAAAAGAATTATTCTACTATTGAAAAGGAAACTCTGTCACTATTGATGGCGTTACAGCACTTTGTAGTATATTTGGGCTCTACGCCGTATGATATAACTGTTTATACAGATCATAATCCCATAACATTTCTTCATAAAATGAAGAATAATAATCAGAGATTAATGAGATGGAGTCTAGCCCTGTCAGAGTTTAACCTTGTTATCAAACACATCAAGGGCTCCGATAACATAATCGCTGATACGTTATCGAGACGTCATTAATTTTGATCTGATGATTGACTCTTGTTATAGCCTCGGACATGTCTTGTCCTTTGGAAGAGTTGTATTACATACATTACATGTATTAAGATATTGCTGATTTTACTATTTGTGATGATGATAATTAATTAGCTGTAAGAAGCATAAACTAATGCTTAAGATGTCAAACTACTTATATACTCGTCATACAGTGCTAATGCTTTGCTCTCCTTACCTTCTTTCTTTTAAGGGTGGGGCTGTTGCATGGACGTCACCCGGACATCGGAGGATGGCGCCACGAAGTGGTGTGGCCGCCCCCGTTTCCACGCTTATGGATCCACCCCGCTATCAGTGACTACTGACGCGCTTTTAGAAACATAAAAACTATTCTTGGACCATTCAGTACTGGTTTTGCAGTTCTGCCGGCGCTATCGTTTCTCTCAAGCAAAACCACAAACTTCTGCGGTTTTCACCCATTGTTGAAAGCCTATAAAACGAACTCGCCTGCAGTACGAGGCGGGACTATTGACTTTACTACGCCACGTTACAGTTTTCCCCGGGGACCGTGACCGTGGGCTCTTGGTCCCCAAGCCCACGGAATGCCATGAACCACGCCATGAACTTTATTATTTAGGAAGAGGAGAGACTTTATGTTTGTTTGGTGCCACATGGATTAATACAGGACTTCAGTTTTGTGTGTGCCCGAATTATGTGTTGATGATGGACTTCAGTTTCTCGTTTACCGGATTCAGTTAAGTATTTCGTTACAGTTCGTTATTTAGAGACTCAGTTTTCGTCAGAGACTTGGTTATAAATTACGTTATGTATTGACTATTATATTATTTGTGTATGAATGTAAATATTGTAATCTAGTAATATAGTACTGTTTTTGCACCCATATTTTGGTTACGTATTCATTTGAAGAGAACGTGTCTGAGCATATGTGTTACGGTTCGGCCTGAGTTGTTTGGGTGTGAAAAGGGACCGTAACAATATATATATATATATATATATATATATATATATATATATATATATATATATATATATATATATATATATACTCTTTGTAGCACGAGGGACGTGATACAACTATCTACTATAAAATATATATTGCATTATATTATGTGAGATGATCCAGTACATGTTTCAGGCGCTGGTGTCCACGGCCGCTTCACTCATCGTTACCCTTATGGTCGATTTGCACCCAGGCCTTCTTGCTACATGTTCGTCAATACTGCTTATACATGGCTGGAGGCAAAGAATAACTGCAACAAACATGGCGGGAACCTGGTCAGCGTCGAGACAAAGGGTGAGAACGACCACCTGATCAGGATCATTCAGCGGCTTGACAAGCTAGATTTTTGGACAGGAGGGAACGACATATCTTCTGAGGGGGTGTGGCAATGGGTGGCTAATCACAGCAAGTTATCGTTCACAGACTGGTACCCCGGTAATCCGAGCAATAGTGGTTCGAATGAACATTGTCTGGAAATGATGAAACACCACGGCTGGAAGTGGAACGACGCGCCTTGTGGGTTCAAACGAGGTTCAATTTGTGAAAAGGCGTGTTGAATGAAGAAGAAGAGCCATCAGAATAGCTCCCGTGGGAAAAAAAATAGCGCATTACCTAATCTGGGTGAGACATTGTAATACATTATATACAGACATTGTATACCATACATATCTCTCCCCGTTACAGAAATAGTGTTTTTCCCCAGAGTATCTGATCCCATACTTGCAAATATGTTGTTTCAGACAATCTGTTTGTGATAATTAACAGGATTAAATCCTGTCCCTATATGCAATATATGATTAGTAACAAGGATCAATATAACTCATTTTATAGGGAAAATATCGTCTACCTGTTTTTACTGCAGATAGATTAGTGCTCAAATATTGTTAAATTTCCTGAAATTAGCTGTTATTGTTCTTACTGTCATACATATGAAATGCATAGGGTGAATGGATATGCGATGGTCTACGTATGTATGGGCATACATTTGTTTCACTTGCTTTCCTTGTAGTTTTTCATATAAGTATGTTAAACATTATCCAGAAAATATTCATTACCGCACAAGAACCCGGTACTCAGCAGTGAAAATAAGTTCAATTAATTCTGTATGTTATTTTATTATATGATAAAACAATTATACAAGCACAGAAAGCGCAGTATATTGGAGTTATCGGTATTGTGTTTCTAATATATTGGCATATTGTCCAACACGCAGTGCGGAAAAGCAGTTGTGCGGTTTAAACTTATAGTTCGATGTGTTGTAATAAGATGCTATTAATTGTTTGGTTACCCTGTTCCATATATATATATATATATATATATATATATATATATATTTCACAAATCAGTCACCTAGCAAAACTTACTTTTAACTATATGCAAATGTTTCTTTTTTTTTCCTTTGTTTAACATTACCTTTCCTTCTCCAAAAATTTTAATTATGCAAGTTTGGTAGAAAAATGCAGGAGATAAAAGGAATATCAGATAGTATGTATTTATACTTAACTATTATTTAATTATCGTTCCTTATATTTTTCAAATGATGTTTACTTGGTCAACAGGTATGCGCCCCTTTTAAAATTCTTCCATGAGCTCATGGGAGCCAGCTTTATACTAGCTATAACGTGATGCATTGATCCATAACATTAAATACCACTTGATTACATAGAAAAAGGATAAAAATGTTTCTTAGACATCTAAAACCTGATCATTCTATACTTATTTCAGGCAAACAGCTTTTTTTTATAGCCGCATATATATATATTTCACAAATCAGTCACCTAGCAAAACTTACTTTTAACTATATGCAAATGTTTCTTTTTTTTTCCTTTGTTTAACATTACCTTTCCTTCTCCAAAAATTTTAATTATGCAAGTTTGGTAGAAAAATGCAGGAGATAAAAGGAATATCAGATAGTATGTATTTATACTTAACTATTATTTAATTATCGTTCCTTATATTTTTCAAATGATGTTTACTTGGTCAACAGGTATGCGCCCCTTTTAAAATTCTTCCATGAGCTCATGGGAGCCAGCTTTATACTAGCTATAACGTGATGCATTGATCCATAACATTAAATACCACTTGATTACATAGAAAAAGGATAAAAATGTTTCTTAGACATCTAAAACCTGATCATTCTATACTTATTTCAGGCAAACAGCTTTTTTTTATAGCCGCACACTTACATCCTGGTAAGCAAACGCTAACCAACCAAATCACATTTAAGTAATTTATACCCATCTAGTTATACATCCTGTAAATGCATAGACTGCATAAGATTATTAATATAAAATGATACAAACAGCAATGTTACAAGCATGAACAGGATTAAAAACCGAGTTAACGTAATTGGCATAATCCAGATGAACGAAAGCTGAATTGTGGTATAAAATTATATATTAATCATAACATGTCAAATAATAGAAGGAATATAGAAAGCAGATCTTAATAGTTAATACGAATATCCGTATGTTTAAAATAGCTCATAAAACGTTTGTCTGTAACTGCGGGTCATTTCCTTGATTAGGGCTTCTCATATGAAAAATATTACAATATAAACAAGAAAATGAATAAATAACAAATAGATAGATGAAAATCAGGATTTAGGCAGTGTTTTCAAACATTTTAGAATAGAACTATACAGATAAAGTGTGATAATGCTCAATTCAAATAAAATTAAATAAAATATCTGATTAACTTCTTAGTTATATGGTAACTATGGCCGGGTTTGGTTGAAGTGCTTTGGGAGGCAAGCTTTAACTCTGAACATCTCTGGGATTTAAGAACTTTTGACACTTTGCATACTTCTCAAACAAATCTTCTCTAAATTCAGCTATCCAGTTGTCATTGACAAGTGACAAGTGATGAACGAAACTTTAGTCTACTCTTATACCCCTCGTCTCAACATTAAGTCAGTAGAGGATGTAAGCAGGTCAGTAGTAATAAATACTGGAAGACCTGTAATGTGGGTTGCTCAGATCTGAGCTGATCAGTGATTGTTTATGGCTCGCGCTGATAATGCATTATCTTAGCAGATCACTGGGGATCAAGTGTGTTAACAATGTGACTAGACCTGTACCACTCCTAATTAATGAACACATAACGATGCGAGCAGATAAGTGTTTCATAGGTTAAGCTGACAGTTGTGCAAATAGAGCACACGGAAACGAGATTAGGTTTTTTCTTCGGGCAAATTATTAAATATTGGTTACCAAATTTCAGTCATTACGTGCAATGCCTGGACATTTTATTACTTTTATGAAATACCAGATTACTTAGTTTGTCTGAAAAAAAATATATATATCCATATAAACATACATATACATACCTACACACATAAAAAATACAAAAATGAATACACATATATATATATATATATAAACATTTACATACATATTATATTACTTAATATATGTATACATGTATATATATATATACTCACACGTACATTACAGAACACTTACACGCGCATGTGCATATATATATATATATATATATATATATATATATATATATATATATATATATATATATATACATTTATACGTACACATTATTAACGCATATATATATTTTGCCAAATTATATGGACTGACATCATAAGCTGACTTCTCTATAAAAAGACCGGACATACTTTTATCCTCCTATAAATAAATTCACACCAACGAATATTTATTACATATGCACCTAGGGGAAACTATTTACCTGAAATAAATAAGTACAAATGTAACGACTGAGCTGTTTCAATTTTTATCAGTAATGTCACTTAGTTAACTTAAGCTTTATCCTGTAAATTAAAATTTTGTTACAACGTGAATACATTTATAAATGTAGCCTTGTTTGTCGGATGGATTGTTATAAACCCAAACACGTGTTGTATAATGGATTCATTTATCAAACTATTTGAACTGTTTATTGTACCTGTATGACTTATTTTCAAAACAAGCAACGTGGGTGATTATCATCGATATTACGCGTTTCTTCACGTGTTATTGAGAAACGCACGCAAAAAAAAAAAAAAAAAAAAAAAAACTCGTCTCTAAAGTCAAGAGAACCTTTTATCTTAAGTGCTTAATTCAATTCTATTGATTTCGATAAGGCTGTAAAATATGGCATTTTCTCACAGTAATAACGTTCGAATATCTAATTTTTAAAGGATAATATTAAAAATATATATGCTAATATACACTATATATATATATATATATATTACATATACAGACATGGACTGACCATATTGCCCTTCCATAGGGAATGTCATTTAGTCAAAGGTGAACAGTTTTACTTATCAAAAAAGAAGTGCATGTAGGTGAGACTAATATGCTCTCCCATCTGCGTTATATCCCGGGCAAAAAAAAAACCTGAAAAAAACAAACGCTCAAGAAGTTCGTGGCTAAATACATGCAACACATTGAGTAAAGATGAATCCCACTTATATTTTGAGAATGCTATTCTGGGTAGAGACACATCGCGCGTGACTCTTAATGCATGCCTCTGTTCTCCTAATATTTAGACTGATATGGTGACATATTCCAACACAATTGTTTGCATTAAAAATGAATGGAAGTTTACTGTCAGAAAATGGGAAGAAGGGCCTTTTAGGGGTGGAAGTGGATTGACAATTGAATGAATTTGTGGGGTTTATTACCAGACTCTTGTCTGAAAGGGTCTCCTCTGCCAAGAATAAGGCACGTATAAAAGCTGTTATATGTACCACGGTGAGCCAATGATAGTGTCCTTGGGGAACCTCATGGGAATTAAAAAAAAAAAGAAGTTATCTACCCTGCTAATATTTAAACGCAAAACGAAAGATATGTTTCAAGTGACAAAACATTTTCAATGGAAAATGGAAAAGTTCAACATAGTAAAGTTATTATGGAAATATTGATATTAATCGGATACGGCATTCAGGACATCCTGATCAAAATCCTGTAGTATAAAAATAAATGTGAATACTAAGGCGAACTTAAACATTTTATATAACTTTTTTTACTGTTAAACCACACATTCCAGAAAAGTACTTGCCGATTCTTACAAAAAAATTATGAAACCTACTGATAGGGATAAGGTGATAAAAGGCGTAGTGTGAGTAGTTATGTAATAATCAAAAGTTTATATCTTTGGTCAGAAAAATTGCAGCCAAGTGAATATAATAGGAGGTAAAACAAAGAGTATTGTCTGACAAAATGGTAAGTATATTGTGTATAATATAACAAAAACACTTGAAAAAGCAATTGTAAGTGATTATCTTACTTATTCTTAAGTCTTAGTATTAAGTAGTTATCTAAGCTGTGTCCATGACAAATATTTATAAGCCGTTTTAATTTAGTTAATGCCTTGTTACTTGCATATATATTGTTCTTATTCTATGTTTAGTACCAGATATTTGGTGGCGGTAGTGAATATTGTTTTCGAGTATTTTTTAATTAAAAAAATCAAGAAAAAATGTGTCTGTTGTGGTCTTTCGTCTTTATTTTAATCAGATTACATTGCTGTGCCTGTCATCTAGCACTTGATATTTTAACAACGCAACATAAACATACACACATACGCATACAACCTGATTTTAATACACTCTATGTATACCATGGTTGTGAAAGAAAGAACAATAGCAGCTAATCGGAGAAATAGTTGAAACTTAATTACATCTTGAATATCGCAATTAACTGTATCAAGCTTATGTTAAACCCATATGTTTAAGAATTAAAAATTTGGTCTCATTTTCTCACACTTATGCATATGTTTACATTTAGTTGAAATAATTATGACTGTAAAACGAATGCTTGTTTACTAAATGGTGTGCAGTAAACCCAGTTAAATTGTCTTCATTAATTCATGTAACTCATAAAGATAAAGGACCATATTTAAAACTATCATTAACAAATTTGCTTAAGCAATATGGCTGTTTAAAAAGAGGGGTCATATGCATTTGAAAAAACTTTTTTTTTAAATTGGTCCGCTGTATAAGGATATTGGTAATACAGTTTCGCGGGAAACTACATCGTATCTACGCTGTGTTCAGTTGTAAAAACCTGTGTACCTCATGTTTAACATATATAGTATATAAATAAATACTGGGAACACCATTAATATATCTATTATCAGGTCTATCATCGTCCAAATTAGGCCTGCTATTAAATTATGACCTGGTAAAAAAATTCCCATATCCCAACCACCGTCCGTGTCTCCATTTCACCCACCGTCGTCACGATAGTTTTGAGGACTGGCCAAAGATGACTCGGGGTCACCTGGTGACTGTTTGTGAATAATGAATAAAACATACATGGGTATGTTTTTTTTTCTTATCAAGACTTTATTCCAAATAAAATAATGCAAACAAACGAAAAAATGAAAGTTGCCTGTCAAATTTCTTTGTTGCCTGACAAGTCCAAATTGGACAGGCAGCAGTAGCTTGTCATTTCCAAAAATGAAATTTGAGGCCTGTTATAGCTAAAGGCTATTTGAGATTAAACTTTGGGGTGTATGTCATTTCAATGTATATTGGTATAAGACTTTAACCTACTTAGGTATAATATATTTTGCCCATAAGATATTGGTACCTGTACAAGAGAAGTGCCTGTAATAGAGAAGTGATTGTATGTATTATTTTCTGTAATAAAGAAACTAACTGCATGGTACATGTAATAGAGTAATGGCTGTAATAGAGCGTTACCTGTAATAAAGGTAATAATGGAGAGGTGTCCATGATAGAGAGCTGTCCGAAATAGGTAGGTGTCCATAGTAAAGATGTGACCATGATAGAAAGTTGCCTGTAATAGCAAGGTGACTGTTACAGAGATGTGGTTGTAGCAGCATGATATGCCCATTATAAGCATTCCATGTAATTACACTCTCATACAAATTTTTTGGTCATGTCATATGAAAATATTTTATTTTGTGTGTTTCAAAAGACATGCCCTGGGATGTTGACCTTGACCCTTTACACAGATTGATTCTGTAATACAAATTTCTTGTTGAACTGTTGCGTCAAGGATTATCATAAAACATTTCAAGATTCCACATATTTCCATCATTTGACCCCCTTGAAATTTTATATAGTTATTAAATTGCTTTTCATGTTTTCATATGAACTTTTTCAGTTCATTTATTCTCACAGTATTCTCACAGTGATTCCTCATTTTGGAGGTTGAAATTTTCCACTTAATTTGGTGATCCCACTGAAGCATCACTATATCTAAATAAAGAGCAGTGCCTTATTTCTGTCTACCTGATGTACTGAAATACATACATTTCATAGGTTTATGATCATGTTCTTAATGCTTGGAAGATATGGCTTAATTCTCCTTTTTCTCTACAGGTGTGCCAAGCTGTGGACATGGCACTCTTGAGTTACTCCGGAATTTGATCACATCCCAGCCAACAGTTTGATAGTAGTGAGCAAATGTGTTTATTCGAGCTGTAAATGTTGCCTTTGAAATTTGTGTCGGTGTGATTTTGAAGCATTGAAATATAAGATCTTCTTAATGGTTCAAAATCCACTGAATGGCATTTTATGACTTTGCTGTACAGCACTGCATATGGTAACTGATCAGATTACTACTTTAAAAACAATTTGGTAAATGCAATATCGTCACAAAATAATAACTCAGAATAAATGAAGCAACAGGACAAGTCAGAGTTTCTGGATCTTTGATAAATTGTTGCCCACTTTAAGTATTCAAAGTTACAGAATGAATTATGTCCTTGAAAGGTACATATTGAATGGATGTACATGTATATCTGGCAAATATTCTTCATGGATGATTTATTTCATATGGTATAATTTGTAGGCAGCAGTTGGAGCCTGTAAAATCCTACAAGATTGAATGGGCTTGAAGGATAATCCACTGTAAAGCACAGCCCACAGGCCATATGGAAAAAAAATGGTTTTCAAGCCATGAAGTACTTGCACACCTCTGAGTTTAATACAGGAGAAGAGACACAGTTGCAGACCGGACAGTGAAATTAAGGCGAGGGTTGACATCCTCATAGAAAAAAAAAACAGCTGCAGATCTAGGATTATTATTATTTATTTTTTAAGGGGGGTGTCCAGATATGTTAAGGCATGTAAATATCATTCACACACACAAACACACGCACATAACACAAATATATATAGTTCAGTTTGGTATAAAGGTAATAGTATTTGAATTACTGTAATTACAATAACTTGTGATGTAATTGATATTGTATTGATTATCATTTATTCTTTTCTAATTCTGGAAAGTAATCAGAATTTTATTAGATTACTTTTGAAAAAGTAATTGTTAGAACAAAAATTTTTTTTTAATTGCTTTTTGGTATACATGTATTTTGTTGATGAATATTTTCATCTAACTTTTAAAGTTATTGAAGCATAACTGTCTATCTACTTTGAATAGGGGCATAAACTGATTCTTTATTCACTCTTTATATCAGACCTTGCTCAGACAAACTCCTCGAAAATGCAACCACTTTATGAAGGTCCCATTGGAGGTCATAATTACAAGGTTTTGCTGTAGTTATATAGACAGGTGCAAAAATAAATTTAGCAGTTAACATGTTAATTCATGTTTATATATGTTATACATCAATTAAAACTGTACAAAGTGCTAAAGGTATCATTACTTTTTCACTGTTCATGGGTTGTCGGTGAGGTGTCACCCAAAAATGTTATGAACAGAATTGGATAACATTTTGTGTAGGTCCAAGGTAATACCCAGCCAGCAACCCAGTAAACATTGGAGGTATCAGTATCATGATTATAATGTTTTGTTTGTAGGATTCTTTGCGATTTTGGAGATGGTGCAATCAAGACCATTGTCAATCACTAGTGATGATGTGGTGTTCTTCCATTGCTTTGCGAAGATGACCACGATGATCAAGGTTTTATAATTGATCTAACTTTGTGTGGCCATAGATGACTTTTCAGGCCAATCCAGGCAAAGAAGAACTTCCCACATGTTGGACACTGGTGATCAGTGGTTGCTGTTGAGGAAGCTGCCATCCTTGCCTTGCAAACCTCACATTTTCTTCTGGTCCACACTGGTCGTGCTATCTCAGTGTCTACTACACATCTGAGTGCAGCTGCATGCCACGCTGTTGAATCCTTTCTAACGTATCTGTGTTGATATATAGTTTTTTGGTGATGCTTTGAGACTGTCCTTGTAGCCCCTCAACTGTCCTCCGATTGGATCTTTTCCCAGACTCTAGTTCTCCATACTAGAGTAGTTTTCAGAGTCTTTATCTGGCATGCGCCAAACATGATCTGACCATTGGACCTGGGATTGATATAAGATGGTGTAGATTGATGGGAGGTTGGCATGTGTTAGGACCTCTGTCTGGAACTTTGTCTTGCCATCTAATGTTCATCAGTCAACAGAGGCAGGTCAGGTGAAATTGTTTTAGTTGTATGGCATGTCTTGCATAGACAGTTCATGTCTCACAGCCATATAGCAGGGAAGTGATGACTACTGCCTTGTAGACCTGGATCTTGGTTTTGAGATGTTTGCCTCTACGCTCCCAGATGTTTGAGCGAAGTCTACCGAAAGCAGTGCTCACTTTTGCTACTCTGCTGTTGACCTCATCATCTATGTTTGCTGTTTTTAACAATGTGCTTCCCAGATATGTGAATTAGTCCACTTCAGACTTGGTCTATGCATCATTATAGAGAGTTCATCATATTGCTTTCCTGGTGTTGGTTGGTGCATCACTTCAGTCTTCTTTATGCTGATGGTAAGCCCGAAGTTGTCACATGCACAGGAAAACTAGTCCATGGTGTGCTGCATGTCTGACTCTGAAAATACATTCAGGGCGCAATCATCAGCAAAGACAGGTCATGGATATTGGTTGTCATGTCTTTCATAAAAGCATACAGACTTCTGCGATTGAGGAGCTCCCTATCTGTGCAGTATCTAACACCTACCCCAGGATCTTCCTTGTTTAAAGCTTCCATTAGCATGGCAGAAAACACCATGCTGAACAGTTATGTTTTATGCCATTGCTTAGTCTTGCTTACAAAAATGTTATGAACAGATTTGGATGAAAATTTGTGCAGGTTCAGGGTAATAACCAACCCACAACCCTGTAAACAATGGAGGTAATTTGGAGGTAATCAGTATCATGATTATAATGTTTTTGTTTAAAGGAGTCTTTGCCATTTTGGAGATGTTGCAGTCAAGACTATGTCAATCATTAGTATAAAATTGTAACTGTCAGGGTCTGAATTGTTATTTAGAATGTCAAAAATGTTTGTAAGAGCTGACAGGAATCTCTGACCCAGTTGCTGTTAGTAACATGATGTAAATGGCATGTAAACAAAAACACAAAACAGGTTGTATTTCTAATTTTATTGTTATTTTTAAAGTATTTGTTAAAAGTTATTATGCCCCCGCCACAAAGTGGCCGGGGCATATAGTTTTACCCATGAACGTCATTCCGTCATTCCGAAATCAAACAGTTGTACGGACTTTTTTTTTCGCAATGCCTGCAGATATTGGCCTGATTTTTGGCGTGTGGGCAGATAATGACCAGTTACAGATCGAGTTCGCGTTTCGTCCCGGTTGACCTACTTTTGACCGTTTAACGTCTCCGAAACTTAGAAAATTTCATGAAAAATAGAAATTTTCATGACAAATACATATGTACAGCCGTTTTTAGCCCTCAGCTCATAGGCTGATGGGCTATTGTCATCACCCAAGCTGTCCGTCTGTCCGTCCGTCCATCTGTCTGACCGGTGTCTGTCCATCCGTCCGTTCTGCGTCTGTTAACTTTTACCTTGTGAGCGGGATATCTCTTAAAGGATTCACCGTTGGAATTTTATTTCATCAGTGAAGATGTATATCAATAAAATCTCGGTCAAGTTCGAAGATGGGTGACCTTGACCATTTTTTTTTTCTACATTTTAGAGCTGATTATAGAAAAACACTCAGAAGTTTATATATTTGGAACCATTGTGTGGATTTTCACAAAACTTACTATGATCATTGGGACTGATGGTTTTTATGTGCTGCACAATTTTCGTGGCGCCACCTGCAATTTCTGATTTTTTAATGAAATTTTATCAGATTTTTTCAATTTCGGCCTTTTGTGCAGGATATCTCCAAAGGTATTCAACACAGGAACTTCATTTCGTCAGTGCTATTGCATTATATTTACAAAATCTTGGTCAAGTTCAAAGATGGGTGATCTTGACCTACTTTTCAAGGTCACAGAGCTTAGTATAGAAAAAGACTTAGGAGCTTATTTCTCAGGAAGCATTTGGTGGATTGTTATGAAACATGGTATATACCTCTCCAATTTAAATTTATAAATGATTATCAACTTTTGCTAATATTCTAGTTTCGCAATGCAATGCTTACAGATACTGGCTTAATGTTTGGTCTGTCGGCGCATAATGACCACTTACAGATTGAGTTCGCGTTTCGTGCCAGTTAACCTATTTTTCACAATATGACAGATCCTGAACATTGAAAATTTCATGAAAGACAGAAATTTTCATGAAAAATGCACATATATGGACTTTTTTCATAATGCCTGGAGATACTGGCCTAATTTTTGGTGTGTTACTTGATAATGACCCTTTACAGATCGAGTTTGCATTTTGCCCTTGTTGACCTACTTTTTACCATACAACATCTCCTGAACTTAAAAATTTTTACAAAATTTAACAAATGTTTCTAATTTGCCCCAGGCGGGGGCATTTGTGTCGTTCCGACACTTCTAGTTTTAAAAGTATTTATAGGCTGAACCTATATACACACAAACATACACATATATGCCTGAGACAGGCAAACACATGCACAAATAGGCAATTTTTATTTTCCACCAATGTGTTGGAAAGGTGAACACTAATGTTTTTCACATCAGTAGCTGATATACAAGGGGTTACAATGATCAAAGTGTATATTTATTTGTGTCCACTAATTATAAGTGAAGGTTTGATATAAAAGTGTGGATGTTTATAATAGGAGAAATTCCTTAATTCAGATGAGTAAAAACTTTTGGTTCTTTCTCAAAATGTGTGAAATTGAATATAAATTTCAATGTTGAATTATAGCTGAGATGGAAATTAGCATAATTATATTGTTTCTCCCTCAGCCAACCATCAGTGTGTATACCTGATTTGAAAAGGGAACTTTTAATCAAATTTACTGAATCTTTTTATTAGATAATAAAATTAAGCATGTTCTGAAAACATCAGTGCTCAAAAATTTTTTTAATGATGATTCAAAGAATAATTTTGAAGATTCCATGTTGTGACATTATGTTTTTTAAGTGATAATTCCTTAAAGAAAAACTTTTAAATTCAGTCTTAACATATTATGATTTAAAATATAATAAAATATAAATTTGTGCATAATGTGACATAATTTAAGCCAAACTAAGGATAAAAAATGATGCAAAAAATTCTAAATTCACTTATATTTTAGGATTTTATTTGCAACCTTTTTTTTTTAAATGAATATGGCAAAAAATATTCATGCAAAAAATTGGTATGCTAAAAAATATTTTTCCTAATAGAATCATTAAATGGTTTCAGGCTACACTGTTGCATATATTACAGTGTAGAATCAACGTTTATACCTTATTGGCTTGTTTAAACTTGCTTTAACGAAATTTGATTATGCTCATTTGAAAATGGAAGTTTTTAATTTTTACAGCATCTGATTTCAGTTAATAAATTGAACAAGGGGGCTCCTAAACCCAAACCGTCTCATATAAAATTTGCAGTTGACAAACTGTTCAATACAGGTACTCATTGAATGAATATTCAATACAGGTCTGAAGTGCATGGTGCACTTAGCCCACTGATGCTAATGATTTGCATCCTGATCAAGGGGATATTAGTTCACTTTTAATTTGAATACTGTATATAATACAAATTTGGATTAAAACCACATATAAGCACATAATATACATTTTTTCTCTGAAGGGTTTTCACTGTGCCCATGAAGGTGCTTCCCACTTCAACAGTTCAGTATCTTCAGGGATGTGCTAAATGGAGCTGCAGCTAACATTCTGACCAGTAAGTACAAAATCAACCAGTTGGTTTTACTAATGGATCTTGGTTAAAGGTCAGTAGTTGAACATGAAATTGATCAGTATAAGGCATCTCTAAATTGCTGCAATTTTCTGTCCTGCAGTTTGCTCACCTATTCTTATTTTTGATGTCATATTACATGAAATTAAATTAAAGTTTAAACATTTATTATATATTTTGATTTAGGTTAAGAAAAATAAACATCATTTAAAAATGCAGTTTAAGAAATGTGTTTGTCTTGTAATAGTTACTTTGATGGTTCAAGCTAAATATATAGTTGTATTTATATATAACAATAATGATTACAAATATTCAAGATCAGTAGTATTTCCATATTAAAATGTTAATCTAGTTAAAATTCTTTATCATGTCAGGTTTAAAAAATCACAGATATATTGCTATTAAATTTCATCATGTGTAGTTTGATATTTGAGGTATTTCGTTCAATAGTTGCCTGAATTGTTGCAGTTTGAACCCCATGCTGAACATTGGTCAGACAGAGGGAACCTTCATGGTGGGATTTGGCTATATGTTAACAGAAAAGAAAGAGATCATGGACCACAAAACTGGAACAAAACTGTATCCAGTACACAGGGGGTGCATTACAGTTAATAGGAGTACAGGCATGTGGTACATACATTACCAAAGTTTGATATCTAGGAATTCAAGTAGAAGTTTTAAATGCCTTATCCTGAACAACTTGAGATATGTTTAAAATATTTATTTGAAATTGTGTGCAATTTATGCCTAATTATTAAACTGAGTTCAATATGTTTATAAGGATGTATTTGTAACAAGTAAAACCCAGCAACATTGTAACATAATGTTATTTCTCTGTTTTACCTGACAGAGCCACCTCATCCCACTATACTTCAGAATCAGTCTTAGGAAGGACTCTGCCAATCTGCCAATCAATGGTAGGTCAATTTGTATATATAAATCAGATTTATACATACCTTTTCCTAATAGCTGAAACATATACACCAAACTGACAATAAAAGATGGTGTATCTACAAATGTAAATGGAATGTTTGGGTTTTGTGACGAAGACAATGTCATTCATAACCCTTCATGGTCAGTATAACCCTTGTTGATTTTTTTAAAGTTCAGCTGACTGTAAGTCATCTGAGCCATAGGGATTACCCATTGCCAGTCGTCTGTCCATCAAGCATACAATAACAGGGCACAAAATAACTGTTGGACCTAGATACTTCTAACTCACATCAAGAGAGCTTTTATACAAATCTGCATAAGGTCATATTGACCTAAATTTTGGGAGCTACTGGTCAAGAACATGAGTTTTACCATCCAGACAGTTAGACAGGGCATAAATTGTATCAGTTATGAAAAGAATATTCTGACATGACATATATTTGATATTCAGATATTTGAATTTTAATACACACAGGCAGACGCAGGACAAATATTATCCATTAGGCCCAGAGTCTTCTAACTTAACATTCAAACTCAGGTTGGAAACCTGAAATTAGGTAACTGTGACCTATATTCTGAGAGTTATTCAAACAAAACATGATTTGAGCACCTGGAGTGTCAGACAGGCATTAATTGTAGCTGGTAGGCCAAGCATCTTCCAACACAACATCAAGGGAGTGTCTAGGCAAATCTCCTTATAAAACTTGAAACTAGCTAATTGTGACCTTTATCTTTGATCCAAAGAAAAAATCATGATTCTGATCACTGTGAAAGTCAGATGGGCTCAAATCATAGCAGTTGGACATAAACATGATTTTGATCAGTCAGACATGGCACAGAACTTAACCGTTAAATTTGCAGAATCCAATTAGTTACTCTGAATCGGGGCTCTAGGTCCCAGTACAAACAATCACTGCAAGATGTGGCTGTTTTGTTCCTGAGGTGTACAAAAAGTTCCAGTTAAGGCTTCTTGATTTGTTGACAGCTAAGTAAAGCTATTTCAATTTTCAATGGCGAAACAAAGCATATACAAACTTACTGCTTCACAGTGGTGAATTACCTTTATAATAATTAGGTGTACTTTCAAACTCTACAAACATCTTACATACAATTAATAAAAAAACCATGGTAGACTGGCCCAGTCAATGAAATGGCTCTGACAGAGAAATCAAACGTTCTCTCACTGTGTCGCACTTAGTGTTGGTACTGCTACCTTGCGGCAACTTACATAATTAATTACTACTCTCTGACCCTCTCATTTCATCGGCTGGTAAACATGGGCCGTTCCAGAGAGTCAGCGCCACACATCGGTACCTGGAGCTCTCGGACCTTTTACATCTAGGCCCATACGAAGTCAGACCACTTCAGATCGGACCATTACGATCTCGGACCACTGGGCCGACGATCTCGGACCACTTTGTATCTGGCCACTATGATCTCGGACCACTCTGCGATCGGGCAACTACGATCTTTTTATGAAATAACCGATGTTATGTATATAATACACAATATTATTTCGTCTGCGCGCGATTCAGATATTAAAAAATTCCGTTTGGACAAGTTAGGCCTACGACAGAGCTCAGTATCTATATCCACTCAAAAAACATTTGACACACACATGCACACACACTGTTTAAACTTAATTAATAATAGTTTGTGTGAAACGCATGACACCATATTCTAACTCAAATGGAAATGAAAAAGTTTATCAGAATTTAATATAAACAATATTAAAAGAGGTATGAAACCCAAAATATGAAATTTGTGATAAACTACGTAAACCAAAACTGAACAAATAAGCACGTGTGAATTAAAGATTCAGAACTGGTGAATCGCTGTTACATATTTACAATTCAACTACTTTACTAGATAATATGAAAGAGTGAAAACAGTTGTAGTTTAGATATAGAAACATAAATTCAAAAGTG
The DNA here is from genome assembly GCA_026874595.1 of Sipunculus nudus. Classification (NCBI taxonomy): domain Eukaryota; kingdom Metazoa; phylum Annelida; class Sipuncula; order Golfingiida; family Sipunculidae; genus Sipunculus; species Sipunculus nudus. The sequence continues at coordinate 58,156,588 of CM049322.1, read as the reverse complement.
GGAATTGACACAATATTTAAACTCAAAGAGCTGAAAGGTTTATTAGAATTTCGTATATATCCAATATAAAAACGAGATTCAATGTTTCTCTCATTCAGTCTTTCATTCATTTTGTCTATCTATCAATCAATTTTTCTTTCATTCAAACTGTCTATCATTCAACCTTTCTAACTTTAATTCATTCTTTCCTTCCTTCATTCAATCTTTTATTTATTTTGTCTGTCTATCATTCAATATTTCTTTCATCAATTCATTCAGTCCTTCGTTCATTAAATCTATTTTCATTCATTCTTTCTTTCATTCATTCATTCATTTAGTCTCATTCAAACTTTCATTCATTGTGTCTATCATTCAATTTTTCTTTCATTCAATCTGTTTATCATTCATTCTTTCTTTCATTCAATCTTTCATTCATTCTTTCATTCATTTAATCTTACATTCATTTTGTCTTTCTTTCATTCTTTATCACACACTTGTATACTTTAGAATTATTAATAAATTAGTATTAAGACGATATAAAGCGAATGATTTATGATGGAAAGAATGATTAAGAGAGAGAGGCAACAGTTATGCGAGGAGTTGTAATGTTTTAATAATTAGCTTTAACATCGTTTGAAGACGGAACATACACATTTGACAACGACATCATGAGTCTGATCTTGGTCTGAATGGGTCCGATATAGTGGTCCGAAATGGTACGGAATGTGGTCCGAGATCGTCGACGGGGTGATCCGAGATTGTACTAAGTGGTCCGACTTCGTGTGGGCCGAGATTTAAAAGTCCGAGATCTCCAGAAAGCCACACATCACCGCCTCGCTGCACTTAGGTTTCCCAGTGACGTAAGGAGTAATAAAAGTGGTCTAGCTAGCTTGCCCAGAATCTTTTCCAAAACCAACATGGTAAATTAATGATCGGTTACCTCCTACTGTTGGCTTGCAGCTTGCAATATATATATATATATATATATAAATACATATATATAATGTATCATATACAGTTAGTTTAACTTCATGTACTACAGAACTGTTTCGTGAGTACAGCTACCTAGCCGGCTCACTCTTCAAGTACCTGAAGAGTGAGCCGGCTAGGTAGCTGTACTCACGAAACAGTTCTGTAGTACATGAAGTAAAACTAACTGTATACGATACATTATTAATGCTCCCCGGCATGGTCGAGCACTTTCACTATAATGCATTGAATTTCTGTGTGTATTACTTTGATTATATATATATATATATATATATATATATATATATATATATTCTCATTTAATCAGTCTTAATATTTTTAGGTCCTCCTCTATTTGAGTATGGCAAGATTTTTAACATTTAATATTTAACCCTCAGCCTCAGTGAGTCAGTGTGTCACTGTTTATTAGACCATCGCTCATCGAAGCGGGCCGGTTTCAAATTGTGTCTCTAGCTCAGCCAATCAGCGTGAGATATGCAGGTCCTCACCCGACGAACACAGTCTAACTGTAATTCATGAACCGGCTGACTGAAACGATCACAACGTTCAGCGTTTTGGCATCTTAACAGTGGCAAGACTTTCATGTGTAACTTGAACACTAACAAATACAGTTGTTATTCAAAGTACCATTTATTTTCCAGAATAATATGTCTTGTGAACATAGTAACTTAAGACGTATTGCTGATTTTCCCCCTCACAATCAACACAAGTTTTTTTAACTGGGTTCTCAGAATATTTTAGGTTCTGCATGTTGACCTTGACTATGTCTTTAAGGTCATATTTGTGCAATTCTAAGATTATTGTAACCCATTGACTTTGGAAGTTCTCAAGATTTTTCTTCACATTTGACACACAAGTTCTTTCTGGCAAAATCTCAAAGGCGTTCAAAAAGCAGTGACTTAGACCTTATTGGTCAGTTCTGAGTTCCGCTGAAATCTAGAATCATTGTTTTTAGATAGTGCATATTTTACCCCTAATGTTTTGGGATGGCCCATAGGAGGAGACATATATATATACCTGTTTATGCAACACAAAAAACAAAGCAATTCATCTTTTTTTTGCTTAAAACTGAAAAATAAAATACTGATAATAACATCATGCTATCATGACATATTGTGATAAACTTTATACTTTTATCATGATATGAAAAACTCATATTGTCCAAGCACAACTGTCAATTATTGTCAATCTGTTATTATTTGGCCTTTTAAAGGAAATCATTGTTAAGCCACTGGTAAGATTAAGACCGTGCAAAAGTATACAGAATTAAAATTTCTTTTTTTTTTCATTTTGATATTCCTTGATTACGTAACTGATGATTTTATCATAACCATAAATGTTGGTGATTTTGATGATGTTCATCTTATCATTTAAGTTCATTTCAGTGTATTTGTAAAAGAACCACAAAAATTACAAACATGTCATTACATTTTCGTACTTTTAATGAAAAGCCTAAGGTAATAGGTGTTGGGCTTAAATAATCTTTGTCATGTTTATTGTAAAATAATTGACAATTCCTATGGTCTTTGCAACAATCTAAATATATATATATATATATATATATATATATATATATAAAAATACATATACTTATATATATAAATATATTTTGGTTTTCGCTTATTTTTTTGCCATCTGCATTTATTTAGATTTTAAAAGGAAAAAGCTAAAAAAAACCTTTAAAACCTTCTCTGAAACAGTCCAGCCAAATTGAACACTGATGTAAAATGACAAATATCTACCACAGCTATTAATAGATTTTACCAAATTTTAATTTTAGGGCCAGTTATTAGACAATTTGTGCAAATTAGGGGATTATGGATCAAAGGATCAGGGTTACAGGCCCTAATTGTTCATGAACAAGTGCAGTTCTTTATTGCTCCATTTGGTGATGAAGGTATTTCAATTAAACTTAGTAGACTGATAAACAGGACAATATCCAGCACAGCTATTAAAAGTTGCACAGTGACAATACCCGGCACAGCTTTTAAAGGTTCCCAATATTTTAATTTCTGGACAAGTAATTAGCAATTCAGAACAAACTGTGTACAAAACCAAACCCATATCAGGTTAAAGTTTAGGGATAACTCTTTTATAACTCAACAACCACTCACCATATAGCTTTCATATTTCATATATATATATATATATATATATATATATATATATATATATATATATATATTGTATAGGAGTCCCACATATAATTTGGAAATTAGCATTTTGTTCAAATTGATGACCTTCTACTCCGTAGTTAATCAGTGTAATAAACCTTTGCACCAGTGGATAATTTGCTAGTAAAAGGTTATTTTTCTAAGTACTGGAACCCAGTTCGCAGAAGGGCTTTTACTCCTGGAGTCATTTTATTCCTCACTTATTTTATGGCCCTATGATTACTTGTATTACTTGTCCAGTATTCTACTTGACCATATTAAGTGCCATCAGGTGAATGAGGCTGTTGGTGCCACCTATATTTTTTAACATTTTTCATATTTTTCATACATTCCAAACTACCAAAATATATCAACTGTGTCAGATTATCCGCACTGAATAACTGTATAACCCTACAATGTTGCATGTGTATTGATTATAGAGAAATTTATCAGTCGATATAGACTGGTTATGTTTTGTATGCCTTTTTTTATTTTGCTATTTCTAATGCAGTCTCATTCATGCCATTTTCCAAAATATGTGTTAATATATTCTGATGAAACTTTGTTTGCATATTGAACATGAATGGTTTTAAAGAGTTGAATAAATTTAGTAATGCTGTGATTGTTCCTTTTCATCAGTTATGCTAGTAATTTGAGTAAAAATTCATACAAATCATGAAATTCCCATTAATACTGATACTCAACAACATGGAGTTTAGTAATGTGTGTTGAATTATGATAGCTGTATCTAGTGTGTCATTCCAGTGGTGCCAACCCTTCTGAAAGTTTTTTAGCTCAGCTGACTGTAAGTCAACTGAGGAATGGGAATGGCGCTTTGTCCGTCCTCCGTCTGGGCGTCCGTTAGCAGGGCACAAATCGTAACTGCTGGACCTAGAAATTTTTAAGTGATCATCCAGGGAGGTCAATAAAAAACTCCTTGGAAACCTGAAATTAGGTCACTGTGGCATGGATCCTTCGAGCTACTGGGCTTAAAAGTACCCCCCCCCCCCAGAATAATAAAATATTTGATACAAAATCTGTAATATCTTGATAATTAATGCATAGTTTGTCATGAATCTTGCCTTGAATATTGACCATGACTAGTTTTGTCAGTTTCTGAAAAGTGGTGGCGCCACCTGTATTTTTTTGTTATTTTAACAAAAATTTTTTCTAATTGTTTTACTATAAAATAACAACAATCATGTCAGTTTCTCAGCTGTGATTACATCTAGTGTCCCAAAACTATGTGTATTTATTGATCACAAGTGGATGCCCTATTGTAATCACCTGGTCTCTCTGTCTGTCTGTTTGTCTGTCTGTCTATTCATCCATCCACACAAATTGTTTTCAGATGATAACTGCAGGTTGGATTGACACATGGATTTTAAACTTGACTTATATATGGCCCACCCATAAAGCAAGAAGCTGTCTGGTTTTTGAGTCATGAGGTCACAGGACTTCCTTATTTAAAAAGATTATGGCTGCATTTTAAGCCAAGCTTTTCATCCCAAACTTTCTATCTTGTGCATTTAGCTGACTAGCCAGTATGGGGAGACCATAAATGAATTTGGGAACAATAGGTCAAAGGTCAAGGTCACAGTGGCCATCTGTTCAAAAATTAGTTTCCAGATAATAACTCCATTTTAGTTTAACATTATGGTTTCAAACTTAACTTATACATGGCTCACCACTAAAGAAAGAACCTGTCGATTTTTTGGTTCAAAGGTCAAGGTTACAGGACCATTTCTTTAAAATGAATGTGTATGCATTTCAAACTTTTCACAAACCTTCCATCCTCAAGATAATGCTCACCTGCCAATAGGGGAATATTTTATTTGATTTTGGTGTCATAGGGTCAAAGGTCAAGGTCACAGGGCCTATCCATTCACAAATTAGTTAATGGATGATAATTCTGCTTTTTTTAAAATTGTTACAATAATCTAAATGCTGCATGTTCAAGGATAGTAAAGTTCTCATATTTTTGGTCAAAAGCTCATTGGTTAAGGACACAGGACTGTGTTGAGACCCATGGGTCCCAAGTTTACTCCAGTCCGCCAAGTGGGAGATATGTTTTCAAATGCCTGTCATATGACAGGAGTATTATGGTATACCCACCATCCTTAAGTTTACTATTACTGCCACTATGGTAACTTACCAGGGCTTTGATGGATTTTCACCATAACTCACCATAACTACTTACCAACTGATTATCTCACCTGAGTTTGATTATGGGCAAAATCCACGCAAATTTAATAAAGTCACTGGTCACTAGGCTACTTTGTGATGTCACCAAGATAACTTAAGGGAATATAAAGGATTTTGATAAAACTCATCAAAAATGTTAATAAAATATCCCCCCTTAGTTCGATTTCCAGCGAAATCCATGCATATTAATGAGATCAGAGGTCACCAGATACACAACATGCGTATTATTCACATTTAAGGGGCTCTTGTTGCCAGCATTGTTTTTTTTTGTTTGTCTGTTAGCAACATTATTTTTTCACTTTGGCATGGTTAATTGTCCTTTCAAGACTGACTGGTATCAGTCAGGCCAGGCCAAAGGTGCAGCTCCTGTTAGTTCAACAGTCAAATAGTTGTGTGCACCAGCCATCAGGTAACTATATCTTATTCAGACCTATATATATTTAGCCATTTGCAAAGTTTAATGTTGACAAACAAGACCTTGAAAAGTTTAACTGAAAGTTGTGAATGTCAGCTTCTGTTGTCATTGGTCATGCCTGGTACGGTGAGTGTCATGACCTATGTGTCATTTGTTATGAGTATCATTAAATTCTAATGCATTAGGTTGTCCAGATAGGTGTGTTTCTTGGATGGAAAAAAAAACATCAATATGATCTTACTTCACAGATAGAGAAGATGGCAATCCTTCCCTGAGAGGACACAGAAGTACTTAAGGCGACAAGATGACAACCAAGAAGAATATGACTGAGCCTTTCCCTGTTTATCTTGGACATTTAATCAAGAATTTAAAACAAAAATCACAAAAGTAAAATATCACCAAGGACTTGAGGCACGCCAAATGATCCATAAATGATACAAATGGTGTTTCCACGAGAGAATCTTATTTTGATTTACATTTGGTTAATGGTAGGCCATGTTTATAGTTAGCCTATAACTAACCCTACAAACAATTTGATGCAACATCATGACCTTTTTATTGTTGCACCTTAAGTTACAGTAATACGCGATATATATGTATAGTGATTGTACTTATGCAGAGGGGCAGCTATTAAAGAAAAGGCGATTAAGGATGTGATCATCATGAACTATGAATTTATCACTGTATCATTTGCAACTTACGTTATATTTGATTGTTATATCTACATTGTTATTGGTCAGTTGTTTCACATGTTTAAAAACTATGACCTAAATGTAAAGTAGAACTGATTACATACAGAAAGGTGATATAGACTTCTGTATCAGATGCTGACCAGATATTTATTATAATAATAAAAACAATATAAAAATCATTGGATTTTGTACCAGTTCGAGAGAACGTGTTAAGGGAGTATATTGTTACATTTATCATTTGTAGAACTCAAAAACCTAAATAAAAGTTGCTTTTAATGTCAAATCCTGTGTATAAATGTTTCTCTTAGGTGAATGGATCGTATTCCTTTTAATACGTCCTTATAACTTTGATTACACGTTTCAGCAGTGCTCTTTGTTCCCGAAAGTACCATGGTGCGAACTTTGTCGAAACATTGTCAGTATTGAACGTCGTTCAAATGTTTGATTGAGAAAACATTATAACACTGTTTAAAAAAAAACTGTCCACTTTGCCGTTGCAATAACGTTTTGTAGGAAACTAATGTAAAACGTTGTATGTTTCCTGCATGTGACTGGATCGTTTCCCACCGAATACGTGCAAATAACCTTGATAAAACGTTTACAAAATGTCCAAAAATCCTTTTAGAACCCGATAAAACCATTGTAAGAACGTCGTCGAGACCCTGTTTGATCACCCTTTAGCGGCGTTAAGCTAACGTTGTCAGATTATTGTTGGAACGTTAGATTATTATAGGAACAATAAATACCCATTTTAAATGTTAACAAAACGTTTGTATAACATTTACACTTGTTTGTAAGGTTGAGTAAACCTTTTGGCAATGTTTGTTTTGGAAGAAACGTTATTATTACTACAAGAAAACTTTCCTGATCCACGTTGTTTTGCTGTTAAAGGAAAAACGTTATCCAAATTAAAAGACGACAGTTAGTACAACGTTAAGGTAATTATTTTTGGCTGAACACGTCCTTACAACATTGCAGAAACGTCAGATACGGTCCATATCATATTCTTTTATATGTCGCTGAAACATTGCTTAGATAACATATGAGTGTACTTCTAATGACGTTGTGAAAACGTCGCCAAGACGCCGTCGGGTCACCATTTTGCGGCGTTACGGTAACGTTGTCAGGTTGTTGTGGGAACAATAAATATATTTTTAATGTTAACAAAACAATCTAATAACGTTTTTTGTAAGGTTGAATGAACGTTGTGGCAACGTTTGTTGTGAATAAAAACATTATTACTACAAGAAAACTTTCCTGATTCACGTTGTTTTGCTGCTAAAGGAAAAACGTTATCCCAACTAAAACACGACAGTTAGTACAACGTTGAGGTAACCATTTTGGGCTAAACACGTCCTTACAACATTGCAGAAACGTCAGATACGCTCCATATCATATTCTTTAATATGTCGCTTAAACATTGCTTAGATGGCATATGAGTGTACTTCTAATGACGTTGTGAAAACGTCGCCAAGACGCCGTTGGGTCACCATTTTGCGGCGTTACGGTAACGTTGTCAGGTTGTTGTGGGAACAATAAACATATTTTAATGTTAACAAAGCAATCTAATAACGTTTTTGTAAGGTTGAATGAACGTTGTGGCAACGTTTGTCGTGAAAAAAAAACGTTATTATTACTACAAGAAAACTTTCCTGATTCACGTTGTTTTGCTGTTAAAGGAAAAACGTTATCCCAACTAAAACACGACAGTTAGTACAACGTTGAGGTAACCATTTTGGGCTAAATACGTCCCTACAACATTGCAGAAACGTCAGATACGCTCCATATCATATTCTTTAATATGTCGCTGAAACATTGCTTAGATGGCATATGAGTGTACTTCTAATGGCGTTGTGAAAACGTCGCCAAGACGCCGTTGGGTTACGATTTTTCGACGTTACGGTAACGTTGTCAGGTTGTTGTGGGAACAATAATCATATTTTTCATGTTAACAAAACGTTCTGATAACATTTTAAACGTTTTTGCAAGGTTGAGTAAACGTTGTGGCATTGTCTGTTGTGAAAAAAAGTTATTATTACTACAAGAAAACTTTCCTGATTCACGTTGTTTTGCTGTCAAAGGAAAAACGTTATCCCAACTAAAACACGATGGTTAGTACAACGTTGAGGTAACTATTTTTGGCTAGCTGGGTACGGACTGGTCCACAATTTTAGGCCGGGCTGAGCGCAACAAAAATACTAGACCGCTGATTCCTGGGCCGAGTTTGTAAACATTGTGTGACACAGATGATTTCATTGATTGTTTCATGGATTTATTTTCATCCTACAAATCGTGTAAGTAACCTGTCAAAGAAAGTCGCAATAGCAGCTGGCTAGTTGAATAATAGTGTATTATTCTATAATTTTTTTCTCTAGGTAACAGTATGGGGAATGTTTGGGTATAAACTTATGACTGAAGTGACGTGTTTACCTTTAGAATCATTGTCCCCTGCACTGTTTGCACAATGATGTTTCACTGTGTATCAAAGTGTAATGAGAACAATTTCTAAACAATAACTACATTAAATGGATGGCCCTGTACTATTTAAACTCTTTGTCAATCCGTTGCCATCCTCGCCTAGCAACGTTTTTGAATCATTCCCCCCTCCAATTCAACGCAATTTTGTTTATGCTCTAACTACAATCCTCTCCTTTGTGGGGCCTGGACAACTGAGTGGTAAAACGCTTGGCTCTCTCCGCTGGCGACCCATGTTCGACCCCCGGCGTAGCTATGAGAATGGGTTGTAGTTGCCCGTCAAAGACCGGTGGTTTTCTCCGGGTACTCCGGTTACCTCCACCCCTGCAGACTACCGAACGCCAACACCGGAGCCATGGGGAGTGCCTCGATAAGTTATAATAAATATTTGTACAATCCACGTAAAATAAATAAGTTTATATTATATTAAACCCCTCCTGTGCTTTTTACACAAAATCTTCAACTTTTTTTCAAATTATTACAAAAAATTGTGATTTTATATTTGTGATTCAGAAATCATACGAGGTCCTGGGATTCACGTATAGATTTTATTATGACATTTATTGCAGGGTTTGCTGTGTATGTGATATTTGGTTTTTGTTAAATATTTGACCAAGTATAAGCACATAAACTAAAATTATTTATTTTATTTATATTTTACTAAATGGACCGGGCCGCCAGGACTGGTCCACCTACTGGACCGGACCGCCTGATGCTGGACCGGACCAGGACCGGACCGCTTATGTGTTGGACTGGATTTCCAGGGTGGTTTGGTCTTGTTTGCACCTATAATCATATAATATACTCATACAAGAAACATTCAGACTAATTAATTTGCCTTGTATATCTATCATTTTAAAGTTTGGTGTACACTTCACTATTTTAATGTTTGATATATGATACTCAGATCTAGTTTTAATATGAGGGTTTCATCGGTTCTTCATCTTAAAAAAATAATATTACTTCTTGTTAAATACACTTCTATTTTGTTCTTCTTATTCTCTCTTATTATATAGTATATATAGTGAAAATAAAGCATGGTTAACATGACTTACGCATTCCATGGTAATAACAGGTACATGCAGACCTTGGAATTTTAAAAGAATTGACCTTGGGTAAAGGTTTAAAATAGATGATAGGACAAGGTTTGACAGGCCATTGAGGAACAAGAAAAAATGAAATCAAACAGGGGTTGGAGGCTTCTGCTGCAGAAATACATTAAGTATAATTAAGGAAAACCTGGTTACTGATGAAATTGGATTTAATGAGTTATACCAGGTTTTATTTCTTTCAAACTAAATACATTGTTTTACAAATTTTGGGTTTTTAATGTGTTTGACTAGTCTGGTATGAAATTTGCGTCCATGCTCAGCTGATATCTAATATGATTAAACTATTTTTTTGTTAACATAATCAGCTCCACAAAATTATCTTTCTTAACATCCCAATTAGGAAACTTTTGACTAAAAATGGACTGTTTGAGAGTATAAAATATAGTACATGTCCCTGCTGATCCATACATCAGTAAGCTATAGTGGCCCACTGTGTTATATTGGGTGAGAAACCATATACCTCTGCTGTGGTGACTGACAGTAACAGACCAGCACTACACATGTTTCACACAAAGCTCACTCAAGTCATGAAGTGTCCTATTAGTAACTGCTGTGAGGGGTATACTTATCGGGGGAAATCCATACAAGGGAGGTGTATACTTACATATATCTTCGACTTATCGTTGGAGGGCTTAAAGTAAATCATGGCATGGACTATATATTTTCAAACGGGTTTTTTTATTATGTGACAGGCGGACACTCAAAACAGCATAATACTGTTTAGAGAACGAAACAATGAAAAACAAGTTCAAGTTTTCACTTTTATAAAACTTCTAGCCATCTTTTAACCTGAATTGATGTTAAGCCTTATTGGTCTCAAGATGTCATATGTCCGATCATGGGAATCTGTGTATCTCTTTGATTATTGTTGTATTATTAACGTCTTATATTTGCTTTTATTTACTGATGGTACATGGCATATTTCTGATATTTCTGGCATTTTTATCAATAAAGGCTGACATCTAAGATATATATATATATATATATATAAATATATATATATATATATATATATATATATATATATATATATATATATAACGTTACTATTGGAGAAAAGGATAAACATAAATGTGTTTCCCACAGAGCTTGTAAAATACAGGTCACCGTATCCTAATTTCATACTTTAAAGGAGCCGTTTGGATTTCAGGCATGATCCGATATTGCCCGGTGTAAAATGCTAAATGTTTAAATAATGTTCATTATCCACAGCTTACTGGAAGGATTTAAAGATAAATCAATTTCAGTTTGTAAAATGTGTTACTGATGTGCTTGTACTTAACAATGAGAATGTTTAAGTCCAATGGATATTAATTGTAGCCTGAGATACAGCGGTACCACATCTGATACAGAGCGTGGCAACTTCCTAACTCACCCTAAGTGGCCGAGCTGTCAACTGCATGGGCAAGGCTGCTGGCTACGCCCACTGTATCATATTTCATGCTGATGTGATGTGCTTACCATGTAACCATATCGGCCGCAACCCCGACGATGCCTCTGCTGGGCCCTGACTCTGGTCAGTCAACCATATCGGCCGCGACTTGGCCGGCGGGGCACCATTTTGGCGGCCGAGCTACCTCATCACTACAAACACGGTTTTAATCAATTAGAACTAGCTAATTCAACCAGAAAATGATGGACTTAATAAAAATATATATTTATTCAAAATGAGATTAGTCATATTTATAAGAATCGTGCGTTAATAAAAATCTCAAATTACAACACACGTACGCGCATTGAATAACAAAGAACATTACTTTGTCCTGTAACTTCATTTACAAATATATATGAAAGGATAGCAAATCAGGCTTAAATTGTCGTGACGTATTTGAAGCAATCATCTAAAGTTTAATTAATAGGCACTACAAAAAAAATATTGATCTCTCTCTCTCTCTCTCTCTCTCTCCCTCTCTCTATATATATATATATATATATATATATGTATATATATATGTATATATATATATATATATATATATATATATATAGTTAGAGTTATATATGTACTTTTATACTTTCTATATATAAAGTTATATATGTGTGTGTGTGTTTGTGTATAATGGCTGCATTTCTAATAAACTGTGAACCGAACCGATGTATGAGTATATAAACATGTTTAATATATCCTGTGATATATACGATTAATTAAGTTTCATCATGCTATAATTTTACACTTTTCCCCTCAATCGTAATGTTTATCGGGTATATATTGATCATCATATATATCATCATTATATCGTATGTTAGAAAGATGTTTATAGTTTTACTTTATACTTTTAAGACATATTTGTATATATTTCGGAATAGAAAGTGTTTTATTGTGACCTCCGTATATCTAGTTATGATTTATAGTTATCTTTCTTAATTGCAGTAATTAGATTCGTTTGAAATAAATTAAACATATGAAATTTGTTTATTTATAATATATGTAATAAAATTTTTTAAAAAGATGTATAGTTTTATTTGCTTATTTATTTCTGCTGTGTATTTCTGACTTTTTGTTTGTTTGTATGAAGGTGTTTTGTATGAGATTATGTTTGTGGAAATGTGTGTGCTGAAATGTGTGCGCTTGAGTTCTTCCAATGATAAAATTCACATTGAAGGTTTAATCAGCTAGGACTTAATATGTAGCCGTGTATGTTGTAATTAGCTGGCCAAGAAGAACGGCGGCTAGTAATGAGGTAGCCCGGCGGCGGAAATGGGGCCAAGCCGCCCAAGTCGCGGCCGATAGGGTTGACTGACCAGAGTCAGGGCCCAGCAGTGGCATCGTCGGGTTTGCGGCCGAAATGGTTGCCCGGAGGTCGCTGGCGGCCGATATGGTTGATTTGAGGCCGGCGGCCGATATCGTCGAAATCGACCTATGCCGTGCTCCACTATAAAGTAATAGGATTCCTCTACAAGTACTTCTCTCGTTCTGTTGTGAGTGGATTGCGAGTTGGAGTACGACCAATATAAATATATATATATATATATATATATATATATATATATATATATATATATATATATATGTGTGTTTGTGTGTACTTTAAAAAAATATATGAAATGTTCCATTCGACGAAATTAACAGTCATGGATATACATGTTCCATTTATTTGATTTATATAAAGTATGATAAGAAAAAAGATCATTTATTGGGTGTACCAAGGTGGTGTGAAGAAATGTTATATATGTGTGCTTAAGATATAAAAAGGTACATTTATTTGGTATTTTTAAGGTTTATTGTGCTCAGTGCATAGATGACCTGGGGGGTGGGGGTGGGGGGTGGGGGGTGACAGGACCTGTATGTAATGGATAAGCCTGTTAAGTGTGACAAGTATGTTCCCAACCAGCAAGCTATGTTTACATGTGTAGCGGGGACACTAGGTCAAAGGTTAAACTGGACCAGAACAGTAGTGTCTATGCTGTTACATGCAGGTCAGACTTGACACGTGTCAAGAATATAGCCTAGAAGTGGCTGTAACATCATGAAAGTTGTCACTACTTGTCAGGATTTCAACATAGAAAGAAGGTCCCGTTGTAGTGGAACAATATTATAACAAAGAGATACCAGTAGCAGCATGAGATCAAAATGATATACTGGACCTTTTCATGTTTTCAAATACCTAAAGATATTACTCTAGAAGTCTATATAAGTGGAATTATGTATTTGTGTACAAGAAACTGAGAACAGCCAGGTGAACATTAAAGAAAAAAGTATAAGGATCACATGTGACAAATGACCTGCATGGCTAGCCTTAAGACTTCAGAGAACAATCGAATACTATGATATAAGAACTGAAATGTGATACGTCTATGAACTAAAAAAGTATTTCTTTATGTGTGCCCGTTGGACCCACAAGAGAAAAAAATACCAGAAGGGAACAGGGAACTATGAATGAATTATCAAGGACTGTTTGCTGCAAAGGACTATAATATATCTTGTTTGAACATGTACACAATCTACAGATCGTAAGTAGAAAGCTACTGAATATTGAATGATTTGTAACTGGTATAGATAACTTGACCACTGTGTCCCATATGAATTATGCTCGGTTTAATATTATTATGAAATGTATTTTTTTGTGTGTTTATTGTATAAATAATTAGTTTTGTACATTGGCTTTGTTTGTTGTTTGTCATCCTAGACTGCTGCGAAAGACATTGTCGCTTAAATTAACAAAGAACCAAAATCATCTTAAACTATTATATATTTGTGACAAATGGGGGCTGGTCACCCGGGATCAACCGTATACCTGGTAATATTTGTATTCTTATGAATAATATGGTTGGTTTGTAAGTGCAGCAGGGAATTGTGAATCAGCAAGCAAGTGCCCTATCTCTACTTTTAACATATTCGATCTGTAGACAGATTCATAACCTTTGGAAATTGTGTGAGACTAGCCGTTGAATTATCAGAAAAAGAAAATATCAGTCTTAGAGAATTTACAAATTTAGGTAAACCCTGCAAAAGTTTGTTGATCAGCAACAAAATGATGACCGTGACAGACAGGCAAAAGAACGAGAAGCTTAAAAAGAGGAGCTAGATCTTATGATTAGGTTTGAACAGGTAAAAATAGAGGTATCCCAGCAAGTGGGTGATATTCGTTCAGCAAGTAGGACTCCCTTACCTAAACTCTCCAAATTTGATGATGAGAAAGACGATATGGATTCGTTTCTAGAAAGGTTCGAACGTTGGCTCAGCAGAGGAAAGTAGTTGGGTTATCAGTTTGAGCCCGTTATTGACTGGTATAGGGTTCCAAGTCTATGCAAGTATGCCACCAACCGAGGCTAATCATTACGGGCAACTAAAAGCTGCATTGCTGAGGTGGTACCAATTAAATGAGGAAGGGTTTGGGAAGAAGTTTTGCGACTCAAAGCCGGAGCAGGGTGAAACGGCTACCCCATTTGTTTCAAAACTACAAATATTCTTTTCGAGGAGAATAGAGTTAGCAAAGGTCAGCAAAGACTATGATAGTATAAAAGATAGGATGGTTCGTGACCAGTTTTTACTCTGTGTCACGAGGACTTAGCTATGTTCCTAAGAGATAAATTGCCCGTATTAGAAAACGTGGAGAAAATACCCAAACAATACCTTGATGTCCATAATAGTACTATCACAGGCAAGTACAAACGCAAAGAAATCTAGGGGTATAGGCCTAACGAGGGTAAGCTCAGGTTCCCGTCACCTAACCACAGCCAGCGGCATAGGGATATTAGATCAAATGTGGGCAGTAATAGGCAAGCTGAATGTTTCATATGCCACAAACTAGGCCACATAGCCAGAGATTGTAGGAGAAGATCGGAACCACACGGTCGGTATCAGAGGGCAGCAGCACAATCATTTAACAGAAGACAACCTAAAGGGAGAGGTAAGCATAAAAAGTCGAAACGGTTATCATGGAGTCAGGAGAGGAAACAGGTGCAGTGGTCACTTAGACTCAAGCCAAGTGAGAGCTGAGCAAAATATTAAACATCTTCCTGTATCAGCAACTCCTAATATTATTTCAGTGAATGTAGCAGAATTAAAAAAGGGGCAGAAAATTGATGTGTCGCTAGATAAATTATGGGCATATGCGAGAGACGGTACGTAATTTTAACAAAATTTGCCAACACATGTATTAGTATGAAATCAGAAATGATGTTCTCTATCGTATATATGCAGAACCTAGAGGCGGTAGCGCCGTATAGGTGAAACAGGTAGTGATACCCAAGAAGTATAGGGGTCAAGTTATGGGCCTTGCTCACGCTTCCATTGTCGGGGGTCATACGGGTATACAAAAGACAATCGATAGGATTACTTCCAGTTTCATTTGGCCAGGTATTACGGCTGATGTAACACGCCACTGTTAGTCGTGTGACATATGTCAAGGTGCCTATTATTGACTTCCCATTTTCACGTGTAGCAATAAACCTGATTGGACCGATCAAGCCAGTGTCAGATACGGGTAATCGGAACATACTCACATTGATCGATTACGGTACTCGGTATCCAGAGGCTATTGCATTGTCGAACATCGAGACAGAGCGAGTAGCTGAAGCACTGTCGGAAATATTCAGTAGAATGAGATGAGACAGGGGAACTCAGAGCTGACGGGGGAAGTCAGTAGATTAGTTGGATGTACACGACTATTCACCATTCCCTACAACCCAAAATGTAACGGTCTATGTGAATGACTTACCGGGGTTCTAAAGTCAATGCTAAAGAAAATGTGTCAATAAAGGCCACGCGTCTGCCAGCGGTTTTATTTGCCTATCGTGAAGTTCCTCAAAGAAGTTCGGGGTTTGCTCCAGTTGAGATGATTTATGGCAGGACAGTAAGGGGACATAAGCAAATATTGAAAAAACTATGGACAGAAGCAGATACCCCAGAGGCTAGAAACACGTATCTATATGTGTTAGAATAAAGAAATAAAATAGAGGAAACTTGTAATTTAGCTCGAGAAAGCCTATATGAGGCACAAGGGGTG
Source organism: Sipunculus nudus (assembly GCA_026874595.1). Taxonomy (NCBI): domain Eukaryota; kingdom Metazoa; phylum Annelida; class Sipuncula; order Golfingiida; family Sipunculidae; genus Sipunculus; species Sipunculus nudus. The sequence continues at coordinate 58,140,118 of CM049322.1, read as the reverse complement.
TACAAACATTAATATGAAAAAAAGGCAAAAGGCAGGAAATTCCAGGTGTGACAAAACTGTTATTAAAGTGAAAAGGTCCGTATGAGGTAATTGAAGTGGTCAATGAATGTGACTAAAAAGTGAAGGTCCAGGGCAAAACTAAGGTCTATCATGCAAATTTGCTCAAACTATACCTTGAGCCAGTTGATGCTACAGTAGATGCATGTCAGGTAGATGCAGTTGAGGCGGGGTCAGTATTGGTTTATCCAGAATATGATTAAGATGGTGTAGTTGATAATCAGAACTTGTAAGATTTGTTGCATCCTGTTTCAAGCAAGGAGACGTAAAAAGATATTTATGTGAGCCCGAGTCTTATTTCAGAAAAAAGGGCAGAAGTAATAGGATTGTTGAGAGAATTATCAGATATAATTACAGACAGACCAGGTGAGACTAATTTGATAAAACATGATATGGTGACAACTACAAGGGTGCCTATCAGGACAAAACCATACCCAGTTCCTTACAAAGTGCGTGACAGTATGGAAAAGGAGGTCACTAGTATGTTAGATAGGGGAGTGATTGAGCCATCAAATTCAGCATACAATTCTCCAGTTGTATTGGTGAAGAAAAAGGATCAAACAAATCGATTCTGTATAGACTTTCGGCGAATCGATGCCTTAACAAAGTTTGACTCGGAACCTATGCCAAATGCAGATGATATCAAGGCAAAACTCTATGGAGATCATTTTTTTCCAAAAGACTTATTTAAGCAAAGGGTATTGGCAGATTACTGTTGCCAGGAACAGTAGGGATATCAAAGCATTCACGACTCCACAAGGGAGGTTTTAGTTTTGTACGATGCCTTTCAGTTTAGTGAACAGTTCAGCCACATTCAATCGCATGATGCGTAAGATGCTTAAAGGAGTCGACGGTGTAGACAGTTTTATTGATGATGTACTAGAGCATACTCCTACATGGAGAGAGCACATTGCAATGCTTAGATAGTTATTTCAGCATATTAGAGAGGCATCAAGACCTACCAAGGGGTTTGTGGTATATGGGTCAATAACCTTTGTTGGTCATGAATGGGTAACGGTCAAATCAAGATGGAAGTTGAAAAAACTTGACAAAATTAGAGATGCTTCACGGCCCAATACCAAGGGGCAGGTTAGATCATTTTGGGTTTGCAGGATATTACAGTAAGTTTATTTCAAACTTCGCTGAAGTTGCTGTAGCTTTAACAGATTTGACTCAGTAAGGCCAGGCCAATACTGAACGTTGGGAGATGCACAAGGTAGTTCATCTGATACATTAAAATCGTTGCTCACCCAAGCCACAATTCTCAGGCTACCATATTTTGAAAGGCCTTTTATTGTCCAAGCTTATGCTTCAGACACAGGCATAGAAAGGGAATGTTTGGCTCTATTTTTTGCAGTGAAGAAATTCCAGAATTATCTCTATGGCAAAGAGTTCACACTGCAGACTGTCCACCAACCACTTGCCTATATACAGAGAAGCAAAGCAGGAAACAGTCGTATTATGCGATTGGCATTGTTTCTGCACACGTACAGATTTAAGATACAAGCCATAAAGGGATCTAAACATGTGGGAGCAGACTACTTAAGCAGACAGGCGTAAATGTGAATGTCAAGAAGAGTATATGGTAAACTGAGATTATTTGTTATCATTATTATCATCATTATTATGTATTATTAGCATAACGTGCCAGAGATTACTTTTGGCTAAATAATGTACTATATAATCTGATTATGTTCATATATTATGTTAAGGTATGGTTCTTCCATGTGAAATATTCATATTTTCATATATTCATATTTTCGTAAATGGGGGCGTGTCAAGGAAATCATTTATTTGAATAATATAAACTACTATAAAAAAGGATCATTTATTGGGTGTACCAAGGTATTATAAAGAAATGTTATATATATATATATATATATATATATATATATATATATGTGTGTGTGTGTGTGTGTATGTGTGTGTGTGTGTGTGCTTAAGATATTATAAAAAAAGGTTTATTTATTTGGTATTTTAAGTTTTGTTGTACTTAGTGCATAAATGTCCTTTGGGGCAAGACGAAGATGTAATGGATAGGCCTGTTAAGTGTGACAAGTATGTTTCCCAACCAGCAAGCAATGTTTACATGTGTAGCGGGGTACTAGGTCAAAGGTTAAACTGGACCAGAACAGTACTGTCTGTGCTGTTACAAGCAGGTCAGACGTTGTGTCAAGGATATAGCCTTGACGTGGCTGTAGCATCATGAAAGTTGTCTGTACTTATCAGAATTCCAACAGAGAAAGAAGGTCCCAATGTAGTGGAACAATATTATGACAAAGAGATACCAGTAGCAGCAAGTACTCAAGAGATAAAAAAAAAATAAAAAAAAATACTGGACCTTTTCATGCTTTCAAAGACCTGGAGATATTAAGAAGAACTATATAAGTGGAATTATGTATTTATGTACAAGAAACTGAGAACTGCCAGGTCAACATTAAAGAAAAAAGTATAAGGATCACATGTGACAAATGACCTGCATGGCAAGCCGTAAGGCTTCAGAGAACAAAGAAATATTATGATATAAGAAATGAAATGTGATACGTCTATGAACTAAAAAAGTAATTTGTGTGCGCGTTGTACCACATGAGAGACGATACCAGAAGGGAACTATTAATGAATTATCAAGGACTGTTTGGTGCAAATGACTATAATATATATCTTGTTTGAACATGTACAGAATTTACAGATCGTACGTAGAAAGCTACTGAATATTGAATGATTTGTAACTGGTATAGATAACCTGACCACTGTGTCCCATATGAATCATGCTTGGTTTAATATTATTATGAAATGTACTTTTGTTTTATTTGATGTATAAATAGTTAGTTTTGTACATTGGCCTTGCTTGTTGTTTGTCATCCTAGACTGCTACGTAAGACACTGTCGTTTAAAAATAACTATGAACCAAAATGTTAAGCATATGTGCTTGAAACCTGGACATACATTTATCACGAAACAAATAATAATGAACACTCAAGAATTGGATAATCATTGGAGTTGGATTGTTTAAGCATGACTTGCACAATAATATATAGGCATAATAATACAAAACAACTTGCATAACACTGCAGCTATCATTTCCTCTCACTGCGCCTGTCTGTAGGAATCCTGTTATGCAAGACTAATGCTTGCATAATATGCCTACCTGACGGAGAAGGTGCTGAATATATGGTTATTCTTCCATAGCTCACAACACGGTAAGGGTGCCCTTATTCATGTGTCATGGAGAACTGAAAACATACCTCCATTGATTTTAAGCAACAAGTTTTCAGTTCGTTTGGTCACTATGTGACCACTGTCAGACGTGCCGTCTGTTAAAAATCCTCTTTATGATCATGAGCTTTTGAGACGATAGGTCCCTTTAACCCAATTTCGGATTTCTAAGAAAATTGACCTAAACCGCAGGATAATATAGTTAGAGTTTCAAGGCTGACGATTACATTTTTCCAGTCTAAATTTATCATGTCACCTGAGTTTCTATTACTCATCAGTGGCAAGATTATTGGCAATAATGACCTCACTTGAGGTTCAAGGCCTGTATGAATGTTAAGAAACGAACGAGTGTTTAGTTCCAAGGGTTAAGAGTTGTGCAGTATCTTACTTCCCCAAATCATGTTTGGTTGAAGACTCACAGAATATGTACCCGTGACCAAGTAAAAAAAAACAAGATATGGTTACTTTAACAATTATATAATAGCATATGTAAAGGTTTTTATATCCATCCTAGACTACCGGTTAACCGATTAGTACCACGTTATTCGCCTGACAGTGCTATCGTACTGATATTTATATCAATTGTCCTCATCGCCTTATCATATATGCATTCAGCACATAGAAAAAGAATGCAAACGGTCAGGATGAATTCGGTTATGTGGCATTTGATCTTAAATTAATTTGCTAGATGCAGATTATACGTATGATATATTAATATTTGGAATTAATTATTATTTGTCGTGAGTATAGAATTAAGAGATCACTACATTGCATTGTAACTATAACAACTTTTCTTACCAAGACTTATGTTATGAATTATAAGCACTAAGATGGCCATAATCCGATTTAGCACAAAATATGAGCTGTGGGGCTTTTTTTCTTACAGTAGCAACAGTTCAGGAAATGATGTTTTTCTAATGTACATCATGCTACTGGCGACAGGTTAGTTTTACACTTGAATGAAACATATTCATAATAAATTCTTTAAATTTGTGAATTGGATTACTTATTAACTGAAACGAAATAAATAATATAGGACATAAGTCAAGCTATAAAGTTAATTTTTACAGTTTTTTTCCGAATTCGATTTTTTTCATATTTTTTCAAGATTAGACTTAATAAATTTGTAAAACTCTACATAGCCTTGTTAAAGTGAGATTTTTTATGAACAAGACTTTAGAGAGGAACAGTAAAAAAAAAACGGTCACTCACAATATAAATTTTATTTTGCTCTTTATTGCTTCATGTCAGAAATAATGTGTTCGTTTATGGAAATATTAGACCATAGTCCAAGCCTCATCTTGTTCAAGTGCCCGTCATCGGAGATCGTCTGATTCTGTATTAGTAGAGACGTAGCGCTCTTTGTCCCCACACAGCCGGTAAAACCACCGCGCTTACATTAACACAAGAAGGAGACCCTTCATATCATACAAGTGGAGGCGATAATCTCAAATGTTATCACACTGCAGAAGAACCACTGCATCATCAGCACAAGCAACATATCTCCACACATTTCCATATCAACTAACACAGGGTCCTGGCTCTATTGTCATAAAATCAGTGCTTAGAGGTACAGCAACAGAAAACTAGATAGCAACACAACCAAGACAGCGCTTTAGCTAGATTTTTATCACACAAGTAGCGCAGAGACTCCAGCACGAGCAACATAACCATCACAGGCCTTTAATTCCATTGTAATCGCACCAGTGACTATGAGATGAAAGCACAAACAACACAACATCTCATCTAACAAAGGGTAGCACAAACAATACAGAACACGGCTCTTGCGCCATTATCATGACACCAGTCACCGGGAGATGGCTACAAAAAAACAGAGTCAGCAGAGTCCATTAGAGTTCATTATCATTACACCAGCAATTCTAGAGGTGACATAACAATTTAGCACAGGGCCCTGGTATTTTCATTACATCACGTGCCTATAGGTGGCACCACAGGCAACGCAACCAGCACAAGCCTAAAGCTCAATTATCATCATATGGAGTAACATAGAAATGACGGCACACGCAACAAAAACAGCAGATACCTACAGCTACGTTATCACCACATCAGAGACCAAAATATGCGAGAACTGCTAACACAAACCTCATTATAACAAATTCTACATTCAAAACATAAATTAGTGCAAAAACAAATGACAAATGACATTAAAACCCATTTAATTAAATATGTTCAACATAAATTTATCTGAAGGTTGGTTGTGCAATCCCAAAACAACTGAATACTTTGAAATGAGTGTTGGGTGTTATTAACGACGAAATGGCTGTTTACTTTGAAAAAAAAAGAATATACTTTTTCCCCAGAGGGATTATTTGGCCATTTTTATGATTACATCCTTTGTGATTATGACTTTACTGATGGTTATTATGTCATCTAGATTTTCGATTGAGTATAATGATGTCGATGTTATGACAATATTCATTATATAATGTTGTTTGTTTTCGGTGATACATACACAGTACTTCATGCAAATATAGTAGTTATAACACAGTTTGATCAGGAAAATGTTATCTTATGACAAGAGAGAAGGATTTATATGAAACAACATAGCATAGGTTTATTGTCACACCGTCATATTTTGCGATTTTGTAAATCGGCTGTACTTTTCACTTATTCCTCTTTTAGGCACATTGACCTAAATATGTGTCCCTGTTTTATGCAGAGCTGTTTCTGTGTAAGAAAATAACCGCTTATAAGATTTGCGTAGTGTATACACCAGTATATTGGAAAAAAATGCTATTCATAAATAAATTGACCGTTCTATACTTATTTACGTTTATCAGATATAAGGAATTTGGGTATTAACAAAAGACCTGATAGCCGGACAATACTACAGCTCGACTATAATGCTCGAATTAAATATATTGCTGTATTTCTGAAAGAAAAATCTTTTACTTTTTTTTAAACAAATGACCTTTTAAAGGAACAATGGCAAACAGAACATGCCCTCTGATTTACGTTTAATGCAAGCACTCATCCAATAATTCAACAAGAATGGCCATTTTCGAATAAATCCCAAGATGCTTAGGGCAGCTAGTTGCCATTCCTTATTATCTAATCTGACCACCTCATTGCCAGCATACACTGTGAACTTGCCCGTTAAAAAAAACGTTGCCTGCGTAACGTTTGGTGATAACTGTGTCCTAACAGTTGCAATTATTCACACGATTGTAATCATTAATGACACTTAGGGGCCAAAGGACCCATTTACCAAAATGCCAGTCTTTTAAACCAGTGACAGTTGTCAATATTTGGATATAAACTTTTACACATTATTACAAATACCAATGTCGGTCCAACGTTCATTTTAAGACCACCTGACACATCAACTTGAAATTATTGACCCTTTTACGTACTTTTTGTTCCCCCTTTCTGCGTATAATCTAAAAAAATCACTATTGAGGCTATGTGTCCTTTTCTCTCACCATCTGGTAAATGTACACGGACGGATGGGGGATGGATGCCCCTTAAAACTCGTAAAAATATTTATTCCGCCCACATGTTATTAAAGCAACAAAAAAAAAAAAAAAAAAACGTACCGAGAATAACGTAAACTACAAGATTTACCATACTTCTTGACACTGTTTGATACGGGACTCTATAATTCTTAGTATAGCTAAATAAGATAATGCCTTTGTATCACTGAAAGTGAAACCTCACTTTTTAAGTCTTGGACAACGCAAATAGAATAAAAAAGTGTTACGCCAAGTGTACGCCAAGTGTTACTATATCTACTCCTTTATCTAAATTATTTATATCGAGTTGCAATATGTTTATTTCATACTGAAATTTGCCAACAATAAAGCTTTACAAGTCAGGGGATGGAGAAAAGTTGGTGGAAAAGGCGTAATTCCTTATTCTAAGGCCAAAACCCTTCTCCTTTTCTCAACCGGTAAACAATTGCAAGGTGTTATTTTTGAGAATACCCGGTGGTGGTATTAGGAGAGATTTGTTTATGATTAAGTGACAAAATGACGGCTTGCTTATAGGTCAGAACAAGTCGGCCATTTATTTGTCTGTTCATAGGTTTGTATCCCATTCAATGCAATGCGCAAGAATTTTTATCAATATGGGAAAGAAGCTGTTGGAGTTATTTCCGAAACAACACACTGGAAATATATGAAAGTAAATTATTTAGTGATTTGTTGTGTGTGTGTGCGTGTTTGGAGGCGGGGGTGGGTTACTTAAAAGTGATGTGATCAAAGTGGATAGTGCATTACTAATGACATATCTTAACAGGTGGTGATATATCGGGCTTCAACCTTTAATTGCATAGCTAGGCTTATGTGCTTTGCACAAAGCTGCGTTTACATGTCATAATGTGAATTTCATTTTTTTTTCCTTATCAAGCTCAGTTACCTGAGATGTTATCTATATTAGAAGGCAGAGTTCGTCGATCAAGGTATTAAAAGTCCCCATAGCTGATCATGTATAGACACAGCATAGTGTACATGTGGCTCCTGTCGCCAAGCATTCTTTATATGGAGGCATCACGCTACAGTACGTTACAGTACATTACAGGACATGAGACGAGCCCTTTTGTATTTGGTAGTTGGGTTCTTTTTTTATTCATGGACATGATACACAGAACTGTATTTCATGATCCGATCGGTATCAATACTTCCCTGAAGATGATCTCCCTCTAGCGCAATTACAATCAGGCCGTTTCACAAGATATCCCCATAATGGGTTCACATTAAGGTACTAAATAACTTTCAGCATATTTATACATTCAGATCAAAAATATAACAGATGGTTGGTTTTAAAATTGACAATTATTACGCCGTTGCAAGCAAAGTATGTGCTGTTGGCTGGCATGTATATGTAAAATACTAATTTAATTATCTCCTGCTGATTACTACCTTATATGGCGCCTTATAATTCAAGTCATTTGTTAATGTGCTGCTGCACTGATAACTTGTAGATGGCAGAACTGTGCTCCTTTGATTTGTAATTTTCACATGCTTCATAAGATGAGGTACCTATCGGCCATTCTCTGGTTTCGATATGAATTGGTGTATATTATGTACAAGTAAAATGTATGTGGATAAGATTCTAAGTAAAAGCGAACTATATTTGAGAAAAGAAACGATAAAAGAACACTTCTTGCATTTGCCTTCTGCATATTAACTGCATATATGCACGCATATATATATATATATATATATATATATATATATATATATATATATATATATATGACAATGAAGAAAAACAACACAGTAAACTCACTAGAGTCACGGGATGCGACCCGATCATCAGGTGAATGTGGTTAGAATCTGACAAGATTCACCTGAGGATCGGGTCGCATCCCGGAAAACAGTCTGTAGTGATTTTACTGTGTTGTTTTTCTTCAGTGTTTTATAGCCGTGGCCTTGATTGAAGGCCATATATCACCTTACACCGGAGGATAACTCTAATCTCCGCAGACATAAAGATTATGAATGAGAACTGTGATATCTTTCTGAATATCCACCATTGTTAACCAGTTTCTTCTGACTAAGCAGAAGATTATTATTTCACCTTTAAATAATTTAAAAAACTTAGTTGCGATATGATAAAAGAATAAAAATGTGCAATATATTATAATATATTTTTATTCTTCCAGACATTTACCCGTGTGAAGGTAATATATGTAAAAAGTAAACTGCGTAAAAATGCCACTGCATATCAGTTAGTGAAGATCAATAATAAATTGTATGCTCATGCACTTAATCTACTGCATGTGATCGTTTCTGAAAGCTTTCTGAGACTAATAGCCATTTGATTTGGACGCCCACCTGTCCTGATGTGCGTTGCTATGTTATGGAAATAATAATTCCTCTCGTATAATTACAAAACGCGAAAGGTCAATAAAAGTGCGCTTAATTATAAAAGCACATAACCGGTCAGTAAATTATCATAAAATATCTTAACAATAAACGTTTTCTAAAGTACTGCTCCGGACAGTGCTGCTCTGCTGATGCAGAAAAGGGCTCAGGGGACAGAACTTACTTCTCCACACTTAAACATTTGGAAGTGCGCAGCCCTCTGCCAGGATTCTAAAGATTCTACAATATCACTTGTAAAATAATGGAAGAAAACTAATAAGCCCCAGTAGAAATACTAAAATTGGGTCTTGTTCATGAAGAATAATCACCAATATCTACATATTGTATTCGACGACCTATTTTGAATATATTGTACCGAAGAGTACTCAAAAGCGGGTTTAAGTTATATTGAAGAAAAGGAGACAAATGAATTCATTATCAATAAATACGTTTGATATTTTCAGGGATAAAGGACAAATCTGGTGAATGGAAATGCAGTGTGATTCATATCGAAATTAAGTAATTATGCCTTATAGTTATTATAAACTACAGATTGGATACAAATATTTGAAATCTTATCGCACTTGAACCTGCCCTAGTGTGAACATCCACGATGATCAATCTATTTAAGATTTACCGATTCATTAAGAGGTAAATATTGATAACTGTAAAACAGAAAGAGTAACCGTAGGGTATTGTCTTTGGGAACACTAAGGTTTTATTACAAGTGGTTATTTTGTTTTGCTTTTTTTTATTAGAACATCTGTATGTGAGACAAGAGCGACCAGTTTCAGAAGTCAGCACATATCACTCCTTTTGCTGTGTGTACTTAAAATGGTGATCTACCCAAGGTAAAGTGTAGGGATATATACCGTTACAGTTGTTATTTAAGGTAATTCCGACAAATATTAACATCCGTCAGGAAATGTATGAATTTTGATTTTTGTTTAAATTTATTTAATGTTAATGTGAAGAGATCCGAAGTGAAAGGTTAATTAGAGACGGAAATCCTTGATAAGTTGTGATATATGTGAGTATAGGCCCGTGATTTGTCCGAACACCTACGTCTACCATTTCCCGAAATCACTCACTTGAGCAACGTTTTAAATACCGATTAGCAACACTCGAGGATATAGTTCGGAAATCTATGTAACAAATGTCAGAGTGGCTTTTCTTGTATATGCATACCAGTGTATACATGATTCCTGTCATCCACCTCTCCTTTTTTGTATGCTGTGTGTACCCTATATACTCGAAAAGGCATAGGCCTTTTTCATGAGGTCACCTTCCTAACTTTTTTTCAAACGGTAACCATTTTCAAGCTCTTTCATTTGGAAATACCTCGGTGGTTAAATAAGTGCATATGTATTTTTTTAAGAATAGAGTAACTATATGCAAAATGAAAGCAAACTTTCCTGGCTCGACTATTTTGTTATATTCTCATAACATTGCGAACCATTTAATGCGATATAAAGGGATATATACCATTATAGGATAAACATTTCTATTATAACCAAAACAACTCTCTAGAAATATATGAAATATAGAATTATTATTTTTTTTTCTGGGGTGAGGAGTGGGGGGGGGGTTACTGTGAAAGTGATGTGGTAAGATCTGAAAGAGTTATAACAGATGACAATATTTAACTTGTGGTGACATATCTTGGTTTTGTTTTCTTATACTACATTATTAGGGATGTATGCTTTCAACAAAACTGCCTTCACACGATATGATGTACAATTTCTTTTGAAATCATATGCTTTCAACAAAACTGCCTTCACACGATGAGAACGATATCTATAATAGGGGGCATAGTTCGTCCAAAAATGTATATAAGGTCTCCGTGGCTTATCTTGTATAAAAGAGCATAGTGTACACATGGCCCCTGTCGTTCATTATTATTTATGTGGGGTCCATAGTACAATCAGTACAGTTAAGGCGACGGAACCTATACGGGGATAATCTTGTTATTGACTTTCTTTATTGATTTATGCGTACCAGACATACGTGACGGTATTCACGTGAAAAGATTGTTATCAATACTTCCCCGATGATATGCTCCCCCCGTGGGCAGACACATTCAATACATTTTATAAAATATCCTCATAAAGGGCTGAAAAAATAGGTACTTAAGTTACATTTAGGATATATATGCCTTCAGGTCAACAATAAAATGGATTGTTGATGTTTAACTTGAAATTTGGTACCCTAAAGCAGTCAAAGCCTGTGTTCTTGGCTTGCATTTATATGTAAAAGACGAATTAATATCCTACTCATTACAACCGTATCGTGTGCTTAACAGGCCGGGTCATTCTGTTCAGATACCTCTTAGATAGCTGAATGGTGCTCCTTGGTTTTGTTATTTTCACGTGCCTCATAAGATAAAGTTTCTGCCGAACATTCTATGGTTTGGATAATACATGGTTCTAAGAAAGACAACTTGCCCATAATGTGTTTATTGTGTAACATACCACTATCCAAGCTAAATGATCGGTAATATTTTCTTCCGATAGGGCTGTCAGTTTTTTTTATTTTTTTTTTATTTTTATTTTTTTTTAGGTAAGATAAATGGGTCAGTTCATCCACACCTTTATACAAGTAGGGTCATGGGATTTATTACTATTCTGATATTATTTAGTTCAATCACTTTTGCATGTTTTATTTATACATTATATATTCTACATGACACAAACTGTTTGTCCCTGAGTAAAATGTCATTTTTTTTAATGTACCTGTCACATTTGCCATGAGTTTGCCGTGCAACAGCATTCTTTACATCAACAATTCAGGTGGCGAGCAATACATAGAAGCCGACATTTAGAGAATGCTTGGGATTCGACTGAATGATGTATTATACTAGAGAACGATGTTTTTCTTTTGTCAAACACAACGGAAGTCCACCATCGCATCGTACCTTTTATAAATACTCAACCGATCCTGCATCGAGGTATCAAGTAATCACACACGAGGCCTCCATTTACCAAAGTGATAATACACTATGTAAATGAGTAAAGTACGTAAAATGTAACAGCCACTACGCATCGACGCGCACCGGTTAATGATCATCAATAAAAAGAGAATGTATGCTCATGCACTTAACCTAGCGCATTTGATCACATTTTAGAAGCTTTATATTTGTTTGGTAATGGGACTTTCTCTTGCGTTGCATAGTAGATTTGGTGATTAAAAGCTATTTGACTCGGGCGCATGTGTGTTTTCCATGTTTCGTATATACTTTCATACTTTATTCATAATATATAAAGTTTCAACAGAATACCCGTAATGTTGTATGCACGGTTATATTTGCTAAATAAGATTTCTTACATAAGAGTTCGTTTATACAATTCGAATTCTTGATTGGTTGTATTTGCTGTTGATTTTTTTAACCGGAATATTGCTTTATCGTATACGTACATATTACAATTGCCCGAAAACCCTAACGCGGTAAGATCTTTCAGTAATATTTTGCCAAACTAACAACCCGGAGTGCATGTTTGCCAGCCAATAAAATATATTTCATATGATTCTGGTTTACATAATAGGTCAGATCATTTAGAGGTAATTTTAAGTTTGTACCATGAGATATATATATATATATATATATATATATATATATATATATATATATATATATATATATAGTGTTTATTCCAAATCTAATCAACAGCAAATATTGTGATACAATATTGTAATGATCAATATAAAGGTTTTTTTACGCTTAACCATAGACGGAATTTATTACCAGGAATTAAAAACGGGCTTATTATATGTCTGCATGCATTATAGACTGCTAAAGTGAAATAATCAAAACAGTCTTTTTTAGTAAATGATATGCAAACGGTGGTATTAATTTGCACGTTTTAATTCATAAAAAAAATTCAAGTTGATATAAAAAAACATAAAAACAGCTTTCAAATGTTTAGGTATTTAAAACAATCCAACTGCAGACCGGTGAAATTTACAGGGCGTTTGAATTTTAAAATAATGAGAAGTTTTCATATTAAATGAAATTTTGAATTTTATTCTGTAATTTATATATATATATATATATATATATATATTTATAAATAAAGTTATTTTATAATAATGAATAAGAGGGGCAAATTAAACAAATGGAAATTACCTGTATAACGGACAACTCAGCATGTTTATCAAAACAACAAAATGTGTCTGTAGCGCAGGATTTTATGTTTTGGTCACATCGCCATATATCCAATTTTCTTGTTGACTACCTGCACCAATTTTTCTTATTCCACTCTCTTTCAAACTAAATACGTCATTTTATATTCAAATAAAAAAGTATAATTGGTATATACATTTGCTCTACATGGGTCCCTGTATTTTGTTTGTGCTTGGTTTACATTCATTTGTTGATACAATGCCATTCATATAAAAAAGTGTTTACGATGAAGCAGGCAAAAGTTTTCCAGACGAAACAGAACTCTCTACAAGTTAAGACCAAGCATATACCTCCCTTTTTTGGGTTATAACCCAAAATATCACGTCCAAAAATGTGTGAACATACAAGCCTTAAGTGAAAAGGTAAGACATTGTTTATAGTTATAATAATGCGAAAGTAATACATTGTTTTATGTCCAATACCATGGACTCTTACAAAGAAACCTACATGTACTTTCAGTTGCGCATACCTGGACGTATGGGCATGTTAATAACACTCTGTGGTATATTCGTCAGATTTAACACTGCCATGTTAAATAGCCAAAAGGGTCTTTCTTCCGCAGGTATTCCTTTTGTAAACACGTTATACATTTGGGTATGCATTTGAGCTGACAGTGTCTGCTTAGGTGGTATTGAAAGTAATTCTGTGATCCCCATACTGTGATAAGTCAAATACGCAATCCGGGCAACACTAAGTAGTAAATTACATTTTAATACATAAATGGGAAGATATAGCGTGAGGTTACCGTTTTTGGTTCGCTTCCAATACATATGAAAAAAAATTATACACGTATCGCATAAAAACATACGCTATATGCAAGGCAAAAGTGAATGCAAATCTAAAAGCATTATCAAACAAATTTAAAAGCCATATTTAAACTCATCTTACGGTAAGTTATACACACTGCTCAAACTAAAAATAAAAATAGAAATATGATCTAAGTATTTTTTTTATTATTGAATAAATGACTGTAATGTTTACCTGCGACAAACGTTTTTTCTCAATAAATGATGATATATCTTTAAAACTGTAGTGCGTGTCCCCTATAATAGGGTCGAGTGAAGATCTGACCGTCCGTCAGCAAAACTCTTAGCGAACGACTTTTCTGCTATTCAGTGGTCCTGCGCGCTCTCAACAGATAGAAGACACATATGTATAACTTTTGAGCTGACAACGTTGTGAATGTGTTCATGCTAATTTTGTGACTTTATAGATAAATACTATGAATCTAATGGAAATGTCGGTGATTATGTCGAAAACGACACATTGTTAAGATAAAAACACAGAAATCGTTTTTGATATCTTCAAATAATCATATAGCTATTTCCAATTAACCATTTATTCAGCAAAAAAATGACCGAACATTTTGTAAACGAAAGGAGTAAACAATTTCAGGGCGTTGCCTTTGGGATACCCAGATGACGGTACGTTTCCTTTATGGTTTTCATTATCAGAGACCTTTCGATATCCGAGGGCTCCCAACTGCGGAACATTTCACTTAGCTAACCTTATAAATGAAGTGTTTTTCTTCTTTTATTGATTTATGCTGATCCGATACATCGATAGGAACAAATGAAAGGACCGGCATCAATATTACCGGGAGAAAAAAGCTTCTCTTGGGGCTTATGTCGTCAAAACCGTTCATTAAATGTGTACATTTTTTTTAATTAATGATAGTTTGATTACTGTAACGCATGGACCAGTGATTGAACTTTGATGAGCGACTAACCACGAATTACAAAAAATAAATATACCACAGTAGGGAAAAAGCTTAAGTACAATTTAACGCTTTGAAAGACATAAATTATCTCAAATTGACCACACACTGTCACCAGAGGACTGTGACTATTTTTTAATATGTTATTTTTTTATTAGGCCTGGATTCTAACAACTGCGGACCCCTAGTGTCAGGTTTCTGATAAGTGCAGTTTGAAGTCTGTTAAAATCCAGCTTACATGTACACTTGTTTTGTTTTTTTTTTGTATTTTTGTATCTGGAGGCGTTCCGGTGCTTTGTTATGCATATGATGGGTCGATATGAAATAAATACCGGTGCAAAAAGCAGATGACGGACGGGCGGCCGCGTGGAGAGTTGTTTCTCACCAGGTTAAAGCGCTTTGCAGTCGGACCGGCTGGTCTGTTGTTTGAGAGTGCGCCTTGTGGAGCGTATGGACTGTATGGTCTGGGGGTGCCGTTTGAAGATAATGGAGGTAGTACTGCAGGAAATTTGGGGATGTTTGCCAAGGATAGTCATTCAACCCGTATCAAGAGATCCCAGAAACAGGAAGACGATGAGAGAAATGATCGGTGGCTCCGAGTGAGAGAGAGAAAGAGAGCCGTCGACAGAGTGCTCTAACGCAAGACATTGATGATATAGCGCAAGATTTATGTCCAGGGTCTTGGGACATTTTGCCCGGTGTAATTTCAGGTCTGCCTGTAGGTTTGGCTGTCTAAAAAGTACATGAAAATTCAAAGCCCCTGATTTGGGACACACCCGTATTCTGTATCTAATTATGTGACCATTTGAAAAAGTGTTGCAGTATTGAGAATTCCCGGATGGCAACATTATGTTCAATTTGCTTAGTTCACATAGCTTTGTAAGATTCTGCTTCAGGCTATGTCAGAATTTTTTCTGGTGTATACGTGAAATGGCGTAATGGCATATACTCACACACTCATATATATAGCGAAGGTAAAGATTAACAGTGACGCCTTTTAGATAGACAAACTTATTTATTTACACATTGTCTAGTAAACTATTTAGTCTATCTAAAAGGCGTCACTGTTTATCTTTACCTTCGCTTCAAGTACTAACCACTTATAAATAAATAAATAAATATATATATATATATATATATATATATATATATATATATATATATATATATATATATATGCAAATAACATTTCCCCAAAAAAACGGATTGGTTATATTTAGAGGTCATGAATGTCAGTTGCTGAGTGTTAAAGTTCGTCACTTCTTTGTACGCTTAATAATACTTAGGAGATATTTTCATACATATATAAACGGAGGGTCATGTGAAATATCACTCCTCTCCTCTGATGCAAAGTTCACTCAGTTGGCCATGTGTGTTCTATAATTATTATGTATTAGACATAGACGTGTGTTCCCACAAGACATAGCTACATCACTTCCTTCTAATAAATATACCATGGTGATCATGATATTATCTTGCTACATCATTATTTGCCTCAACTGAAGAATTCAGGTAGCGTGCCATGGAGTGTTGGTTTTATCAAACACAGGTTTACTATCGGTTTTATAATTACCATAAAAGCTCAGGGCCCAACAAACTTTACCGTAATCATGAGCATTCATCTTTCTACATTCTCAGTATTTGTAGCTCAGACATCCCACAGTTCCATAATGTTTTGTTATGGGGCGAAAGGACCGCCCGATACTTATAATGGCATTGAACAACATACTTTATCGTGTTTGATCGTGAGTGCACATGCTATGATATAAACCTGGCACTTCAGCCCTTTACTAATGTGTATTTTGTTGCCCTGGTTTGCATCCAATCCTTGTGTACACTTAATCAGTCAACGATTATAATGTACATGTCGTCGCATACTGACAATTCAGGTCCCCTTGTAGGAATAAAATAAGTGGCCACAAAATGAAAAACTAGGTGGCGCTTTCCAAAGGTTTTGATTTCATGACATAAAGATCAAAGTAAATCAGGACCATAAAAAGGTGGTCTTTATTTTGACGTAGTCGTCATATTGAGTTAGTCATTAGGCCATGTTGGCTACTATTCCTTTCGATTGACATTTTTTTATTCGAGAAATGTGAAAAGATATGAGGAGAAACCTCTAGATACGTGTGTAATTAGCGTTCAGGCACCGTTTTACAAGATATAAGTTTGAACCACTACCGAGGCCTTAATCTGGTGGTTTAGTAAAGTAACATGGATTTAAATGTGTCAGTTTTATTAGTGTTTCTTATCGGGTGCTAGTGGACCAAAGTGTCATTTGTTGTATAACACAAAAAACGTCCACGACATACCGCATGTCTGAGTTTATTTTCCTGTTTTGTTTTTAATTATAATTTTTTTAATTATAAGAATTAATATTGATAAACGTCTATCATATTGGCCATTATGATTTAGTCATTTTGGAAATGATAGCTGTATTGAATCCTAAGAAGCAGGTAGTAATAAAGTAATACTGGTGTACGAGGTGAGAACAAGGTCAACTTGTGAACTGATTGCGCATGCAAGAACTGCAGGACAATATGTACATTTCATATCCCTATTTTTAAATATCAAATTAATTAATACGTTCTTGGGAGTAACTGGTCTGTTCATTGTGAAAACCTTGTTCATATCCACAGATATATTCACTGTTTGACCTGACTTTTTTTAAGATGCTCTATTTAAAACTGACAAAATATTGTTATGAAAAATGTATTACTGTTAATAAAACTTTGAAAGGCAGATAAAATGATATCAATTATCCACACTACACTAATTTTATGATTAGCAATGCTAAATAATCAAATTTTAAGCAATGATTTGGAATATATATATATATATATATATATATATATATATATATATATACATATATATATATATATATATATACACACACACATACATATATATATATATATATATACATACATACATATAGTTTCACCATGTTAACTGGCATTAGTGTAATTTTAAATTCAACAAAACGTTCAATCATATCTTATCTCGAACTTTTTCTAAGTCTAGCGCTTTTGGCAGAAAGACCAAAAACAGGCCTCACATACCTAGCGTAACATGTTGGTTTAGGTTTCAAATTTTCGTCTTCGGAAACACAGCGACTTGTGATTTATCATCCCTTTTTGATGTCGAGTTTACTCTCTTAGCCATGGGTTATGTACTCTCGTTTATTTTGAAAGGTACGGATCATGCACCTATAAAGGGTTTCATTTTTTTTTCTCAACTTCTTTCATCTTCCAAAGTCTGAGGGAATGGTTATATTCATTCTTCACTGATCTTTGACATGGGAGATATGGAATATTATGTCAACTGTTTTAACATAAACATATGTATGACAGTATATTGACAAACGTAGTTAATTAAGGATATTATTGACTCACCATTTAGTGTGAATGCATTGGGAGGGAGGGAGTTTCTGATTCTTTCCCCGACCAGCCCGTTTCACTCTTCAAATGTACAAAACACGAACAGTGGATGGCCCAAGTCCCCCAGAGAAAGAAAAGTGGGAAAAAAACCCCAGAAAATTGCTATTGCCTTTCTATCAGTTTCAATCGGGGGTGAGGGGGGTGGGGTGAGAATGAGATCGCAAAGTGCAATACGAACTAGATAGTCCCATACAGGTAGAGGCCATTTTTTAACTAGATAAAAGTTAACCGTTTTCAGTGCCCAAGATAAAAGGCTGCCCCTAACAAGCGACGAATCGGGTTACCTTTGGATAAACATTGAAAAGTGCCGCTTTTTTATATTTAAAGAAAATTACAGAATTAAAAACCTCTTTACTAATATGTTACGCATAACATGAATTCTATTTTTTTTGCAAAAAAACTCTAGTAATGGAGCAGCATTCGAGAGCGACGGGCGGGACTGGACTCCAACAGGAGGCTGGCTGACCCCGAGGCACCGATGTCCAAATACCCATTCTACTGTGGAGTCACATCTTGTATCGTTTGACTGAATTGTTATTAAGGGTAATCTATATTCATAAGCCTGCTGAATATCTGATAGGCTGGACAAAAATGTCCCTGCTGCAATGACTTACCTCAAACGTCGCACTCTTTTCCCCTTTGTCTCACGACAAGATGACGTTGACCGGCGACCCTTTTCTGCTTGCAACACATACAACTTACCAAAGAATTAAAACAAAACAAAAAAAAAAAACAAAAAAAAAAAAAATCAAAAACAAGACGACACAATTATTTTAGTGACACGTCAGTTAGGCACATAATATCCTAACAGAAGTTTACAGATGTCAAGCCGAAAAAAGACAAGACACCAGAACTACATTTCACCAACGGGTCATCTAATTATATTTGTTTTGTCTCTTTTTTGGACTTGTCATGCCCATAAATCAATGTATAGTTGAAGTTGACCAAGAAAAACGGATCTGACTCGGACAAATACAAGTACACCGGTACACATACATCTTTCTTTATTGCAGTTAATTATGAAAATGTCCTACCATCAGAGATTCTACACACCTGATCATTATTGATTATTGCAATAAAACTTCTTATCTGTTTTACCTATTCAGAATGATTCTGGTCCCCTTAGTTACATGATAATAAAAGTCAATGGCTACTTGGGCAGGATCATTAAATGTAAACTTTGGCCAGCGGGTACATAAAAAAGCCTTGATTCTTCTAACCGTTCTAACACTATAATTCTCGTCTGCCCTACGGTAGCCATATCTTATGCAAACACTTCACAATGTGCATTAGGTATATATCATTAAATGTTATTAGTTGCGCAGTGTTTTACATGTGTGAAGCTTTGTATTTCTGGGTCAAATGGTTGTATAATAAAACAATTATACAAGCACAGGGAGCGCAATATATTGGAGTTATCAGCGTTGTTTTTCTAATATATTGGCATATTATCCAACACGCAGTGCGGAAAAGCAGTTGTGAGGTTTAAACTTAAAGTTCGATGTGTTGTTATCAGATTCTATGAAATACTATATATATATATATATATATATATATATATATATATATATATATATATATATTTCACAAATCAATTACCTAGCAAAACTTACTTTTAACTATATGCAATTGTTTCTTTTTTTCCTTTTTTTAACATTACCTTTCCTTCTCCAAAAATTTTAATTATGCAAGTTTGGTAGAAAAATGCAGGGGATAAAAGGAATATCAGATTGTATGTATTTATACTTAACTATAATTTAATTATCGTTCCAAATATTTTCAAACTGATGTTTACTTGCTCAACAGGTATGCGCCTCTTTTAAATTTCTTCCATGAGCTCATCGGAGCCAGTTGTATACTAACTATAAGGTGATGCATTGATCTAGACTTACAACAACCCTAAATGCCACTTGATTAAAATGTTTCTTAGAAATCTAAAACCTGATCATACAATTCTTATTTCAGACAAACAGCTTTTTTTTATAGCCGCACACTTACATACATCCTGGTAAGCAAACGATAAACAACCAAATCACATTAAAGTAATTTATACCCATCTAGTAATACATCCTGTAAATGCACAGACTGCATAAAATTATAAATATAACATGATACAAAGGGCAATGTTACAAGCATGAACAGGATTAAAAACCGAGTTAGCGTAATTGGCATAATCCAGATGACCGAAAGCTGAATTGTGGTATAAAATTATTAAGACTATATATTATTCATTACATGTCAAATAACAGAAGGAATATAGAACGCAGATCTTAAAAGTTATTACGAATATCCGAATGTTTAAAATAGCTAAAAAAACTTGAGTCTGTAACTGCGGCTTCTCATATAAAAATATATTACAATATAAAAAAAGAGGATGAATTTAACATAAATAGACAGATCAATTAAGGATTTAGGCAGTGTTTTCAAACATTTTAGAATAGAACTATTAAGATAAAGTGTGATAATGCTCACTTCAAATGAAATTAAATAAAATATCTGACTAACCTCTTTGTTACATGGTAACTATGGCCGGGCTTGGTTGAAGTGCTCTTAGAGGCAAGCTTAAATTCTAAACATCTCTCGGATTTAAGAACTTTTGACACTTTGCATACTTCTCAAACAAGTCTTCTCTAAATTCAGCTCTCCAGTTGTCATCGAAAAGTGACAAGTGATGAACGACACTTTAGTCTACTCTTATACCCCTAGTCTTAATAATAAATCAGTATAGGATGTAAGCAGTTCAGTAGTAATAAATACTGGTAGACCCGTAATGTGGGTTGCTCAGACCTGAGCAGATCAGTAATTGTTTATGGCTCGAGTTAGTAATGCATTATACGAGCAGAACACCGCGGATCAAGGGTGTTAACAATGTGACTAGACCTGTACCACCCTTATTTATGAACAACTAACGATGCGAGCAGATAAGTGTTTCATAGGTTAAGCTTCAATTGTGCAAAAATAGCACACGGAAACGATATAAGGTTGTTTCTTCGAACAAATTGTTTAATAATGATTACCAAATTTTAGTCATTACGGACATACCTTTATCCTCGTATGAATACATTCACACCAACAAATATTTATTATATATGCACCTAGGGAAACTATTTACCTGAAATAAATATGTACAAATGTAACAACTTAGCTGTTTCAATTTTTATTATTAATGTCAGTTTGTTAATTTAAGCTTTATCCTGTATTGAATACATTTATCACTGTAGCCTTGTTTGTCGGATGAATACTTATAAACCCAAACACGTGTCCTATCATGGATTCATTTATCAAACTATTTTAACTGTTTATTGTACCTGTATGACTAATTTTCAAAATAGGCAACGTAGGTGATTATTATCTATATTACGCGTTTGTTCACGTGTTGTTGAGAAACGCGCAAAAAAAACTCGTTTTTAAAGTCAAGAGAACCTTTTATCTGAAGTGCTTAATTCAATTCTGGTGAGTTCGATAAGGCTATAAAATATGGCATTTTCTCACAGAAATAACGTTCAAAGTTCTAGTTAGGGTAATATTAAAAATATATGCTAATATACACTATATATCTTTTACATATACAGACATGGACTGACCATATTGCCCGGCTATACGGGATGTCATTTAGTCAGAGGTGCACAGTTTTACTTATTAAAAAAGAAGTGCATTTAGGTGAGCCTAATATGCTCTCCCATCTGCGTTATATCCGGGCAAAATAAAATACTAAAAAAAAAAAAAAAAAAAAAACAAACGCCCAAGGAGCTAACGGCTAAGTACATGCAAAACTTTGAGTAAAGGCGAATCCCATGTTTATTTTGAGAATGCTATTCTGGGGAGAGACACATCGCGCGTGACCCTTAATGCATGTACCTGTTCTCCTTATATTAAGACTGATATGGTGAATGAAAATATATGAATGCTTAAGATTCCAACTCAATTGTTTGCATTTAAAATGAATGGAAGTTTACTGTCAGAAAATGATCACGAGAAGAAGGGCCTTTTAGGTGCGGAGGTAGATTGAAAATTGAATGAATTTGTGGGGTTTATTACCAGACTCTTGTCTGAAAGGGTCTCCTCTGCCAGGGATAAGGCGCGTATAAATGGAGTAACATGTACCACGGTGAAACATTGATAGTGTCCTAGAGGAACCTAATGGGAATTAAAAAAAAGTTATCTATCCTGCTAATATTTAAACGCAAAACGAAAGTAATGTTTCAAGTGATAAAACATTTTCAATGGAAAATGGAAAAATTCAACATAGTAATGTTATTATGGAAATATTGGATAAGAATCGCATACGGTATTCAGGACATCCTGACCAAAATCCTATAGTATTGAAATAAATATGAATACCAAGGCGAACTTAGAAATTCTATATAACTTTTTTTACGGTTAAACCACACATACCAGAAAAGTACTTGGTGATTCTTAAAAAAAAATATGAAACATACTGATAGGGATATGGTGATAAGAGGCGTTGTGTGAGGAGTTATTTAATAGTCAAACGTTCATTATGCAAACATATCTTTTGTCAGAAAAATTGCAGCCAGGTGAATATAAGAGGAGGTAAAATGTAGAGTATTGTCTGACAAAATAGTAATTATATTGTGTGTAATATAACAAAAAAAAAACACTTGAACAAGCAATTGTAAGTAATTATCTTAGTTATTCTTAAGTCTTAGTCTTAAGAAGTTATCTAAGCTGTGTCCATGAAAGATATTTATAAGCCGTTTTAGTTTGTTTAATGCCTTGTTTCTTGCATATATATTGTTCTTGTTCTATGTTCAGTACCAGATATTTGGTGGGGGTAGTGAATATTGTTTTCGATTATTTTTGAATATTGCTAACTTGTAGCATGATGACTTGAACTGGCCGGTTATTATCTGACCGTATTTGTACCGGGGGTGAACCCGTCCTAATAAAAAAATGCATTTAATGTAAAATCTAGCTAAATTATCTGTAATTATTAAGTGATGAAGCATTAATTTATGTCGTAATAAAGATAATATCACACATTTTCACAATAGATATTATACATTATGATTTAAGGAAGATAAAATGTTTTTTTCTCGAATATTGCTTTGTCAGGCATTAATTTCCCTCTTTATTATGATTGCTGGTGGATTCTTTTATGCTGACATATTAACTAGAGTATGAGGATACTACATATCATCCATATTATTTGTAATTACCGCCCAAACGGACCGCCATGAACACTATCATAAGAAACCCGAGTACCATTTTAATCTTAATATAAAATGAAAGAAAATATCATTTGAAACAATGTCATCTAACACCTGCAATTCACAGTCACGCAGAAAACCCTGATTAGATTCTGCACATAGGTGTGAATTCTCACGATTATTTGGTTTCATTGGCCTCAATAAGGGACGGTATGATGGTAATGGCATAATATATGGCATGTTACACACGTCACTCAGAGACTGACTTCTCGAGGCTTTTTCTCGCGTTGACTAAATAAGGTCGTAAAACTAAAGATGAAAGAGAGCCTAGATGAGACCATGGTTTTACCGTATCCATCTCTTCATATCGTGCACCGTCACTCAATGTGTGTAAGATTGCATTGTTGCTTAGCATTGGAGCTCAATGATTGAATCCCGAAGCAAATAAAATAATTTATTTCTTCTTAACCGCAGTAACTTGTATACAGTGCAAATGAATTATAAGCCGAGTGCAAATCTAAAACCAATTATTTAATAAAATAGCATTATCAAACAAATTTAAAAAAGTCATATTCAAACTCATCTCACGGTAAGTTATACACACTACAAAAACTAAAAATAAATATAAAAATTTGAACTAAGCATTTGTTTGATATTATCGAAGAAATGACTGTAATGTTTACCTACAAACACACATATTTTCTCAATAAATGGTGATATCTCTGAAAAACTTTAGTGCGTGCCCCCTATGATGGGGTCGCGTAAAGATCTGACCGTCCCTCGGCAGACCTTTTAGCGAACGACTTTTTGGCTATGCAGTGGTCCTGCTGCTCTCACCAGATAGAAGACCCTTAGTGTAACTTTGGTGCTGACGAAATTGTGAATGTGTTAATACTTATGTTGTGACCGTATTGGTAAATACTATGAATCTAATGGGAATGTCGGTGAGTATGATTTTAACATTGATAATTGGTTAGACTTGTACTAGTTTAAAGTACCATTTACATCTTAAATACAACTAACTCCTGAAAACGACACATTGTTAAAATAAAAACACAATAAAAGCAATATCTTCAAATATTCCTATAGCTCTTTCAGAATAACCTTTTTATTCAGCGAAAAATGATCAAACATTTTGGACACGAAAGCGGTAAACAATTTCAGGGTGTTGCCTTTGAGATATCCAGATGACGGTACGTTCGCTTATTTGGTTTTCATTATCAGAGGACACAGTCCTGAGAGATATGGTTGTCCTCCTTCAGCGTGACCAGGTGGGCTCACTTGTTGTAGGCACATAAACCATGAATTGTGACGGGCATGGATATATATCGATATATGCATTACGGTATTATTTCCCAATCAATATCTGGAAATATACCTATTGTTGACTCTTTTTTTTGGGGGGGGGGGGTGGGGGTTGGGTGGGGTACTCTCAATGTGATGAGATAAGATATGAACAGTTTACAGCAGCATATGAAATAAGTATTAGGTGGTGTCCTCTTTGGTCTTTTTTTTCTTTAACTACAAATGCGGTTTGCTCATGGTTGCGTTCACATGGCGTGAGGTGATATATCATTTCCTTTGAAATCGAGTTCAGTCACTTGAGCATGATATACATTCTAAAGGACAGGGTTCGTTGGCCCCAACACCAAAGGTCTTCATGGGTTATATTTTATATAATAAGACAGAGTACACATGATTCCTGTCATACGCCTTTCGATATCCGAGGGCTCCCAACTGCGTTACAATTCAGGTAACTAACCTTATAAATGATGTTTTCCTTCCTTTATTGATTTATGCTTACCCGATAAATGGACAGCAACAAAAGGACCGGTATCAAAATCACCGGGAAAAAAAGCTTCCCTTATGTCGTCAAAACCGTTCGTTTAATGCTTACATTTTTAATTAAAGACACTTTGATTACTGTAACGCATGGACCAATGATTGAACTTTGATCCACGACTAACCACAAATTACAAAGATAAATATACCACAGTAGTGAAACAGCTTAGACACAATTAAACGCTTGGAAAGACGTAAATGATCTCATATTGACTACACACTGTCACCAGAGGACTGTGGCCATTTTTTGTTATGTTATTTATAAAATTTGGTCTGGATTCTAACAGCCGGGGAACCCTAGTGTCAGGTTTCTGGCAAGTGCAGTTTGAAGTTTGTTATAATCCAACGCACCTGTACACTTGTTTTTTGTACTTTTGTATCTGGAAGCGTTCCGGTAATTTGTTATGCCTATATGGGTCGATATGACATCAACACCCGTGCAAAAAGCTGAACACGGACAGGCGGCCGCGTGGACAGTTGTGTCTCACCGGTTAAAAGCGCTTTGCAGTCGGATTGGCGGATCGGTTATTTAAGAGTGCGCCTTGTGGAGCGTACGGACAGTCTTGTCAGCGGGTGCCGTTTGATGATACTAGAAGTAGTAGTGCAGGGAATTTGGGGATGTTTGCCAATAGCAGGCAATCAACCGGTATCAGGAGCTGCCAGAAACAGGAAGATTCTGAGACATAGTGGCGCTGTGACAGCCGGAGAGTTATGATCGGTGGCTCCGGATGAGAGAGAGCCGTCAACAGACTGCTCTGACGTAGGACATTTATTATATAGCGCCAGATTTATGTCCATGGTCTTGGGTCATTTGGCCCGGGGTAGGGGCTATACGCACGATTGGAACTTACCTGTGTAAACAGGGAATTATTTGTTATTTTATTGTGTTATGTTTTGTTTGTAGGATGTCTTTGAGTGTATTTGGAGCATACATCGCGAAGGTGTTATTTCAGGTCTGCCTGTTATATTGGCTGTCTAAAAAGTACCTAAAAGTTCACATCCCCTGATTAGGGACACACCCGTATTTTGTGTCTAATTATGTGACCATTTGAAAAAAAGTGTTGCAGTATTGAGAATTCCCATGTGGCAACATTATGCTCAATTTGCTAAGTTCCCAGAGCTTTGTAAGATTCTGCTTCAGGCTATGTCGACATGTTTTCTGGTGTATACATGAAATGGCGTAATGGCATGTACTCACACATACACACACACCCACCCTCACACACACACACACTCACACACACACACACACACACATATATATATATATATATATATATATATATATATAAATATATATATATATATATATAGCGAAGGTAAAGATAAACAGTGACACTGTGTAAATAAACTAGTTAGTCTATCTAAAAGGCGTCACTGTGTATCTTTACCTTTATCGCCTCAACTACTAACACGGCTGTTCGTCACTTCTTTGTTCGCTTAATAATACTTAGGAGATATTTTCATACATATATAAACGTAGGGTCATGTGAAATACCACTCCTCCGATGCAAAGTTTCGTCACTTGGCTATATGTGTTCTATAATTAGTATATTTTATACACAGGCGTGTATTCCAACAAGACATAGCTACATCACTTCTTTCTAATAAATATAACATTGTGATCATGATATTATCTTGCTATATCATTATTTGCATCAACAGAACAACTCAGGTGGCGAGCCATGAAGTGTTTGTTTAATCAAACACAAGTAAACTATATTTTTTTTTATAATAACCATGAAAGCTCAGGGCCTAACAAACTTTACCGTAATCATGAGCAATCATCTTTCTACATTTTTAGTATTTGTAGCTAAGACATCCTACAGTTCCATAATGTTTCATTATTGGGCGAAAGGACCGCCCGATACTAATATTGCCACTGAGCAAAATACCTGATCATGTTTTACATGCTATGATATTGTAGCTACTTATTTATTCTGGGAGGAAATTTGGCTTGGGCAACATGCACTCGCACAATTTAAAGAGATAAAATAACACTTTTTTACCGGAATAAAATTTAGAGCCTAAACCTTCAAATTACCAGGACTGCATATTATTATCTAAACTTATTATTGGTACAGAGAGATTCCTATCAGGCTAGATAAAAGGACTGCTCTTTGGAAGTGGGTGGCTCTTCACCTGGGTAGCCGACACTGTCGTAAAACCAACTCCAAGGTGAATAAGACGCCGTACCCTGGCTGGCCTCAGGGTCAGCCTTTTATAGGGTCCACATGTCTGGTCCAAGAGAGGGAGAAATTCTGACTTATCATAAAGGGCCAACTGGCCAACTGAGGTCCAGGTCAAAGGGCAAGAATGTTATATCTTTCCCCCAATTGGGAAAATTTTACACTACGGTGGTAGCAGTCATAATATCTAGCCTTTGGAAAGGAGGTTTTTTTTTTTTTTTTTTTTTTTTTTGTTTAATGGCAAAAACATGACTGATAGTCTTGTATATGCTGTTAGCCGGCTACCCAACCCTAACTCCCATGTTGGCAGAGGGAAGGTAGGTTTATCCAGTGCTACAACAGCAGCGGGTAGGGAGTGTTCTCCCCCCCCCCCCCCCCACACACACACACATTACCACCAGGGATTAGGGACTTTGCAGTCTGCTAGTTGTTTTGAAAGTTAAGGGATTGTGTATTTTTATTAGACAAAAAAAAATTGAATGAATTTGTGGGGTTTATTACCAGACTCTTGTCTGAAAGGGTCTCCTCTGCCAGGCACAAGGCGCGTATAAATGGTATAATATGTACCACGGTGAAACATTGATAGTGTCCTAGAGGAACCTAATGGGAATTTTTAAAAAATATCAATCCTGCTAATATTTAAACGCATAACGAAAGACATGTTTCGAGTGATAGAACATTTTCAATGGAAAATGGAAAAATTCAACATAGTAATGTTATTATGGAAATATTGATAAGAATCGCATACGGTATTCAAAACATCCTGACCAAAATCCTGTAATATAGAAATAAATGTGAATACTAAGGCGAACTTAGAAATTGTATATAACTTTTTTTACACATACCAGAAAAGTAATTGCCCATTCTTAAAAAAAATTATAAAAATACTGATAGGGATATGGTGATAAGAGGCGTTGTGTGATGAGTTAAGTAATAATCAAACGTTTATTATGCAAACATATCTTTGGTAAGAAAAATTGAAGCAAAGTAAATATAACAGGAGGTGAAACAGAGAGTATTGTCTGACGAGATAGTAAGTATATTGTGTATAATATAACAAAACACTTGAACAAGCAATTGTAATTAATTATCTTAGTTATTCTTAATTCTAGTCTTAAGTAGCTATCTAAGTTGTGTCCATGAAATATATTTGCAAGCCGTTTTAATTTGTTTATTGCCTTGTTGCTTGCAAATATATTGTTCTTGTTTTATGTTCAGTACCAGATATTTGGTGGGGGTAGTGAATATTGTTTCCGATTATTTTTTTTTAATATTACTAAAAAGAATTTAAAAACAAAAGGCAAGAAAAAAAGTGTCTTTTTGTGGTCTTTCGTCTTTATTTTAATCAGGTTACACTGCTGTGCCTGTCATTTAGTACTTGGCCATTTAACAAGCAACAGAAACATTCATACATACCCATACCACCTGATTTAAATACACTCTATGTATACCATAGTTGTGAAAGAAAAAAACAATAACAGCATATCGGAGAAATAATTGAAACTTTATTACATCTTGAATATCGAAATTAACTGTATCAAGCTTATGCTTAACACAAAGGTTTAAAAATTAAAAATTAAGTCTCATTTTCTCACATTTTAGTCGAATGTATATGTTTGCAAATAGGTGAAATAATTATTACTGTAAAACAAATGCTTGCTAACAAAATTGTCTTCATTAATTCATATAACTAATATAAAGTTGTAGATAGGTAAAGGACCACATTTAAAACTATCATCAACAGATTGGCTTAAGCAATAAAGCTGTTTAAAAAAACATACATTGGAGAAAACTTTTTTTTTAAATACACATCTAAATGGCATACAAAGAAAACATTATATTGCTTTACCAAATTTTTTAATTTGCTTTTTTACATGGGTGCCATTCTGATGACTTTTATTTTCATTCAACACGGTTTCTCACAGATGGAAGCAAGTTTCCATCCACAGGGCGCGTCGAACCATTTCCAGCTGTAATTTTTCATCAACATCATGCAGTGTTCCTTGGAATCATGATTGTTCGGTTCACCGGGGTACCAGTCTGTGAACGATAACTTGCTGTGATAAGCCACCCATTGCCACACGTCCTCAGAAGATATGTCGTTCCCCCCTGTCCAACAATCCGTTTTGTAATGTTTCTTGATGAGACTGACCAGATGGTCGTTCTCGCCCTTGCTCTCAATGCTGACAAGTTGTCCTCCGTGCTGGCGGCAATAGCTCAATGCCTCGAGCCACGTGAGTCTAGTGGTGACGAACATGTAGCAAGATGGCGTTGGCGCAGGTCGTCCATTAAGATAACGATGAGTGAATGTACTGGCGGCTAAAATATGTACAGAATTAGTTAATATAAAATGAAAATTCCGAAATGAAATTGGTAAATATATGTAATACGATCAGTTATTTCTTTTTCAAGAGATAAAAGGTTTGTACAATTTTTATAAGGGCATGTATAAATGCACACGTTTCATTACTCGGCCATGATGGGAGCTCTCCTAGGCAAAATGACATGATTACTTTGCATTTTTATTCTCCAAAATTTCAGTTAAGAAGAAGGCTATAATAACAGCGTAACAATAAACTCAGATAACTATGTTCACGTATATTGATTCTCTTTATTTTTTTGCTACTCAACTATTGTATTATTTTATGTCTTATGTAGATAACAACATCAGATCAAAATATTTGAGTGTTTTTATACTTACAACATGCCGAAAGCAAAACTGACACCAGGAAAAGAAATGTCGCAGTCCCCATAGTCCTCTTTCTTCACAAAGCTTTCAAGAATGAGATAATGTTAGCAAGCGGTGATTTACTGTTTCTTCGTGTTTGTTACACGAACAATGTTAATAAACAAAAGATAAAGAGGACCTTCAACAGAAAATATACATGTATTTAGGCACATACTTGATGCATGCATATACTTAAATACTCAATAGGACTCGTAAGAGTATTCCTTTTATGAGTACTTACATAGTTCTTGAGTACTTGAAGAAAATACTCGAATACGAAACCTGAGTACTTTAAATAGTACTCATGAGTACGAGTACTTTGAGAACAAGTACTTTTGGACCCAAAACTTATAAACTACATGTAGTTACAGTTGTGCGCTAAGTAATGTATCGACCTTATTTTATAATAGACAGCGGATATTTAACTCGGCTGATTAAAGTTGTTCTCAAAATTAAAATATTAATGCCACATATGAGGTAATGCAACATAATACCATGAACAAATATTCTATAATAGTGCAAACCAAATATATTAAAGACCCGACCATGTTCGAAAGTTCGGAGATCAATTAATTCATGCATGATTAATTACTCTCCTATGGCGTTTAAAATTAATTATGTAATATTTAGAAAAAAAGGAAATGCATTGACAAAAAATACACGATAAAAAAAGTCTCATTGTAAGCAAGATATACAATGAACACATACCTTCAGTTCAGAGCTGCAAAATACAGTGATATTTTCTCTTCTGTTAACGACAACTGGCATTCGACAAATTTTCCCCTTTATATGTAATCCTGAAATCGCAACCGGTAGCGTTTTTATTTTGGCAAATACGACACTCACTTGAAGCTTCCCCACTTTGACCAGGGTATATATCCAGGGTACTGCTCTCGCACAGCGTAGCGTAGTAGGAGAGCACAGAAGCTCGGGCTAGTCCACAGATGGAAGATAATACACCTCGATTGTAGGCCCGAAATTCTACGCTTTTTTGTGCAGGGTCACAAGCTACTGGTATTTATAAATAGCTGCCGGAAATTATATTACAGTTATGAGAAATTTATTTATTTTTTTCTATTTAGCAGCGCATTGAAAAATGTATCTTTTATTCTGATATTGCCTCGCAGTAAATGATTGTAAAAACGTGTGTTGCACCAAAAAGATAGTTACGAGACCAGAAAGATGTCTGAGTCGTTTGATAAATGTAGGCTATTATTGTGTCAAGCAGCGTCATGGCTTGTTGGTCCAGTGGTAGCTTGTCGGTTCTAATGGACCTTTACTCTTTATATATTCCCGCCTAGTAAATCTTTATTGTTCATATGAATTTTTATTTTTATTTTAGTTCTGATATAAACTAATTGATTGTTGGTATAACATAAAAAATGCCTTTTTTATGTATACTCTGCAATGCTGTAATGTGTAGGCCAATTCTTGATACCGATGGCTATGCTCAATAAGCCATTTCTTTTTGCAGAAAAGTAGTGTCCCTACATTGCCCTTATTCCTTATATTACAACAAATATTTGCTTATAATTAGATGTGATTGAAGTGTCAATTTAGGTGTGTGTGGAGAGGAGGGGTTATCCCCGCATGCTTACACTCCCATGAACCATCCGATGACCGTTTCGTCGTCACGCTTTACCCGTTATTGTCAAATCGCAGACCCTGACTCCTGAAGAAAGTGGCTGACTGCTGTACAGGCCTATAATGCTGAATATTATTCTGGACAGTGAATGTGTTAATTCATTTACTTTCTTTTTACAACAGGGTTCAAAACTATAAAAACAACGAGCAATAATTGGGCCGTTACGCTGTACGTTGATTAACTGACACCTTTCAGAGAAAGAGCACGTAAACACATGGAGTGACGTAATTGTCATCTATGTCGCCAAACTCCAACACCAAATTTGGCTATATGGTTACCTGCTTCGTCCCAGTGAACAAAATACCGAATAACCCACCCAACCCCATATAATACTAGAGTTCATTCCGGGGTTAGTTCCTCATAGATCGCCCCCAAAATTCAATAAATTGGTCTATGTACCATGGGCTAGGCATTCTGAAAATTGCATTAAATCCCGTTGAGGACTTTTGTGTTATCGTACTAACTGATAAACAGATACAAACATACGCGCCAAAAAACAAAAAAGAAAA
Organism: Sipunculus nudus; assembly: GCA_026874595.1. NCBI lineage: Eukaryota > Metazoa > Annelida > Sipuncula > Golfingiida > Sipunculidae > Sipunculus > Sipunculus nudus. The sequence continues at coordinate 58,107,593 of CM049322.1, read as the reverse complement.
CCTCGCCGCTATACTTGTCGGAGGCAATATTAATAATAAAAATCATTGGGTTTAAGGGGAACCTTCAGTACAAGACACAGGAAAGAGTAAAGTGTTTATACGGGTGACAAAGGAAACACAAGAAGAACGCCTGTCCTTTTGTGCGACCTAGCTAAGAATCCTGAGATACAATTCATTCATGCAGATTCATATATGAATACCTTGAAGTTATTGAAGTTCCCCCACCCCCACAACATGATCGGTGCCTACGTATGTGCTAGTGTTAAGCTGACTACACTGTGGGCAGGTTCATCAGAAATCATTATAATATCTTCAATGTTTCTTGATGAGACTGACCAGATGGTCGTTCTCGCCCTTGCTCTCAATGCTGACAAGTTGTCCTCCGTGCTGGCGGCAATAGCTCAATGCCTCGAGCCACGTGAGTCTAGTGGTGACGAACATGTAGCAAGATGGCGTTGGCGCAGGTCGTCCATTAAGATAACGATGAGTGAATGTACTGGCGGCTAAAATATGTACAGAATTAGTTAATATAAAATGAAAATTCCGAAATGAAATTGGTAAATATATGTAATACGATCAGTTATTTCTTTTTCAAGAGATAAAAGGTTTGTACAATTTTTATAAGGGCATGTATAAATGCACACGTTTCATTACTCGGCCATGATGGGAGCTCTCCTAGGCAAAATGACATGATTACTTTGCATTTTTATTCTCCAAAATTTCAGTTAAGAAGAAGGCTATAATAACAGCGTAACAATAAACTCAGATAACTATGTTCACGTATATTGATTCTCTTTATTTTTTTGCTACTCAACTATTGTATTATTTTATGTCTTATGTAGATAACAACATCAGATCAAAATATTTGAGTGTTTTTATACTTACAACATGCCGAAAGCAAAACTGACACCAGGAAAAGAAATGTCGCAGTCCCCATAGTCCTCTTTCTTCACAAAGCTTTCAAGAATGAGATAATGTTAGCAAGCGGTGATTTACTGTTTCTTCGTGTTTGTTACACGAACAATGTTAATAAACAAAAGATAAAGAGGACCTTCAACAGAAAATATACATGTATTTAGGCACATACTTGATGCATGCATATACTTAAATACTCAATAGGACTCGTAAGAGTATTCCTTTTATGAGTACTTACATAGTTCTTGAGTACTTGAAGAAAATACTCGAATACGAAACCTGAGTACTTTAAATAGTACTCATGAGTACGAGTACTTTGAGAACAAGTACTTTTGGACCCAAAACTTATAAACTACATGTAGTTACAGTTGTGCGCTAAGTAATGTATCGACCTTATTTTATAATAGACAGCGGATATTTAACTCGGCTGATTAAAGTTGTTCTCAAAATTAAAAGATTAATGCCACATATGAGGTAATGCAACATAATACCATGAACAAATATTCTATAATAGTGCAAACCAAATATATTAAAGACCCGACCATGTTCGAAAGTTCGGAGATCAATTAATTCATGCATGATTAATTACTCTCCTATGGCGTTTAAAATTAATTATGTAATATTTAGAAAAAAAGGAAATGCATTGACAAAAAATACACGATAAAAAAAGTCTCATTGTAAGCAAGATATACAATGAACACATACCTTCAGTTCAGAGCTGCAAAATACAGTGATATTTTCTCTTCTGTTAACGACAACTGGCATTCGACAAATTTTCCCCTTTATATGTAATCCTGAAATCGCAACCGGTAGCGTTTTTATTTTGGCAAATACGACACTCACTTGAAGCTTCCCCACTTTGACCAGGGTATATATCCAGGGTACTGCTCTCGCACAGCGTAGCGTAGTAGGAGAGCACAGAAGCTCGGGCTAGTCCACAGATGGAAGATAATACACCTCGATTGTAGGCCCGAAATTCTACGCTTTTTTGTGCAGGGTCACAAGCTACTGGTATTTATAAATAGCTGCCGGAAATTATATTACAGTTATGAGAAATTTATTTATTTTTTTCTATTTAGCAGCGCATTGAAAAATGTATCTTTTATTCTGATATTGCCTCGCAGTAAATGATTGTAAAAACGTGTGTTGCACCAAAAAGATAGTTACGAGACCAGAAAGATGTCTGAGTCGTTTGATAAATGTAGGCTATTATTGTGTCAAGCAGCGTCATGGCTTGTTGGTCCAGTGGTAGCTTGTCGGTTCTAATGGACCTTTACTCTTTATATATTCCCGCCTAGTAAATCTTTATTGTTCATATGAATTTTTATTTTTATTTTAGTTCTGATATAAACTAATTGATTGTTGGTATAACATAAAAAATGCCTTTTTTATGTATACTCTGCAATGCTGTAATGTGTAGGCCAATTCTTGATACCGATGGCTATGCTCAATAAGCCATTTCTTTTTGCAGAAAAGTAGTGTCCCTACATTGCCCTTATTCCTTATATTACAACAAATATTTGCTTATAATTAGATGTGATTGAAGTGTCAATTTAGGTGTGTGTGGAGAGGAGGGGTTATCCCCGCATGCTTACACTCCCATGAACCATCCGATGACCGTTTCGTCGTCACGCTTTACCCGTTATTGTCAAATCGCAGACCCTGACTCCTGAAGAAAGTGGCTGACTGCTGTACAGGCCTATAATGCTGAATATTATTCTGGACAGTGAATGTGTTAATTCATTTACTTTCTTTTTACAACAGGGTTCAAAACTATAAAAACAACGAGCAATAATTGGGCCGTTACGCTGTACGTTGATTAACTGACACCTTTCAGAGAAAGAGCACGTAAACACATGGAGTGACGTAATTGTCATCTATGTCGCCAAACTCCAACACCAAATTTGGCTATATGGTTACCTGCTTCGTCCCAGTGAACAAAATACCGAATAACCCACCCAACCCCATATAATACTAGAGTTCATTCCGGGGTTAGTTCCTCATAGATCGCCCCCAAAATTCAATAAATTGGTCTATGTACCATGGGCTAGGCATTCTGAAAATTGCATTAAATCCCGTTGAGGACTTTTGTGTTATCGTACTAACTGATAAACAGATACAAACATACGCGCCAAAAAACAAAAAAGAAAACCTCGCCGCTATACTTGTCGGAGGCAATATTAATAATAAAAATCATTGGGTTTAAGGGGAACCTTCAGTACAAGACACAGGAAAGAGTAAAGTGTTTATACGGGTGACAAAGGAAACACAAGAAGAACGCCTGTCCTTTTGTGCGACCTAGCTAAGAATCCTGAGATACAATTCATTCATGCAGATTCATATATGAATACCTTGAAGTTATTGAAGTTCCCCCACCCCCACAACATGATCGGTGCCTACGTATGTGCTAGTGTTAAGCTGACTACACTGTGGGCAGGTTCATCAGAAATCATTATAATATCTTCAATGTTTCTTGATGAGACTGACCAGATGGTCGTTCTCGCCCTTGCTCTCAATGCTGACAAGTTGTCCTCCGTGCTGGCGGCAATAGCTCAATGCCTCGAGCCACGTGAGTCTAGTGGTGACGAACATGTAGCAAGATGGCGTTGGCGCAGGTCGTCCATTAAGATAACGATGAGTGAATGTACTGGCGGCTAAAATATGTACAGAATTAGTTAATATAAAATGAAAATTCCGAAATGAAATTGGTAAATATATGTAATACGATCAGTTATTTCTTTTTCAAGAGATAAAAGGTTTGTACAATTTTTATAAGGGCATGTATAAATGCACACGTTTCATTACTCGGCCATGATGGGAGCTCTCCTAGGCAAAATGACATGATTACTTTGCATTTTTATTCTCCAAAATTTCAGTTAAGAAGAAGGCTATAATAACAGCGTAACAATAAACTCAGATAACTATGTTCACGTATATTGATTCTCTTTATTTTTTTGCTACTCAACTATTGTATTATTTTATGTCTTATGTAGATAACAACATCAGATCAAAATATTTGAGTGTTTTTATACTTACAACATGCCGAAAGCAAAACTGACACCAGGAAAAGAAATGTCGCAGTCCCCATAGTCCTCTTTCTTCACAAAGCTTTCAAGAATGAGATAATGTTAGCAAGCGGTGATTTACTGTTTCTTCGTGTTTGTTACACGAACAATGTTAATAAACAAAAGATAAAGAGGACCTTCAACAGAAAATATACATGTATTTAGGCACATACTTGATGCATGCATATACTTAAATACTCAATAGGACTCGTAAGAGTATTCCTTTTATGAGTACTTACATAGTTCTTGAGTACTTGAAGAAAATACTCGAATACGAAACCTGAGTACTTTAAATAGTACTCATGAGTACGAGTACTTTGAGAACAAGTACTTTTGGACCCAAAACTTATAAACTACATGTAGTTACAGTTGTGCGCTAAGTAATGTATCGACCTTATTTTATAATAGACAGCGGATATTTAACTCGGCTGATTAAAGTTGTTCTCAAAATTAAAAGATTAATGCCACATATGAGGTAATGCAACATAATACCATGAACAAATATTCTATAATAGTGCAAACCAAATATATTAAAGACCCGACCATGTTCGAAAGTTCGGAGATCAATTAATTCATGCATGATTAATTACTCTCCTATGGCGTTTAAAATTAATTATGTAATATTTAGAAAAAAAGGAAATGCATTGACAAAAAATACACGATAAAAAAAGTCTCATTGTAAGCAAGATATACAATGAACACATACCTTCAGTTCAGAGCTGCAAAATACAGTGATATTTTCTCTTCTGTTAACGACAACTGGCATTCGACAAATTTTCCCCTTTATATGTAATCCTGAAATCGCAACCGGTAGCGTTTTTATTTTGGCAAATACGACACTCACTTGAAGCTTCCCCACTTTGACCAGGGTATATATCCAGGGTACTGCTCTCGCACAGCGTAGCGTAGTAGGAGAGCACAGAAGCTCGGGCTAGTCCACAGATGGAAGATAATACACCTCGATTGTAGGCCCGAAATTCTACGCTTTTTTGTGCAGGGTCACAAGCTACTGGTATTTATAAATAGCTGCCGGAAATTATATTACAGTTATGAGAAATTTATTTATTTTTTTCTATTTAGCAGCGCATTGAAAAATGTATCTTTTATTCTGATATTGCCTCGCAGTAAATGATTGTAAAAACGTGTGTTGCACCAAAAAGATAGTTACGAGACCAGAAAGATGTCTGAGTCGTTTGATAAATGTAGGCTATTATTGTGTCAAGCAGCGTCATGGCTTGTTGGTCCAGTGGTAGCTTGTCGGTTCTAATGGACCTTTACTCTTTATATATTTCCGCCTAGTAAATCTTTATTGTTCATATGAATTTTTATTTTTATTTTAGTTCTGATATAAACTAATTGATTGTTGGTATAACATAAAAAATGCCTTTTTTATGTATACTCTGCAATGCTGTAATGTGTAGGCCAATTCTTGATACCGATGGCTATGCTCAATAAGCCATTTCTTTTTGCAGAAAAGTAGTGTCCCTACATTGCCCTTATTCCTTATATTACAACAAATATTTGCTTATAATTAGATGTGATTGAAGTGTCAATTTAGGTGTGTGTGGAGAGGAGGGGTTATCCCCGCATGCTTACACTCCCATGAACCATCCGATGACCGTTTCGTCGTCACGCTTTACCCGTTATTGTCAAATCGCAGACCCTGACTCCTGAAGAAAGTGGCTGACTGCTGTACAGGCCTATAATGCTGAATATTATTCTGGACAGTGAATGTGTTAATTCATTTACTTTCTTTTTACAACAGGGTTCAAAACTATAAAAACAACGAGCAATAATTGGGCCGTTACGCTGTACGTTGATTAACTGACACCTTTCAGAGAAAGAGCACGTAAACACATGGAGTGACGTAATTGTCATCTATGTCGCCAAACTCCAACACCAAATTTGGCTATATGGTTACCTGCTTCGTCCCAGTGAACAAAATACCGAATAACCCACCCAACCCCATATAATACTAGAGTTCATTCCGGGGTTAGTTCCTCATAGATCGCCCCCAAAATTCAATAAATTGGTCTATGTACCATGGGCTAGGCATTCTGAAAATTGCATTAAATCCCGTTGAGGACTTTTGTGTTATCGTACTAACTGATAAACAGATACAAACATACGCGCCAAAAAACAAAAAAGAAAACCTCGCCGCTATACTTGTCGGAGGCAATATTAATAATAAAAATCATTGGGTTTAAGGGGAACCTTCAGTACAAGACACAGGAAAGAGTAAAGTGTTTATACGGGTGACAAAGGAAACACAAGAAGAACGCCTGTCCTTTTGTGCGACCTAGCTAAGAATCCTGAGATACAATTCATTCATGCAGATTCATATATGAATACCTTGAAGTTATTGAAGTTCCCCCACCCCCACAACATGATCGGTGCCTACGTATGTGCTAGTGTTAAGCTGACTACACTGTGGGCAGGTTCATCAGAAATCATTATAATATCTTCAATATAAAATATATTAAACACTTCATAACAAAGGGATATTTATCGCCCTTTAAAAAGCATGGTCATAGATATCTAGACGGTAACACAGACAAGCATATCTGGCTTCTAGTTAAAGTTTGCTGCTGCAGCAATAAAGAAACCGTAGAAATAAAGCCAACTGGAAGCGTTGTGTCATCACATAATAATCTTCTGATGCCGGTAAGTAACAACAGACACGCAGTTAGTTTGACGAAGAGCCACTTTAATTTCTGAACAAGGCTCTGTGACACAAAACCATCATCGGGCATTATATTATAACATTATTTATAATTGTCCTCCCTGTCGTTTATCGAGACCAGCTCCATTTTAATGATGAAATCGCTACGGTCTGACGAATTCATATTTTTCATTTAATATACTGACTACGCCTTCGCTTTCATTTCTTCAAAAAGACCCTTTTAATAATATGACAATGCCATCGCAGAATTTGTAATTGAGTTTGTAAACAAAGGCAATGACCTCACTCTGAATTGTTCACACAGCTCCATTTTATTTATGACAAACTTCTCTCTGTGACTTCTCTACACCCTTTTCCAATCACATTATGTGTTTTTGTTATAAACTCCATAGTTTTAACTGTTTTATATTTCAAATCAGCATCTGACTCCAACATTGTGTTACCTAGTTTTTCCGAGGGAACTGGTTAGTTTTAGCTAATAAACTAATTAATTAATTTGTAGTTATTGATTCTGCATTTAGGATGAGCCCATGTATACTAATTGCCATCGTGAAAGCTACCCCAGGCCAGGTAACACGTGTGGTGTTACAATATGCGAATTAAAAGGCACACACACTAACACACATGCCTCATAAATGTTACACGTTGTGGGTCCGGACGCCGATTAGGCAACTTTACAAAACAAATATATCCTCGTTTCTTATCATATATTCATATATCCTTATTAATCATATATCTCTCTCACAAATGGTTACTATGTTTCCCATAGTAAGCGTGTAGGTTTTTATAGATATGTGTATGAGCGTATATGTTTATGAACCAGTGAAGCGACGTCACGGTACTTACGTCATAGTCTCAGGCAGGGAGAACTGATGGCCTTATATGGTTTGAGGCACATATATTATATATATATATATATATATATATATATATATATATATATATATATATATATACATATATATATATAGATGTATGAATAGCCATGCTGGTTCAGTTTATATATATGGAAAAAGGTTTACACAGAAAAGGTCGGTTAACTTCCGGCTCATCTATATAGAATTCTGGTTCTTTAGGGCTATCAAGATTAGGGTAACCAAGGAACAGAAATATATATATATATATATATATATATATATATATATATATATATATATATAAAGACTGACACTGATCCTATTGTCCTCGGGGGCAATGTAGGATTAGTCGGGGTACACGTGCGATACTGGAACATAACAGGGCAAGGAGGTTATTTCTTGTTTTAATTTTTATATATAATACACAGATATATACAAGGATGCTCAATTAGCAAATTGAACTGATTTGTATAGGGTCTTGGAAGCATTGAACATATCCGTAGTATACATATGATATAAATACACATATACTATAAAAATTCACAATATACAAGGCAAATATACAATATAAAAGGCAAATATACTATACTATACTCATACCAAGTGGAATCTACTCTGTAAACTCACCATGATGTAGTGGAACGCCATGTCCCCCATCACTGCAAAGCAGTGAAAGAACTACTGCCTGAACAGGTAAGTCTGCCCAGCGGATCCTCGTTTGGGAGGGGGGGGGGTTGATGGGGGGGGGGGGGGGGCGGGCGCTGAACATTAGTACGAATACTAGGTTTTAAAATATTTTAGGGTGAATTTGTTTGACGGCGGCACTTGGAGAGAATTTAAGCTCTTGAGTTCAACAATGATCCGGGGGGGGGGGGTTGCTATAAATAGCTTTTCAGACAAGCAAAGATCACACTTCCTGGTCCCACAGAAGTAAGGTGCTGCCTTGGCAGATATTTTCCCAGGAGAGCTTGTGATTGATATTGTTGTCTTTTAGTGACCCAATGTGTTTAGACAGTTCAGTATTTTTAGCGTGGGATCTGTTACGAAAGGATTCCTTGTGGTTATTGTATCTTGTCTTGAAATCACCTTCAGTACACCCTTTATAGTGTTTTTCGTCATTGTATGTTCTAACTGTTGCCTTACAGACGATGCATTTCAGCTGACACTGACAATTCATAGGATATTCGTCTTTTTACGGCAGTTACATTGTTTTTGAGGTACATTCACAGCATTGTCGGTATTTAAAACATTCATATTATGTTTGCTGATCAGGTTAGACATGTTTGATAGACAGCTATAGCTAATTTTCAAATTGTTCCTGTTGAATAACCTGTTGTACCTGTGATGTCTAGGGAAGTGTTTTTCAAACAGTTTCATGAATTGTCTGACAATGTTGGTTCTTACATGGTGGCTGTAGGAGGATTGAACCATATTATTTTCCTTTTCCTGTTTCCTTTGCTTTTCACTGTGGGTTCAACATATCTTAAGCTTTCTAAGAACCCGCTTTTCGCTAAAGCTTTGTCATACATGGGTTTGGCTTTCATAAATAGCTCTTTACTGCAGGAGTTGTCAGATACACGTTTGCTGATCATCATAGGTATTTGCCAAATAATAGCTGGGGATGATTGGATTGTGCGTGGATATAGAACGGGTCATTGTTCGGTTTTCTGTAAGGGTAGAAAATGTCATTTTGGAGGTTAAATGTTACGTCTAAGAAATATGTGCAGGTCAGGTTAGTTTCAATGGTTATTTTTAACTCAACATTGTAAAAGAGTTTGACCATTTTCTTACGGGGGCTGTCTGATTTTGGTCCAGACATGTTGGGGAAACAACCTAAACCGTCATCACGATACAGGCCTAGAGCATTTTCACCAAATTCCTTTTTCAACATATCTATGATGTATAAACCAACAATTTCGCATACTTCAGCGCCAACAAAACTGCCCATGGTGACGTCAAAACTAGTATGATCTTTTTTTTCACCAAGGTGTTACCGTCGCTAAACGTTTTCCTGCTGTGCAGGATGGTTTTGATAACATCCTCTGGAATGAAAGGCATGGTTTTGGCAAATCTGAGGGCTATAAAACAATATTTTATAACATTGTCTTGTTTTATTGACGAGAGATACATCCGTTTACGTCAGCGCTAGCAATTAACGCTATGTTGACATAATGACCCTCCTAGCTCCTACATTAAACCTCCATATTTTATCTTCTTGGCTCATTGGACTTTTGTTTTTATTCTAATTAGGTTTACTTGCCAGGCAACATATCAAGCTGCCAATGCAAATAATCTGGTGCAAGGACACGTTTTAAAGGTTAATCAGTACCAGTTGATAAGTATAAGTAAGATTGGTCAGGTGTACCAACAAACTTCCTTTTTCTCTTTTTTGGTAAGTTCAGATGTCTGAAAGTACAATCAGATAAGTGGCGGAAATTCTGGCAAAGATGTCAGAGTATCTTAAATAATTTACATTCTTCTCAGCAGTTCAGCCAAAACGGATTTTTCATGTTGCATTTTCGACGATTTACAGCCCTATTTACACAAATGGCAATCAGCCAAGTTTAACCACTTAAGAACCAAATCAGAAAACCCAAATCAGAAACCCGATCAATTTATATTCGTGTATTGTTTTATTGATCAGAGATACATCCGTTTACGTCAGTGCTGGCAATTTACGCTGTGAATTTACGCTATTTATTTTGACATAATGACCCCCTAACATCCATTACATTTACCCCTAATATTTGATCTTCTTTGGCTCATTGGACTTTTTTTTACTCTGATTAGGTTTACTTGCCAGACGACATATTGCAATGCTAATACAAAACAGCTTGTGGAAGGAAAAAAACTTATAAACGGTAAATTAGTACCAATTGACACATATAAGTAAGATTCAGGTGTTCAGGTAAATTCAGGTGTCAGATACGCTCTTAGAAAAAAGGGGTTCAACCGGAATCATTTTTGGTCCTTAGGCTTTTCACGTATTTGGAACCCTAATTGGTTCCTTGAGGAACCAAAGTAGGTTCCTTCTCCAACCCTCAAAGGGATTCCCGAGGGGAACCACTCTGGTTATGAATATATGTTTAGGGGTATCAAGGAACAGGACCAGGATTAACAGACATTAATTGGGTTTCTTAATTAATTTAATCCAACAGGAACTTCTAAAGGTTATACATATTATGGATAAATATGAATTCTAATTAACAGAAACAGGATAGGACCCATTAAGTTTACTGCAGATCAGGATAAAGGGGCGGCTCCAGCTGGTTGGATTGCTTTTGCTTGATGGAAGTGTGCGATCAACTGATTGCCATTCCACTTGGATATTAAAACATTTAATAGGGGGACGCTGTCTTTAAAATGGAGAGTAACTATGGGGGGGAAACAAGAATAAAATACGGAGGGAAATTTTAAATTTAAACAAGGCAAATCATATACTACATCTGTGTGGTTCAGAAGATGCAAATACATAGATGTTGCATTAAATTTCTCTCTCTTAGAAAGGCAACACAGAGTTTTTTTTACAATAATGATGGAATTTGTATGACATTATGTAAAGTCATTCAAGTGTGCTACTGAGTTTATGCTCCAGTATTCACATAAAAAAATGGGTTTTCTGTTTCGCTTAACACACTCATTCTTTGTGAATGCGATCAGCAAAGATAATTCCATGACACTTGAATCCACTGGTTTCGGTTCTGTTAAATATACCAGACTCGTTGTTGATTTGGAAGCATATGGAAGGAGAAAGATCGTATGTTAACAGCAACCGACTACATGTTAGTCTAGATCTGGCACAGAAAAACGAAATAATCAATTATAAGAGAGTGCAAATATATGAATTCTAGTCGTAATATAAGTAATGTATTTGTAATAGTGTTCTCCTTTGAATGAATGAATGGAGGCATTATCAAATTAAACGGTTCTCCTCTAATCAAGCCTATGTTTAAGCTATGCGATTTTACAAAATTCAGTGGAATAAAGTGTAATTAATGGAGGAAAATAATTAAACAGTTTCAAATTAATAAACTCTGTGTCGGTGCAGTGTGATAATAAGCATTCTAAAACAGATTTCTAAGTAAGGTCTATAATGAGTTTGGCTAAACTCAATATATGTGAATACTTTCACTTACTATTAGATGGAAAGCAGCAAATGTGGCTGGCTTCACACTCGGTATGAGTATGCCTCCCATCACTCCCTATTATTTATCAAGAGGAAATTTGGTTGGTTTCACTGAGCATGTGCTGCCTTCACTCGCAGCTAAATATTAACATCAAATGTGACGGACTTTACACTCGGTCTGAATATGCCTACCATCACTCCCTTTTGGATATCAAGAAGAAAATTTGGTTGGTTTCATTCAGTATTTGTCTGCCTTCACTCACTCTTAGACATGAACAGTAAATGTAGCTGGCCTCACACGCAAAATACATGTGCCAATGTTCAAGTGATAACAAAGCTCAAATGACTAAGAAAATATAATTAAGCAGGTCATATCAATGTAGGACAACTGCAACCTATTAAAGATAATAAGATAATCATAAAACATTGATAACAAATGTTTATTACAATCAGCTTAGAGCTAGGTTTCTTGTTGGTGGGATTGTTGTTTCATTGGTACTATAGACTGCTGTGCAGATAAATCAGAGTCATCTGCGCCATACGCCCGAAGTGTAGTTATATCTTAAGGTGCACTGTTTTATTATTTTGGTCTTTTATTGCATTACCCTTTACCTTGACGAGTACATATTAATCAATTTCCCCTGCTGCATGCAAAGTCACCTTGACGAAACGTACTGGGTTGCATTCTGAGGCACTACCATGACGTCAATTCGCTGGTTCCTATAATAGGAATCTGCAAACACAGAGGGGTTAATGATCTGTCGTACCTTTGTGGTTAATACTGCCGACCTGAAATCAGAAGATCACGAGTTCGATTCCCATCGGCAATGAACATAATTTTCTGTGTATTCTACTTCCATCTCTCTCTATATATATCCTCTCTCTTTTTCTCTCTCCCTCTGTATATAAATATACATATATATGTAAATATACATATATATATATACATATATATATATATATATATATTTAAATCCATACATATATCATGGGATTCAGAAAAAAAGTCCAGACACTATCAGTTAATATTTTTTAAATAATATATTGAAGTTTTTGATAGCTGGTATAACGAAAAAAAAACAAATTCATAATGTCTGTATTTTTTTTGTCCAGGATTTCAACTTCCCGACTAATGACAAGAATAATTTGCATAGTCAAAATTGTTATATCCGGTGCTGGTTACTGTGTATTGCACCTGTCGATCAGTGTCATCTGGGCACAGGTTACTGGGTACAGGTGTAATGACCTTACTGGTTACAGTTTGTCATTAAACTTCTCATTGTTAGTTTTGTAAGATGATCACGTTACATTCGTTCTCAAAATTATTTCCCTTATCCACTACTGACGACAGCACTGTTTCCTGGGTATCTCAACATCTCCACCAGGGAAACGTGTCATAGGGTTAAAAAATGACAAATGTGAGAGGAGGTTTTTTTTTCTTGCTTTCAGACCCAGGATTCACAGCTCAACTAGAACAAACAGAAGCAGGCAACACTGTAGAAGTGAGAATTTAGTGGAATTAGTCCTACAGGCAATGTAATATATCCCCGGAGTGTAATATATCCTATGGTGACCAATTTGGTTTTCTTTTCCAAAGAGACAGAGCTACAGAAGTATTCACATATATTGCGTTTAGCCAAACTCACTATAGATTTGGTTAATATATGTTTTTACTGATTTAAAAATCTGTTTTAGAATGCTTATAATCATATTGCACCTACACAGAGTTTATTAATTTGAAACCATTTTATTATTTTCCTCCATTATCACACTTTATTCCATTGAATTTTGTAAAATAGCATAGCTACAGGGAATTGCGTCAAACTCAACTGAACAGAGTATTAATTTATTCTAGGAATGAAAAGGGTGTCCCTAGTCACGCCGAAGCAAACTTTTATTACACCTGTACCTTATGAGCTCTACCCAGATGACACTTGACACCGACCGGCGAGTGCATCATGCAGTACCGAGCAGTAAATATATAGCAAATTTCACTATGTAAATTTATTCTTTTCATAAATCAGGAATTTGAACATCTGGTCAAATGTAATTTCACAGACATATTTGAAATATATATATATATATATCTTTTTTATACTCTAACTACCGACAACCGACATGCAGTGTTTCCAAAACTATCACACCCTAAGGTTCGGGACTTTTTTTTTTCTGAATCACCTGATATATATTTAAATATATATGTGTGTATTTTAATAAAGGCACAGCCTGTCACTCACCTGCTTATTCAGCACATGCCGTATTCGCTTATTAAATTAAACATCTACAAAGTAAACCTTGGAGTACACACTCATCGATACAAACCAAATTGCGCCCTTCTTCTCCCCATCCTTTCCAATGCAGAAACTCCTTCCGTTGACTTTTCTAGGGGGCCCTTGATATACCAGCCTTGTCTCCACCGCAATTATTATTGTGTTTCTACACCCTTGAAACTTCAAATATTGTTCACTGTGTATAGTACACCGGTTCACCGGTACCAAACAGGTTACAATTTCTATCACTTTTTTAAAGGTGCATGTGATTAGATAAAAAATATGCCTGATAGAATTATGAAAGCGGTAGCTTTCTGTAAAATATCAGCCTGTTTTGAAATGTACTTGCACCGAAATATAAATGTATGTAGCTTTCCAAATTCAAAAGATATATATACTTTTCCTCACTCTGTATCAAAGCAATTTGTATATTTTTAGCTAATTAATTAAAAAAAAACACAAGGTTTATTTCTTTAAGACCAACCGTGACCAGTTTGTTTTTTTTAAATGATTAATGAAGTCTGAAGTCTTTTAGCTGTACAAATTATGTCTGGCACCCAACTACAATTTGTAGCTCTGGGCGTGGTCGCAGAAAGATGTTATTCCGTTCTTAAGTTAGCCGATACGTGTCCCATTGCCCCCAACTGTCTACAGAAACAGTTTATGCCTGGTTGATGTTTTTGAGTACTTTTGTGTCGCATACCCACGCACTTATCGAACCCTGATTACTTAATCCTCCCAATTATTCCACGTGGCTTCTATCGGGAGCCGATATATAGACTAAAATTCGGATGTCGCAAGCCGAATGTCACACATGACGTGAATACAGTGTTGCCTGGGGACTCAACCGGACATCATAAGATGACGCCTCGAGGTGATGTAACCACCCCCATTTCCACGTTTATGGATCCATCCCGCTATCAGTGACTACTCACGCGCTTTGAGAAGCATAAACACTATTCTGGGACCATTCAGTACAGGTTTTGCAGAACTGACGGCGCTATCATACGGTGGCTGATTTAGGACACAGAAAAAAATATATACCTCGAGATCTCGAGATAACATCTCGACATCTCGATATAGAATTTTGCAAAAAAAAAAAAAAAAATAAGGAAGCAGAAAAAAAAATTAGGAAGCAAACAAAAAATTTTAAGAAGCAAACAAAAAATTTAGGAAGCAAAAAAAAATGTTAGCAAACAAAAAAAAATAGTAAGCAAAAAAATTTAAGAAGCAAAAAAAAAAATAGTAATCAAAAAAGAAAAAAAAATTAGGAAGAAAAAAAATAATAAAGGTAACCCTAGCTGAGAATGGGTCTTATAACGCCACTTTGACGTATAAACATTTTATCTACAGGCTACTTGTACACAAGGCACTTGTGCAAGTGTTAACATACAGATAAAACATGTAACGGAGTTATTGAAAGATCACTAGTTGCTATTCGTTAGAGCATGTGAAGCAAAGCAGTATTTGTCATTTACACAACTCTGTACTCTCTGAATTGAAGCCAGATGTTTTTGCCGGACGTCTTTCTATTATGATCCAATTTTTTCACCCCCCCCCCCCCCCCCCACCCCGATCCATGTTATAAAAACACGTGAATATAGACAAAGACACCGCCTTTACCCATGGGATTGGCTCATTTTTATGAAAAGTTTAATAGATTATGTTTACCTAGATCATGTTTATGATTACCTTCACTTGTTTAATATGAATATGTGAGTAGCGACTTTAAGGCCAAAGCAGAGCATTTTGCTGGAGAAAAATCATGATGAGAGATGATTGAAATATCTAAACCGTTTATTTATGAATATAAAACATTTATGAAGATTGGTTGACTAAAGGTAATCTGAGCTATAGTTATAGCTATAGTGGATCAAGATTTGGGCTTTAGGGACTGAAGTTGCCCCCCCCCCAGCGTACCAACCCGAAAACAACGGTTATCGTTTTAGGATATTTACATTTATGATGGTCTAATATATGTTCTATAAAACAACACACAATTTCAATATAAACAAAAGCTGAAAGTATTTTTTTTTTCTTATTTTCTTTTCTTCTTAATTTCTTTTTTTGCTTCCTAAACTTTTTTTTTTTTGCTTCTTATTTTTTTTCTTTCCTAATTTTCATTTTTTTCGCAAAATTCTATGTCGAGATCTCGATATGTTATCTTCATTTCTCTCAAGCAAAACCACAAACTTCTGTGGTTTTCACCTATTGTTGGAAGCCAATAAAACAAACTCGCCTGCAGTACGAGGCGGGACTATCGATTTCGCCACGCCACGTTAAGCTTTCCTTAACCCCGGGGACCGTGACCGTGGGCTCTTGGTCCTCAAGCCCACGGGATGCCATGAACTACGATATGAACTTTATTATGTAGGGAGAGGAGAGACTATTTTTTCTGGTGCCACATGGATTAATACAGGACTTCAGTTTTGTGTGTGACCTCAGTTTCTCATATACCAGATTCAGTTAAGTATTTCGTTGCAGTATATTATTTATAGATTCATTTTTTTCTTCAGAGACTTTGTTATAAATCGTGTTATGTATTGACTATTATATTATTTGTGTACCACTGTAAATATTGTAATATATCAATATAGCACTGTTTTTGCACCAATATTTTGGTTACGTATTCATTTGAAGAGAACGTGTCTGAGCATTTCTGTTACGGTTTGGCCTGAGTTGTTTGTTTGGTGTGAAAATGGACCGTAACAATAGGCACGGGCCCTCAGCTAGTCGTTTAAATATATGTTTTTGTGCATGTCTTTAGTTGTTTAAACGTAAAGGGCAACAAGTCATTTTAGCAATATATTTTTATTTGTTAGTTTGTGTTATAAAATTGCTGCCTAAGTCACTTGTGATATCGTACAAACTAGGCCGCCGTATCTGCACTTCTAACCAAATTCGCTTTCTTACACGAAATATAAAAGAGCCTTCGGCCGAGAGATGGCAATGTTGTCTGCTGGAATATTTCCATGCAAATATTTCCTACAAAATTAAAATATGCAATTAAGGCAAGATCGGTTAATGTACCTTTAACATTTTGCTTTGGTTGCACCATAAATAAATGATAGATATTGCAATTTGCCTTTGTGTCAGGACTAACTATGAAGCAGAGCTGTAAGTTATTCATTCTGAGTCGCCTCTGTTTTATACTGTTAACATTTCTGACAGGAGAGAGATTTCTAAATAAGTACCACTTTCCGTAACGGAAACTAGATGTTTATTTGAACCGTGGGGCAAACATAGTTTTAACATGAATATATAGAAGTTTGCTATATTGCCAGTAAGTGCAATGACTCATCTTGTTCCGGTTTATGTTAATACAATGTCTACTAAATGCTAATGATATACCCAGATTAATAAAATCAGTTGTTGAACTTGAACAAATCTAATCTAATTCTAACCTGCTTTGACTCAGAAGTTCAGGAATTATGTCTCAAACAAAACCCTAGCAGTCCAGTGTCAACTAACGTAACCGGATTAGAAGACATACTTGGTTCGCCTTGGGCTATGTACTTGCACCATAGAGTGCCATTAAGATCCTTTTGTTTTAATCTTTAAAATGCATTTTTTCACTAAACAGTCAAAGCAACTTGTGTCCCCGTCATTCCCTAAGTTTGAGGGAGATCACTGACTGTTGTATCGGCCGAACAATTATAATATCAGTGGGATTGATGGTTTTGCCCTTAAGAGAATATCATCTCTCGCTTAGTAGGATATAATTGTAACTGTTAGATCACAAAATGAACATACATATTCTAAAAACAATTGCTTTCATATTATTTTCTTTTATTTAAACATTTCACTAGAAACACACACGATTACTAGAATACGGGTAGTTGACAAGCGACTACTCGTACCCGCCGAAATCAGATTGGGACGGGTTAAAAGTAGCATGGATTGAGTGGCAAGGGAAAATAGAGTGAGGTCTGTTGCATATTAGCATGGATGTCTGCAGCCGAAATGTGTATGTAGGTGGCGCTAAGATAAGTTTAACCACTGCCGAGATGAGTGATTTTATCCCACGGCAGACAAATAGACGGACGCTGTGCAAAAATGGTTGCAGGTGGCGCAACTAGTTTTGCGTATGATAAAGAGCTATGCGAGATCTATACACGCAACATTTCAGGAGGAAACATACAACAAGCCCTGAGATATAAGCGTGGATGTCTGCAGCGTAAACATAAATATAAGTGGCGCCACCTGCCACAAAATCAAGAAAGCTATCCAAGATATATATACATTCAACATTTTTGGCAGATAAGTCAAAGCACTGCCGAGATATGAGTGATTTTATCCCACGGCAGACATACAGACGGAAGCTGTGCAAAAATGGTTGCAGGTAGTGCCACCAGTTTTTGCGAATGATAAACAGCTATGTGAGATCTATACACATGCAAAATTTCAGGAGGATATGTAAAACCAGTCCTAAGGTATAAGCCTTGATGTCTGCAACCGGAACGTGAATGTAGGTGGCGCCACCTGTCATAAAATAAAGAAAGCTATCCAGCATGTATACACATGCAAAATTCCAGGGGGGTAAATCAAACCACTGCAGAGATATGAGTGATTTTATCCCAAGGCAGATGAACAGACGGACGCTGTGCAAAAATAGTTGCAGGTGGCGCCACCATTTTTGGTGTATGTTATAAAGCTATCCAAGGGCTACATTTGTGGAAAATTTTTAGCCTGATTTCTCAAACGAGTCCGAAGATATGTGGGTAAATGTGTGAAAACAGACTCACAGTTGGACTCACTGGACAGAGGTAAAGTCAGATTCAACGCCAAATGGTTAGGCACAAGTTCACATGTGACCTGATAATTGGGTCAAGTTTTGGAAAAATCGGTCCAGTGATCTGAAAGGAGTTCTCCGGAAACCAACGCGGCGGCGGCGGAACCTGATCAAATACATAGTATCCGCAAATCTTTGTTTTGGCGGATACAATAAACATGAAAATAACTGATTTGTCATTATTCTGGTGATTTCTATTTTATTTCCTTACAAGTGCTAACTTTCGCATGACTTGATTTGGCAAGGTAGCCAGGCTTGAAATAACTATAAAATATAATCGACTTATAAAAGCCCAGGTGATAATCTAAAATAAAAATGACGAAAATGTTTTTCATAGTCCACTCGGTGTTATACATCTTTCCAACCATGCAAAAAGGAACTCATCAGATTTGATGTATTTTTTTTCTGTCATAAGCGATTGCATATTTATATAAACTTAAAACCTAATATTGCTTATTTTTCCTTTAAACCTAACATTGGATATTACTTAGTTTTATTTAGGAATATGAAAGTTCAAAATATACAAGGGCCTAGTTGTGAAATAATCAATGTAACAAACAATTCAGGTGTCTTTATCACACAGCGGACATTCACGCTGAACAGCGAAACTTTACATTAGTAAACAAATTCTATATCTTAAATACATTATAAAATTTACCTCTTTTGTTGATTTTATATGATTCACTTTACTATGTGCCCCACTGGTCATAATGCACAGCTGAATCCATATTGGTCCGTGATCTAATCCTTATCTACTTAGGAGAGTGTAAGAGAACCTGTATACACAACGTCTGAACATCTCAGGTCTAGCGATTACGAGTATTGCCTTGATATATATCACACTGATAATTGCAGTCTGTAATTCACATAAAGAAACTTAAATGTCTTACATTATCTTCGTGAATTGTTCATAATCGCGAATAATGATAGAACAATAGAGAGTGAAACTAAAAATACCATTTCAGCTCTAGTCCATTATAATCGGTAAGCTGCATGAAGATTAAATTTGATCACATGTTCAATATTTGGTAAAGCACATAACAAATTGTAGATAAAATCAAATACCAAATACAACGATAAGCGAATATAGTTTAACTACGCTAAGGTAACGCTATCTCTCACATAAAAGCTATTTTTTATTTCCTGACTTGCTGTCAGGCATTTTTACTACCTACACATGTATACCTATCAAGCACATATGGTGAAAATTTGTCACCAAAATGGTACCGATGATCCAAATTTTGGCGTCTGGCTGAAGTACTAGTATCATGATTAATGATGACATCACTATACATCAGAGGATAGGACACGTGTACACGTTTAACATACTGCACGTGATAATGAGACCTTGTCATCTTGTTACGTTATCCACAAGGTAACTATAGATGTATGAATGTTTTGTAATGCACGTTTTATTGGCCAATGTTACCTAAATATGACCCAAATGCTAAGATTTAGATATGAATATATTGATTATTGCATAAAATCGTACACAACAAATTTAAACAAATATTTTACCTGTTTAATTTTACAAATGGATCGGTGTGTGAGTAAAAGCATTCCTATGTATCTGTTAACCATAACAAGACTACTTAGTAAGACACCCGGTCTTGCTCGTGCATGACATCACCCATTAATAAACATAACAAATATTTTTAACTCAGAAATTAATTTAGGTACAAAAAGGCATGTTGACCCAAAAATTAGTGTCAGATTAAGCAAAAATTAGGACTAGTTGTAATCGGGTTTTTTATTCTACTCATCACTACAATTTTAAAATTGTGAAACCACGAATGGGAAATCCATCTTTATGTTTACTGTTTAAGAATGCTTCTATAAGATTTTTGTGCGTTGTCACAAACTTAAATAAGATTCATCCAAGAATCTAGAGATCGGGGAGTTATTCCTTATTATTTCATTTGCCCATCTGGCACCCCTTTACCGCATATTACTTAACTGAAGACATTTGTAGCATAAAATATTACAAATAGATACATCGGTCAAAAGGCACGACAATTGATTTAAACTCAGTTCCGTGGTGAAGTTAAACAAGTACTGTGATACGAACATAACCAAATATGTGTCTTACCATAAATATCTGCAATGGTGGTATCATGGAGACACTTAATAGACTATTAAACCATTTTTCAGTTCAAGTCCTTTTTGTATGACATGCCACAAGAAACATAGGCCTTGGAAAAAAAATGCTTCAATTTTGCAGATGTATGACCAATTTGTGATCGATTTTTTTTATTCGTGTTATCAGAGTTCGTAGTGTTACTGTCAGTATTCAGATAAATACTGATACAATGATTATATATGATAGACGACACAGGACAGATATTTTCACAACAGGTGTCTAGATAGTGTCACAGGTAATGAATTAGTATAAATTTGTCTGGTGGTTTTCACATGAGTACACCCCTTGCGCTCAACGGAAACATGTCTTGTGCTTCCTTGCCTGTTCATATCAATAAAACGTGCAGTGGATGAAAATGTTTATGTAAAATCAACCCTTGCATAAATATAATATATATATATATATATATATATATATATATATATATATATATATTCCAGCCAATCTATGCAATAATTTATACACATTTCATGAACTGCCTAATCATTTCAATCATTCAATCATTCCCTGTAACCAACAGTCTTTTCATGAAATAACTAAAAATGAAGTAGTATAATTGCACAGATTTATTGACTGCAAATTAAGCGACCTGTGTTATTTAAGCAGCTGGACAAGGTTTTGTTTCACAACTGAGGTGAGATATTTTAAAACATTTCCTACAACTTATAAATTCAAGTAGCAGTTAGCACAGCGTAGAATTGATGGGAAGCTCCGTGTTATTTAGGCTGAAAACCATGCTGAAAACCACGCACATCATTGGTCTCTTTGGGCAGTAATTACCAGTTAGTGGCTTCTATCTACAAGGAAATCCTGCACAAACATATTTCTTCAGCAGGGGTTGAGATACGTTATGTCTGTGATAGTTTGCTATTATCTGATTTAGATAATAACAATGTTTATTTCTAATCGATATGATTATATAATATAATCGATTTCTGTTTCAATATGAATCGGTTGGAAAGTGTGTACACCTTTCGATGAACTGGCCGATTAATATGATCAAACTAGGTTTTCGAAATCATCTAATAGGTTAAAACTTGCACAAAGATGAATAAAAATAAATAACAAATAACTATTCACATTGTTTGGTGGTGTTACTTGATTCTTAGACCAGGGCCAAGGAAGATATTTTTGATAGGCTGCTAATAAAATTACACATGGATTTTAAAAATGCTCGTCTAAAATTATCATTAATCCTTATTTTGAAGCAACTTCAACAAAGAGTAATCAGCATGACCCATTTTGTAAATTATAACTTATTAATACTGAGGCTTTGAGTTAAAATGAAAATAAAATCATAACAAGGAACAAGTTTTTTGAAAGTGCATATTTATTAGTCCTACCTTTAACATGTCTCCAGAAAACAAATTATTTCATAATCTTTCAATCATTATACATTTTGGAATTCATATAATAAATACCATCGAATTTATAGTTCTAGTATTCACAGAATAGTCACATCATGAGCATTAATACATACCCAACCTTATTCTTGACCATCATCATCATCGTCATCATTATCGTCATCACCACTAACACTCATCAGAATTGGTGTATAATACTACTGCAGTCATATCATTATTCTCCTTATTATCAGAGAGTAACGATGTGGTCACAACATCGTTACTTTAGGTACAACATCATGATCATCACAAATGTCACATCACTATGGTAGATCTTCATCTAGCGACAGCTTGTCCCCCCAAACGTCGATTTTAGATGAACTGAAGACGATGGGGTGACAGTACAAGCTATTGGGTTCGCATCAATTCTAGTATGTGCAGATGTGCACGCCATTTCTGACACTACTTTTTCATTTTCATCTACTTATCGAACTGTCATTTTCCTGAGTTAAGACAAAAAGTGACGTTATTCTGTTGGGGAAAATAATAATTATTACATCCACGGTTGACTTACGTGCATTTGTGCCGCAGTTTTTAATTCTGAGGCTGGTTTTACTCGAAACACTTGTCTCCACGTCTGTCAGCGGGAGAACCATAACTTCCGGTAGGGGATTTCCAAACGGCTATGTGTAAAACTCGGAAGTCCGAAGTCGGAAGCAAGGATTTTTTTAAAACAATGATCGAAGCATAATTAAAATGCTACCACATCAATGGAAAGTACCTTTTTATTATTATTGATAGAATAAGGTCTTTTCTAACATTATGTAATAAATCAAAGTTATCCACTATTTTTTGCTCGGAAATGCCCGGTTATGGTCCAAATGTGTAAAACTCGGAAGCCAGTAATGGCTAATGCACTGGTCATCATATCGTCAGCAAACGTTTCAAGCATTTTCAGTTTCTTCCATATCATATATTTTTCATAAACTCAATCTGTTTTGTAACATTCATGATTCTGTTTTTTTTTTATAATATATTATAATGATAGTTTATTTCATTTTGTAAAACAAGATTATTTTAACTCATCAATATTTTACGCTGTTACCGTATTTTATGTTGGTGGAAACATGAAAAAAATAAAGGTTTGAGAGTGAAATCAGTTGCACACATACTTTAATATATTAATAAATATCCATATATTTGAAGCTGAAATGTGATGTTGAAACATCAGGAGTGAAATTGTTATAATATAAATATCAAGATTGATAAAGTTTAAAAAAAGAGCCAAAAACTTGAAAAAGAATTAATTTTAGTTTTAAAAAAATATTTGCTTAAAGGGACATAATCAGGGGCAATATTATGCCTATTCTTTCACACTATCAGTTCAGTTTTGCTTTATACAAAAGTGTCCCAGCAAAACCATCCCAGCAAACAGTCTCAGTACCTCGCATACGGCTGTTAAACACCTTTTTATGACACTGTATGTTGGTAAACACAGTCCATGTGGGTCTTTTTACCATAAAAAGGCCATGTAACCAGAGGTCCGATTGTGAGCAGCAACAGGGGAAGTTTCAGCCTGTCGGAACATTTTTACATATTACATTTTTTGGGGCAAGTCAGTCAGAGCATCCCCTGATTGACACGTATTTGGCCTAAGCTATGCACGCGCTGTGTTTATGTTGACACATGTGATCGCGCCCGGTCCACTGTTTTTATCACTCATTTACAGGAGTAAGCAAACGGTTTCAGGGCAAATTTTGGCAGTTTTACATTTATTTTAAAGGGAAGAAGCTATTTTTCATGTTAATTCAACATGCTTTATAGGTGATTGGGCCCGTTTAAATTCACAAATCTATCAGATTTTATAATAACACGTATTAGTATGTTATATATTATCTGGACTGTTGTATCCCTTTTCTAAGATATATATTTAACATTTTTTTTAAATATCGTTGAACTCTAACATATTGAAAGACATGCATGTTTGTTCCAGCGATGACCTACTGGGATTTATTGAATTTTCATATTTGCTCAACGTATGGAAAATATATTACTGTTTTTATTTTGAATGACATCGTAATTTATAACTGTATTTTTAATGCCGTATTAAGGTTTATTTTACCATATTTATTATTCAGTGGTGCATCCATAGAGGGCGCAAGCCCGTTCAGACGTAATATCTCTCATTTTATCGAGTTCTTTTCCCATTTATTCGTAATCAATTTTCATTTCTTTTCCGGATTACTTTTTTTATTCCCTAGCAATTCATTATTATATTTATTACTTTCCAATTCATAAGTTGGTGATTTACTCCATTGAGAGAGCATCCAAATATATACTATATATTGAGAGAGGAAGTCCTTCCGTTATCACACTCGGTAATAACACCGACGAATCCCAATCCCCCCCCCCCCCCTCCCCCCATCGCATTACCGTGTGAGTCATGCACGGTCTCCCCACAGAGCTGAGCTCGGGGTGGGATCGACCGTGAAAAATCTCACGGCTCCTCGGTTGATACTGAGACTCGCGCACCGTGCTCTGCTGTCCGAGCCTGTGCGCTCACAGATCACAAATGTCGGTAAAATGCAAAGATTGTCATAAGACTTAAACATATCAATTATTTTACAACGAGTACTACATTTAAATACTAGTAGTGACATTTGCCAGTTATAAATGTACAGACGCGCATTTCATCATTGACATTAACATGTTACGAACTTTTGAATATTTGGATTTTCCAGTGTTCACCGTCATTTTACAGAAATATAAATATTAAAGCCCAACAACTTAATGTTTGAATACATTGTTCAAAAACATTTAGAAGAATAGTTGCGGAACAGAAAATCCTCATAATCTTGAAATTGGGTGAAATATATTACGTGAAAATACACCCATATATATATATATATATATATATATATATATATATATATATATATATATTAAATTTACAAATAAAAAAAATTAAGAACCTATAGTTTTCCGATTATATATCATGTATTGTATTATACACTCATTAAAAGCAGAATCATGCATAAGCAATTTTAATATATGCATGCAACTATAATTATAATGAAACTGCATTTGGGCTGTGGCTCTTAACTGACTACAAGTTAACCAGTGCGTCTCTGTGACTTTCGAGTTATACACATTGGATAACATCCAAGAACTTCTGACTGACTTCCGAGATGGCTTCCGAGCACAAAATCTTCCATAACGTTCAGATTAAACAATGGATAACTATTATTCTTCACAGAATAATAATAAAGATCTTATTCTATCGGGGGAAAAACAAAACGGTATTAATGCGTTAGCATTTTGTATATGCTTTAAACTGCTTTCGTTGGTTTCCGGCTTCCGGCTTCCGACTTCCAAGTTTCCATACACGACCGCGCTATGACACATTTAGTTTTGAATGAGAATTACCGCTTCACGTGAATCGGTGCCACAGTGATGAAAGGAGGTAATAAATGTAATTATTTTTGTGTAACAACACCTTTTCTTTGATATTAAGCACATATAATACTACTATATAAGCCTGTGATGCCAAATAATACCAGACAGGACATATTTTGATCCGACCCTTAGAATGGGCGTTCTGTTGTGACTGCCATCATGACTCCAGGCCCTATCAGTTTTTTTCCGAAGGCCTGAGTGTCATGTTGTCATGGCTAATCTTCATCATGATCATCACTAATGACAGAATCACCAATGTTGTCATACACGATCACAATTGGTGAATAATTTAATACTACTACAGCCACATCATTATTATCATTATGATCAGAGAGTCCCGATGTGGTCACATCATCGTTACTTTAAGTACAACATCATGATCATCACAAAAGTCACATCATAATGGTACATCTTCATGATCATCTCAACAGTCACGTCATCATCACTTTTATATATCACAGCAACATTACCATATGTACATCACCGTGATCACCATGAAAATAGTCAGATCATCACTGCATTAAGATCATCATTATCTTTATCAATACATACACATCATTATCACCAATATAGTCAAACTACAATTCATCAATAGTATAGATACATCAGGGTCACCATTATCATCAATTTAGTAACAACATCATCATTATATTCAAGTCATCATCACTATAGGGGCATCGTCATTATCATCACTATAATCACATCATCATTATAATAGGCACGTAATAATGATCATCATCACTGAAGTAATCTCAAAACTAATGCGCATGATCACCGTCAGTATAGTCATCTAACCATCATGGTATCATACACATCATCCTCATCAATGACTCAATAAACCGATCAACAGAGTCATATAAACATCACGTATTGGGGTTACAACTATTTTTTTTCCAATTGAACATAGCAACCATTTCAATTTCAATAACCGAAACCTTAGACCAGGTTTCTGCAGAGGCTTTTAGTTGAGTTTTGCATTCCCAACCTTCAGGTAAGTTTAAATGCCTCTATGAATGTTTTTTTTTATTTGTTTTATAATGCTTTTTGATTTTAATAACAGTTCCATGTATATTTTTACACATATGTGCATTAAATATAGCGTCAATTATTTATCCTGATTTGGACATTTACTAGTGTCGATTTGTATATGAAGCACACCAAATGCGGCATCATAATACTACATGTTTTTATTTATTTTGAACTTTAATCTACTAACATACTGCGAACTTAAATCATTATCATCATTTAAACCTGGGAAATAAATGCTTATATATATATATATATATATATATATATATATATATATATATATATATATATATATATATATATATATATACATATATTAATATATATATATATATATATATATATATATATATATATATATATATATAGTAGGTACACGCACCATAATCTCATGCGGACCTTTACTTGAGGCCTATCATATCTGCGGTCAAAAGTCAAGAGAAACTGATAACAACGAGTTATTCAGCGTTAGATCAAGGGCCGGGTCAAATGTTTGAAGTGTTTATATTAGATATGCCTGCCCCTTAAATTAAGCCGCCGGTAATCTTGTAACAGGACAGTTGGTAAACAGTGTCGAATATTCCACTGATTACGGGCTGAGTTATACACATACACATACATGTATCGAAACTATGGTTCCATTTGTCTCTGAAAAATCGAAGGCGTCGTCCGTGACGTGATGTATAACAAGGAATTGCTTTATTGATAACCATCAACTAGACCTTACCCATTTCACATAAGGTTTATTAATATTTTCCATAAAAGTTATATTGTATAATTATTATCCAACATAGGGCAGCACATTATCGAGTGTTTACTCGTGCAGTGGTAAGTTTATCGTGGTCACATTATTTTTGGATGCCAATAAATCCACACATCAACAAATACATGGAAAAATGCTTTCAGGTTCAGACCTGTCTACCAATTTACAGACATTTTCATTCTCATTATTATAAGTATTTGTCAATTAACAAACACATTTAGCTACATGCATTATTTAAGTATTTACAACTATTTGAATATATTCATCGTATCGCCGAATTCAATATAAAAGTGTTCGTGATGAGTATCACATGATGCACAATCAATCCGAGTGTCATTTTATATTAAAACTTAATAACAATACAAGTTAATTTTAATTGCAGACAATAGATGAATTTTAAACTGAACGTGCAAATAGCAAAGGAATTTAAACTTAGCTGAGGGATAAACATCCCAAACTACCGTTTTTATGACACATGAATACACACTAAACTTATAAACCACCGTTATTTGCCAGATTATTGTGTATATATCTTCAGCAGCTTATATTAAAACAAAATGCAAAGCATACGGCAAACGGCATATATGCTCTCCCAAGATAACCACCCGTTTAGTCCGTTTATTTAATGTTTTTATGTTTACTTCTAATTTAGTTGAGCGCACATGAAAATGAGTAGTGACTCTTTATTTTTGGGAGTAAACCGATCACTTCTTTATAAATTGGTGGTTATTTTCCCATTTAGTTGTCAAGATTTTTTTCAATATTCCTTTTTTTATGTTAATCACAATGAAACTTGGCAGAAATCAAACCCTTATCTTCCATTCTGAGGGTCTCCTGCCATCCACCTGGCATCTATGGCCCTAGCATTGAGCCGCCGGTTAAAAATACATGCACTGTTATAGAAAATTATGAATGGAAATCGTATAAATATATATATATATATATATATATATATATATATATATATATATAATATGTATATATATATATATATATATATATAGTGGTTGAACCCTCAAATATAATTTTAACAACTTGCGCTGATGTTCATGCTATAGAGTAATGAAATACAGCTGAAAATTGTCTTTTTTTGTATTAGCATTTTTATTTCCCAATGCCTACCAAACTTACATTATATCATACTCAAGTTGTTCGTTCTGTATCTTATACTTAATCCTGAAAATATCTTACTTTTGCAGCATGCGTAGCATGAGTGCTATTGGTCAGCAGGCCTTGTACTATCCGAACGTTGCAGGCGTAGATGAGAGTACATATCCACGATTTTAAAGGAATTTAATCTAAACAGTACTAAATACCACTGATTTACAAGCGTTAAGAAAAAATTTATACACTGGACAGTTTACCCTTGATATGTATTTCTTGCTGAATGATAAATGGGTGTTCACATGTGGGGAAACAAGTCCTGTCCCGGTGACCTCTCTATGATTTATCATGAAACACCTTATCTTTGAGTTACATTTTATCAAGAAACGGATGTATACACAGCACACGCTAGGTATAGTTTTACACAATGCCCAGGCTTGAGTGTATATCCATAAGAACGAAAGTGTAAATGGTAACAGCATTGTAACATATGACCATATGCATGTGCCACACACGATGACCATTCATACTACCTTTGCTTAAAGATATCTCATATTTGGAACCGTTTTTGCCTTTTATATACTAATTCACACATGCAAAAATACATTTATACAAATGACATACCTTGTCAAGAAGAGACGCATATACTGACATTTCTTACTCTTGACCTCATGCATTGCATATACTGTATAATATTATGTTTCAATATGTGCATAATGCATTTTTTCCATTTTTAAAATAAGTAAAACACATACTCGGATTTATAGACCGGTGTTGTGTTGTTTTCCTTTATCTTATTGATCAAATATTTGAATATATTCACTCCTTTAATATAGAAAGGTCAGAATGAAATATATCGGCAATACTCATGCATGTAGTAAGCCACTGTGACACCTTACACTGGGCCACTGCTGACATCACTCGGCTAATATTGGTACTGAAGACTGCTTTGTAGATATGGCAGCGTCATCACTAAAGTCACACCGGCATCAATATAATCACGTCCCCATTACGAACCACATGTCATAACAAGCACAAAAACTACATCATTATCAATATAGTCACGTAACCATCACTGTATTTACATCATCATCACTATAATCAATTCATCAGCTCTATATTCATATCATCGTTTCCTTCACTGCAGTCACAGAATCATCAAAATAACACACCATCAGCAAAAAAGAAACACCATAAGGATCACCACTATCAGTAAAAGCACATCAGCGTCATCATTTTGGTAGCTATTGTCATGTCATAGTATTTTGAGTAACATCAGCTTTACTACATTATCAACACCAAAATAACCAATTTTTTTTTTAATATTGATTTTAAAGTTAAGTTAAACCAACGTAGTTTGAAAACCATTAGACCTTTATAATTTCATCTCATTACGATATTCATACAAATAAACTCTAAGAGGTTATAGGTCTAAAGTAATGTACATGAACACGCAGACCAGTTCAAGTAAGTGTGTCTGTAAAATTGCATTAATGCTTAAATCAATAAACTTTATTTATTTCATATGGATCTTACTACTAGTTATAATAAATAAATTATGCTCGATTGCGACGTCTGTCAGTCTTTGGAGGTAGCTGAATCCGGAACTTTCGTTTACAACCTCTCACAGCCACGCAGCGTCATCGCTCGTTAGATAGAAAATGTTCTGCTGTGAAACATTACTGACACCCCAAATGAAGCAACATTGAAATATTTATTTAACTAGAAACACACACACACACACACATATATATATATATATATATATATATGTTCAAACCCGGCCGCTGGGACAGACCTGAATTCTTTAATACTACTGTGTTGGAACCCTTTTGCTAATCTGCTCCCTGAAATAATAAATTCTCGCTTCACTTGCTTCACTTGAGTTCACTAAATGACCAGTAAAACACCAGATGCGATATTTATAGTACCATATTAACATTTAACAAATTACAGACTCATCAGCACCTCAGCGTTTGTATAAAAATACATATACTCCGTGATTTTAGCCTTCACTGAGTCCTCTATAAGTCATTTATAAAATATCATAAAAACACCGAAGATTACAGGTCCACAGTTCAGGTAAACACGCTGAGCGTCTCGTGAATTCCCCCTCGTGAATAGTGAAAAGGTCCCACAAGGCGAATGAAGCTTCATCTGCAGAATATGCAGCAAACAAAAATAAAGTGGCGACGTTCCTGGTTCAGTGTCCATTGGATCCCCCCTTCAGGAATAGTGGAAAGACATTCTCTGAACATTTAAAAAGATCGGGGTTCCACCCTCAATACACAGTCCAAGACGGAAACACTTACTACCTCGAAACACAACACACCATGCCTGGGCTGACAGCTTAACCCAAGCCTTTAAAAGGAGACGACCGGATTCTCCAAACACTGGTTTCCTTGCCGCGCCCGAGCTAGAATTATTCTTTCTCGCAGGCCCACCAGCGAGTTTCGACTACACTGAATAATTCATACCTCTTTTGAATATTCATGAACTTCCAGAGTAACAACAGGTTCACTAACGAATCTCACCCCACTCATTAATCCATCCCTTTTATGAATATTCATATTCTGGGAATCTGACCCAATATATCCCGTTGTCCGGTAGGCTGCTTTAACCGTTAAGCTAAGGCAAATTCCAAACCCCTCTATGTATTTGAGCACTTTTTATAGGAACCAGCGCAGTGACGTGACGGTAGTAACGTCAGAGTGCTACCCAACAGTTCTCCCTGCTGCTTGCAAAGTCGCCGTGCCGACATATGTAGTAGGTGTAGAATGTTGTATGACGTTCATACAAAGTCGTCATGCCGACATATGTAGTGGGTGTAGCATATCGTATGACGTTCATGCACGGTCGCCGAGCCGAAATATGTAGTAGGGATATTATGTTGTATGAGGTTCGCGTTTAAATTGGTCAGGGATGTCTAAGTCTATCCCTACGCTCTTCATTCGACAATCGCATGACTCTAGAAGATGATAGATAGAATTATGGTCTTTAGACAACCCATGACGGTGCTGGAATGACCAACAACGGTAGAAAACCCTAGGACCGTCATAGGTACAACCTATGGAAATCATTTAGGTTTCGTTGGACTTCGCATATTTAAAAATAAATCCTACGAAAATCTTAGCTTTATCGCAACACAATCGTAAGGCATCCTAAAACAGACTTACAAGAGCGTAGATATACATGACTCTAATTGGAAATAGTCGCCAGACATAAATTGTCCATATGGTGCGTGGTTTGCAGAAATACAGGTACTCATGAAGCCCTGAGTTACATATTTTATACTTTCTCCTTTCAAGCTAACTTATCAAAACAAAAAAATGTCTAATTCAAGTGCTTAATAACGGTAAAATGTGATGTCTTAGTCATCATACCTTCAAACAATTCCTGCACCGTTACGCGCCCTCGAACGGCATGCAAGCTAGACTCTGAGCCGTCGCCAACCCCATAACAGTTTTTCTTGGATCCGCCACTGACATTGAGCCCGCGTCTACAGCTCCGTTATCGTCACACCAGTGACCAAGATACGGCATCACAAGCGACACGTAAAATCTTACATTCGGCATCCACCACACGGTACTTGCTCCTTAATCCTTACGCCAGTCACTTGGAGATGGCAACCAAGCAACACGGCACGAGCACAGCCTTCATTTTTATTACAAAAAAACACTAGCCTAAAGGTGGAAGCACAATCAACACAACCATCCAAGCCCAATTGTCAATTATCACCACACACCAGTGACCAAGAGATGGCGACACAACATCTCATCTTACGGAGAGCAGCACAAACAATAATGCCAGCAGACGGCTCTTGCCTCATTTTATTACACCCGTTATTTACAATGGCAGCCAAAAACAAAAGCAGCAGAGGGCTCTTGCTTTCTTATCATTACACCAGTAACATATATGTGGCAGGACAAGTTAAATCAGCAAAAGGATCTGGCTTTATTACCAATAGAACAGTAGCCTCCAGGTGGGAGTACACACAACGCAACCAGAACAGAGATATAGCTCCATTGCCATTTCTCGGGTGAAGGAAAAATAATAGAAAAGCTGCGTGTATACAAATTTGCCGTAAGTTTATTAAGAGATGCCAAATACTACGCCACTCAGTGACCGAGAATATCATATTTTAAAGAGAAAAAATACTTTTATAAATAACAGTTAAGGAGCACACAAATTATACTAAACGCCATATCTGGAAAAACAAACTTATAGAGGAAATTGTGAGAAAGAGGAGATGTTGCACTGATTGGGTAAAGCTCATATTGACCTTTCCTTGTGAAGAGCCTGATGCGGGGAAAAGGGGGGGGGGGGCGTTTTTGTGTTGTTATGATGCTTGTGCTACTATCTCTAGGTCGAAGGAGTAACGGTAATGAAACTAGAGTCCTTTGCTGGTTGTGTTGTATTTGTTGGCCTATGCAAGGGAAAGGCTTTGTGGTATTTGGCTGGTGTTGTTTCTTATGCTGTCATTCCTTTGTCACTTGTTTAATAATAATGTAGCTAGATTACTGAGTTGGCTGCGTTGCTCTCAACAACAGGGAAATAGTCTGAAAGCGGTGAGTTTATGATCGTTATGTTGTTGTTTGCAATCCTTAGGTCACTTTTGAAGAAAAATTGGAGCTAGAGTCCTGTGTTTATTGTGTTGGTTGCTATTGCTGCCATATCTAATTCACTTATGTTTTATGATGATACATCTGTCAAGAAACGCCAGGGCTTGTAATAGATGATTGTGATGATTGTACGATAAGGAAAGAGCTAAGTAAACTAATGTTGATGTGATGCCTTTGTTGGTGTAAATAAAGATGCTGTATCTTAGTCTTCCAGAGTTATCACAGAATTTCAAATAAAAACTTTCTCTTATTTTCTAGTTTGACCTGCAGTGTTCTGCGTTATTAATCACTCTTCTTGACCAGCTTGAGCTCTTGATCAAGGGAACAGGTAAAAGACATACATTTATAGGTTACTATTTTGTCCGGCTGGATAGAACAAAATGCCATTTAAAAACTAAACCCCTACTTTTACCTTGCATATCGTAAAATACATATGAACGTTTATGCAGAATTTCCGCCGCTAATTTTTATACGGACGGTGATAAAATGTAAACCTATTGATAAACCTCGACCAAAACCAGGTATTTTACACAGACACGCACTATTGCATTTATATATATATATATATATATATATATATATATATATATATATATATATATATATATATATATTGTTTTCCTTTATATATGTCTATGAAATTTTCAGTCTAGTTGTTTCGTTGTTCTTTGTGAATATTGATTCTAGGTATTTAGCCAATTTCAACTGCATCCTATCCTTTGGATATTTAACGTATTTATTATTCAAGACCACACAAATAGACTGACATTTATAAGGCGACAATTGTCGAAAGTCCTGGCGATTTTTCTTATGAACAGTTTAAAATATAAAAGAGAGCTCACCACATTTAATGAGTAATATTGAGGGATCCAAGTCCTTGAACCTGCTCCCTGTAACCTTTTCCTCACCGGTAAAGCATGACTGGCAGTTGAGCCATTGGTAGGGGAGCAGAATAACGAGAATGGGATTGGTAGCAACAGATAATTTCCTTTAGGACACCTCTTTCCTCTGTGTTAATTACTGATGCACCAGCTTAAGTAGAACTTGTTCACAATGTTCAGATAAGTTGACAAACAATATTTCACTTGAAGCAGTCTACTTTCCGTGACATTGGACCCAAAGGTAAAATGTGGCTTTGCTTGCAGCCAAGATAACCCATCTTGACACAAGATATGCCTCTGGCCAACTCCTTTCCTGTCTGTATTATTTGCCCCAGCAAATGTTCAA
Source organism: Sipunculus nudus (assembly GCA_026874595.1). Lineage (NCBI taxonomy): Eukaryota > Metazoa > Annelida > Sipuncula > Golfingiida > Sipunculidae > Sipunculus > Sipunculus nudus. Next base: position 58,073,201 of record CM049322.1, on the reverse strand, counting down.
CAGAAAAAAAAACAGAACCAGTTTCCATTAACTATTGTGGCCCTTACAGACAACTTTAGTTTAAAAAAACATGTTGACAAACTCCCTTGGTTCAGTAGTCAGCTTTCACGTAGGCGGGCAGTCTAATAAAATGCTCTTTCGATCAGGGCATGAAAAAGACTTTCACCCAGCGCTTTAAAAGGAGACTCAGTCTTGTAGGAGGGGCGTACTTATCATGGGGAGATCATTTAGCAACGCAACAGAAACGTCCATATATATATATATATATATATATATATATATATATATATATATATATATATATATATATATATGTCATATGTTTTAAAGACAGTCTATGTTTACCATAGTTGTGAAAGAAAGGACAATAACAGCCAATCAGTGAAATAGTTGTATCATTATTTCACCTTGAATATTATGACTATCAAGCTTGTGTTAAACATAAATGTTTTGGAAGTACAAATTTGGTCTCATTTTCTCATAATTAAGTCGAATGCATATGTTTGTATAGTACACAGAAGTTAAATGACTGTAAAACGACAGCTATATCACTTAATGGTGTGTAGTAAACTCAGGTAGATTGTTTTCATTAATTCATGTTACTCAGAAAAAAAAAATTAGGTAGATAAAGGACAACACTTTAAACGAGCACAAACAGATTGGCTTAAGCAATATAACTGTTTAAAAAAAGGGGTCATATACTATGGAGGCAACTTTTTTTTTTAAAGATTAGACATCTGCATGGTATACAATTCATACATTGTTTTGTTTTACCAAGATTATGTAATTGGCATTTCTTACATGGTTGCCATTCTGATGACTATTGTTTTCATTCAACACGGTTTCTCACAAATGGAAGCTCGTTTCCATCCACAAGGCGCGTCGAACCATTTCCAGCTGAATGGTTTCCATAATATCATACAGTTTTCCTTTGAACTATTCGATTCACCGGGATGCCAGTCTGTGGACGATAATTTACTGTGATAAGCCACCCATTGCCACACACCCCCAGAAGATATTTCGTTCCCTCCTGTCCAACAATCCATGTTGTAATGTTTCTTGATGATACTGACCAGATGGTCGTTCTCGCCCTTGCTCTCAATGCTGACAAGGTGTCCTCCGTGCTGGCGGCAGTTGTTCATTGCCTCGAGCCACGTGAGTTGAGTGGTGACGAACATGTAGCATGATGGCATCGGCACATGTCGCCCATAAAGATAACGATGAGTGAATGTGCTGGCAGCTAATTATGTAAACCATAAGTGATTATAAAATCAAATTTCCAAATGAAATGGGTGGGTATATGTTAAACGATCAGTATTTTTTTTAAGAAATAAAGGGCTTGCATTATTTTTTGTAAGGGCATGTACAAAAGCACAAGTTTCATTACTCGGTCAACTAGCTGACCATGATGGATGCTCCCCTAGGCAAAATGTCATTATTTTGAACATTATTTCTCCAAAAATTCTGTGAAGAAGAAGGCTATAATAATAGCGTAACAACAAACTCAGGTAACTTTGTTCATCTATACTGATTCTTTATTATTTTGATACTCAACTATTGTATTAATATATGTCTTATGTAGATAAAAACATTAGATCAAAATATTTGAGTGTTTTTATACTTACAGCATAATGAGAGCAAAACTGACACCAGCAGTAGAAATGTCGTTGTCACCATAGCCTTATGTTTTCACAAAACTTTCTAGAATGAGATATTGTGAGCAAGCTATGATTTACCGTTTCTTCGTGCAAGTTACACGAACAATGTCAATTAACAAAAGATAAAGAGGACAGATCAACACAATTTATTTATGTGATTAAGCACATATTAAAATGCACATATTAACATGCAACATAACTAAATAGAGGAAGTTGCACATGCAACGTAAAATACATGATCCTGCCCATTGAGCTCAGATGTAATATGAACCTCGCATGCCACCGCAATGTTGAAACAGAAGTGACTTACATTCACTGTTAAATGACATTAAGAGTACAGATAAAGGTGTCAGGAAACTAACATATTTAACGATGAATATTGTACGGTGTACATATTTCAAAGCAAAATGTCAGAATTACAGCAACAATGCACCCTTCTAGCAGAATAATATGAAGTTAGTTTAATAGATGTCATGGAAATAGTTGCTGGAATATGATCTTTTTTTAAGCGATGACGTGTAGGGTTGAGTAAGTTTGGAAATAGAAATGAATTTAGGTTTTTCGTTGTACAACATTACTGTTTAATATAATTTATCTAGGTTACTGATTATAGAGAGGGGATTAATTTAATTGCCTGCTTAAATGTGCACTGTTTGGTAAAAGGTTAATAAATTAGTATTGGTAACACATTAATATAATCGTTGCAAAATATTTTATTCGCAGTCCATTCCGAACTCGAACGTTGATTCAATTCTGTACGACTCAGGTCTAGAAAAATTAAGTATTAATGGTACTGTGATAGTAATTCTTCCAATCAAATATCATTTAATTTAAAATAAATGAGTTAAATTAAAAATACATGATAAGTAAGTTTGTATATCAGTTTAATAATCTAGGGAGCATATTTAACTATACAACAAAATTACATTATGAAAAAAAAGCCAATCGATTGTGTCTTTGCGTTAGTTATATCATGAAAATATTTATAATTTGTGAAGTTTAATAAATATCTACTCAAGGTGTTAAATTAACATGTATCTCATCAAAATTTGAGGCTCATAAAACCTGCTTCACTTTACTTTAAAATGAATTTTTTGAACTATCTGAAAAACGATTCTCACACACACATTTAAAATTAATAGCTTAAATATATAAATTTCGCTGTGAATATTCAATCTATTAGGTCCATATGACATTTTAAATATACAATAAATGATGATTAACTAATAAAGTGTCAGTGTTCAGTGTTGCAATAATATATATTCGTAGTTTATACTTGATTTGTCTAATTGAATTTATAATCAGTATTATCCATATCTTACTTCTCACACTTCGAATGGGTGAGCAACTGGATGATCTGCTACTGTGTGCAAATCTTGTGTCAATACTATATGTGCATGAAATTAGAATGTTTGCTTTTTCCAACAAATAATTTTACAGATTCAAAAATTTATTTGTATGTATGTATGCATGTTTTTATCAATTTTGTAAAAATATTAATAATTGAATGTGCATATACTAAAGTACTCAATAGCACTCAATAAATGACTCGTTTTTCATGAGTACTTACATATTTTTTGAGTATCTGAAGAATATACTCGAGTACGAAAACTGAGTAATCAAAATAATAATCATGAGTACTTTTGAGCCCAACTCTGATACAATGCATGTAATTACGGGAAAGAAAATGGCAATGTATTGATATTTCACTCTTATTTAACAACGTGTGTAAGAACCTTGTCTGATTGCTTAAACCCTAAGATAAACCTTCATCAGTATCAACTGTCCTCCCTTTATCTGCTCACGTACTTTGAAATACTTTGAAATTGTTTGTGTTAAGAACAGTTGTGTGCTCATTGTTATGTCGTCCTTATTTATAATAGACAGTGGATAATTTTTATTAGAATTAAAGAGTAATATCACATATGAAGTTATGTAACATAATGCAATGAACAAATATTCTATAATAGTCCAGACCATTTCCAAAGTTTGAAGATCAATAAATTAATGTATGATTAACTACTCTCCTTTGGCGTTATAAAATTAATTATGTAATATTTAGAAAAAAAATGAACTGAATTGTTAAAAGATACACGATAAATAAGTCTTATTGTAAGCAAGATAAACACATACTTTAAGGTCAGTTTTGCAAAATACAGTGATAATTTTTCTTCTCTTAACGAAAGCGGACAATGGACAAATTCCCCCCTTTATATGTAATCCTGAAATCGCAATCGATAGCTTTTTTTGTATTGGCAGTCACGACCCTCACCTGAAGCTTCCTCACTCCCACCTCAGGCTTCCCACCCACGTACCTGGCATCTTTACATTACAATCATGATAAGTTACTTTATATATATATATATATATATATATATATATATATATATATATATATATATATAAATATATGTATATATACGATAAACATCATCTGTAAAACTGTTTGTTAATTATATGTGGCTCATAGCTTACACCGGCAAGTAATTTAATCCCAACAAATTCGTGTTCTTAATGTTGCTTTTAGACAAACCAAATAAAGGAGTATATATGTACACTGTATGCATTATGCAATTTTATACACAAGAATCCTTGAACCATATATGCAAGTATGTATATGTTTGAGGAATTATTAAATCCCACCCCGGTTTATAATATATTTTCAATCAACACATCGCAAACATTCCCGTTAAACTGTTTTTATTATTCGAGGTATTTTTTTTTTTCATTTTAACAACACGGCCAGGGAAAGCAATCTTTCTTGACTGTTCCAGATTGATTTTAATATTCATCTATATTTTAAGACCAGTCAGTAATTAGCCACTCATATTGAAATATTTTCCAACAGCATTTCGCTGCTAATGTAAGCAACACGTCCAAGAACAGTTGCTTTTACTAGAATTCCTTTCACTTATTTAATGTATATAATAAACATCAGTATATCGCTTTGATATTCATCTTCCATCGTCAGGCACATTAGCCGCCCAAACGGGAAAACAATTTTGAACATTTGTCTTAATGATCAAACTAAAACTATTGTTTAGAAATCATGTCCGTTGATTGATATATGTGGTACAGCTTTCGGCTAAAATTAAAGTAGGCCTCTATTAATATAACAACGTGTTGCTGTTGTCTACCAGAATTATAGTCCGGTTTGTGTCTTAGTCAAATTAGGAGATAGGGGTGATATATATATATCGAATTAACCGACAAAACATGTCTTGCAGCGCATTGAACCGTTCATGTAAGATTATGTTGAGGATTAACATCCAACTTTTCTTCAAAATAATATATATCTCTAAAACTGATCCTTTGTTGAGCGAATGTCATGCAACTCATTATTCCACTAAGACACCCACATTTCAAAACAAACAAAACGTAAAAACAGCAAAAGGTTTCAAGGATACCTGAGCATTTCAATAATGGCAAAGCCATCGCTGAATTTTTAATTGAGCTCAATAAAAATAAAGGCAATGACCTCACTCAGAATTATTCACACGGCTCCACGGTATTAATGACAAACTCCTCTGTGTGACTTCTCTACACCTTTTTTTAATTACATTATGTGTTTCTTGTATAAATTCCATTGTTTAAACAATTATATATCAAACTAGCATCTGACTCCCACATTGTATTACCTCGTTTGCCAGGGGAACTGGTTTATTTTAGCTAATTACCTAATTAACTAATTTGCAGTTATTGACTCTTTATTTAGGACAATAAGCTCCTGTATACTAGTGCAATCGTGATAGTTACTTCAGGACAGGTAACACGTGTATGGTGTTACCGATATGCGAAATTAAAAGGCACACACACTCACACACTTATCTCATAACTCTTACACGTTGTGGGTCCGGACGCCGTCTAGGCAACTTTACAAAACAAATATATCCTCGTTTCTTGTCATATATTCATATGTAATTATTCATCAGATATCTCTCTAACAAATGGTTACAAAGTTTCCCATAGTAAGCGCGGGGGTTTTTATAGATATTTGTATGAGTGAACATTGAAGGCCGGATGAAAGTCAATTAAAAACGGCCGAGTATCCTAAGGTGACGTGGGGCAATGAAAAACTATCACTACATTAACATAAACCTGCCAACCCACGGAGCAGACCTCAATCAGGTCCTATCAACTGGCTACAAAAGGTAATTGTCGATTTCAGACAATATGATGATGAAATCCTTTTCGTCATGTTGTTAATCTAAATAGTATATATATATATATATAAATAGATATATATATATATATATATAATGCGGTAGCATTATTGTTACGCATTCACTCTTCTCACCTTAAGCGTTCATACTCCAAACTCAAGTCACTTTATAATACCGAATCCTAAACAACAGGATTTTTTTTCGAATAATTGCGTTACTTCTGTGTGGCCAAGTCCAGGCGAATGTCAACAGGGAGAGTACTCATGAAAAACTAGAAAGTGCATTCCAATGGATAGATGTCTACGCGACATGGGGGCCCATTGTTGGATGCTACCTAACCGGTGTGTGCATCTACTCACCTTTGAACTTAGAGCACACCTTTCGAACACGTTATGCAAACGCACTGGACATCACGACCTCTAGTTTCTTATCACTCCATACACCATACAAGGCGCATGGGACTGTCCTTTTCTACATTCATTCACTTTTTGGTCCATATTCTCAGGTTCTTTCTTGCATAAGTAACCTTACATTTGTGAATAGTCAATGATGACGTAACAGAATCCGGAAAAGATGCTGGATTGAAACCAAAATCTAGTCAATTATTTTTTAGTCCCATTTCATAAATGCACTGGAAAACGCATGATATTCCGTTTGTGATAGCTTCACCTATGTTTGAAAAAGACACGCACATACAAAAAACACACAAACACACAAAGAAAGGGGACGCACGCATGCGATCGTGTCGGAGGCAAAAAGATTATTCTGGGGCAAAGTTTCCATGCGTCTTTTTGAATTGTCCATGCATGACAAGTTTCATATTCTAACAGTCTAACAGTTCTTCACAAAACATTCTCCTATATCTGAATTGACCATACGCCCCCTCCCGGTTCCATCTTCCATATTTAGACTTCATGTTAATTGTATGGTACGTTCTTTAATACCTATAAAAATACAGATCCATATAGTTATTTGTTTGTGTTTATATATATATATATATGTATGTATATATATATATATATATATTTATTTATTTATTTATATGGAACGTAGTGTTACCCTCCGATGTAAAGTGCTCTATGGCCTACGGACTAGGCCAGAGCGGTATAACTCTGGAGAAAAACAACACTGTAAATTCACTACAGTCTGTTTCACGGGTTGCGACCCGATCATCAGGTGAATGTTGTTAGAATGAAGCTAACGGCGTCGTTTGAAAAGCCGAGACTTTACGAGATTATGAGATTATGCTTTGTGCGTATTGGGGGGAACATTTAATGGCTGACACTGATCCTATTGTCCTCGGGGGCACAATTGGATTGGGCGGGGTATATATATATGTATATATATATATATATATATATATATATATATATATATATATATACATATATATATATATATATATTTGCGCCATGAGTAATCAATGCTTTCAATCAATCAATCTTAAACTCTCCAGTCCAATTTGTTTTAAGTAACCCAGGTCTCCCTTGTTATTGCCACATTAAAATCTGACTCCTTAATCATCACGGAGACATACTATTCGTGTGCACAATCTACATTGTGACAGGGGGAAACATCGAAATGTCAGTGTATCTTTTATAAATAACAGCCTCTCAGCAGTTCAGCTGAAACGAACTTGTCATGTTGCTTCCTCGAAGATTTACAGCCATAGGCCACAGGTGGCATTCAGCCAAATCAAACCACTTAGGAGACCGCAAAAAAGATACCCGATTATTTTTTTAAGGTGTCGTGTGTTACTAACCAGATATACATCCGTTTACGTCAGCGCTTGCAACTTTCACTGTGTTATTCTGACACAATGACCCTCCTAACCCCCAATACATTTACCTCCCGTATTTATCTTCTTTGGCTCATTGGACTTTTTTACCTATTTAGTTTTATTTGCCAGGCGACATATCACGATAACTTTCCTTTCACGTGGAAGGAAATTTTTTAAAATTTAATCAGTACCAATTGACTCAGAAAGTAAGATTGGTCGGGTAAAAAACTTCCCTTTCCTGTTTTGGTAAGTTTAGGTGTCAGCTACACTCTAAGATAAAAAGGGGTCTGTAAGGACGGTTTACATTGTAATATTTCTCTATATAATATATACCGTACACCATAAAAGTCCACCAGTTGTCCTTGTTTCAACGTTGCTGTGCCGACAAACACAGTGCGCAGCACTCACGTGATGGCGGTGACCTGAGTCACCTTGTCACCTTTTTTATAAAGGTGTGCAACTACAGAGCAACTGGGGTCTCTAGCAGCTTTGTTCTTTGAGCAGACGGCCGGTAATAGTGCAATTAAAAAGAGAACAGCTGAAAGCACCTCTTATAAAACATAGGGTTCGGAAGTAATATTCCCTTAAAGACAGAGAATTGGTATTAAAAGTCTGCATTTATATACACAATATTGGAATATGATGTTGCTTGTATATAGAACGACTAAATATTTAATAGATGCAAGTTGTAATATACCTATTTAGACGACCTATTTACTCATGCGCATGACATTATTTCCTCGTGTGCAGGACCAATTTTCTAGACTTGCTCCCGTGTCCGATAACGTGTCGTATATATTGGACAGCTACCGGGTACTCTCATTATGTTGCTGACGTTAAGTAGAGCGGCGTGTTCTCAAGAATAACATCTGGCAACAAATATGAACACTTAGCGCGGGGTTTGCGTCTCCTATCGGACGCCTTTGTATTATTATTATTACAGTCATTATTATAATTATTGTTATTAAAAGTTTATAATTAAAAGTTCCATCATAACCATCGTCATCATAAATATTGCAGTATATCCGTTTGTCATCATCATCATCAGCAATCATCATCATCATTATTATCACTGTTTCACTTTTGTCTTTATATCTTTCCATTGTCGTTTGACAAGGCATCTTTCATTCAAAAATTGACAGGTATGAGGGCGAGGCGGGCTGAAGGGGGGTGGCTTTCACCAGTTTGTTTATCCATGTGATCATTTTATTTTTCGACCTCTGTGGAGTGCAAACATATATTTTCACCAGTGACAATCCTAGTCGAACGTTGTATCGATGTTTTTTTTTAATAAATTGAAAATCCATAAGTAAGTAGATATTAGCGCCTTAACGGCAGTATTAGTCTGTCCTTTTAGCCTAGAAGTGAGTACCTGGTACCTGCTCCTCTCTCGAGGAGGCAACTACAAAGAGAAAAGCAGGACAGGGAACCAGGCTACATATTAACTCGTGCGAACTACCTGATATTTTTCATATTTTTTTCTTATGTTCCCCAAAGGGGCTTCATATAAACGTAATATATATATTCTAGAAGACACTTTAACATTATTCTATTACTTTCAATTGCATGAATTATATACGTATATGCATTTTGGCAAACGACCCCAAAGAGAACTTTGTGTATATTTACTTCTTTATTTAATTATAATCAGATACAATTATTGTTATTTCGACAGGGTTATCAATTTACAGTGTTAACTTATGACAGGGTAATTTGTAACGATACTGTTAAGAATTGAGAATAATATGCCATCGTACACTACATTAATTTTACTGATGCGGTTATGAACTGACCATTTGGCTCTTTGATGGACATTCAGTCCTTCGGGCAAAATATTTACTTATAATATATAGGTGCACGTAGTGACGCATAAACTGCTTTCCCATCTCCGATATATCGCATGCACACACAAATACACTCGCGAAAGAACGTATAGGTTACATTTATGCAAAAAATGAGTCAACTCGAATATATATATATATATATAAATATATATATATATATAAATATATATATATATATATATATATATATATATTCTCCTGTTTATAAATGGATGATCAGACAAGTAAGTAATGCCTTAAACGTGAACTGAAAATGAATCGACAAAACAAATCACGCAAATCACAATTCAGTAATTTATATATAATACCCGTCGTATTATCCTGAAAATATATAGATTGCGTGGAGTAATTATTATTAAACGTTACAAACCATAATATTACATACAAGAGACCAGCTTAACGAGTTTCAGGAATGCCCGTTATTATTAGAGGTGTCCATTGGTGTATCCTTCTAGGTCTACACAAAAATTTCTTCTCATCAGATAAGTGCAATCCTAAGCCACCTTTGCCTTCCTACAACACGAATAAAACGCCCTCTATCAATATATGTTTACATTTAAGTTAGCAATATTTGTGTTTTTGAACTTTTAGACAACTCGCATGCATACAGTGTCGCTCAGGTATGCAGTCTGGCTAACTGCCACTTTTTTTGTACTAAACACTTTAAGAAAATTGTCAATCAAAACACGACAAACATAGATTACATGTGCTGTTGTCAGGACCATGAAAGAGACAAGAAACCGATGATTACACCATCCACTAAAGTTAAACACATTTTTTTGCATGGATATGAGGTTCATATATAATTTATATACATATAGGTAAAGATAAAGAGTGACGACATTTAGATAAACTAACTTTTTTAACAACTTACGAGCTTTCGAAGTGCACAGGCTTCTCCGACAGGTGGTAAGTGGAAACGTGTAGAGAGATATTATATATGGGGGAATGACAAGTCAATGATTATAGAGTCAATAATGCCAGAAGCAGTGTATTTATATTCCGATTCGATATTTAGTAATATTATTACCATGATGTCCTGTGTGGGCGTGGTGCAGAACTGGAGGCATTGCTTCACTAGGGATTCCGCAAAGGTCGACGTCATCCACATTATGACGTCACGTCAAAGGGTTGCTCAGTCCAAAAAGGGGCCCTGCGTGTTACAGCCCTCCATTTCCAATAATAGTCCCTATCCAAGTGCCTGTCGAATGCGAAATTATTCCGATTCAGCGGTCAAAAATGTGCCACGCGCTGAATACCCAACCCAACATTCTCCGTGAGGGAGGGGAAGGTACGATTTCCCAATGCTCTATCCGGACCGGGAGTTGCTTCTCCCGCCCTGACTATCCGACCCCTTAGATAATCCATGCTTGGCCGCCGGTATGCAAAGCAAAAAAAAACTTAAGTCATATGATAAAGCTTAATAAAGTAAAATAAAACATGGGAAGTTCATGCAAAAACAAATCTAGCAATAAATATTAACAAAATGATTAACACATAGTAATAATATGATAAACGAACTTCACCTGCATAACACACGGAAAAGTTCTCATGTATGCCTGATTCACATTATGGCAGTTGAACGTCAGCGTACCTATAATAAAATAAAAATGATTCACAACATGTCAGCTGAAGCAGATACGGGACTTTGTTACTACCTCGACATGTCTCCATGTTTACACCAGTGGCATTTAGCCCAGACAAATTACTGATGCAATATCAGAGTACCCAAACCAAGTAGCCGGTTATTTTATGAAAGTTTCTTGTGCAGTTTTATTGACCAAAGAGTTATCTGTTCACATTAATGTGGGCAATTTACCCCTTGAATGTTGATATGATGATCCGCCTGAGATCCAGAACATTTTAAAATCCATATTTTGTCTTGTTTATCATTGAAGTAACTAACTACGACTGGTTTTACCAGCCAAGGCTACATGATACAAAGATCATGCAGAAAACATGTGGATGGAAACTTTTGAAATAATAATGTTTATTTGTTTGTAGATTTAACACAGCATCTGCATTTAGTTCTTGACCAAATCACTAAGACACAAAGATAAACACAACATTTATACTTTTGTCTGTGCTCACAGTGGTCTATATTAGCAGTATAAGTGCTAAAGGACATATCTTATGTCAAATCAGGGGAGCAAATAAGATATGAATATATTTGCGCGTATATGTAAGTATATATAAGTCAAACACGGTGAAACGTTCATATATTTGACTAGCAAATTTGGTCATATAGGAGTGTGGTGCGTTTAGCAGGATGGTCAATATAGAGTATTTTAACAAATGTTATTCCACGTTCAGTTTGTCTTAACATTTATTGACACATTACACACGCTTGAACGTATAAAGTCACATATTTATTTCTCATGAATTTACCTATGAACATGATGTTATATGATCAAACAAATATGACATTTTATAAATGGTTGTACACGCAACCAAATGTGAGCCTATCGAAGAACGTTAATTAAAAAATAAAACCCTCAGTTCTATGGTCTGCATTCATTTTTGTCGAGCTGACATGTAGACTGCTACAAAATGGCACAGGAATCCTGAAAAAAGGTTCTTTAATTGAGCATCTATCATTATCACAAGAATCGACTAACATTGAGACAGAGCTGTTCTGTACAATTTCTTAACAATGGGGTATCTAACAAAAACGTATCCTAAAATCAAAGCTGTATAAGGCCGTATGGAGTTTGTGTTGGGTTTGCTAATCCAAGTTATGGGGTTCTGGTTGTGATTCTGGGATTAGTTTTAATGTCGAACAGAATACTATTTGGCCAATGGAAGCCATTGCTTTTTTTTTTTTGCAGTTTGAAAGGACGGTTTACATTCTATATTTCTCTTTATTGTAGATACCGGCCATATTTTAAGCTAACCAGTACTCTCTTTTCTAGAGTTGCTGTGTCGTCAAATGCTCTGATGTCATTAACCTGACGAAGCATCGTCACCTAACTGCAACTTCCTACACAGTAGTAGTCGATCTGTTGTAACTTCGCGGTAAGAGCAGACAACTGGAAGTTCGTGGGTTCGACTCACATCGGCAGTGAACATTCTTTTCAGTGTATCCGTATCCCATTTCATATTAGAGTGAATCGGTATGGTCAGTCTTACATCTCTCACTCTCACTCTCTCTGTCTCTCTCTCTCTCTCTCCCCACTTTACACACACACACACACATATTCATAGTTATATAAATATACTTTAAAAACGGGTTTTATCATGAGTCTTATCCCATTGACCTTCCGTTTCAAAAATAAAATAAACCTCTCTGTAACTAGAATACTGGAACCTGTATTTTAGTTTATTAACACCTTTAAAACACTTAGAGAAGCTGCTAAGGATACTTAGTATAGAAGACAGAATGTATTTATCCATAGGGGATGTGATGATATATCGAATCTCTATAACGCAATTACCGTAATTTAACGGTTTTTCAAACATGTCTTCACTATTTCCAGCTGAATGAACAATACGCTTATATGCATTCTACAACAGTAGTGTCGCACCAACCAATACTTTAGCAAATGACCCAAGAGACTTTTGAAATTTTGGCTTCTGTATTTAAGTATTTTCAGAGGCTTAATGATAGGTTTAATATATCTTTATACCTTAGTAAAAGAAAGGTAAGCAATTTAATATCTAATATATAATAAACCGAATTGTTGTGTTATGGCTCCACGATTCAAATCACCAACAATTTTTGATCGTCAGGAAAGTTATTAATTTTACCGAGACAGAACCATAACATATTACACAAGTTTGGTTTATGGCCAAATTTAAACGTGTTCTAGAATCGTGAGCCACATTGTACCCTTTGACTAAAAAGTATCACTAAACCACACACTATTCATGTACTATATGTCTTGTTGCACACATTAAAAAATTCCGGATTACATAAGACAATGTGAACCTAAATATCCATGTACAAGGTTAACTACTGCATTGTTTCTATGCTATTTAAGAAATGATATATATTTTTTTTTGTTTTATAAACATCTGCTGATTGACAAAATAGTTTGAACTCTTGAGGAGATTAGCGGAGATTGTGGACAGATCATAGGGCCAGTAATGTAAATTGGTCAACATCAGCTGCCTTCCGGTGGATTGTCATTCTAAGATAACAAAGGGTAAATGTATTATGTGAAAATGTTACTAAATGTAGTATATAAGTGTACCAATTAAACACCTGCTACTGTTACGGCATAATCCGTAGTAGTAGTCCTATTTTAAGTACCCCAGTAGTGCGTAAGGAAGTAATTTTACTGATCAGCTCATCACGAACTGGGTTGAAACGTAAAATACGCAAAATGGAACCTGATTCAGCCTTACTCTGAAATTGAATCATGTTTTAAGCAGTCCTCATAGCAAAAACCGCCAAGATGTAGCCGTGCTTTCATTGATGTCACTGGCAAGCGGCCACATCCACCCCACAACAAAACGTAAGTATATGGTAATATATAGAGTTTCCCTGGAGTCACCAACTCTGACATTGTTAGTAAGCTTAAACTATGTTCAACAGTATTAATATTGCCCATGTAAACACCAACGACTTAAACACGTATAAACTTGAATTATTAAATCATCAAGAAAAAAATAATACATACATTTGTTCTATATCTGAAACTAAACTGACGCCAGGTAAACCTTTCACGCTAAGCCGCTATGACCTGATTCGCTTAGATAGAGTGAAAGAAGATGGAGGGGGTGTGGCTATCGCTGTTGACAGAAAATGTGATTATTCTGCCAATAAGTGGTCCGGTAATTATACAGCCGACACCCTTTCAATCAGAATAAAGAAAACAGATGGGGCGGCTCGCTCTATACCTAGATTTAAAAGTGTATTGTAACCCCCCCCCACCCATAATCAAAATTGCAAAGACAAATTTTCAGAACATTTATATCTGTTACCGTTGTAATTATATTCATATATCCCTTACTGCAGAACTGCCATCTGGGTATGCTTGATTACACTGATTAAGGTCTAAGGTACTGCCACCTACAGGGTGTTCTTGTGTTTAAACCTTAGCAACATTCGGGTTAGATCCCATAGACCGGTTTGGATCATGTGACATTGTCACGGATAGGATCAAGCCTTATCTAGATCATTTCCAGACTTCAGGTTCTTTTAATATTGGACTTAGAATAAGACCAATTTGGTCGTACGATTGAGTTATACGATTATAAAAAAGGGGATTTTATGGATCAAACCAACATTACCCGCCCTCTCATATCAGCATGGATATTTCAGCATAGAAAGAAGCCAGAATGATACTTAATACATGTTTATTAATACTGTACACAAACGAAAAATATAGAATATTAAAGATCTCCGGCACGGCCAATGTCCCACAGTATCCAGATATTATACCCCTCGACTGGTAAAAGGTGAAGCAACACCTGAACGAAAGGAAGAAGGATAATATTCCCAAAAGTATCAGGCACGTTTAACCCCTAGAACATTGTCAGCTCCTAGAACATTGCCAGCCTTTTCTCCCTTTAAGGATATTACAAACTTTACAGCCCTAATACTTTACATAGCCGCTCTAATACATACAACCCTAGGAACATTCCTGGTCTCCACATTACACAGTAAGAAACACCACGCAAAAACCCCCTCCTAATATGGGTATATATTTTGACAAATGAGGGAAAGGATTAATGGGCTCATACCCCTTTGAATATAATATAACTTTATCCGGTTATTTAGATAAGAAACAAGATAGGTAAAGGATATTAAGCTGCGTTTTATGAGGTTTTGCTGAATTGGTTAGGTACTCACTAGGTTTACCACTGGCCCTGTGCTGTATGGTGTCTTCTACCATGCCCTCCAATGGACCTCCACAGAATCCGCCCCTGGGGGTTGTCGGTGAACCATTGATAGCCACACCCTTCTTGGCATGTTCCTCCTCAAGGACAGCTAGGCAGCCACAACCAGGCACTTGTGTATACGGGCAAATAGATCTCAAATGAGAACTTCTGAATATGTTAGTATATAGTCCCACGTTTATAAAGTTTTTATACGATGTCCATGTACACTGTACATGGTGCTTGAGAAATAAAACTCAAGGCTGGTCGCTGGTTATCCCCTACATCAAATTAACAAACCAACAGGCCTATATTATAAATGTATATTCTGCCCTGCAGGTATCAAGCGCGTCCCTCCACGGAGAGAGCCTCTTTTCAACTGACTTTCCCAGCAGTGGCCAGGGTGCCTTGGCAAAACCACCAAAAACAGCAAAACCTGAATCTCAAGTTAAAAAAATACAACCTCTGAAATCTACAGCCTAAAATAGCTCCTTACAGGACCAATAAAAGTGATGCAGATGACTTGGCAAGGGATCCACATGCTGAATAGACCCGCTCAAACCAAAATAACTGTATAGGGAAGCCCCATACTAAGCTGTATGAACCCTGGCAAGTACAACTGAACCATACATACTGGTGCCAGAGTAATTCATTCAATGGGCAGTGTGGGCAGATACCATACTCGGTGTGCAGTATAATGTATTTGCATTGAGGTGCATTGAATGAATAACATTGATTTTCCTGCGTGGAGGCTAATTACCAAAAAATAACAGCTTTTTGACAATAAATATGAGCAAGGAGCATCTGTGTTCGTGTAGGTGAGGATATCTGCTCTACAACAATGCTAGGCCTTCCGAAACAATTGTGCGCAGATGGTGCATGGGTTTGCTTGTTAGTTGTTTCTTTTATTTGTTGTTAACCTCCAGCAATACATTTTGCTAATTTAGGTGCTATATCGGAATAAATCAGAACATGTGTATGTATCCGGGCAAGTCAAGTTTTAGTTTTAGTTGGATTGTGGTTGACACACCTTTCGGGAGTGACGCTCACTGTCATTATAAAGATTGGCTCATGCTTTGCGTGTATGAGCTGTGTCTCCAACATTTCAAATGAAACCAGATGAATTTTTTCGGAAGGATAGAACAAGAACTGCTGAAAATTACCTCGTAGCGTTTTTAAATTGTTGATGAAACTTACATGCTTGTTTTGGGTCAATCTAAAGTCGCTCATATTTTTCTGGTGAAACTACAGGGGACAAACTATCAATCTACCCCAACAAGGGGACACGCATTGAATATCGTGGCAGGTATTAGTTGTCAATAACAACTTTACAGAAATCCAGAAGATTCAAACTGTTTCTCATTGCATACATGCTTTTTTTTATGAGTCACTTATATTTATGTGCATAATCGAAGAATGACTGTGTAATGTAGGTCCCTACACATCACATCGAGGAAAAGGATTTGCCGAGGCCGAAACCCGAGTATGAATATTTTTACAATTATTTACAATTCACGTGCACTAGTTACTGTTCGAAATTATTGTTTGTTACGTCTAACAACACACAAAAACATACACACATATATATAAACATATATATATATATATATTTCTAAATTCTCCGGGTGCTTGTTTAAGAGAGTCAATGTACATAAACAGAAGAGAGACATCAACGGCAACTTTCCAATCAATTATATTTTTAAATTTAAAAATTAAATTTCCAGTTACCCCTGAAGCCTTGAAAAATCGAATGAGTAAATTGAAATCAGTAAACAAAGCTGACATTGTGACTCCTCGCTAGGTCACCGGGGATAGCTTTTCTTCAGGAAGGCCAAAGCTATGATTAAAACAACCCTTGTACCCGTGGTGTACCTATGAAATCGTCGCTACCCCCCTGAACCTAAGTCAGCCACGCATTTTGACTGCCAAAGTTACCCATTTCAGGGCAAGCCTCCCAATATTCATGTACCTGCTGTCTACATATAAAGTATATAAAGGTGTTCCTTAGAATAATCTCATATCCTTTGCTTAAAAGATTGCCTATTTCAAATCCAATTTTCACAGAAATATGAGCTTTTCTAGCTATGTTGCACTGGTTGTGTGAAGCTCATATTGTCCTTTCCTTGTTAAGAGTTTGATGCAGGTGGAGGGGGGGGGGTCGTTTTTGTGTTGTTGTGCTGCTTGTGCTGCCATCTATAGGTCACTGGAGTAATGATACTGGAACTAGAGTCTTTCGCTGGTTGTGTTGTGTGTGTTGGCCTATGAAGGGGAATTGCATGATGGCTTTGCGCTGGATTTGTTCCTTCTGCTGCCATCCCTAGGTCACTTTTCTAATGATAATGCAACTAAGTTACTGTGTTGAGTGGATTGCTGTCCTCAACAGGGGAATAGTCCGATAGCGGGGAGGTTGTGCTCGTTATCACAGGGTTTCAACTAAAAACTTTTTTTTTTATTATCTAGTTTGACTTGGGGGCCTGGACAGCTGAGTGGTAAAACGCTTGGCTATCTCCGCTGGCGACCCGGGTTCGATCCCCGGCGTGGCTATGAGAGTGGGTGGTAGTTGCCCATCCAAGGCAGGTGGTTTTCTCCGGGTACTCCGGTTTCCTCCACCTCTGCAGACTACCGAACGCCATCATCGGAGCCATGGAGAGTGCCTCGATTAGTTATAATAACTATTTGTACAATCCATGTAAAATAAATAAGTTTATATTTTTTTTTAAGTGTTCTGTCTTTATAAATCGCCCCACCTGACCAGCAGTAGATCTTGATCATGGGAGCAGTGTACAAAACATGCATTAAAGACTCACTATTTTGTGAGGCTGGATAGATAAAACTGCCATCTAAAATTATATCACTAAAACTTCTCCGTATATCGTAAAATACATATGAACATATGCCATTCAAACATGCAGGGATCTAAACTGATTGTGCAGAGATCATTATTGACCTAAGGTAAACGTGTTTCTCTCCTACATTAGGATAGGAACACGTTTCTGAGGTTATCATATATAAACTTGAAAAATTACTTTTAATTCCCCAATCGGGGTGCGCACTGGTCACACATTATTACTATTATTATTATTATTATTATTACCACCTTAATTATTATTATTATTATTATTATTATTATTATTATTATTATTTTTATTAATTACGTATATTTGTTTAGGATTTTGTTTGTGTTCATGCACAATTGTCAGGTGGAGTTGCTAGAGGAAACGTGTAAGGCCGACGGAATTAGGACTCAGTTACAAAATGATGTAAAAACATGAACGATTTTTTATTTATATTCATAAATTTAACTATCTTTGATTATCAGACTGTGAGCAAACTTATCTGTAGGTTCGATATTGTGTTATAATGATCAATTCGAGACTATTTATGACCGTGTTTTTTATTTTAATTCATACTGCTTCCACTTGTTATGCAGCTTATAATTATTGTACTTTCCGGTTTATGTGTGTCCCTATCAACCGACTAATGTCTGGTGGAACGGTCCTAATTGATACCTGAAGCACTGAGGTCATACTAAACACTTCTCGTCAAGTGCCTATTACACTTGTGAATGAGCGGTTTATCCTTTCAACATACTGTGATAAACAACACTGGTGCAAGTAAGAAGTGAAACATCCCCTACAAAATGTAATACGTGTATTAAGGATATTGAATCGACCGATGATCAATAAAGCAAATTAAGTGCTGACGTGGTTACCTTGACATAAATTGTAACATATTTAATGACGCAACGAGGGTTTCTTATGTTTTAAAGTGTACCAAAAAGTCCTGACTTAGTCCTGAATTAAATAGAACTGTGAAAATCCTGGCGTTTTTAACTGAAATATATAACAAAGACGTATAATGTAGACAACTTTAGAAATGAATTTTGATTTGATTATAAAACCCCAATCATAAAATGCAGGAAACCATTGTTAAGGTATGGTTTCCTCACTTTAATTGTAAAGGCTATGCGTTGATATAGTAAAGGAGTATTTAAATTACATGAACTGAGTCTCTACACCATAAGATATTATTTCTGGCTGTAATTGTGTTCAGGTATTACGATTAACAGAAAATTCGAGAATATTTCAGCCATCGGGTTCATGTTTTTTTATCTACATGTACTTTATCCGAGGTTTGCAGTACATACTAAATCCTATGTTTATGGTTGTGGTAGGTGCTCGAGGAAACGTCGTCACAAAAATGTTCGTTACGGATGTACACTTAATCATGTTCATGATGACAAATAGACACCTTGAAAAATATATTAATTTTATTATTTTATGATGGCATTATAGGCTAAGTATACCTGATCTATAATTGACCCCATTTTGATATGTCGTCTTCGTGTAGCAGACTTAAAAACGGTTGCTTTCTAGCCAATTATTTGCAGCTTTGTCCAGTACAATGTCGGAGGTTCTCATGTATCGAGACTAAACCTTGTCTGGAAGAAAGAAAACACCTTATTCATGCAAATCTGTTCACAGACAATTTTAACAGGGAGTCGTGCATCGCTCTTTGGAGGTAGTGCCACCGGCTTACCACGATAAAACTATCTCTGAAGTACAAGTGTACAGACATATACCACACTCCGATTTCTTTGCCCACCTCAAAGACACCGGACATTCCTCATTAATTCCCTGAATGCAGTAGGTAATATCAACTGTTACATTGTGAAAACAATATCATTTGGTCAATCTCCTTTAAAATAAAAATGATAGTCATTGAGAATCTTTTGAGAATTTATGTTGTAATAAAATAGTGCAGGTATATATCTAATTTGAGGTATTTGTTGATAATTAATATAAGGTTACTGGATGTTTAGTAGTCGTTCTGATCCAGCTCCATTTCTAAACACGACCAAACAGCTGATCGAATGAGAGCCACCGAACAAAAAAAAAGCCGGGTGATTAAAATGTCTATTCTCTTTTTATATTTAAAATTTACTTTTACGTAAAACATATGTAACAGCCGTTTTGACCACCAAGACGATGCCTTACTTCTAGACAGATGAAACAGTGGTTACACCATTATATTAAATCCATGTCTTCATCCATGAAATGAAAATTTCTTAATCCAGACTCCTTAGATAAATGAAAAAAATATAATTGTAACAAAATCGCCAGTCCTGTCAAGGAGAGACCTGTAAACGACATTTGTAAACGATGAATTTTCATTTTCAGGAAAAGGCTCGATTTCTACCGAGACTACATAAGGTAGAAAAGTTGGCAATGCCACACAATGTAGGCTTAGTTACACGTTTGTAAAAAGCCCCTTGACTGCAACTGTCGCCATGTATGACGAGGTCTGTAGTATAGAAACTGAGAGCTTATAAAATGCTACCAAAAGCAGTACACTGGACTAGTCTAGCTTAAATTGACCCAAGAAGTAACATGATTCTGTCTCTAAGAAACCATGTTTAATCTCTCTAGCCTTAACACTGAGTTACAACCGTTTTAAATAATTGCAATATTCATGTCTGAGGCAAAACTAGGCAAGACTTACAACTGTATCTACATAAATTTCCTCTGATGATTATAACAGCAAAAAAAAGATGTGCACATTTCAATCGAGTAAACATTACGAGCTGCAAAAAGTATCATGAAAAGATACATTCGCCAATAAATCTATATTAATAATACAACTAACATGTTTTATATGCAAAATGTGAAAATATATTTCGTGTCACATCTACGATGCCCTAAGTAATTTCTTTAAGCAACATAAGTCGATCTCCTAGATTGATGGTCAATAATAAAAATCTTTCCATGAAGATTAGGAGTAAAATTAATTTTAAAAATAATTTCTATTTGTATTACAAAATACCATTTCATTGTGCCAAAGTTCTATAGAGTCCAGTCATTACATTGATTCTGCGGAATATATAGCCCATTTACCAGTATAATTTAGTTTAAACTAGGTATTTACAAAATATACGAAAAAGATACATTTTTTTGTGCAATGTAACACCAACATAAGTGCAAAAAAATAATATTGATGATTGTGTACCAGGATTTGGTGGCGGTAGTTCAGATGATTCGATTTTGTTAAATTAAATTATGCCATGTTTGGCGTGCAGTATAATTTATTTGCATGGAGGGGCATTTAATAAACAACAGTGCCTTTCTTGTGTTGGTACTAATTTCCCAGAAATCAACAGCTTGATGACAATACATAAGAACAAGGAGCAGCTGTGCTTGTGTAGTTGAAGGGATCTGCTCTACAACAATGCTAGGCCTTACAAACAACTGTGCGCAGATGGTACATGGGTTTGCTTGTTAGTTATTTCTTTTATTAGTTGTAATTTCTGCGTATGCAGTTGTAACATCGGAATAAATCAAAACAAATATCTGTATCACGGCAAGTCAATTTCCAGTTTTAGTTGGATCGTTGATGCCACTGCTTTCGGGAGTGACGCACACTGTCATTATGTTGATGGGCTCTTTTTTTCTCGTACAGTGGTGTCATGCTTTTGCGTGTATGAGCAATGTCTGCAATCTGCAAAAAAAAACTCCGTACCGTTTTTTTATTGTTGATGAAACTAGAATGCTTGTTTTCGGTCATTTCAAAGTCGCTCAGTTTTTTTTTCTAGTACAACTACTGGGGAAAACTTTCGATCTACCTCAACTAGGCGACAGTCATGTTAATATCCTAGCAAGTATCAGTTGTCAGTGACAACCTTACAGTAATACAGAAGAAAGTGTTTCTAATCTTACACATGTTATTGTATGCAACACGTATATTTATGTGCATTATCGAAGCATGAAATTTTTACAATATTTTACAATTCACGTGCACTTGTCACTATTCGATATTACTGTGTGTTACGTCTAATGAAACACACACACACTATATATCTCTCTCTCTCAAATATATATATATATATATATATATATATATATATATATATATATATATAAATTCTTCGGATGCTTGTTTAGGACCATCAGTGTACATAAACAGAAGAGAGACATAACGCCAACAATCTAATCAATTATGTTATGTAGATCACATACACAGACTGGTGCTAAATTTTCAGTTAGCCTTGAAGCCTTCGTCAGAGGAAGTGGGTTTATTGAAATCAGTAAACAACGCTGACATTGTGACTCCTGCTAAGTCACTTGGGATAGCTTTCATCAGGGAGCCCATGAATAAAAACACTCACCACTTGTGTCAGAGGATTAAATTCCTCGTTACCTTCTGAACCTGACTGAGCCACTGTTTTTGGACTCCCATTGATTCGTTCAACTGGCAATAGTCTACCGACCTGATCAATGTCAATTTAATAACATATGTTAAAAAAAATATATGATATCGCAAATCAAGTAGGCACACTACGAACTCTCTTTCCGATCACTTCCCCCATAGTAACCCTAACTGGAAACGTGTCTGAGCATGTAGATTCGATTCTGCAACCACTTCTCCAGAATTTACCTAGCTACATAAAGGACATCACTTGTCAATAAACTACCAACAATACCCCCTTACTTTTTGCAAGTGATCATGGATGTCACTGGACTGTAACATGACCCACACTGGGGGCATAGGAACTTTTCGCAACCACATGCCAGTTAATGGGTGTTCATCTCAATTGATCAGCGACACTACAACCCGTAGTATTCTCATCCATAACTTAATTGAGTTCAATGATAAGTGTTTTGTCCAGATGCAGAGTGCGGCAATGGGAACAAAATAAAATTGTGCCGATTGCTTATGGTAATTTATTCATATAGGATTTCGAAGAGAAACTGCTGTCCGTCTGCCCATCAAAGCCTTAGCGTATATGCGCTAAAATGTTGACGTTTTTGTTGTATCACAACACCGACCAGAATCTTTAGAACATTGCTTTATTTTGCACAGTCAAATGACTTTAAACCTAATATCAAATTCACCATCGAATCCTCGCCCACACAAATCCCATTCCTTGATGTATCCTTTGCCATCACTGAAGGAAATTTGATAACAAACCTACATTGGTAGGTTTCCACCGTAGTCAGTAATACCAGTCTGCTAGTATTGATAGGACAAGTAATACAATGGTTTTATGGTGCGTAGTACGCATTAAATTATTACATGTAGACCCTTGGCCACACACGCAAACACACACACACACACACGCAAACACACACATATAAATATATATATATATATAAATATATATGTATAAATATATATATATATAAATATATATATATCTATAAATATATATATATATATATATATATATAGTGAAATCATGGTTGCATGACCACCTGCATTACTAGTGAAAGTGGTCAACTTTCTTCAAGCTGATATATTGATTACCATCAAACAGGCAATGTGAATAACAAAACATCTTCACTCTGTCCGGAAAGGTGAAAGCGTCCGTTTATGTTTTAGGTGGCTCTGAAGGCTGTTCTCCTCTGCTTCTAATGAAAGCATCTGTTCGTAAAACATTTTTTTTTGTTCAATGCGGTCAATTTTAAAGTGAACATGTAATTACAAAAAATTGTGCGATTGGGAGTGTTTGTTCGCCCAAGTATATTGCAACTGCCACCACGTTATAGTCAGCATCTTACTGGAAATAGCACTGGCCGACAGCACCTCACTGGAACTCACTGAACAGCACCTCACTGGAGCACGTCCCTACAAAGCAGCTTACTGGAAGCACCTCACTGGACATTACCTTGCCGGACAGCTCAACGCTGGGCAGCGCCTCTCCTGTAGTGGTCACATGTTTGTTTTGGTCTCGTGATTGGTCTCACGAGTGAAATTATTCAGACGTGAGACTAGTCACGTGATCAAATACATACAAAGTCATATAACTACTGCAACCTGCACAGGACCTCACTTCCTTAGACAGCACCTCGCCAGAGAGCTCCTCACCAGACACCATTCTGGTCAATTGGTGATAGCATCTCTCTTTACAACTCTCTGGTCAATGGGCGACACTACCTATCTGGATAACTCTCTGGTCTGTGTGCATTAGCACCTCTCTGGCACCTCTCTGGTCACTAGGGGAGAG
This sequence comes from Sipunculus nudus, assembly GCA_026874595.1. Lineage (NCBI taxonomy): Eukaryota > Metazoa > Annelida > Sipuncula > Golfingiida > Sipunculidae > Sipunculus > Sipunculus nudus. Next base: position 58,048,932 of record CM049322.1, on the reverse strand, counting down.
TACCTTTGTGGACACCTTTCTTGTAACTGTGCAGCGGCACTTACTGGAAAGGACCTCACTGGCTTGCACCACACTCGACTGAACCTCGCTCGACACCGTCTGGCAGTTCCAAACGGGAAATGGGATGGCATTATCTCACTGGACACAGGGTCGCTGTAACTCCAGCGAACGAAACTTCTGGTCTCTGCAATCTCCACACTGTCTCTTTCAATAACCGAAAGCCCGTCCTTAAATACCCTTCAACCCTTGAGACTTAATTATATTCATAAGAAAAATACAAAAAAATCGCCTGATTTTTCTACTATGATTATCCTTTATGCAGAAACACGCCGACAAAGGAATAGGCTTGGAATACGGAAATTCTAAAGCAATGGTTTTTCAAAGGTATAATTAGATCTCAGATTTAATACAAGCCTGCTGCGCACTAACCAACCTGTCATTGAAAGCCGAGATTTCTTATGAAATCATTGCTCTGAACGGCGCTCCATTTCTCGCTCAGTCAATACGAATTACAGCGAATCCGGCTAATAAAGCACAGTAACACGATCTATTTCGTTACACTCCATCCCCAAGACTTGGTATATCAGTCATGTATCCTCCAGAGAGCTAGGTAACTAATCATACAAATGGGCCTCCAGGGATCTCAGTCAGAAAGCCTGTCTAGCAGACAACACAACAGATAAATAATAAATGTTGCAAACAGGCTTTCCGTTAGAGAGCTGGTCAGTCTGAAAGACCATGACGTATGAACAACTAGAGTTATATCCAGGTAGTGGGAATTGTTTGCCATCAGAGCTAGTCAGAATCAAGGCAGATATCTGTGACTGCCTGACAAGCTGTTTGAAGGTCTGTCTTATCTGAATATCTACTGAATATATGTGGCAGCCTTATTGACTGACAACCCCACTGGCTGTGTTTCTGTTTCTTTAATGGACTATGCATACTATAATTACTAATGAGACAAACTTGCTGTTAGATAGATATTTACTCAATCAGAGAGTAAGATGTACTGTAAGACAGTCATATGATCAGGGAGTCAACATGAGAAACAGGTGTACCGGTTAGATAGTGAGCCAGCCTGTCAGAGATTTTTTTTTTCAATCAAGATGACAGCCAGCTGAACACATAGTCAGCAAAGACAGGCTAACGAACAGACTTAAGGATAAAGAATTAAAAAAAATATACAAATCGCTTAATTAATAAAATTGCAAATTTTAATCAATTATCACGAGAGCTAGTCAGAATCAAGGCAGATATCTGTGACTGCCTGACAAGCTCTGTGAAGGTTTTCAGATTTTCAGATGACGACATCTGTACACTATCCGGAAGAGAAATAATAAATATCATATGTAACTAATGAGATAATTAATCAATTATATTATATGAATTGTAATAACTAATATATTGTATAATAGTGATAGAAATAGTTATGTGTGATAGAAGCATATTTATGCTAAAATAATGATACATGGCCTTCACTTGTCAAATTAAAATTAGGGTTTTGTTGTTAACAAAGATCAATGAATCTGTGACAATTATCTACGAACATATAAAACTGCCATGAAATTGAGATACAAACCGTTATGAATTAAGAGGACTGATGACAAATGTTAATTCAAAGGATGCAAGCTAAATGTGGCATCCTTATAGTTATGCTAAGGCTATTCATACTAGCTTATATTGTGCTTTATTTTTGACGTATCATGATATACGGCTGTTTGGCAGTAACAGTAGTGAAAACATTGCAACTTTTTTTTACAGCTGGACCTTCTGTGGTATAACAAATAGGGTATGATTATTTTTTTCATGCAATTAAGAACAAAGCTAATGCATTATTGGTTTAAATTGATATGTTCTGTTGTCGTGATAAACCTAATGTTAGGTAATATTGATTCAAATGTACCACATAGCATCACCTTATTGTTGTTAATTTTGTTATATTCTGAATAAGTAATATCCTAATTGCTAAATAACATCTGATTTAATAAACGATATTTGAATAAGGTATTTTTATATAATTCGATAGCACGTTTTCAGAGAACCTCCTATGATCCGGTGTCTAAACAAAGTAGGTTCTGAATAAAAGCCGGAGTTTATACAAAATAAATTACCAGGCTCGAAATATAAAGCACAAGACAACATGTTAAAACAAAAAGCCACCAACTACTTCATAGTACGAGTAGTTTATAATTATAATGCGTAATTCAATACGCAATAAACGTGGTATGACAATACATCTGTCCAGACAATATAACATTTTCCATTTTCGATTGCCTGATAAAAAAATACAATATAAAAAAAGTTATGTTACCACAAACTATATAATGCTAATACAAAATAAAGTTGTAAATGATGCAGATTTTGTATTGGGCATGTGAATGTGTAATAAAATTGTTTGATCAAAAGTCCAGATAGAATATTATTTTAACTGGGGGATTTGACGTCATAGTCCAGCAATCACACAGACAGTAACAAACGGTATATTTAAACATGTTTGATTCATTATCATTTGAAGTATAATGTTATCTGGAACCTACCGAGATATCTTTGCTTGTTTTTTTTTTTTTTGTTTTTTTTTCTAAATAAAATGGATGTCTCTTTATGGATTCACATTACTTTACTAATATTACTTTATATTACTTAACAGTATTGATATAAACTATCAAATATGTTTTCTTATTTTAACTATTTATAAGAAATTACAAGATACTCTTAGGATTTTAGTGACGATTAAATTCTCATTTGTAAATAATGATAATATCATTATGCGAGTCAGGGAACTGTGGATGTTTAGGTTTTAAAAAATGGCCTCTTTTCATACGAGCAGGACGGTAAACGAATCACGTTTCTCGTTGCCCCCCCCCCCCCTCTCCTTGAGCTGCTGCAGGAATATCTTTAGTGTCCCTTTCAGTAGATATGCCGCTATCCCTTCACTTCAGTGGTTATTCCGGCCGCAACTCGTGATTAGTTTTACATATACAGGACCTCTTGCCACATTTCTATTAAGATTATTAAAAATCATTAAAAATTTCTCTATTTGGTTACATGAGGCATTAATGGCGAGAACATTTTGTCTAAATGCATCTGTTAAACCAGTGCTGACTTCTGGCTATTCCTATTTAATTTCTCAAAAAAATCCCTCCTGATTCCCCGCTCTTCGCACACTGGATATATTTTAAATAAACCCGAAAGGTCATGCCAATTCCTAACAAAATACTATATTAGTAAGTATCAATTGAAGAATAAACCTGCTATATTCCTTCCTTGATTCAAAAACAATTTTACCTAAAACATAACCAATTATAAACATAAAAAAAATAATTTGTATTAATGATGACGCTTAATACACAAGCCTTTCAGAATATAACTAATTGTTTAGTGTTAATATCAGACACCTGGTATTCTCTTACATTCCTAGCCAAAACATATAACCAGGCGTAGAAGCCAGATACTTATTGTTTATATGAACGGTGCTGCCGGTGTTGACATCTGAAGGTAAGGGGTTAAACTAATACGTTTAACCATTCTGACTTCCCCCAGTCCAGCTTAGACTCGTGCTGCCATCCTGCCTTTTAGAATGAAATAAATCACACAAACACTACTTCATCACAGCTATAACGGATATTGTAAAAATCTAAAAAAAGAATAGTCTTAAATTATTAATTTTAATGTTCCATGAATTATTAAGTGGTTATTATTGATCCCAGTCATCTTTCCTTTTCAGAATGAAGCTAATCACCAAGATACAGTTAAATTTAACACTAATACTATCAATATTATCAATCATTGAGTATTTTCAAGTATAAATTATTAATAGCAGCGAAAACCTATTATTGTCCTACGTTCATTCCCGACAAATAACATTTGACCAGGCGCATACGCCGAATAATTTTTTTCTTTGAGTAGCTATCAGATTAGTATTACATTCGATTTTCCTTGAAATAACAGTTGGTGCAAAGCATTCCACATACAGTACTATTAATCTCATAATCGATTTCCTTCCTGATAATAAGCTGACAGTATTTTTACAAGATATTTTGGCTGAAATTCCTAATAAATAATTTACCACACGTTTACCGAAATACAGCCTGACAACTATTTATCCTGTTTTTATTGTTGCAGTTCTCTTGCGTTCAGTCAAAACAAAACATGCGCTGAAAGGAGTATAATAGAAATATCCGCCGGTTTCTCCTCATAGATTGTTATATCTGGATAATTTTTTACTTAGCGATGGAAGGGGTTTTGAGTGCATTCCATGGGCCTGTCCAAATCGACCAAAGGCTGTTGAGAAGAAGACACGTGAAAAACTAAAAAAAAAGTACTGTGGTTATCTTCTATGCAAGAACATATGACTGTCATGTTTAGTTCCGAAAGAAAGTTAGTTCAATTTTGGATTGTCAGCAGGGTGCACTTTGTCAGGAAGAACAAAATTTATGAGTGCCTCTTTGTTATCAAAAGAGAGTTCATAAGAGTGTTTGTACTGGTGTGTAAACGGCACGTGACCTTGACTCTCTCCATTCTCAAGGGTGTCAAATTGACATGATCAAAGGCATGCTAGTCACAATCAACATTTATATACCCAAATAAACATTGCAAACATCATTATGCGTGTTTGTCTCTTGATAGACACAGCTCCCATATTCAAGGAAACCAAAAATACTAGTGTATGAGGACGGTTTCGACCTCGGCCGGGATAAAATGAAATCCATAACTAAATCACACAGATGTAAAAATATTTAAACAAAATGCTATGACGAATCAGATGGTATCCATGCCTTCAACACTAAAATAAACTTGAATCAAGGAATAGTTAGCAATTATCTTTTGCGTTATATCTCCTTAAGGCTACTCTGTGACAAGGTGTACTTTCTGAAATTATACTTATTTATATATGAGCATATATATATATATATATATATATATATATATATATATATATTTATATTTATATAATATATATATATATATATATATATATATATATATATTTTTATCCTGTCTATAAACTTTTAGAGCTCTAGAACAAAAGGTTTCTCCACTCTAAAGTGTTTCGCAATATTCTGGAAAAAAGACATGCAGAATCTCTAGATTAACTATAGAGAAATTCGCCACAAATCAGAATACAATCAATTATATAAGAAAGGTATACTTACCTGGTCCCAGGCTGTTGTTTCCTTCAACTTGCTGAGTGATACAAAGAGAAAACATATAAGGCATTTAAGGACTATGGCGAAATTATATAAGCTTGGTTTTAAAAATTACTATTTCAAAACTATCTCTTAATGGTGTTTCGGTCAAATGAGCAATCGTACTATAAATAGTTTCTATATAAATAGCCATAGCCTCTATTTTGTATTTTGTATTTCTGTAGTCCAAACTGATTGTATTCATATTCGTATTGTACACGATCTCAATATGTGATGTGTAGGATCAAATACTGTACAAATACACACAGATACAAAGCCATAACTGTACAACTCAAGTGGCAGCAGCTTTACATGTATTTTGTTCCCTATATGCCTCACGTCAACATTGACTTTTTATTCACTTTTAAGTGACAATTTTATATCAGAACTAATATATGGCTACCTTTACATATTATAAGTATACAATACGTATATCAATGTCTGATTTATATGTATATTTAATTTTATATTTGTACTTTGTAAACTGTATATGAACCCACCCTGTTTCTATACATATATTTTCTAAAATAACATCCGGCGATGAGGATCATTTAATGGTAAATATCATGATTGGGATGAATGTACATTCGCTTCACAATGAAGAGATATGTAGTTGAACTATATCATATTAAGTTAAGACTAAAAAATATACAACCAAAGTATAGGATTAAGAATATACTTCAAAACATCGGATAAAGTCCAGATAGATATAAAAACATGATCTCAATGGCTAGACTGTTCACGCTTTTATAAAAGACGAAAATAATATTAAATGTTGTACAGACCCAAGCAATGTAATTTAACTGTTGCTTAACGGTATCAACGCATAACCTTTACTATTATCAGCAAGAAAGCCTTGCCTTAACAATGGTTTTGTACAAATCACGAACGCCGGTTATTATTGATCGAATAAAAATTTAGCTCAGAAGTTCTCAACGTTTTACGTCCTTATTATATAGTTCAGTTAGATGCCTGGGCTTTTTCATAGTTCTATTTAATTCAGGACGGAGTACTTCCGTGTACACTTTATAACATGAGAACCCCTAGGGGCAATCACAGAGTATGTTAAACTTTAGGCCAGGGTTACCGGACCAGCAAATGTTTTACTTTACTGATCATCGGTTGATTCAAGATCATAAATATCTTTTTTCCAACATAGGACCCTAGACACCCCCGTTTGTTCCCTTATGTAACGACATGAAGTGTTTATAGAACACTTGTAACTTATCTGTATAAAAGGCTCCATAACATTTCGTAGGGACATGGTGTGTCACTTCTTACATGCAATAGTGTGGTTTTTCACACTCAGTAGTAAGGATAAGCCACTCATTCACAAGTGTAATAGGCACCTTACTGCACCTAGTTGCATTTTCTCTAGAACGTAATATGCCGCTCGCTCTGAACCTGTTTGTGAATTGCTTAGCATTGATACTTTAGACGCATAAAACAAACCTTTCTTAATGCCTAGCAATTCATACACATGTCGAATCGGAGTTTAATTTTAAGACAAATTTAAAACTTGAAACATGAGACTCCGACATGTTAGTTTGCAAGGACTCCAATGCGAAATTTATACTGCACGAGGTGTGCATGTTTGGTATCCACATTCATTCGTATGCTTGTCATAAGGGAAATACCAAACACTACAAAATTACAGTAATATGTAAGAAATAATTTTTGTTCATGTATTTTTGTATCACTATACTCAGTATACAAATTGGTTTTTAGAGAGATAAAATAAAATAATTCTTTTAATTCAAAGAGCATTTCAAAGACTCCTTACTCGCCCTGATTCTTACTACACTTTTTGGGGAAATTTCCCAAATGATTCCCCCCCCCCTTTAAATCTGATAGTAAAGCACCACCACCCGTCAGTTGCATTACACATTGAATATTTGGCAGAGATATTTTACAAATAAAATAAGGGACACCCCATGCTAATACAAGGAACTCGAACTGATTGGTCCCCTTCTTTGATTTAAAGTACTCCATATATTTGGTGAGCTGTTACAATATTTTTCGACACCTGGTGAATCACACATATTGATAACAAATGGCTCTAATAAAAAAATAGACGATATATATATTTATTTTTTTTTTACAAATATTTTGGGTAGTTAAAGCTTAACACGGGTCCAGTTAGCCACAGCAATCAGCGGAATTTGCCCGTGTAAGAAAATATAAAAATTCAGGCACCAAGAAAAGAAATGTTTTTGTTAAATAATTGCACTTGAAAACGTGAATCCTAATGCTACGACAATTTGATATTAGCATATGAAATATATATAAAGATGGACAGACCGATGAATTTACATAGCTGATCACAAACTTCCTGTTGAGACATGCCAGCAATTGTTTATAATATAAACCCCATTTTTTCAGCAGACCGATTTTGGCAGAAGATTAATGTAGACATGTTTGCATTAGATCCTTATTCCTTTTATCATGTTCATTTTTTTCAGTTTTCAAATTTTATAAATTTACAAGAAAATAAAAATATGAAACATGATTTTGTACATATATTTTACATTTGGTTTGGATCAAGCCATGTCAATTAATGCATGAACATATATTTTATTGTTTTAATTTATGAAATTTATTATAAAATGTTTAAAATGATTAAAAAATACGTGAAGATAAAAATCACAAAAAAAAATCCATGATGCTAAACGATAGCCTATTCTAGATTATTCATCAATTCACTATTAAAAACAGTTTTGTACGTTAAGATTGTTCAGTTCAATATACATGCCTTAATTCATCAAATAGAATTAACAAGGTCCAAAGGCATAAAGCGAAACTGTGCAATGAGATATACATTAATCATTATGCCATGTTTAATTACTTTCCAAGTACCTGTGTTACATGCATATGTGCAATGCAAATGCTAAAAAATGAACTTGAGTACTGGCACCTATTTCATATGCATCAGTCCTGAGATACTAACCTGGATGTGCACCACAAAAAGAAATGATTGCAGATGACTCTACAGGCATTGTGTACAAGAAAGCCATCGAAGATGTTTGAATGGACATCGTGAATTTCTGGTTTCTGGAGTTATTAGCACAGATGAAGCAATGTAAATGTAGGTGGATTCACCAGTTTTTGATGGGCCAACTAATTCGTCAACTTCCTATAAACAGAAAATATTGTTTGCACGACAAGGGAGCTGTGTTATCAGTTCTTTGGACATGGTAGCACTCACCGTTTTGCTGCATTTTATAAGCAACTTATGTTAAATTTACTGCTACAACAGAAAGTGCTCATTACCTCAGTTAATAAGTATTTGGGTCCAAGAAGACACCAGCTATATTGCTCACAGCAGAGAGATTTTTTTAATGTATGATATGTCGTTGTGTTTTATTTCTGTAAAATTAATGGCTTCCTGTATTTAAACAAAGAATATAAACGTTTAAAAGTGTACCCTTACTGGACGGGGTCATATTAAAATGAAATATTATATATTATCATGATTTTTTTTTTACAGATACACATCATATAGAGCCAATATTAGCTCCTAAGTGCATAAGGCGGGTCATAAATGTACCATCAGATAATGAAATATTAGAGTTTATCATAATTTTTTAAACAGATCCATATCATGTAGAGCCAATATTAGCTGCTAAGTGCATAAGGCGGGATAATAAATGTACTATCAGATATATGACATTTGAGTCACCCTTTCTTGCGAAGTTTTGGCCAGTTCCAGTCAGTCAATGTTAACAATATAGCCCCTTTGCTGTGTCTATGATAAATTATGGTATTGGTTATTTGGGTGAATCCAGTGATATTGTTACCCCACATCTTTAAACTGACCAAAAAAATCCAAAATTACAGTTTAATTTATTTGCCACACTTTGACACAGGCCCCGAGGGCAAGGCTTAGAATGTTACCTACACTGGCGGATCCCACTAACCCCTATGGAGCTGTAACATGTCTCATTTTATCTATATATTTTACAATTTTTTTAACTAATTTTTCCTTTTTTTTATATAATTTTTTTTATTCAAAAGACCCTACCAATTAAACTATGAAGTTATCAATAGTAGTTTATTACTTTCTACTTCATAAATTGAGTATTTTAATGAACTGCTCTGTGATTTGAGTCATAACACTGAGCCAAAACCCTAACTACCACCAAATAATATTATAAAATTTTTATCTAGGCTGAAAATACATTTATAAAAATAATAATAATAATAATAATACTAATAATAATTATCATTATTATTATTATCATTATTATTATTATAATTATTAAATATATGTATATATATATGTATATATATATTTATATATATATATATTAAATGTAACATTACAAAATTCATATATTGTTTAGGGCATACATATAGATATAAAAAAATTAATATATACACGGTTTAAAAACTTATATTAATACCCATCAACGGCGAACCCTGTCATAGCGCCCTTCTGTTCTCAAATTTCAGAATCTGCCACCGGCCTTTCTAGGTTTTCTCAGTGCAAGCTCCTTGACAACCTCTGTATAATATCCCTATATACGTATATAATTCTTAAAAAGCTGAAAACTTATTTACTCTGTTGAGTACCGGAATGTTGTGCGGTTATGAATAGTTTTTCGATATTGTTTAACTTATCTATGTGAAAAACTACAAAGAAAACCAAACACAAACCACCTGATATACATGCACCTTATGTATTTAATATTTGTGACAGAAATAACAATAACAACTAATCGGAGAATTGATTCTTATAACACCTTGAATATTGCAACTATCAGTGTGAACCTTGTGTTAATCACGAAGATGTAGAATGTTGTTTCGGTCTCATTTTCTCACATATATATCTAATGCATATATTTGTGTATGTTGAGAAAATGTTAACAATATTTGAGCATTATTCGATTTCCAGTAAAAACAGGTTGATGATATTTTTCTTATACAATAAGTTAAGTCAATCCATGTTAATAATCAGATATCGCAAAAAGAGAAAGGATCTAATTCAAAAACTATCACAAGCAGATTGGCTTAAGCAACGTATCATTTTCATATAAGGGATAGGATGCTCTGGGGAAAAAACACTTTTTGAGTAACGAGGAGAAATATGTATGGTATACAATGAATGTATTATAATGTCTCACCCAGATTAGGTGATGCGGATTTTTTTCCCCATGGGTGCCATTCTGATGGCTCCTCTTTTTCATTCAACACGCCTTTTCACAAATTGAACCTCGTTTGGACCCACAAGGCATGTCGTTCCACTTAAAGCTTTTCATCATTTCCAGACAATGTTCATTAGAACCACTATTGCTCGGATTACCCGGGTACCAGTCTGTGAACGATAACTTGCTGTGATTAGCCACCCATTGCCACACCCCCTCAGAAGATATGTCGTTCCCTCCTGTCCAAAAATCTAGCTTGTCAAGCCGCTGAATGATTCTGATCAGGTGGTCGTTCTCGCCCTTTGTTTCGATGCTGACCAGGTTCCCGCCATGTTTGTTGCAGTTATTCTTTGCCTCCAGCCATGAATAAGTAGAAGTGACGAACATGTAGCAAGAAGGCCTGGGTGCAAATCGACCATAAGGGTAGCGATGAGTGAAGCGCCCGTGAACACCAGCGCCTGAAACATGTATGGGATATTCACACATAATATAATCCAATACATATTTTATGTAAATATATATATGTGTGTGTTAGTTTGAAAAAAAAATCATGTTCATACATTAAATAGTCATTTTTCATGGAGTTCCCAGTGTTGTATGATTGAGTAACTCTCCCGCTGTAGTATAGGTATTAAAAATGTCTGCGTTTGATGCAACACTGAGCAAATGTTATGAAAAAGTATCATTTCATCATGAAAATATATGAAATATACTTACAACAAGTAGATAGGGCTATTGCTGTCAGGAATAGAATTGTCACAGTTCCCATATTGTTTGTTTTTGCAATTCTTCCTGAAAGGATATGATATAGACTTGCTATCGAAAGGGTCTACGTCATAATAAATAATATTAATTAAATTATTATTATCGTAAATGTTCAATAGCAGCAACATTTAAACAGAACAAAGTTGATGGTAAGCTGGTATCAGTTTTGCGTTTCTTTAAATGACATATATATAAATGAAATACTCCCATTGATCTTTCACTCGACCGTCAAAGACAGGGGTTTCAAAAGCTGATGTATTACAAATGCATCGGTGCTAAAACTAGCCTATATGTAAAGATAGCGTACATAGCTGCAGGCTATTTTAATATTGAAAACGTGGTGCGAGCTGCCCGGGGTAACCGGAAGATATTCGACTATATTTAGTTTTATAGGGGTTTATTACATAGGTGCTCTACTGAGTGGGGATATATAAATTATACAGTGGAACCTGATTTGATACCACCTTTTAATAAGACGAGCTGTATATCAATACCACCCTTCAGTGAACCGAATATCTGACCATTGCTTATAACGGACCTGTTTATTAAGACAACCTGTGAGACAGCAAACTTTTAGCATTTCAAAACTGCTGTCTGTTATGTCTACTAACACACACTCACACACACACACATATATAAAACACATCTGTCGCAGTCGAGGCACGGTATTTCGGATTTTTTCTCTTTTGATTTTGTGATCGCTTCAGCGATCAAGTAGCTAATGCATGAAGGCGGGTGTCCTGTCATGTTATCGTAGAACGCAGGATTAACGTGTGCTCCAATGGTTTGATAGATGACCCGGTTGATATAACCCAGGGTGCTGATCATCTGAAAGAGCGTTATTGTCGGCTTTATTTGCACATAGCGGTAGCTTTATAAGCTTTGATAAGATTGTTATATTTGGATATTATGTTCAAAGTTTCTTTTAAGAAAGGATATATAATGAAAGAACTCTGAATGATGTTTAATGTGTAAACCGTACACAACACAACCGAAACAAGTCTTGGGGAAAATGATGAACGATAACGGGGATGGTGGTTTCAGGTGAGTGTGTGAATGCTGGAGGGGGGGGGGGAGTTATCTTGGTATTAAAATTGAAATTGAACTCCCTGCTTATTCTTCAGATGAGATATCTTTATAAAAAATAAAACCTTGGAAAAGCTGCATTAAATGTTACATGAATATGTACGTTGTGTCCGCTGGACGCTCATGTTTGAATGAAAACAGGACTTGTACTACGCAATCTTTGGTGAAAAGAATATAAATTTTGGTCCATTTGTTTTATAGGTTGACCGCAAGTACATTGATAATAGGGATCTTGACCTGTATATGAGTTTGTAAAAAAAGCGTACATTAACAGCGGCCCTCTTAAAGAATCAAAATTTAATTTATGTGTGGTTCAGGAACATATACCGGGTTCAGGGACATGATCAAGGGTGATTTACTAATATACTCTCATATGAAAAGACTAGAATATGGACCGAATTAAGTAATTTATACACGGGTTAGGGTTATCTACAATAGGACCTGACGACCACAAGCAGCTTAGGAAAATATATCACAATTTTCCCTCTTTTACGCCTTCATATACGCACGTACGACAGCATAACGCCCATACACATTTCTGAAAATAATGCTTTGGTGATGTTGTTCACATGTCAAAGGATATGTTGGTAGAGGTGAATACAAGAAATAATTTAACATTAATGCCGAGGAGTATAGTCATCTTATGGGCTGAAAAAGAAAAAAAAAGGCTCTGAAAGATAAGCTTTGTTTAAACACAACGTGTGTCTATATAACCGACGCCTATGTTGGTGCTTAGATTATGTCGGGATTTTTAGGTATGGGCTGTGTTACATCTGATTGGTCATTTGGGGTAAGTGGATGTAATGGAATAATGCCACATATATTATAAGTTTTTTTTTATATTAAGATTCTGGTGGAATCTGATAAACTTTTTTACACAATTTCCACATGAAACAATGAAACACTAAATTAACAAAAATGAACTTGTATATTTGAAGCCTGTCTCTAAATGTCCCTTATACATGATCTCTCTCTCTCACAACATGCTAGCTGGCCTGCTGATTCTTTAAGGCAAGGTTAAAGTCTTTAACAACCAACATTAAATATATGTATATTTGAATAAGGTAGCGTTACCGTCCGATGTAAAGTACTCTATGGCCTTCAGACTAGGCCAGAGCGGTATAACTCTGAAGAAAAACAACACTGTATATTCACTACAGTCTGTTGCACGGGATACGACCCGATCATCAGGTGAATGTTGTTAGAATGAAGCTAACGGCGTGGTTTGGAAAGCCGAGACTTTACGAGATTACGAGATTATGCTTTGTGCGTATTAGAGGGAACATTTAATGAATGACACTGATCCTATTGTACTCGGGTGCACAATAGAATTGGGCGGGGTACACGTGCGATACTGGAACATAACAGGGCACAGAGGTTTATTGTGGTTCAACTCTATCCTGGTCTAAGGGGCTTTACAACCTTCAGCTGGGAGACCTGCACCACTTGGTATGAGTATAGTAAATTTGCCTTTTATATTCCATTATATTGTACATTTGCCTTTTGAATTGTATATTTCCATAGTATATGTGTATTGTATATTTATATCATTTGGGGTTTTAATGTTTATAATTAATACAAATATATTTTACCAGGAAGCTGATATTTAATAGGGTACTGGGTACAGTAACATTTCAGTAGTGTACACAGTTGTATATTTGTGTATATATATATATATATATATATATATTTATGTATATATACATATGTGTATGGATGTGGGTTTGAGGAAACAAGAAACGACACAAGCAAAAACTTAATTAGACATTATTTGCTCCCATGAAACGATAAAAATGATGTCACGAAACCTGTCAAAAAGTCTTTTTGCTGCATTGATTATAAGACTATACTTACCAGCATAACTAATTTAGCAAAATTGTGTGACACAAACAGCCATTGTCTCACTCTGCGTGTGTGTGTGTGTGTGTATATATATAATGTATATGAATATATATATATAACTTTCTTACCTGATTTTAGTTTAATTTTCCTGAATATGGTGGTATATATATATATATATATATATATATATATATATATATATATATATATATATATATATATATATATATATATATATATGCCATATTAGGTGGTACATGACATGTAATAACAGTGTCAAATTATCTTATTTTTTTTGTGGGGAAAAAAACGACTTGATATAAGCAATCATTTGTTAAAAGGGTTTTACGTTAGATTATGGAAACACTTGTCGATAAACTATATATGTGGGCAGCAAGTACATGGATAATAGGAAGCTTGACCTGTTAATGAGTTTGTAAATTATATGCATGACTACATGCACAATGACGATATATCAAACAGGGAAAGAACGTTTATGGACTACCCTTCAGAATGCAACCTATACAAAATATATATATATATATATATATATGTGTGTGTGTGTGTGTTTGTAACGGTTTATTCAATATATGGACCTGATATACATTTGTCCATTATCATTGTCAAATTATCACTCATCATTGACACTTTTATCAACGATGTAATAAATACAATGGCCATTTCACTTGATATTTCTCTTTTTTTCTATGGTCGTAATTGGTTGCAAACAAGTTTTACTCCTAGAGACCGATTTTCGTTATGGTAAACAATGGTAATAGACAGGTGCGATATCAAGGAAAGTTGTGGTCACCGAAAAGTTCACGATGAACTCTCCAGGAGATTCAGGACAGCGCTGATTATCCCTGTAGGCAGTTCGTCTTCTGTTATGTTCTTACGTTCAGGTAGAACTGTTCACAATTTCTCTCAAAATCATAAGTGAATGACGGAAGGGTTATTTTTTATTTAAGAATTAGTCTTTGCTATTCTAAGAAATAAAGTCATATACCACTGATTTGCTTATTCTTAATATTTTCATAAAATAAGCATTTAACTGAAGGAATTACCGTTGGAATTACTCTTGGGATGCTCAGACCGTCTAAAAGTCGATAAAGTATTTAATGTTACACTATCCGGAAGTATATATTGCCTATCTGAAATAATTAACATTATAACATGTAATTTATTTTTTATAAATTATTGGTCTTTGTGATGATACCAGAACTGACTTTCTGTGTAGGCAGTATGTCTTTTGTTACTTTATGTTCAGTTGTGGAGACAACGACACTGTAAAAACTGCACTGCACTTTACTCGTACGCACAAGTTTGGATTAACAAGGCTACAGAAAAGTGGAAAATAATAAGCTCAACAATGTCAATTTCAGCCGCGTTCTGGGCTAAACCGCAAGCACGTTTCAGTTAAATATCATGTTTTTTTTAATCCCGGGATCGAAGAAACAGATTGATGCTTGACGTAAAATGTATACACATGCATTATGGTAACTCCGGTGCCCTCCGACGTTACTAATATACCAATTAACGCTTGACTCTTTCCATTTTTCTTGTCTTATCCATTCCGCCAGGAGGATTTGCGTTTACCCCCGCTCTTGTTTGTTTGTGTGTATGTTGTTCACAGCATAACTCACTCGGTCCTGAACGATATCACATACATTCTCTTTCATTCAGAACTAAAATATATTTTTCGACTGTTAAATATTATGCATATGCACTGTTAAATTATGTTCTGAACAGCTAACACATATTAAAGTCCCATGTGTATAAGAGCCACTCCCAGGCTTGATGAACGTTCTCTCAGTAATGATAACCTCTTCTATATTATCTAAAATGATGTTCAAGCATAATTTTAAATAAAACGGTTCTACTGCTCTGTAGGATTACACCTTCGTACCTACATGGGATCTCAAACTATTTAAATTTAGAACGATATTGAGTATTTGAAAAAAAGTAACCACATCATAAGTTTATCCATAATTTTAAATATTGTCATGGAAAGACAAAGAGACGAAGCCCTTTAAATTTCTAACAAATATGAGAGGAAGGCAGGGTGGTCTTAATCATAAATTAATCGATTTATTTTTAAAATTGGGTAAATGGTGCAGATATTCGTCAAACTTAATTAGGATCAAAGTTTCATTTACGTTAACGATGATATTAACATATTAAGCCTTCACGTTTATATCAAAGTTTATTGTTTTCTGGTGACACTGTTACTCCATTTTACCTACAACAAGTAAATATGGTAAGCACTGTCATCAGAATTTAGTTTAATAAGGACACTTAAAGACTAGTAATTAATGTCGAGAAATAACATATTTTAACGGAAATAGATATAAGCAATATCGTGCCTTATATTTCACACTATCATTTCGGGTTTGCATTATACAAAAGGTTCCAAGGAAAACAATCCTTTCACATGGATAAAGTACCAAAACCACAGGTGTTTAACACTTTGTTATGCTTCGTTAGATTAAACACTGCCCCGAGTGTCCTTTTCCTTTACCATAACAAGGTCGCGTGATCTGAAGTCCTATCTACGCATGCGAAGCATATACAAAAGAAGTAGTTCTAATATCAAGTGATGAACGTTTGCGAGACACTGGTTGTACGCCTTAAACGGAAACGGATACATAAGTGGCGTTCGCGCTATGTTAACTTTGGTGCCCGTGATTACATCCGGTCAACTTTTTTTAACATTTGTGTACAAGTGTAAGCTAACTATTGAGGGAACTGTGTTGGAAAGTCTGAGGTACAATTTCATTTTAAAGAGAGAATCATGTTAACTCAACATAATTGGGTATCTTTAACATAATAGTGATATTGTTTTTTAACATATTTACTGCCAAGTCTAATTAGTCCTATACTAAAAGTGACTCCTAAAATTCATAGCCCGACTCTTATCGTCATTTATGCTCACCCTACATACACAGGAACTCTATAATACCTCCGGCACAAAACGTGGGCCTAGTCGTAGTAATACTTTTCAGTATGATAAATGGCAATCCTTAGGGGTCTTATCACAAAATTAGGTCGGGCTGAAGCAGACGTTTCAACAGTAGGATGCCGATAGAATAATTGCGCAAACCATTACGCCCTGGCTTTACGGTGAAACAATAGGATGATGCAATTCAAAATGGAGACGATTTCGACGATGACCCTATTTTTATTGAAACAAATGAAGATACGGCTACACACTTATAAAGCATATTTACGATTGATAGGCAAAAAATTCGTCACTTCAAAACTTAATGTCGGAGGAACATTGTATATCAAAATTAATAGCTAAAGGTACAAATACCAGCAACCTATTCATGAAGAAACCAATATAAAATAAAGTCCTCAGACGACCTGATAGAAAAAGTAGGGAGTGTTCCAGAAAACAAACTCTGAGAACCAGTGAATCCATTTTGTAATGAATCTTTTACAAAAGAAACAGACAAACTGGACAAACTGCTGTATTGTAAATATATATCAGTTAAATTCAGTATAATTGTAGACTGCAAATGTGTACTTTATTTATTTTGCATATCCTGCACAACAACTTCTTTTAACAATGTTAAAGGCAAAGCTTGATGCTCACTACCATTAGTCGGAAGGGTTATGTTCAGCCGATAAACGCTCGACAATGAACACCTACGTCAAATAATCATCAGATCATCTCTGTAACAATAAGTCCAATAGCATACTGCAAAATATATTTTCACACTGCCAGACCGTAAGTCTTAGACCAATGACAGTTGCATATGTTAATAAATATGCACACATGATTTAACCTGTACATGTCATTTAATATATATATATATATATATATATATATATATATATATATATATATATATATATATATATATATATATATTTATATATATATATATATGTAAATATATATGCACATATATATGCGTATATAAATATATATATAAATATATATATATATATATATATATATATATATATATGTATATATATATATATATATATATATATATATAAAGCCAGTTATATATACACATATTACCATAATGTGTCCAGAGATGCTCGGAAAAAGAATGTTTAAATCTGCTCTTTCTAAAGGGCGAGTACGTTTAGACTGTCAAATCCTACTTGCTAACCCGTTATCTCTATACAGGAATGAACTTTTCTGACTACCATTAAAATAACCTCCGACTGACCGATGACTTTCTTAATAATCTGAAACACTATGCATATAAAACTCGTATACTAACCTCAATAATTTTACTAGATACTTAAGTTTGATGATATAAATATATTTCATGACTTAGCATGAATACATCCAAACTTCTGACAGATATCACCATATGTCTTCAATTCAAGTATGACGTTTGCTTTAAATATCACGATAACCTGGTTATAATAATGGCCTATTTTTTTACTAAATACATATCCAACCTTATTCTTTGACACAATGTCAACCTTTTATTGTAGTTTGGAAATCTAACATTATTAAATTGATACACAGATATATAATTGGTTCTGATATTGACACATTAATCTGTCGACATTATATTTACACTGCCCATCGAGGCGATCTTTTAACATGGCGGCAAATTATTTTAAACGCCAATCATTGAAAGGATCTAACATAATGCACTATATTTATTATTTTGCAGTCGCATGTCATTCGTAGAGTGTCAGCATATGTTCGCGCAGAAGATTGTCCCTCAACTCAAACACATTTTTGACACTCAAGGTATCTACGGAACGACTTCATGAACAGTACGTGACTGAGTACGAACAAACAAGTTTATTTGTAAAGGCAAATTGACAGTTGTAGTCGAGTATATGGAAGCTTGTAATTTAACATCGACAATTGTTGTGGAAGATCATCCAATTATATTCTGAAACTCTACATATTGGATATAAATTCATTATTAGCATGCATTAGTGGTGGTAGTGGTATTGTGGTAGTTGTAGTAGTAATAGTACTAGCATTATTAAATGCGTCTGTTTTATCATGTGCCTCTAAACATGTAGATGTGCATGTATACATTAACACTTTTAAATATGACATTGTTTAAATAAACCTACCAGTAGCAGATGCTCAGTCACGATGTGTCGTCTGGTGAATGCGCGGATTGTAAAAATGCTAAAAATTTATAACATTCGAGACATGACGTGGAAGTAAGAGGCGTCAGTCAGTCATCATTTACGTCTGTTAAACTATCAGAGTCCAATCAGGTAGATGAACGGGTGGAGAGGGGCGTGGTAAATTCCGCGTTTAGTGCAGATTACAAATTAGTGTACACACCCAATTTTATAATGGTTTTAACTACTGTTTATATATCTAGAAACAAAACAAACAAAACTTTAATTTTAGGTAGGCTTGACCTCATAAATATTCTTAAATATAATGAAACCGAATTATTTAGAAAATAACATTTAGCAAAACAAATCTTTAATAAACGGCAACATATAGGATTCTGATCAGAAAACTATGTTAAACACACTTTATAACTCCAGTGGTTACACCACAAAGAACTTCCCAATACATTGTCCAATTTTGCTTTGTTAAAGCTTCAGGGATAAATGTGCGCCCTCAATACAAATGCCACATATACTCTTTGGCTTTAACATTCATTTTACCACTGTTAACCTCAGACGTGATTGTCTACTCTCCTTATTTGCACTATTTGGATTTCTGGATAGAATCCTCATGGTATCTCTCTTCCCTGTTCACCTTTCAGATTTTTTTTCCGAATATCCTTATCATAATCTCCATTTAGGAATATAGGAGATTGTTTACTATTTTTTTCTTTGATTTTAATACATGTTTTTGTAGCATTAGGTTAGATAAAAATATACATGGGAATGTCGTAATATTTGAGTAGACATTAAAACAATCTTTTCCAAATAATACAGACCGAGTCTTTCTGAAGATAATTCTATTTGAATAATCTACTTGAATGCACGGTGGATACCCACCTAAATCTGCTAAGCAAGAAGTAAAATGAATCACCAGGAAGCTTATTATTATAAGCTGATATATTCATTTTGACCTATGTCTTACTGGTGCAAACATAAGAAAACATCTGTTAAAGCCGTATGGATCGCCAAGATGATTCCCAAATTCTGGAGAGATTAAACAGGGGTTACACCATTATTTGCAATCGAAGTCTCCATCCATGAAATGAAAATTTCTTAATACCGACTCCTTAGAAAAATAAACAAAATTTAATCGTAACAAAATTGCCTGCCCTGTCCAACAGACAGCTGTAAAGGATACAACAGCATTTTACTTTTTGTACAAACGGGTGAGATATGACAATTACATTTGGTAGATAATTTAGATTACACAATGCCACAAAATTCAGAAAACAAATGGTAGGTAAATTAAACGTGGTAGTCTGAGTTTGTAAAAGCCCGCTTGTTCTCATTGACTGCAGATTTTGCTAGGTATGACAAGACCTGTAATACTGGCACTAACAACTTATAAAATGGTACAAAAAAGCAGTGCACTGGACTGGTCTAGCAAAAATTGACACCAAAAGTAACATGATTCTAACTGTGTCCACGAAAACTTGTCAAATTATACCCACTGCAGAAAACTGGATCTCTCTAGTCTAAAAATTGACCGGGTTACAGCCGTTTTGCAAAATAGCGCATATTTATTTTCAGAGTCCGAACTCGGCAAAACCTGCAACTGTGTTTATAGAAGCTCCATTTTATGATTATAATAGAAACAAAAAACCTGCGGAATGCTTCACAAGATTAAATACTTTGAGCTGCAGAAAGGATATAAAAATCTTGATTTATTCGCAAATGCATCTATATTAATAATAATATATCCAACAGGTTATGCATGCACTCGGTGGAAATACATTTCGTATGTAATTACGAGCGCCTAAATATTTTAATTAATCAACATAATTCGATCTCCTAGATTGATCGTTTAGAACACAAATTTTTCCCTGAAGATTTTGAGCAATGTTCATTAAAAGCAATCATTTCTCGGGGTATTACGGGGTACGCCTAACCGTAAAAAAAAATCCTTCTACAATATAAAATTGCATTGTGCCGAAGGAGCATAAGTTCGAACATAAGTAAGTGTGTTTAAGTCCTGATTATATATATGTAAAGACATATATATATATATAAATATATATATATATATATATATATATATATATATATATATATATATACATATATATAGACATGTGAAACATTTTATATATTTAGACGCATGCTAATACCTCGAGGGGAATAAGGAATTAGTCAAATTACAGTAAATTCATAAAAAAAATGATATATGTAGTAGCTTTTCGAGAATTGTGCTTAAGTCAAGCCAGCCAATCAGCATCAACGATTATGACGTCTAATTAAGCGCTGATGAAGTTCTTAACCGGCGAAAATGGACACCTTTGCCTGAATACCAGTCAATATATATATATATATATATATATATATATATATATATATATATATATATATATATATATAGAAGGTAGTGTAACCCTCCGATGTAAAGTGCTCTATGGCCTACAGACTAGGCCAGAGCGGTATAACTGTGAAGAAAAACAACACTGTTAATTCACAACAGTCTGTTTCACGGGGTGCGACCCGATCATCAGGTGAATGTGGTTAGAATCCTAATTCTTACCACATTCACCTGATGATATATATATATATATATATATATATATATATATATATATATATATATATATAACATTTATCAGAACAATTAAGATTACACTATGTTTGGGTCTCACCCTCAGGTTAATTTTGATGTAATTTATTCTTATTTTGAACTGCGATCTCTCAGTGGCAACCATGTGTGGGCAATAGGCATACCAGATGCCATGTTCGGTGTGCAATATTATTTATCTGTATAGAGTTGCATTGAACGAAAACCATTGCCTTCCCTGCGTTGGCGCTAATTACCCAAAATTCAACAGCTGTATGACAATTCATAAAGACAAGGAGCGGTATTTGTGTAGGATTTGGCTCTACAACAATACTAGGCCTTACAAAACAACTGTGCGCATATGGTACGTGGGTTTGCTTGTTAGCTGTTTCTTTTATGTGTTGTTAACCTCTAGCAACACAGTTTGGCTGATGTAGGTGGTACATCGGAATATTCAGAACAGGTATGATGCTCGCGAGTCAAGATTTATTTTCGTGGGACTGTGGTTGACACAGCTTTCAGGCGTGATGCGCACCATTATTATTTTGATTGACTATTTTGTTCTAGCACAAACAATGGTGCCTTGCTTTGCGTGTACGTTCAATGTCTCAAATTTCAACATCAACTAATACATTTCTGTGAAAGTATAGAAATGCATCTGCAAAATTAACATCGTTGTGTTTTTGAGAGTTTGATGAAACCATAATGCTGATTTCGACCAACCCAACTTCGCTCATTTTCTTTTTTTTTGTGAATCTAAAGAGGACAAATTATCGATCGGTCTGAACAAAGGCATTAGCTTATGATTCATGCAGGTATCAGTTATCAATATCAATATAATAGAAGATCCAAAATGATTATGAACAGCTGAATTCTAATCACACACGTGCTATTTTATTAATCACATGTCTATGTCCATTATCGAAGCATGACTGTGTACACGTCACATGCACTCTATTGATTTGCCGAGGCCGAATTTGGCAAGAATATTTTACATTTACTATTTACTTGCACTAGCTACTGTTCGAAACCATTGCCTGTTATGTCTATCAAAACACATACACACTAATATAGATATAGTTTATGTATATGAGACACGTGAAATGGGACCAAAGGATTCAATTATTTGTTTATAGCTGGGTTTTTGTTATCCTCCGAACAGTTTGGCTTCGTGCCCTTTGCCGTTGATAGGGCAATTTACTGCCAGTGCAATGTTAACGCACTTGGTACTGTTCGAAATGGCTGCTTGTTGTGTTACCTATACACACACATTTATATATAACACGAAATTAATTGCAGTCTTGCTCACTGTGTATCAGATTTCCTAAGACTACACTTACGATCTTATGATCACTTAACCAAATGAGGTAATTTATATATTAAGGGGCTTGTCATATCACGTTACCGTTGGACGCAAGAGTGGTGTGCTTTCGCTCGGGTTCACGGATGGTCCTGAGTGATTTTACCCTGAATGCTTGTCAGCTGGAAGGGTGTCACTGTCGAAGTTGATCGGTAGCGGTGGCTTTATAGACATAGATTTAAGTTCTCTAATGACCAGCGACCATGTAACAGAAACAGGACTGCGGGCATAGCATTATAACTGAATGGAAGATGTGTAAACGGTCTCAGGACTTTAGCCATAATGTTATTAAGTGAGCCCGATATCCTTTGGAAGACAGTTCCATGGGTACATAGTGGACTTGAACTGTGTTGTTGGTATTAAGAATATACCAGTTCTTCTCCCCCCTCTAATAGTCTAGTATGTTTAGGGTATTTTTTTTAAAAGAATGTGTTGAAAGCAATGTTGGATGAAACGTTTTACAAATAAGGAACATTTCCCAGGTTTTATGTTTTAAAATAACAATACCAATATAGTCCGTGAGCTTTCCAGCTCAATATAAATGCTTGCTTCTGAGAAATTTGAGTTCTAATTTGGGTGTCGTGTAGAGTAAAGTTAACAAAGAAGCACATACGAGACACAAACAAATGTTTCAATCATCAACTTCAAAGGGAACATCATGAGCTTTAGTTTGGTATATCATTGGTGCATCACCTGTGTATACCACGCTTATTCAAACTTACAAGTTAATATGTTACAAGGCCACACAAATGTGAAAAAAATTATAAGCATTACATGGCCAACTTCATGCGCGTTCTTTGCTAAAAACCAGCATGTTTCAGTTTAGCATCATCAGCTCACTTAAATTGCGGTTTTAGATTGTTGCCTTGATATCAAATGTATGGACGTGTATTTTGGTAACCCCGGTGTCCGCCTTTATTAACGATAACCCAATTAACGCTTGACTTTTGTCCCTTTATTGTCTCATTTATTCTGCCAAGAGGGTATGTGTTGATCCTTGTTCTTGTTTGTCTGTGTGTATGTTGTTCACAGCATAACTCACTTGGTCCTGAACGATATTTCATTAAACATATTAGGGCATTTCGGGAAAGGACAGTGCAAAATCGATATTTGATTTTGGTGTGATTCGGAAACATGGAACGGATTAAGAGACCTTATCAAGGAATATTTACAAATATACGTCGCGTATACGCGAATAAACTTGAATTATGGGCTGAAGGTAAGGTAAGGTAAACAAGGGATGGGGGCAAGCCGCAATAGGGCCCTGGTGATCATTTGGCTGCCCTAGAAAATATATTTGATTTCCCACTGTTGCAATTAATGCCTTAGTAGACGCACGTGTTCCAGCATAACGCCGATACGTTTCTTTACAAAGATGCATTAATGATGCTGATCACCCGTCAAAGGATTAGCTAGTTGTTGTGGATACTCTGAAAATGATTTATAATTTATGTTGAGGAATACAATTACCTTCGGGGCCAAATCAGAAAAAGGTCCAAGAAAGATAAGCTTTGTTTAAACAACACGTCCATATAACTGGCATACGTGTGGGTTTTCAGGATATGCCGTGTTTTAATGTATGGCTTTTGTTACACCTTAATAGAGTAAGAGTCTGTGAAAAATAATGGCGCATGTACCGCTAAATTCTATATTCAGCCGCTCGTGGAATGAGATAATCCTTGTTTTCATAATTTTCAGATAACACCATCTTGACATACAATTAAGTTACAATAATGCTATTGATTATTTGATGGCTATCTCAAAATCACCCTTATCCACACACACTCTCTCGCTCTCTCTCTCTCTCTCTCTCTCTCTCTCTTCTGTTAAATTAGTAACGAATTGTTAATTTTGGAAGCCCTTGATTGCGTTCAAAAATCAAAAGTCATTCGATGAAAAGGTCATGATTTATTTGTTTTAGGATATGGAAAAGCCATGGGTATTCTTTAACTTGACTCTTTTTCAGTTTTGAACTGCAAATTACTGAAGTCAAATGATCCACACTGATAAAACATGTATTTAAGGTTACGATGGAGAAACAGACAGCCGACAGGTGCGTACTCAATTGTGACTTAATAGGAAATAATACTTAAATGTTAAATTCGCCGTGTCATAGTTAAGAACTATTAAGAGCAATATTCCTTTCCTGGCGAAACACACATACACCCACACACACACACACACACACACATATATATATTATATATATATATATATATATATATATATAGAGAGAGAGAGAGAGAGAGAGAGAGAGAGAGAGAGAGAGAGAGATGTCCGGTCAGATGCTTTAACCACTGAGCTACGATATATCCCCAGTCTCTCTGTTTATTTGTAGATTTCTATATGGATCAGCGAAGTGACTCACTGTAGTTAGCATTACCTGTCGGCACATCGACTTTGCATACAGCAACATAATATCGAGAA
Organism: Sipunculus nudus; assembly: GCA_026874595.1. NCBI lineage: Eukaryota > Metazoa > Annelida > Sipuncula > Golfingiida > Sipunculidae > Sipunculus > Sipunculus nudus. The sequence continues at coordinate 58,023,459 of CM049322.1, read as the reverse complement.
GTTACTCTATTTCTAATTCCTTCTTAATTCTTAATAAAAAAAATGAGATTTTAAAATCCAGCTGTTATCTGCATGATTATCGACTATGTATAATCAACGTTGGGTTACGGGATGCGTGTTATCATTTAAACAATACTAATGATATCCAATCAGGTGAGAAATGTTTACCTAAATCCTACCATATACACTGCCTTGCTCTGATTTTTAACGTAACAGCAGCAGCGCTAAAATATATTTGATAATGTTCACACACATGACCATGAGAAGTTAAATAAAAAACATGATATGTAGAGGGAACGAGGACAATACATTTGCTGATTAAGTCAATTTACCAAAGATTAGCTGAAAAAATGACTTTGCTTAAGCATACGATTTAATTCAAAATAGTTGATTCTGATTCTATGATCCCATGATTCTGAGATTAATATGATAGAGAGGCGACGCATAAATTAATTATTGATATAATCATCTGGTGAAAAATAATTAATTAGAAACCTTGAACAATAGGTAAAATGACTTTGTGTTTTCGTGTCAGTGAAAACACATGTCAAAGAAGACTGCACAATGCATACATTTATGGCAAGATTTATGAATTTAAACTTTATAAGTTTATATTTGGTGATGTATCCCAGGAACACAAGACAATAACACAATACTGGTCCTATCTAGGTGCACCTTTCTCAAAATCGTCTAATTCTCTATTACCTGAGAGCAAGCACGCCGTTACAATCACTGCATCATCAGCACAAGCAACATATCACCGGACAGTCTCACATTTACCCGCACAGGTCTCCAGCTGTATTATCATTACACCTGTAGCCTAGAGATGAAGCATCAAAACCAGAAAGCAGCACAATATACACAGCGCTATAGCTGAATTATCATTACACCAGAAGCCTAGAAACGACAGGACAATCATCACAACGATCACAATTCTATAGCTAAATTTCCACCGTTCCAGTGATCCAAATATGATTGCACAAAGAACACACCATTAAGTGTGACAGACTCAAGCAGAGAGTAGCAGAAACAACACACTCAGCACAGGGCGGTGGCTTCGATATCATTTCCTTAGTACACTTAAGAGGGCAGCACAATCAGCTAAGGGTCAAGGCTTCATTATCATTACACTACTATAACTAGCACAAGCCTACAGTTCCATTATCATCACAAAAGTGACCAAGAATCGGTATTATAGGCAACAATTATCATGGGAAGCACAAACAATACAGTCAGCACACGGCTCTCATTCTATTTACAATACACCACTCACTCGGAAATGACAGCATAAGCAACACAATCAGCACAAGCCCATAGGCCCATTATCATTATACACACACCAGTTTGCTCTGCCTTCGACTTCACTACACAACTAGCCTAGAAGTAGCAGCACAAGCAACACAACCAGCAAAAACCCGAGCTCTATTATCAAACCACCACTGAACAAGATTTTGCAGCACAAGCAAAACTAAATCTCATCTCAGAGAGGGTAGCATAAAAAGTACAGCCAGCATACAGCTCTCTCTACATTACTATTACACCAGTCACAGATGGCAGCACAAAGCACACAGTGAGCAGATGTCTCTTGTAGTATTATGAATACACAAAAAACCTAGTGGCCGCCGCACAAGCACAAGACAGGCAGAGACCTCCAGCTTTATTGCTATTTTTTAAGAAAAAAACACAAGGAAAAGCTGTGTGAATATCAATTTGCCGAACCTTTATTAAGAAAAAAAAATCTCAAACGTCACCCAGAGACGCCAACTCCAAGAGTAGCATATATTTGCAGAAATATTGAAGACAATTTTTTTTTTTAATTTTATTTATTTTTTACATTTATTAACGACAGTCAATGATCACACAAAAAATACTTTGATGCCAAATCTGGTTACAATATATAGGGGAATGGCCTGATGGAAGAGGTGTAGCGCTAGTCATGCTCCCCTTTTTCCTCTACGTGTAAATAATCTGATGTGTGTGTGTGTGTGGGGGGGGGGGCTTTTCCCTCTTATTTTATTGTGTTGATTGCTGCCACCTCTAAGAAACTGGTTAAGTGAAAGTAGAACTAGATTCGTGTTGTTGTTGTGTTGCTAGTGCTGACCTCTGCAGGGGCATGCAATCCCTAGGCCACTCGTGAAATAATAGTGAAGTTGGAGTCCTCTTTTGTGTAGAGGTAAATACTACTTTTTGTTTTTCTCCCATGTCTAATTCTTAATCTAAGTTTGTACAGTTTCATTTCGGTCTGGGACTACGTGACAGGGCGGTAGGACCCGCTTCCTATCATATCATTTTTTAACAAAGTGTCACCGATACCCATTGTCTACCGCCCCTACGAGACCTGGATGTGCATTCATCCATATTGTAGGGTCATTACACCAAAGGCCCCAAAAAGACTCGCTACTTTGAAAGTGATACACCGCTGAGGGTCACAGCCTTCCTTTAAGCTACAAGAGCGCTAACAATGGGTTGAAACTGATCGTGACAATGTCACTGCCACGACTGATAAATGAACTCATGACCTCCCGGCCTTGAGTCATGTGCTCAACCCCTTAGTCACAGAAGCCGGTTGAGCTTGAGTACTGTGTTGGAAGCGTTGACTTTGATGTCTTTAAAGAGGAAAGTATTCTGATGGCTTGGAGGTTGTGATGGTTATTTTGTCCTGTTGTCAATATGATAGAGCTAGAGGTCTATGTTTGATGTGTCGCTTTCGCTGCTAGGTCGATGGTTTGACCAGAGCTGGATCGAGCTCAGTGCTGGTTGGAAGATTTGTGCTGACATTTCTATGCTACTCATGTTTTATGCTGATACAGCTGTCAACAAACGCATGTGGTTGTGCAAAAACTCTGGTGCCTCCTTAGTAAGGAGAGAGCTACTGTTGACTGTGATGCCTGTGTCGTTGTAAGGTAAGACACTAAGGCCTGTCTGGAGGACCCTGCTGTTAAACATATAAATTTTACCCACTTATAACGTTATTTTGTCTTCCAGAGGTATAACTTCGTTTTTTTTTTTTAATTTGATGGGTGGTTTTTTAAATGTTCTGACGTTATCTCTCGCTCGTCATGGCCAGCATGTGTTTTAATCAGGGAAACAAGCTACAAGAATGCATCACAAAAGGCTATTAAAAGAAAAAAAAAATTTTGCCTTGTATATCGTGAATACATATGAGTAATTTTGTTTTCAAGATTGCCACTAAGTCTGATTATTTCCTTTGTTTGGCTCAGACTCAGATTGTATGCGCAACACTCTCTCGATTGACCAGCGCACCTTGCTAAGCAAAAGGTGTATTCCCTGTATATATGTTCTCGTCTGCATGTGTAGATGTATATAGAAATAATCAACACATTGTTAACATTGGCATTCTCTTTCCATGAATTACAAATAAACACGATATCTGTTTTGCACAAAAAAATCGGATTCTGAAGCCGAGGATTTTATCTGAATCTACAATATGTAAACTTATCAAGACTCGTATGTTTTTTTTTTATAACAAGCTAAACAATACACTAACAGCAGGTACAAATAACAATCGCAGAAGGTATCGTCACCCTTGTTTAACACCCCATGTGCGGATTTCGACAAAGCCGTTCTTGACATTTGATTATTCTTTAGTGATACCAAATATGTAACTTTCCCTCGTAAAACAGATGGATAGCTATTATAGTGATGCTAACCGAATCTCATGACACTGATCGTTGTTTAAAAATCCAGGCCAGGTGGACGATAACAACGCTAACAGATCTTTTATGTAATGGTTGTTCTCTTACCTCTCACACAAATAATAACTCTCTTTATAAGAATCTTCTCTCACCTGCCACACCACATGCGTATGCATTGGCTAAAACTTCGCTCGACATGGCTTTTCATTAATGAAAATTATTTGTTCAATTTTGCCGATTGGCCTATATTTGTGATTGTCTGTTTCATAACCCTTTATTTGTGATGACGTTTCAGGCGCTCTAAAAGTCAATTAAATGGAACAGGTGTGTCCGACTGCCGCACTATTCTGACTGCCCTGTGTAATACTCCCATATAACTATTACCTTGGCAGGGCTTGCAACCATGCCTGTTGAGTGACTTCCTACCTAATTCCTTGTGACATATGCATCCATATATAAACTACCATCTCAATAAAAAGTGTTAGGATTAACGAAAAAAAAAAATGAAGTTGCGTAAGACACTTAGGCAGGCCAGGGATTTAAGTGTTGTTTTATGTGAACACCTGTTCATTTCATTAGACAGAAGAAAAAGAGTATCAGATATTCCCCTTTCATTATCACGATTAACGTGGATTGAAAGAAAGCATTCTACTCAGAATCAGAAAATTAAAGTGAATACCGTCGTTAAACACATATTCGTTCGACAACTTGCGGTATCGCCGTTTAAACATTTCATAAAAGAAGTAAAATTAGTCCTAATTTGATTTGAGACTGACAACTGTGCTTAGAAAAAAATGTGAATTTGTTGTCAAAATTTGACTTACACACTAATATATTCATATAATATAGGGAAGACTCCTGGTATGTGTGACATGATACTATATTGAGTAACGTCATTGTGTACAAGCGTCTCCTTTATATCATTTTGTCTAGAGGGTTATGACAAGTATATGATGTTTCTAGCGGAATGCAAACATTCTAAATCGAAATACAAGTGCACATGATGTCAGACCACAATGGATCAACTCGCATATTAACGATATTATCCAATGGCACATACACGTCAACTTAGACATTACATTTGATATTTAAATATGGTTTAAAAGTGAACACTTCTGACCATCATGATCTCATCCTTACCTTTGCGGGCTTTATATATATAAATATATATATATATATATATATATATATATACATTGACACGTTCCCACTAAATTAACACCTGGCGAAGAAGTCTACGTGTTAATATAGTATGCTCTGCAGAAATTATGCAATGACCACTTTGGATCTTCCCCGTTATACTGACATTGATAGTATATATATATATATATATATATATATACATCAATATAAACCAAGCCACCAGAATTATAAATATATAATTATAATTGTTGTGAATACTAATTTCACTTGTATCTTATAAATATATCAGTCTGTGATCTTGTAACAACGAGTACATTACTGTATTCCAATACAGTCCATAGCTCTCCTGCATATATATATATATATATATATATATATATATATATATATATATATATATATATATATAAATATATATATATATATATATATATATATATATTTATATATATATATAAATATATATTCATATACCTTTATATTAGACAACAACCAGCAAGTAATAATTATAATAATAATAACATAGAATTTATATAGCGCCAATTCTAAGAGGGTCGGACTCACAGCGGAATTCACAAACACACATATCCACAAACAATTTCATGTAAATAGTCCCCGTGCCTGACCCAAGAAAAAATGAAGCATACTAATAACCAAAAGCTTGTCGAAAGAGAAACGTTTTAATTTAGTTTTAAATGATACATGAGTTGGAGATTTTCTAAGTGTAAGGGGAAGTGAATTCCAAACTTTTGGAGCTATGAAACGGGAGGAACGTTCACCCACTTTCATATTATATTTTGGTACTTTAAGAAAATATACGCCAGCCGATCGCAGCGTACGCAAAGGGTATAGGTTATTACTTTTTCAGTCAAATATAATAGAAGTGAGTTTTTTTTTTTTAATTTTTTTTTGTCGGAGGTAACCGCCTCCATTTTTTTAATGCTGCCTTAATTAAGTATATGTACATCTGCAGATTTCCATTCCGGTTTCGGACTACTTGACAGGGCAGTATCACACGCTTCCTCTCATTTTATATCCTGGCGTTAACCAGGCCCGGTGACTACTGCACCTGCGGGCCCTGGGTTGGTAATCATACCACCGAGGACCCCCGAAAGGCGCACTCGTTTGTGAGTGAAACACGGCCGTTGGGCACGACCTTCCCATTAAGCCTGCAGAGCGCTCACCCTGGGTGGGGGCCGACCGTGAAAAACCTCACCGCCTCGGCTGAGATTCGAACTCACGATCTCCCGGCTTTGAGTCCTGTGCTCTACCCCTGAGCCACAGAAGCCGGTAATAGAAGTGAGTTATCAAAATGGCGGTAAACAATAAAGGACCCCTAGCCAAATGATGGGCACACAGATGGGCAGGGAAATCTGATCTCGGTTTTTTGCTCATTTCACTGATCTTATTTTATTCAAATATAAGAAGAGACCTGCATAATAAACTTCTCCAAAAAGTGCATGTAAAAACTAACTTTTAAATTTCAACATAACAATTATAGGACTATCCAAATAGTGAATTTTAGACAATACCTTTCGGACAATAATACCTTTTAACCTTCAATTTTACTTATTTGTTTAATTTTAAAAACGCTATTATACATTGTTGTATTGCTGCCCTTGACAATAGATACAGGGAACAACAGCCATGGCCCCCAGGTTGTATGTTGGTTTACTTACGCCTTTCAGGGAAACGCCCAGTACACGTACACAGACGTCATAATCCTCCGTGTTGCCACGTGTGTTATGTCACATTCTACATCTCCGTGTAAACAAATATACGTTGACCCCCCCCCCCCCAAAAAAAGAAAGTTTTTTGTATAATTTACCCAAGGAAACTCTTCCTTGTGACATTACAGAGCTATCTTGAAATAACTGAGTATTTCTAATGACAAGTAGTTTGAAGTAGATAATTATATTCACATTTCTTGTTATTAAATGTAAAAGCTTTTTTTGAACACTAAAATTAAACGTTTGTAAAAAGAATGAAAAAAAAATTGTAGGCTCATACCAATCGCAGTCTTTTTAGCTATGAATAAATCTTTATTTACACCAGTGGTTATTTTATACGAGTGTTAACGTACATCCTGTGGGACCAAGTCTGCAACCGGACATGCTCCCATTATAAGAGGTCGTTTGGCCTGAAATTTATCGCCCCTTTTTTATCCGAAATCGCACCTTCTTATCAACTTATTATCAACTATTCTTGAACCCACTGCAGCTCTAGGTGTCACTATAAATGGCCCTGGTAATGCAGGTAAACATGGGCCTGGCAGTGAATATGTTGATTATATTGTGAATGGTGTTTTCAATATCCCGATTGTTTGATTTCTATTTGTTTAATGTTTAGTAATTAAATGTCCTATCACATAACATTTTATAATATTTGCTTGAATATTCTTTCATATAAATAACTAGATGGTATACTTGTTTGTCCAGAGTTATAGTCACATAGAACTTACCATGCGTGTGGACTTAAGAAAGACGAGAGGGAGAGATGACATGTGCATACCTCGTTTGGTCTTTTACGAGCATGATTTCGGTATCCTAGATCTAGCACATGATTTTCTATTTATCTTTGCTAGATTTAATATGTATATATATAAAACCAGACTCAAGGATTATTCTAGCAGTCGTCATTAATGGCATTGTGAAATATTACATGTTTAATCTGACCAATGGATGTAATCTTTGGTCGAATAGGCTCTTCAAAATGTCTGCGTCTTTTAAATATATGTGTCTGTGATATGAAAATCACGATAATATTGCTTTTTTTAAATTTTACTATTGACAGAAAATTTGAACTAGTAGTGGTAACAGTACCCTAAGTAATATAATAATAGCTATAACTTTTCTATTTTAACCCTAGGCTAACACTTCTGATTGATTGAATGTTTGTTCGGTTAGGTTGATAGAGCACAGTAGAGGGCCCAGTGTAGTGTGAGTAGTTAATGCTGGGTGCTTCCATGGTCCAGTGGGCACTGGACAGAAGGCTTTTGCTTGAGGTTAACCCCTGGTTCTCTTTGTTGATTCATTAAGTGGGCTTTAGTATTAGTTAATAGTAATAGTAATAGTAGTAGTTATCGATGCTAAAATGCTGTAACAGTTTCAGTTATAGTAACAGATGGATTACTTTACGAACTATTATATATGAGATTATATATCTGATATATTATATATAATATCTTACTATAATATACTATAATAAACTATTACTAATATAATAAATTGAGATTTATATTTATTTAGAAATTTCATTGATATAAAATACCCAACAGTACTCATGAAATACTCCTATTAGTACTGAGTACTTTCAAAGTTCTCGAGTACAAGTACGAGTACTTTTGTAATTGTTAAAAAGTACTCGAGTACGAGTACCGAGTACTCAAAAAAGTACTCATGAGTATGAGTACTATGAGTACGAGTACTTTTGGACCCAACTCTGATATATATATATATATATATATATATATATATATATATATATATATATATATATATATATATATAAACAAGGCCTACTTGTCAGTTGATTGGTGGTTTTCATTTAAGTAAATCTCACTTTTTCAATGATTAAAGATGTTCTACAATAAACAATATATTCAATATATTAATCTATTTTAGTAACATTTTTTTTTGTCATTAGAATTATTCAATAAAAATAGATCCACTAAATATTTTACACATCCAAGATGGCTAACATCCTTCAAAACAACTTGAAGCAAAATTTCCTGGACATTATCATAATAATAATAATAATTATAATAATAATAATAATAATAATAATACAAATGATATTAAGATTGAAGATACTAATTAATAATAATAATAATAATAATAATAATAATAATAATAATAATAATAACAATAATAATAATAATAATGAAAATAATATTTTTTTTAACATCTTTCTAGTAATCATTACAGTGATCATGTTTATAAACATTATTACCATAATTTTCATAATCACAGTCATGATAAGTAGAACCTCGAATTTCCATATCTCGTTTTGTGCAAACATTCATTGTTTCGAGTTTGGCCAAGACAGTGAATTCATTAAATATAAACGCTACCATTGCAATTTGTATGTATATTTCTTATACTTAGATTTCACTTATTGTAAATGATTCGCTTTTTTTATATAAATATAAATATACTCGCATTATAATGTTTTAATCGAACTTTGATGCTCAGGTGTAACTGAAATAAATAGTATAAATACTGAACAAAAGTGTTATCCTCGCATATCCGTAGTCTCAATATCCGACGAAAATTTTGTCTCCCAAACGATTCGGATATCATTATTGTATTCATGATTATTTCATATGTTGAGTTTCAACAGTGCTAATAGCACACTCAATGTAAATAAAACATCATTTATAATACAAATATTAAAATGTATGAATGAATCTAGATATTAGATAATTTAAACATATATTATTTTTTGATACCACTAAGCTTAAGCATATGATTACATGCAACCAGTTATTTAACAACAACTGTAAGGCAGTTCCCTAAATAGTATGATGATTTTTTAGCTGTTAAAATAAATATAAGCTGTTAACATTACACAATAACACAATTCATACAAAAAAAATATTGGAAGAGAAATTTAATAGAAAACTACTAAAAAATTCCAAACCTATGTTGGTCGAATAAGGGGACTAATTATCGACGGTTACCTAAGTTTCCTTCAAACCCTATTTTAATATATCGCACACGTATTTTTTTTTTTCAATATAATGCAGGAGAAATTATTTTTTTATTGAAAAAATATGTTGATTTTTTAGCTTTGGGGATTGACAAGTGTTATCAGATGAGCAACGTGTGGTTCATTTTTTGTAGTCAATTACCAAAACGTTCATATATGTCCACCGAGATGCATGTGTTTTTGTTATTACCTATATATAAATGAATGAGTTGTCGCATGGCCAGAGACGCACTGACTATAGATAGGGGAAATTTATATGGTATTTTCCGGACACTGATCAACTATGAACCCAGAGAGATCGGTCGTCCCCATACACAAGAAAGTCTGACTTGTTTACTTTTGATCCTTATAGAGCAGATACATCTTACCGTTCTCCACGGTAAAACCTTTTTATTCAAAGGTAAGTACATATTTGATTACTGAACTCGAATTAACATGTTTTAAAAAATGCAGCCGTCTTTATATTATATTAAAAAAAACGACATACTTATACACATGTGCAAATAGCTATCTTTACCCTCACTTTACACTCACCCTTCCCAGAAGTGCGGATTCAGCGATGCCATCATCTTATCCTGTTTATTATTGTCCAATGATATTAGAAATATATATTTTATTCGTGTAACAGAGACGGAGAAAACATTTAAGAATATGGACAAATAGTGCAACCTAATGTCCTGACACCGACCATTTCATCACTCAAAGCCAGACAGAAAATAACACTGTGAAAAGGTATCTGCTTGTTTTTTTTTAACACTATATCACCAACATTTGGAAAACGGGATGAGCCTAATTGTTTCTACAAGGCCGATAATAACTAATCAGAAGATAAATATTTGGCATTAATTATATATAAAGTACTGACTTGTAACGTGACAGTGGGAACACTCAGAGGTTTGCTTAGACAAGAGGTTCAGATAGCTAGTGAAAGTGTCAAGAGAAGGAGAATAATATATTTGTTGACGAGCTCAACAACGATTCTACTGAAACATAAATTGTAATTTAACCAAGCAACGATTGGCCATGACGTCCATCTGTATTAGAAATGCAGGCTACGCATGCATCATTTATTGATCTGGTGAAAATTACTTCCGAAGTGCTCATATCATACTGCTTGCTTTTTAGTGATATTATACCCTGTGCCAAGGAGCATGTACATTCTATGCGTTTAAGACAAGGATTTAGGAATAATAATTTTAAATGTTTATTTTCAGAGATGCATCTCGGGATCACAACACCATTATCCTAGCCTAATTATGTCTGATGCACCACACCTGAATTGTCCGGTTCCGTAATACTGTATACGCCAAACCCTGTGTCTCAACATAGACGGCACAACCACCTCACTAACATCAACACACACAGTTAAACCCCATAACCTCATGTAGGTAGAGGCAAAAATGCCCTGTTTGATCACATACCCGGCACAACAACTGCATCATCAACACAAACAACAAAATCTCACAATCTCATAAACACTGGCCTGGCGAGCTAGCTCCATTATCATAACACCTGTGGTATAGAGATGGAGCAACATCACGTCTCATCGTGCAAAGAGAATCACACATAATACAACCAGCACACGGCCCGATTATCCTTGGGCCACTCGTTTGTAGATGGCAGCACAAGCAACACAAGGAGCAGAGAGCTCTGGCGTCTTTATCATTACACCGGTATCACACAGGAGGCAGCACAATCACCAGAGGGGTCTCACTTCATTATCATTATCACATGAATCTATAGGTGTCAGCGCAGAGTTCTTTCTCTACTGGCATTTCCCAAATATAAAACATAAGGAATAGCTGTGTGAATATTAATTTGCCGAAAGTTTATTTATGGATACCAAATCATATGTCATTTCCATATTAAAGAAGAGACTATATTTATATATTTTATTTAGGAAAACTTTTTAAAATTATTTTATAAAAAAATTAAATAACAGTTAACGAACACACAAAATATACTTTGCGCCTTAAATGGACTAAATATATCGGAAAATTTTCTGATGGAGGTGATTTTGCGCTAGCTGTGTGATGCACGTCTTGTACTGTAGTTGAGTAAGGGAAAGAGGCCTGTCCTTTTTGTGTCATTGTGCTGCATACACTGCCATCTCTAGGTCACTGGAGTAATGGCAATGGAACTAGAGTCTTGTATCTGATGTGTTGCTAGTGTTGGCCTCTACAGGGGAACGGTCTTGTGGAGTGTAGTTTGTGCAGGTTTTGTTGGCTGTACTGCCATCTATATGTCACTAATGTAATAATAGTGAAACTACAGTCTTGTGCTGGATGTTTGGCGTGATCCAATGTAGGGGATGGGTTGAAGAATATATCGTGCTGTCTGCTTTGTTTGTTTTGTCCTCTACAGGTGTATAGTCTAACTGAGTTGGATTTGTGCTGGTTGTGTTGCTTCTGTTGCAATTACATGGTCACTAAGTGTAGTGCTATAATAACGGAGCTATAGTCGGTTGTTTTGCTTGTTTCTCCATATCAGAGAAAGTGTTGGTTGTGTTGATTGGATATTATATATCATGGTTTTATATGAAGAAATTACTGCAATCTCCATGTAACTCAAACTCTCAACAAATGCTTATGTTTGTGTAAATGTCCGTGTAAGTAAAGGATGTTTGTTTGTCTCTAGAAGCCTGTTGTTACACTACAAATTGTCCCGCGTTATGATGGTTTTCCAGAATTATTAGTGTGTTTCTAATATTTTGTTTTATTTGCTAGGTTGCTCTGGGAGTATTCTATCGTACTTGGCCAGCATGAGCTCTGGTTCAGGGAAACAGGGTAAGGGTGATGCATTTACAAACTCACTTATTTTTTTTTTGCTGTGAAGGTCACTTAAAAATTGTATCCCTGAATCCTGCCCGCTATATCTCAAAATACCTATAAACACTTTTGTTTACAGCATTTCAGCAACTTAATCGTGTAGTAAAGGCTATAAAAAAATAAAACTATTAATAAGCAAAAACAAATTAATAAAGAATGATCGTTTTTATCTTGGATAAAGTCCCTTCTGAGTTGTAATGTGGATACATTTTCTTTAATTTAACACATTCAATTTTACTGCGGCCATCTGACCACAGAGAGGTATTTAATTTCACAAACTAGACGTAGACGCTGTCTTATAATAGCTAACAGTATATTGATGAATAATTCAACCTTAAATTATGCCACAAGGATCGTTCTTGCTACGGTCTGTACGCTTGTCCCTCACCTAATGTTAAATAAACCACACAAATAAAGGTGTGCGTAAGAGACGTGATATATATTGTACTCCTGATACACTGTCCGTCTTCTTTTTCAAGCTTATAGACCTCGACTTCCCATCATCAAACATTGTACTCACAAACACACACACGGATATATTTATTTTCATATTAATACATACAGCATTATTTGTCATAAATAGTATAAAATAGAATGATGTAATCTCGCCTATAGAATGTAACTACAGATCAAATAACTCCATATTTTATCAGAAATACATTTATGTAGACATATGTATATAATATATATAATATATAATGTGACGGTTTTCTTCTCACGGCAAATACGACTTCCCGAACCATAACACAAAACCTCAGACACATAATCTCAGTTAGTACAACGTTGAGGTAACTATTTTTGGCTAGCTGGGCATCCATTTGTGGTCTACAATAATCTTAATGGACTAGTGGAAGCACATATTTTCTGTTTTGTGACTGTTTAAAACATGACACAGTGCACACCTTCCAAAAAGTGCTTGTACCATTTATCGTGACTATTCATCCAGCTATAAGGAAATTTATCTACTTTTATTTATCTATCTATTTATAAGAACTTTATGATAATGTCAAAGCCGTGAAATCACTAGGGTAGAAAGATTTTGAAGCCAGAGCAGAGTGGAACTATTTTGCTACGACCAATGGCACAGGAGTCAGTCTGCAAAGCCTAAGGTTGTGAAGGGTACACACACAAACTAACCCCAGAGAAAGTATATTGCTGGGCTAAGATGAACATCACAGTTCCTTGTGAATAAGGAAGGTGTTCTTGCTTAAGGGCATTAGCTACATGTTGGATTTGACAATGGAAAATGTTTTCAGTTGTTGATGGTTTTGTTAATTTAAACATATTTATTTTAACAGGAGTACATAGTAGCCATTATGGCTAATGAAACATGTTCTCCTGTCTGCAAAAATAAGGCATTTAAATACATAAATTATAATAAATACAAAACATATACAATACCACATAATCAAAACAATAATAATCACAGTGAAACAAGCATTAAAAAACATAACTGGTCATTTACATTATACAGAAAGTATCAGTTATAAATGCGAAATGTTTCACAAAAAACACACTGAAGACAAAAATGAGGGAAATATAAACAATTTATATTGATCATAATCTTTAATTGATTGATCACTAAGCATTTCGTCTAAAATCTCTTCGTATTCAGTATATACTTCTGGATTAATATTAATACTTTATCACTAATTGCATTAGTTGGGAAATTATCACCATACAATAATGCGTTTAATAACAGTTTTCGTTCAGTTTTTTTTCTCGGTCCATGGTTACTGAATAGGGCAGCCTGTAAATTTTCTTTAGATAGTATATTTTTAATTCCGTTATATAAGCTTGATCGGCAATTATTATACGTGATGCAATCTAGCATGTAGTGTTCTACGGTTTCATCTGCCATTCTACATTTACAGCGAGGATTATCTGATTTTCCTATATTAAAAAGATATCTATTTAATTGACAAACTCTGAATCTTAGCCTGTTGATTATTATTTCTATTTTCCTTTGTTTAATGACATACATATTCTTCACAGTGTGTTCTTCGCGAAATATATGTTTTTTCAATACATTTTTAAAGGAGTCTATATTCTGAATAATCCGAATATTTAAAGGCAGTTTGTTCCATAGAAGACAAGCAGCTGGAAGAAATGAACGTCTGCTTTTTTTCTTTTTTGAGAAGGGTGGACGAAGGTCCTCCTTACCTCGAAGATTGTAGTGTACTATTGTAGACGTGGTATTGGGTACCAGGTTAATTAAATAAGATGGAGCCAAACCATGGAACATTCGTTGAAACGTTAGAATAATTTTGAATTCACGTCTGTTTTTCAGATTAGGCCATCTTAGTTCCTGCATTAATTTTTGTGAGCTTGTTGTAGCCATAGCACCAGTACAAATAAGTGCTGCTCTTCTTTGTATGCTGTCAAGTTTATTTGCAAGTTTCGTAGAACAATTATTAAATAGTTGTGATCCGTACTCCATGACTGGTCTGACCATTGCCTTATATAACCTTTCTAATGTTTTCATGGACAGATTATATTTATAATATTTTAAAATTCCCAATCGCTTAGAAGCTTTAATGCATATACGAGTAATGTGATCCGCCCAAGACAGGTTGTATGTCAGTGTGACTCCTAAATGTTTTACACTGTTAGTCTCATTTAATTTAATATTATTAAAATACAGAGGTGGGTAGTTGACTTTAGTGGTTTTATTAGAAAAACACATCACGCTAGTTTTATTAGGATTAAACATTAGTTTCCACATTTGTGCCCACTGGTTTATTCTTTCTAGATCCCTGTTTAAGGATAAGGCAGTAACGTCTGGATAAGTAACTGTTGCATACAAGCATGTATCATCGGCATACATTTTCAAGTTATTTTCTAGTCCGTTATATATATATCATTAACGTATACTAAAAACAAAAGAGGCCCCAAGATTGAACCTTGGGGCACTCCTGACTTAATATCGGTGTAGCTAGACTGTATTCCATTTAGTATCACGCAATTTTTCCGTCCGCTCAGGTAGCTATTTAAGAAATTAAGTAAGGCGCCCTCTATACCCATTAATTTAAGTTTGTGTATAAGACCTTTGTGCCACACCCTATCAAAAGCCCGCGAGGCATCGAGGCAGACAAGTCTAGTGTCACAGCCTTTCTCGAAACCACTGTATATATCGTGGCACAAGGAAATTAATAAGTATACTGCAGAATCATTTTTTTATATCCTGAATTATATGGCGAGAGAAGCGCATTTTTAACAAGATAATCATACAATATATTATATACAACCCGTTCTAGAACCTTTGATATATTATTTAAAAGTGATATTGGTCGATAGTTCTCAACGTTATTTCGTTTTCCTTTTTTGTAAACTGGTAACACATTTGCCTTTTTCCAATCCTCAGGAAACACTCCCTGTCTTATACAATGATTGAAAAGCTTACAAAATGGAATACTTAGAATGTCTGCTTTACAATCTAATCAGGAACCTGATAGAAGCGGAACCTCTACTAATGAGAAGGTGTGCCTGGTGACTCTATCACCATGACTTCCCTCCAAGGCCAATATGTTACTTGTATTTATGACAACAGATGGTGAGTTGAGATTGTGTCTGATACATCTTATGAATACATCAACTGTTTGTTAATTCATGCATCCTGGCAGACCAAGCGATAATTTTTCATGGTCAAAATGAAAAGACATTGTTTCTGTCCCAACAGCAAACATTCTTTGTCCTATCAGCATTCCAACAATCTGCCGTGATGGACTTTAGCAATTGCCTGATATTTGTGTTTTCCAGGGGCCTGTAACACACATAAACTATATTATTTTACTGATCTGACTCTATCTATCCATTGAACCAGTACAGAATGTTCAATCTGCACAACATTTAGTCTCATGGACCACCCAGTCCCAAGATATGTCTGCATCAAAACTGCACTATTCCTTAAAAAGTTCCCCTCTGCGTTTGTAAAAACATACTTCAGTGTATTCAGAAAAATTGAGATATATTTGTCAGAGAGTTCCCAAATTTGGTCAGGTACCTCTTCTTATATCTCTCTATCAGATAAAAAAAGTATTGAGCAAATCTGGAGAGGTCATGCAACAATACTTTTTCAGATCTGCTGAAATGAGAAGGAATAACTTAATTGCATTTATTTGCATCTCCACAGAAAAATGGACACATTTATATAATGACACAACAAAAGGAAAATGTAAACTGTTTTTACCTCAGGTTGGCTACATTTACAGTTAATGATACTAATGCATATGTTTACTCCAGGAGGCTGCAAAAAAATAAATATTTTCCAAAATATTTCTTGAAATAACATTAATTTTCAATTTGTAAAGTCCATTTAACCAATTTAAATATGATGCAGCAAATACAACAGATATAGATTATATGCTACTGCCCCAAAAGAGGTGATATGTAGTGCTATGTAGAGACTGACCAAAAATGAGAAGGTTGAATTATTAATTAAGTGCAAATTGATAAACAATTATGATACTTTAAGCTTAGTAGCATATCTTTTTTAGAAATAAAATTAAATGTTCTCTGTTAGACCTTCATTTAGCTCTAACATTAGCCTTAATCACTAAATCTTTAGTGTAAAAGGGCCCTTGTATGCAATGACAGAACTTGAACACACTTTAAATTGTTTTGTGGTATTAGGGACACTATTGTTGTAGGTTTTTTCATAAATTACATGGGGCAAATATTTTTTTGTAAACTACATATACACACCAAATGATTCGTTGTTGCAATAACCGTATTAGTTTCAGAGTGACACTACGTGTACATGTTTGATATGATTTATTTAACAAATCATGAGAGTATTTTTATACCTTATTTAATCAAATTATTTTAATGGTATACCCAAAGTGTCGACCTGGGAAACAACAGAATGAATATGTTCGCCAAATGGCAGTATCTTGATGTATTTAAAGACACAGGGATCAAGAATGAAGGGCTTGATTTCGTTAGGAGCACTAGGTCCAGTTGAGAATCTACCTGTATAGAGATTTTGGTGGAAAGGGGGCTTGTATTGGCAAGGTTTAGAGCTGAATAATTCCTCCTTTTGACCACACCCTAATTCACAACTTAGAGCAGGCAGTATTTATTAACAAAGAAATGATGTTCAAACTACAACTGATAGTTTGAAACAAACAAAAAAATGTGGAAGGCTTAAAGGAAATGTGATAAAAAAACTCTACATATCTACCTCAAATATATTACAAACTTTGTAAAATCAGGAATGTTCATGATTTTATTCGTTTGGAAATTGATTCAGCTAATTCCTAGGATTAAAAAAATATTAAAATTGGATTAGTCATGTTTTATCAACAAAAGCTAGATTTGAAAGTGGTGAATGGCAGCCATCTTGAAAAATGGTCACCATCTTTAAATTTTTTGTTGGCTAATGTTCTTTATGAAAAAAGATAGGCCCTCTGGATTACACATGCAAAACTTAGTGCTTGTATCACCAGCTAAAGTATTCAGCACCTATCTGCTGGTCTAAAAGATATAAATAGATCGAGACTGACCTTAGGCCTGTTACCAAATTTGAAATAGTTGGCAGTCTTCAAAGCTTTAATTAGATACAGACCCATTTTGATTAGGGATTAGAAGTTTGACTTACAGTGCATCCACAATCTTTTTAAAGATGTGTCTCCTGTGACCTTTACCATTGATCTCTCGACCCTGAAAATCAAAATGATTCTTACTTGAGTGGTAGATCATTAATAAATCAAGATTGAAGCCAATATGTTGCTCCAAAGCAGAATTATCATCTTTAAACTAATTTGTGAATGGATGGGCCCTTTGAACTTGACCATTGACCCCAAATCGAATAGAATCTCCCCCTACGGGAAGGTGAGCAATATCTTGAAAATGGAAGCTTTATGATGAAATGTTGGGCTTGAAATGCATTAGCGCCAGATCGGCCCTATGACATTATGACCAGCTTACTGGCTTGCCAGAGTGCCTGGACATCTGAAGATCGCATTATAAAGCCCCATGAGGCCCCATTTTTGACAACGCCTCATCGCTTACAAGTATCGTGTCACTTCAAATAAACCCGCTAGAACTTTTAACACTTGCGCTGCCTATGACGAGTATACTCGTCATATTTTCTGATTCCCCCAGTGCCTATGACGGGTATACTCGTCATGAATTTATGAGCAATTTTCAGTAAGAAATCTCTTAAATTTATCAATAAACTCTGCGCAGGTGAGTAGTAGTTCATTTATAGATTAGTTTCTTGTCATGAAATAGTAAAATTTTTAATTCATCAGTGCGCTTGATAACTCGAAGGCAAGAAAGGTTTTCGGAGCGTGAAAATATCCACGGCTCTCGTCCTTTACCGTGAAATAAGTTCATGACCCGCTGTAGTGTAAAATTGACACCGTGTAGGACTATTCCTTAGAATCAAAGGAAAGGACCGCATAAAAAATCTTTCTAGTTTTATATTTGGGCGTATTTTAGCCACTTACTTGCGGCAAACCGGCTGGTGAGACGAAGGTGTGACAGATCGCACCTTAGGTGTGAACTCGAGATAGCGAGGCGTGAAGTCGTTCAGGTTTATTGTCCCGCGAGGACAGCCTATTGCGCAATCAACAACAATAGGGCGCGTGCCACATGCCTGACACACAGATCGGCAGGGTAATCAGAACGATGCTGCATATTATTGGTTTGGCATATTTTGATATTTCACTATGCTATACATTTAGAGAAAGCAATATGCTTGTGTAAGTACCTTCGCCAACAAGTGCATGTAAATTGTAAAATTCTGAAAGCAAACCCGGACGATCACTTGCGGAACATGCTGGCCTTTTGTGCACCGACAATCCCAACCGCACTTTGGAATTCACCATATGCACCCCGACGTATGACTTTCAGACAATTCATAATAAAGTATTATATCATGAGCCCTAGAGTTGATCATATTAGGTAACACTTTGATCACACGCAATTTTCGTATATTTCCCGGCTTCGTTTGACGGTGACAATGACGAGGTCCACTGTATCATGCTGTCGCCACGGTATGTAAATAACTCTATGACTGTGTGTAATAAAAGATAAAACAATTTTTAGAATTATAATGATTGGTAGAATCAGTTTGTTCGTAATGAAAAGCAAAATAGTAATTTTTTTCTGTAAAAATAAAAGTTAGTAAAATGAAAGAAAAAGAAAATAAAAAGGAACAGGGAATCGAATTTGCGCGGTTTTCCACCTCGCGTCACTTGACCTACTACATAACCCCTGAGCCATCTTACCCACGTGTGCAAGTGTACTTGTTCTGCATGTACGGGAGATTTCTGCTTGCGGTTTGCCTGCTGACTGTATGAGGAGATACAAAATGCGTAGCATGGACTCGCAGGGCGGTTCTAAATTTGACTTGAGTCACGACTCAGTAGGGGGCCCTAGAAATGCATACACACTCTTTTTAAAGAAATGGGTCCTGTGACTTTGACCAAGATATTGTGATTTTGTATCAAATTATTGATTATTCTGAGATGTACTTTCAAGCCTAATAGCTTGGAGTATATAGGTCGCAGTGACCTTATTTCAGGTTTTCAAGAAGATTTTTATTGAGTTTCTAGTTTCTAGGACCAGCAGTGCTAACTGACAACCGGACAGCTGGTTTTTTAGGTGACTAATTTTAAATAAAATTTGGTTATGCTAGCCAGCTCCTGTCTTTTTTTTTATAGTATTGGTTACAGTACGGGTGAAAGAAAATGCCAAACCATTGTATAAGTTCACAGGTTAACTAAAAATGTTTCGCGATATGCAATATGCAAATCACTGTAATTTGGTATATAGTAATATTGATAGTATTGTGCAGCTCTAGTAGACAGTGCTTTTCACAAAGTAAACTAGATATGAAGCACCCCATGGTGACATAATTTCAGGAATTCATACCAACATACGCCTAAAAATCCAATCAAACCCCTCGGTGCTTTTGTGCAGACAAACAAATTATGTCAAAAGTCTACTGTGACTTGGCCTTGAAAGCAAAAGTTAAGGTCATGAGCAAAATTGGTACTTTTACACACACTGATGAAGAATGCATCATTTGGTCCAATTCTAATAAATAATAGAAGAACCGAGAGTCATTGATGGAAATGCAAGCATGCTAAATTAACAAATATGGGTCAAGGTCAATCATAATTTAATCAGTCTTTAATCAGTAGATGCCTTAGTCAATGCCTTCAACAAAATTAAAACAAAATCGAATCAAAACCCCTGATGCTATTCTTTTCTAATTTAATGGAGCCAATAGCATTTATATAAGCATGCTGTCTGACCTAGTTTTATGGCTAAATTATTTCAGAGTGACCTAATTACAGAAAACGATGCAATAATGATATACAAGGATATTTGATTGTATGCTTAAAATACACCTAAAACCACTCTTTGATGAAATTTAGTCATAGGTGAAAATACCAAAGTGCTAATTAATTGTGTAAATATGGGTCAAGGTCAACCAAAAGTTAATTGGTTCTAGAGAGATATCAATCGATGCCTTCCGCTAAATTAGATCAAAATCCAAACATAGCCCTTGGTGCTATCAGGCTAACGAACAAAGGATGCCCAAAGTCTGCAGTGACTTGACCTTCAGGGCATTGGTCAAAGTCACGGCACAAGGAAATATTATTTTGCCTTAATAATACAGAAATATGATTTAATATTGATAGATGGCAGCATTTTGGAGATATAAGAATTTAAAATTGCAGATGTGGAAGCCTGCCCGGTAAAACATTGAGTAGTCTTAACGCCTAGCTCGGGCAACAGAGTGTATTTGTTATGCACTAATGACGTTATTATCATTTAATGGGCTGATACTAAAGGAGTCATACATCACAAGTGACGCTCACAATTATGGCCAACAATTAGATGTAACAGTTGGAGTACAATGGTATATAAATGAAAAACAGAGATGGTCTACAAAGTAAGTATTTATTGTGAACATTCCTGACCCATGACTTTGCCCACATCTTTTGATTCTTTCTGGAGTAATGGGTACTGCTAGCCACTTAAAACAGGAGCAATAACGTGGCAACCAATGTGTGAATAACTTTGATCTGTAACCTTTAACCTCCTGACCAGCTGACACCAAAATCAATAATTTATTTCTTCAAGCAAAAAGACCCATAAATATGAAGTATGAATCAAACTGAGTGATGCATAGATGAGGCAGTGTGAAAGACTGAAGGTTTGGGATGTACAGTTTAGCTTGAAATATGTTCATAAGCATTTGGAACAATTCAGTAGTGTGACCTTGACCTCGGACCTTTTGAACTACACATCAATAGGGTTCTTCCCCTATTGGTAGGTAAGCCATATATAACAGATGGAAGGTAAAGGTTGAAAACTTTGCCTTTAAATTACTCCACGCAAGAAGTTGGGGCCTTTTGAAAATAACAGGTCTGTCCCCTGTTGGCAGAGAAGTGATATGTCAATGCTGGAAGGGTTGAAATGAAAAGTCAAGCTCGAAATGTGTCTAAACCTCTTTAAGGAAATGGATCATGTGACATTGACCTTTGACATTGTGACCTCAAAATCTGGGATTCTTCACCCTCTTGGTAGGTGAGCCATATGTGAAAGATCAAAGGTTTGGGATGACAGGTTTGGCTTAAAGGGGCCCTATCACCTATAAAGCATGTTTAAATAACACAAAAAAGGCTTTTTCCCTTTAAATAAATATGAATCTGCCAAAGTGTTGTCCTGAAACTGTTTTACTTCTGTAAAAGAGTGTTAAAAAACAGTGGACAGGGCAAGACCAACATAATGACAGTGCGTGGGGCCATGTGCATCGCGGAGCCACATCTGTCAATCAGGAGATCCCAGACTTACTTAGCCAAAAAAATGTTATACATGTTCCCTCTGGCTGAAAAACCGTGTGTTGTGGCTCACAATATGACTTCTGGTCATGTGGCCATGGTATGGTCAACAGACTATGTTTATAAACATGTAGAGCCCAATAAAGCCATATGCAAGGTACTCATATATATGAGACTGTGTGCTGGGAGGGTTTTGCTGGGAAACTTTGTGTAAAGCAAAACTGAACTGATTCTATGATGGAAAAGACATGATATTGCTCCTGATTATGTCCCTTTAAAATGCATCCACAAGCTTTTCAAAGAAGTGGGTTTTGTGACCTTGACCTTTAACCATGTGGCGTAAAAAAATATAGTTTCTTCCCCTGTAGGTAGGAGAGCCATTTGTGAAAGATCGAAGGTTAAGGATGAAATATGGCTATAAGAATTAATTCTGGAGGGTGCAAGCACAGCCTATAACTCGAAGAATATAGGTCGCAGTGACCCAATTTCAGGATTGCAGGAGATCGTTTAAAACCAGTAAGATTGCATAGGGATCATGATTCTAGCCCTTACGAACGACAGGCCGGTCGGATGGACAGATGGAAGGACGACGGATAAAGAACCATCCCTATAGCACAGCACGACTGAAAGCAAGCTGAGCTAGAAATAGGCCAGAGGAAATCAATATAACTGCACACAGTCGCCTGTCTTGTTTATATCAACATGTTTACAACATGTGGGAGCATACCAAAGAAATCAAAATATATTAAAAAAAGGTTTCGAGGTTGCGGTAAATCAGAAAAGCCAGAGCTATAGTGTTTTTCAGTAAATGACCTTTGTCCCTCTCCATATGTGCAACCTACCACCTGATTTTCTTGTTTATTTTTCAAAACTGCTGTGTTAACAATTACTTTTTAGGCAATCCATTGCTTTTCTCTGCTTTGCTAGAAACACTGATAAAATTTGGTTAAATAAGAAATATTGCAGAATAAAATGGGAAAACAAATCTTACAAGTACCTTTGACATGTAAAACTTATTTGAGTATTAATCTTATAAGAATAAAGCAAACGGATTGGATTCTTATGGAACACTTCATGTAACAATCTTATAACAAGGGACCAATGGGTCACGATGCTCAGCTGAAATTTGATAACTTTTAGCGAATGCAAAATATACAAATTTCTTTTGGCTTTTATATATATATATTAGCATTTGATAAGCTATGAGGAAAAGGACCTGCTAAATTTAAACCTTTAAATTACAGAATAATGGAAATGAGCCAAAGTATAATATATAAACCTTTATCTATTAACTGAAATAAAATGCTGTAAAAGAATTCAAATGAGCATAAACAAAATTAATAAGCATGTTAAAACACACACATTAGATATATAAATACATTTGGATTAAGTAATAAATGAAACTTGTGGTCTGAAACCATTTTATGATGCAAGGAGGAAAAATATGGGCCTAGGTGTTATATGGAAGGACACACTTTATAAACTAAAAAGTGCAAATGAAATTAGGTTTCATTAGTTAAATATATGGCCATATGAGCCAAAAATTATACCATGAACATTTGCCCAATATTCCTGATTAACTAAGCTTAACAGTACGTGTTATTCCTCCCAAGGCCAAGCCAATTGTAAGAGAAATAAATGAAATGCTACAAAGTATTTATACTCTATTAAATCTTTAAACATGTCAATGAGCATTTTCTTGTGATCCTTATATTTTATACAATTGAATATTAAGATTCAAATCCTGGGTCTTTTTTTTTAATTGAAATTGTTCAAGTCTAAAAAAATGAATCTAACATTGAAATTATCAGATTTGTCTTGTTTATTAATCCCATGTACTGAAAGGATTGGCAGGTGGGAGCAGTCTGGTTACTGCTGGTTGATGAAAAAATTGTAAAATGATTATGATTTTTTGCTTGATGAAAATCTTTGATTTCGACAAGCATGTCGGTCAGTCGCATATGTCTGTTTGTGCGTGTGTTTGTTTGTATGTTTGTTTGTCAACTCTCCTGGCCCGATTTTGGAACAATCGATCTGAAAATTACAAGGTTGATTGAAAGTGAAAATTTCTGGAAGCCTGTTGTTTTTGGTTAACATAGGTTAAAGGTAAAAGTCAAGGTCATAAAAAAAAGTAAACATTTTATTTTCATCATAACTTTGTCAATATTAGACCTATCTTCACAAACTGGGGCTCATTTTCTTTCTTTGCATCTTCTTCATACATGGTTTAGTCATTTGAATAACCTTGTGTCACGTTGTCAGTATGTCTGTCAGTTGTCCTCAAATTCGCCTTCTTGCTTCTTCTTGTGTTTTACATAAAGCATTCTACAGGCCACAGATTTGAAGGAGTCCTTTCTAAAATGATACATCTCAAGCTATACACTAATATCTCGAAAGTGATTTTTCAGTTTTGAAAAATAGCCCCTAGGGGGCGTTGCGCACAAAAACCTACAACATTTCATTGTTGCCATATCTCAAACATATAAAACCTAAATTACATAAACTATGGCTTATTTTCTTACTCTTTTTATTTTTAATAACATGGTCTAGTCATCTTGTCTAAACGTTTTGTTGCTGTGTCAGTATGTCTGTCTGTTTGTCAGTTATCCTCAGTTTCTCCTTGCTGGTTTTTGTGTCTTACATATAGCATTCTACAGGCCACAGTTTTGCAGGAGTCCTTTTGAAACTGATACATCTCTTGGCATACCTTAACATCTCAAGACTGTTTTCTCAGTTTCAGCAATTATCCTCAAGGGGTTGCTGATCACAAAACAATACAACATACAATGTTTGGGCCATATCTCCGAAAATATAATTCTTAATTACATAAACCATAGCTTATTTTCTTCCTCTGGATCTTCTTCATAACTTAATTGAGTCATCAGGTCTCAACTTTGTGTTACTTTGTCAGTATGTCTGTCACTTTAGAACACCTCAAAGTGTTATTTTCCTCATAATTTTGTCAATTCTGGTCCTATCTTCACAAACTGCGGCTCATTTTTTTCATCTTTGTCTGATCATAACTTAGTCTAGTCAACTTGTGTTAACTTTATGTCACTTTGTCAATATGTCTGTTTCTTTGTAAGATGTCCCCAACTTTGCCTTCTTGCTGGTTCTTGGCTCTGTTATACAGCATTCAACGTGCCACAGTTTATCAGGAGTCACTTTGTTACTTTCACAGAGGCCCGCTGTCACAGTTACTGCAGACAGCCTGACCCAGCTCTCTCAGACAGAGGGAGCTGGATAGGAAAGATATGATTTACACAAAAGTCTGGGGAGCTAGCTGGCTTGATGTGAACAAAACTTGACATGGTGCTTTAAAACTTCAAAATATATCTACAATTTTGGATCAAACTGGTTTCTAATTTCGAATTTATCAGATGAAATGCTTATGTTAAAATGCCTTGTGAAAGTTTTATCCACAGCACCAACAGAGAAAAACCTGCCATGCTCAAAATTTGGCAAAAATTAAGGAACTGATTTTATATTTATACTAAAAACTTAAACAATTGACAACATTCAGATAAAATTTAGGTATAAAATTTAAATTAATCTCAAGTGATTAAATAAAGTTATACTCCTGAATAAAGTCTCTACCTTAAGGAATCCTGATGTTAAGTGAGTAAATGTATTTCCTGAATTTTTAAAATGTGCTATTAACATTTATATTTGGGCCCATATCTTAAAAAAAATTTGGCGATACTGAACTAATTTCTGGCATGTACACCGCAA
The DNA here is from genome assembly GCA_026874595.1 of Sipunculus nudus. Classification (NCBI taxonomy): domain Eukaryota; kingdom Metazoa; phylum Annelida; class Sipuncula; order Golfingiida; family Sipunculidae; genus Sipunculus; species Sipunculus nudus. The sequence continues at coordinate 57,997,587 of CM049322.1, read as the reverse complement.
ATGTATAAAAACATGCATATTAAAATTATCAGAGTCAGATCAGTGTTTTTTATATTAGGCAGTCTTGAAGTGTAACACAGAAAATTAAGATTTTAATATCTCAAAGGTTTCAAGTCCTGGTGATCCATATTTAGGGTTGGTAAGAGATTTTGGGGACATCTATATGCGGATATGCTAAATTTGGGATTCATAGGTCCAGCGGTTCCAAATTGTGCCCTGTTAATAGACGACTGGATGGGTAGCCGGACGAACAGCTCACAAAGGACCATGACTATAGCTCAGACGACTTATAGTCAACTTAGCTAAAAAATTAACTTTTCTTGCTCCTGTGCATATTTGTTTCTCTCATAAATAAATATGACACTTATTGGGTTATAACAGTGTCTTCTTATATGAATTTGTTAAGAAGCTCAAAAATGGTTTGCTCATTTTCACGCAGAATCCTTAAAGGCCTGATACGGGGAGAAAACAACTTTTATTCTTACAGAGTTCATACATAAAGTGTACATCGGAATCTTATGGGAAACTTTAACAAACTTACAGAAATACTGTGCAACTCAGAATGATCAAAATGTGAATTATTACCATGAAAAAACATACCACGAACAAGAGTGTTCATCAGATGTCATGTTCCATATTGTCATAACTGGAAAATATATACTGTTTCCCACGCCAAGCCAGTCAATGAATGTGTTTTAGTGGGCGATAAATCAAGCTAACACTCTGAAAATGACAAAATATCCTTCTGTTTACCATAATCGAGACCAGACACTGAACTTTGTTCTATAACAATGACCACATCAGTATATTATGAGTATTGGGGGTAAGAGTGCCAGAAGCCTAAAGTTTGAGAGAATTAAGAGTTTATGAAGGTAGTAATTTTTTAGGGTTAATTTGATAGTGGTGCTTACAGCCACATCTGTTGCTAAATTATTCATTTCTTGGACAATTTCATTCTTGAAACCAGCTCACGTACCAGGATTGATAAATATACATCAGCATAATTTTACTCTTTAAATTTTAATCTATATCACGATTTTTTCCCTACATTTATTAAAACAGCTTCAAACTTTCTACATTATAACTATTTTGATCATCAATTTAAGGCTGTCTGTTTGTGCAGAGAACTTGATATGCTTAAGCCGGTGATTCTTTAACTGACTTAGTGTGGCACCAGATCTTACCCAACACAGTGTAAGCTGGCAGTTGTGTGTGTTTACGGTATACAACCTATTCATATTTGCATGTTTGTTTGTCTTTGGAAAACTGTATTTGACGCCAACCCTGTCTGCAGACATATAATGTACAAGAAAGGGGTTAAGGTTAATTCGCACCGTTTAAGAGGTAAATATTCCAAACTAGACTTAGAAAGTTGCTAGCTGAAATACATGTCCCAAACCAGCTTATCATATTAACTTAAGAGACAAGCAAATAAAGTCATATAATTTTAAAATTTGTAAATATTAATGCTAAAGAAATTATGTCTGGATAAATATGACACATGATTGTGTCATTTTTCAGTGTTGATTTTTCTCATTACTGCAATGCATGTAAAGAATTACCAGTCCTGTCTAATAATAAAGTTGTTTTCACGGTGTCAACGCATAGTTTCTACAATTAAGTCAACACTATCATATCAGTTTTATGGTATTATGGTCAACATTCGGTTATAACATCTGCGTCCATCGAAATTCACCTCTGGAGTTATCTGCGTCACACGCACTTATTATTTACTTCAGTCAGAACACCGGCCTTAAAACATTTTAATTTAATTTGGGGCCAAGTACTCCAGTGGACAAACTCTAACGTTGTCCACTGGCAATCACGAAATCTCTTTTATTTTAGCCCGGGTTGTCAGACAAGCGGTTATTCTGCTTTAGGGATCCTCGTTTTATCCATTACTATATGTAAACATCTCGTAAGGCTGGTCTATAAAAAAAACTATTGAGTTTATAAGGGGACATGATAGGCCATTTCTTTTTGTAGTAGTGTGGTTGTTCACACTTTGTCGCAAGGATAAGCGGGCATTCACAAGTGTTATAGGCTCTTGACGTGAAGTGTTTGATATAACCCGAATGCTTTCGGTATTCATTGGAACTCTAGTATCACACAATACTTCATCGACAGGGACAACTGTATACCACTACATACGAAAATCGTTACTCCTGTGACATGAATTACAGTGAAAACACATATTTGAATAAACGCCTAATGTAACAAGTATTGTTACATGATACCGACACAGATCTCTGTAACTGTTTTCTTTTTCTCTTCGGCTTATATGTTTCGTCGAAAATGTTCAATTGACAAATGCGTTTCAACACAAACAATTTCATAAAAAATATTCTGATATTCTGATGCCATATATATATAATGCATGTATATACATTGTGTAGTAAGGGGTATATTATTATTATTATTATTATTATTATTATTATTATTATTTATTGGTTATTATGATTATTTTTTTCATTATTATTGTCATCAGTACTTCGTTTATTATTTTTTTTATTATGTTTATTCTTTCCTTTGCATACCTGCGGCCTAGCATGGAACATCTAACGGGCCCGATGGTCGGGGCGGGAGAGACACCTCCTGGGCCGGACAGAGGACTGGGAAATCGGGGAATATCTGACTGGGAAATATCCGGCTCGCGGCACACCCTCGACCGATTAATTGGACCGATTTTGGCATTCGACAGGGGACTCGGTTAGGGACTACCATTGGAAATGGCGGGCTGTACCACGGAAGGTCGCATTTTGGACCCGGCGACCCTTTGACGTGACGTCATAATATGGATGACGTCGACGATTCGGTTTCGCGGAATTCCCAAGTGAAGCGATGTGTACTCACTGTACCCCGCCCACCCAGGGCATCATGGTTATAATATTACTAAATATCCAATCAGCATGTAAATACACTGTTTCTGGCATTATGGACTCTATACATTGTCGTTCCATCATATATAATCTCTGTACACGTTCCCACTTAATTACCACCTGGCGAAGAAGTCTTTCCACTTCGAAAGCTCGTGTGTTAATAAACCAGTTAGTCTATCTAAAAGGCGTTATTGTTTATCTTAACTTTCGCTGTACATTATTTATGTATATATATATATATATATATATATATGTTTGCCTTATTTTATTCGAGGTATATGCATTGACGATAAATATTTTGGAAACAAATTTAATTGAAATATTGATTAGTATTAGGCCGCCATACACTTCCATTGTTTCCTTATCATAATACATTCATCTTGATAATTCATGCATGTGATATCAATGCTCAACATAGGTTACAGGTTAGCGTTTTTAATAAACGATCTTGTGCATAATAAGAGCAATGAGATAATTAGGTAAGACCCATTGTTGCAATTATACATTTTTGCGAAATAATTATTATTAATTATAATTAATGAGAAAATAATCAAACAATCACATAACCCCTGTAATGAAAATATGACGTAGTTTCAAACATACTGATAGTCAACACGATGAGGAAAATCATCCTGTCAATGAAATATTGTTATACAGAAATCAATAGCAAAATGCAGAGTTGCAGGGTCATAACAGCGAATGAACAGCGAGTAACATTTAAAAAGAATTTTAAAATAAAATTTGATTTTACTTAAAACCAAATGTGTTTTGAATTCGAGGGAAGGACAGAGCTTTTGTCTCTGATTTTTTTCTCATTGACGTATGATGTGACTGGCCTTGCATTTCATTATATATTTAACGGCAAAGGCACTTGAAGTTGAAATTTCAATTATTGTAAAATTGGGACGTCAAGTGAAAATATGGTTATATGTAAGACATTGGAAGTGTCAAAGGTGTGGAATATTGGAAATATCTGCGCAGACCCTCTGCACGCTTAACCGAGCAGAAGCGCACATATGTGACCTCAGTATATGAATTAAAATAATTTGTTGATAGCATCGCCTCCAACTCACCTGCACTAGAAGGCTAGTCTAACGTCCATAATTTTTTTTTTCGAGCCAACACAGCGTCAGTCCTTTTAGCCTTTTTATCAAATACATGTTTGTGTAATTACTAAAGTTAACGGTGGCTACGGGGATGTGCTAATGGAAACGTCATAATAATATTCTTTACCGGTGCAACAACCGGTCATACGCACAAAGACAACTGTGTGCTTCGAATGGCATATGATTTAAATTATTCATTGATTTTCATATTCGGCTTAGTATACTAGAGGTAAAATGATTCCCGTAACGTCAACTGTTGCGAGCGTTGGCAGCCATTGAGTCGAAAGGTCTCATGCATGTATACTGACCCTGACAATATATCGCAGTTTATCAGGGCAGGTGCGCTGTTCTTCCTAGTGTGAGATTTGTTATACAATTAAAATTAAGCCTGAAGTACTAACACCTAGGAATATAACACACCCATTGCTTCGATATACCTGTCGAAATAGTTCAGACATTTTAACCATTGCGAATATAGATGTAAATAACTAAACATACCTTTCATTCTGTACACAGTTTGTAATAATGTTACTAATTTCTTGAAGTTCCAGACGTTAAAAGTAATATGAATTTATAATATTTATATTGAGTTTTTATACTATTTTATTTTCAATTGTGCTGACTACAAAAACATGTTTCATTCCATGCAATATTCTGTTGTAAAGAAACCAAGAAGCATTTTCACAATATAATGGTTACATATATGTTATATTATGTACATAATGTGTGTCCTTTACCCTCCAACCCGAACGAAAAATACTCGGGCCTGCAAACATTATCCATTACTTCCTAAATGTTTAGAAAGCAGATTTTCTTTCTAAAGGAGGGGGTGGCCCTTTTAATAACCCCAATCTTTGCAACTCCGATCTCTCACTTAGCAGCCTCGCTATATGAGGCCATTCTTTATAAAAACTCATGAAATTGGTGTGATTTACAAATTACTAATTTCTTACAATTGTTGCACTGAAAGTCATTAAATATCATCAGTATCAAGAAAGAAGCATCCCCAGACTTATATATGGCGTTCTTAACCGATTCCTCGGCTCGTGTTAGCTTAAGCTGACGGATGTGTACAAGGCACACTCCTCTTAGACTCACAACACGTGGTAATTTTTTGTGCATGTGCTCCACTCAAAATGGACCCAGCTACGGTTATACACAGCATGACGCTCAATCTTGTCATGGCGTGAATTAAGAAAGATACAAATAAAAACACATTTATTGTTATAAAGCTGTGATTCAAGCTGATAAAGGCCCTTGCTCCTAGATTAAAAAAATACTATTAGAAACAGTCATGGTTTATAATAATATATAAATAAATATAGAAGGTAGTGTTATAAATACATATACGTATATATATATATATATTTAAACTTACCCTTGCACCGTCTCTCCCATCTAGCTACGTTTACCCATACAAATAAAAAAAATTATATAGCCTTGGGAGGATAATAGAGACACCTGACCTGTCTCATTAATTTTGCCACTCATAAGCAATTTGAACATTTCCTTCTTGATATTTTACATAAACCTTGCCCACTTCATTCAGGGTCGTAAATGTACCAACGAGGTCATTAAGTGCAATCATAAACAAGTAAATGGAAGGTTTTAAGGGAATCACAGGGTTACGGGACCAACCTGGCGACATACATAGGCGTGTAATTTAATTAGTACTTGGAATGAGGACTGGCCGAATAGTGGATTGCATGCTCCATCGCCAAGCATTACTCCCCAACGTTTATAAGTTCAAAGAACTTTGGTCGTGTTTGTATAGGTTGAATACAAATTGCACAATCAATCGATGCATTTGGGTATTTCTACATCTGAATACATCACGACGATCATTAGTTGACAAGATATTAATCTAGAATAGCCTCCGATCACCTAATTATTCGTTATATTCAACTTTTTCACTTTGATTGATAAAAGATGCAAAATTGATGGTACATTCCATACAGATGTATATACCATGTCCATACCTATGCATTTGACCTAAGACGTGATTGTGCTACCTCTCTCTCATACGGGTTTCCCAAACGTATTATTGTCTAGGGTCATCTCAAAGGAAGTCTTCAGCATAATGTGTGTGTTAGCCGATCCTCCCTGGATGTAGATTCAGAGCCGCATTCTTTACAACGTGTCAGGCAGGGAAAGCTCTAGGATATATTTTCCACATATTGGAGCTATGCTAACCTGCAAGATCCCTATGCTCATCCAGTCTCAACATTCTAGTTGTGTAAAAAATCAGGTTATTATCTCAGGGTATCAGGGCCTTCCGCATCAGGGCCTTCCGCATGGAATACATTATCACATGCCCTGCAAAATATTGAAAGTCTGACCGTCTTAACATAAGTTGCTGGTATAATCATACGTTTATATATATATATATATATATATATATATATATATATATATATATATATATATATATATGTACCTATAACTAAACTAAATCATACCGTGCATTTTTGGCGACTTGGTCTGAAATAAATGAAAGTCATCCCTGACAAAGGACATATGTCCAGACTGAAATACTTAAAGACACACTGGAGAATAAAAAAGGGCCGCAAGATTTCGTGGCTGTCAGTAACTCAAATTTAAATACATGTCAAGACACATCACCCATAGTCATGAGAAAAGTCACCATGCTTGAAATCTAGGTCATTTTCTATTGTTGGTGAGATGCATTTTAACTCTAGGTATCAAATGCGACCATAAAGTTATCCTATATTATTTTTTTCTCCAATATATGACGATGTTGCTCACGATCCGGCCAGCTTTAAGTGACGGCTGTGAATAGCTGGATAATTTAAGTTTATTCAAGCGAGTTTCTCTGTCTGCCTAGACGTATACCAGTATATATATATGCATGAATTATTATATTTTTTCATGTTTGAAGTGATAAAATAAATTATTTTTGTAGATATGTTTAGTTTCAACGTCACAGTGGACTGTCAGATTGCACAGGTTTGAAATGGCAGTTGGGGATAACGTGACATAAAGCCCCAAACGTAAACAGTAACAGACTGCACGTATTTTAGTAGGCGTGTCTTCTCCAAATACAGTGAAATCGGTGTCGTCTCATCAAAACTCTACGTCCACTGAACTGAAATCATGAATATTTATACTCATGAAGCACCTCAATGGAACATATATCTCAGTTTAAATTATTGTTGATTTAAACTCAGTTGAAGGAAGACAGCTGATTTTATGATCGAATGAGATTGTTTTTAATAGGTTTTTATTTATCTCAGACAATCAAGAAATATTTTATTTATTTATGAGACTATAATTCCTTGTATAAAGCATCAAATTAGAAATCCGATGCCTATGCAAATGATGTATTATTCATTTATTATAATAATTTCCAAATAGATTTTTATTACCCGATTGACAGAACAGATTAATAATCCTTTGTCGCCGCATTTATCTCCTATACAATGTCACTTAAATTACTTGTTCTAGAAATATATCCGAACTTATCTCTCTGTGCCGGTGCATCGTCATAATATACAAGGATCATTAAAAAAAATACAAAAACAACCCCCCCTCCCGACAATTAGATTACATCATGGACACTTACTGTAATTTTGATCATGTACTGCTCGTTACAATAAACTTTCATCTGTGTATGCACGCAAAGGCATATATATTATTGTGCTGAAAAAAAAATACTCAATTTCTGTTAATTTTAATTTATTTATGCTCATGCAAAGGCGCAACCATACAAGTGCCGCGTCTTTATCTGTAAACATGGGGTGAAAGAGAACGTTGGCTGATACGTGGTCGATAATAAATGTAATGCAAACCAAACTTTTATTTATCTCTCTGGCTACGGATACGATAAAGTGTAAATTGCGGTGGATCGCAGGCCAGGCCATGTTAATTTTGTTCACTGCCTTTGCGCTTCTGTCATATCTATTATACAACTATCGCATGTGGTAAATAATATGAGAGCATTTAAAAGAAATTTCTGGAAAAACCATTGATACGCCTACCTTGTTCAAATGATGTATCATAGAACACCTAGGTTAAAGGATAAATCAATGCGTAGACCACTCGATAAGCCATGCTGCCGTCAGTGTCAAAATGTGCTCCCGTTTCGAGGTCATGTCAAACCAGAAGGCTGACGTAACCCAATTATCCAAAGACATTTCGAAGTTCATACACACAGATCAGCATTAAGAAACAAAGTTGTTGGTTTATAACGTATAATGAAGATATAATTTATAGTGCTTTGCTGGCTATTTTACCCTGCACTGCAGTTATCGTCTGAGCTCAGGCAAGTACATGTGCATGGAAATGGTGTCAAACACTATGTCACTCTGCCCCGATTACCATATAAAGCAGACGCGCACTACGCATGCGACTCGATGTCGCCGGATCGGGCGCTAAGTTTCAAATTATTTCTGGTAAGTCAAAGATAGTAATATGTCTTCAGATCTTACTCTGTTCATTTATATAGTGTTCATCATGTAGTATGCTGATAATTTAGGTGCAAGTTGTGGTTTTTAACCAGGGTCAAGGACCCCCATAACACATAGCAATCCACTTGATTTACAGCTTTTAGTTAAGGGCAAAGAGAATTGTGTTACGTGTATTGATCCTGTTGCAAATATAATCATTCTCCGATTATCTGATCATTTTCTGTACTCATCTAGTACTCAAAGTACTCTCATATTGGTTTGTGTAAACTATATTGTTTCTTGCCTAACTGAAATAAAAGAGAGAAAGCTATACCAATCATCTACTTAAAGCTATATATACCAACTATACTTTTTTCAGTTAATCCTGTTTCAGAAAACGGATTAAGGGACAAAGCTAAGCATTTAAGATTGACAACAGTTAATCATAAAATTAATTGGTACTATTTCCTGATTGTCATTATAACGGATTATGTTACTGTTGTTCACTGTAGTATAGTAAAAGTCCAATGCAGCGGGTACGGCGTATGAACCGTAATTAAATATATATTTTGGCTGGCTTTAGGTTTTTTCAATGCATAACAATTTCTACCGTCTAAAGGTATTTGTTTCCCTTGCACTAGAAAGGCATCCTTTTCAAGTACATTAACACAAATAAACAAAACAATGAGCGGCTTGCGCAATCGCAGATCACAGACACACAGCTGTTTAATATTGGACTGTTTCATTTGTGTGCACTTATTTGCAATTTTCCACTTTAAATTCCCACCGAATATACCTCATATACATTTTTACAAGTGGATCACGAGTGATTGATGCATGTTTATACAGTTACTTCTAAAATGTTAACATTTTCTTCTAACATATGTTTAGATATACAAATAGGCCGATTCTCCAGCTGTTTTAATGTTTCCTGCATAAAATATTGCTTTAATGCTCTATGACATGAAACTGCTTTATATGTATCGAACCATTAAATATTATAACCCGCTGCATGAAACTAAACAGGACATATTTTCTATGTGGTCAGGTATTGTTGTCATAAAATTATCATATATTCTGTTATTTTAAGCAAACGCTGAAAGTGAAGCCTAAATCATTTAGTTTAAGAATGCGAGCCACGACATATTTACCTGTATGCCGTTTTCTCCGCTCAGCATAGATTAAGTATATATATAAATGTATAAACTCTCTCCAGTTAAAAATGATAAACGTTCATCATGTTGTTTAATGGTAATGCGTAGGCGTGCGGACATTTTGGATGTTATTTGACATGATGCGCCTAGATTTATACCATAATTCAGGGTGTCTCAGGATATTTTCCGTTTTAACATATAATATGAAATAAACGTCTTCGACTACCTGAGACTGGAGGATAGTAACATTGTTGTTTACAACCGGGTGCCTGAGGAAGGGGGCCGAGCACCCGAAAGCTTGTGTACAAGAACCCACACACAGCTAGTCTTTTTCAAAAGGTGTCAACCATTTACATTACTTTTATTCAGCATGTGTTTATATCACATTTAATTGTCCATATAATTATCTGGTTAATTTTCATCAACGTCCTATGTTGCAGCATCACAAAATCACCAGTTGAAATCCATTGCCTTGTCCATTAACAATGCTTGAACTGCTTATAAATGCAAAAGTTAAAGTAAATTAATTAGAAAATTAAAACAAAAAACATATAAATGTAGCTGTCCATGTATCAACCAAACATTGTTATGAGGGTTATTATATTTATTGACGCATATACAGTGTACCAGATTATGTGGAAGACCTGGGGTGCAGGAGCTAATTTGATATAGCCAATTATTAACAATCAAGGGGATTGTGATACAAGGGTAAAAACATGAATCCCATATCAAAATGCATGGTTTACGCCTCATGAAAAGATAGAACACGTTGGGGGATTCCCGTATACTTGCAATAAAAAATGTTGCTGACAATGTTTGGGAATGTGTGAAGTGTACTGTTTCCTGTTTCAACGGGGTGGTAAAGCTATATCAAACATACCAGTTATGTAATTATAAACTCAAGAAAACAATTTATGTATTTCTCCTTTTATTTTATTAGGGTCAAGTCTTTACCCAAGGCAATCCAGATTAAGAATTAAATGAAAATAATCTTCAGAATAGATGCTTCAGGTTTAGATGTAACCTCGGACTTCACAAATGGAGCCTTGAAACTCCTCTCCGCAGTATAGGTCGTTCCATTTCCAGTTAAAGTACCGATGAATCTGTAGACAGTTCTCATCACGACCAGAGCGGTCCCTGTTACCTGGCTGACCAGGCTGCCAGCTGGTGTATGATACTTTGGTGTCTGTTGAAGCCCATTTCCTCTCTCCTTTTTTAAACTGGTCATTTCCACTTGTCCAATAGCCCCACGATCTATAATTTTCCAGTTCTAAAAATACATATGCATAAAATTATATTTATACATATATTTTTCTGTTATAAAATAGATGTTTAAGAAACAGATAAACCCATCATTTAAAATATCCCCAAAATGTCTGAAAATATAGCAATTAAAAAATATTACGGTAACATCTTATAAATTAGTGGCTATCGATTTTAAAATGAAGGGTTGATGGAGTAAAAATATGTAAAGGAACAGACCTGGCTTCTGCAAATGCGGTTCAAATGCGGTTTGATCGTCTCAGTCAAATGAACGTTTTCTCCGTAGGTTTCAATAGAAATACGGTCCCCTCTGAGCTTAAAACAGTTTCACCTGGCTTTTAACCCTGTTTAATCGTCTCAAGCCAACTTGTAGCATGATGGCTTGAACTGGCCGTTTATTCTCTGACCGTATTTGTACCAGTGGGTGAACTCCTTCGGACACTGCAATCCTAATAAAATAATGCACGCAATGAATAATGAAAAATAATCTAATTCATCTGCAATTATAAAGAGATGAAGCATTAAATTAAGTCGTAATCAAGGTATTGTCATGTTTACAATGCATTTGATAAATTATGATCTAAGGAAGATAAAATGTTTCGTTTTCGGATATTGTTTGGCCAGGCATATAATTTCCCTCCATATTAAGAATGATAGTGGATACTTTTATGCTGAATATTTAACTACAGTATGAGTATACTACGAAACATCCATTAAGTTAGTACTTACCGCTCGCATAGACTGCCATAAACACTATCAAAGAAAACAATCTCTTGAAACAAGGTCGAATAACACCTGCTCTTCACATAAAAGACATGATGATGGAAATTTAACAGTTACTGATTGCAAATACATGTAAAAGTTAAAATCACTTCCTTGCCAAAAAAGCAACAAATAATATAAATGTAAATAATGATTTATTTTATGATATTTGCATGTATTAAATGTCTGATTCATGTTAAAGAAACAAGGCAGAGTGCTATTGTTTGATACATCAAAATATTCGTTTCTTATCCTTGGGTCTCTGGAAATTAAGATCAAATTGCTGATTACAGACTGTCGACAGGACAATGAGACAAATCCATTAAAGTTGGGAAAGAATCGAAAGAAAAGACATTTTCTGATTTAAAAAAAAATTGATATTTTGTTTGATTTACATAATCTAAGCAAAACTCAATACCCTTACTTCTATCTCCAACAAGCACCAATCAGTATTTAAACACAAGGATCCCTTTCTGATATACATATATATATATATATATATATATATATATATATATATATATATATATATATATATTAAACGGTCATGCGGAGGCGTGCGGAAATAATTGACGTCACTGACATTCTGTATAGGTTAGAGGTGTCATTTTGACTTCATTATAGGAGACACATCACTTAATGAGATCGAATAATTAGTAGCCTCGTTTTTATAACCTGATGACCTCCTAGCCCCATGATACGGTTTCTGCAACCCCTGGCCCTGTTATCGACGAGAATTATGATGGTGGCATAGGTTTGTCCTGTGCGTGACTCCTCTATGAGATAAATGAAGAGGTCATTGTCCACAAAAGTGCAATTATTTTCCTTTACAAAGAGTTTTCAGTGCTGAGTGCACAAATGGGATTGTATCAATTAAAAAAGTCCTGTCTAGGACATATAACACGAATGCCGCTTAAGATTTGGTCACCCGTTTTGCTTCTGTAATAGATTACTTAGTCACTGAGGAATCCTCTGGACCTGATTAATCGTCTGTTCTGTGGATAAGAGTGATTGATTGAATGCAAATATCTGGCATTTCTGATGGCATGGAACAAATGGCATTGGTTTTAGCTCCCGATTTCAACCTCATCACTGTCATTATGCTGTATGTGGCAGTATCATACAGTATGGAGTAACCGATTACCAGATGACGAGATGTTCGGCTAGATGTAGGGCACCCTGGAGGAGGAAATTATCACCACTATGATTATCTTTGATAGACGTTGGTTTAATTCTTGGCAAGAGCGTTCTCCATAAGGGCGTCCTGATGTTGAATTTTTTTTAAGGAATGGTCGGCTACAATGCCCATATTGCCTTTTGACACTTGCTCTGTTTCATCCAGGTGTAGTTGAAAGAGCCGTTTAGTAAGTAGGTCCTCGAGGCGGGAGGTAAGGGCACCGACATACTTTCGATGCTTGGGAGCTCACGGCAAGTGGGAAAATTCCATGTAACAGGAATATCTTGGTCATTTCTGGTTGAACCACAGTCTTCATGCTACCAAGACAGGCATGTTCATCAGCAGAGTATCTTGCCTCTGTCGCTGACATTGAATAGCGTCTGGCGTACATTGCCCGTCTCGTGGCATCATTTCATGGAAATCAGATGTGTCCATTACTTTATCAACTGTGCCTTTTTGCTATGCAATAGCATGATTAATCGTCTGAGAGGAGATACGTTTACTGTAAATATCAGTTTCCCACTTTTGCCACAGTGATTTCCAAGTCATTACTCTGCGATATTATTACTACAGATTGTAAGGGCCGAAATAGTTCATCTCTTGTCATTGTAGGTTTGCTTATAGTTTTGACCTTTACAGTGTTTAGGGCAAACGACGGCAATCCGGAGGTAACAAAACAGAACCCAATTCCCATCGGCAATGTACTTTGTCATGTGTGTCTGTGCAAAAATACCAGAATGGCTATTTAAAAAAAAAAATCTGTCTGCCTGGCTGCCCGTGTGTGTGTGTCTCTCTCTCACGCTCTCTCAATTTCTAACCTCTGTGAATTTCTACCTCTATGAATTTCATTTTCAAAGCAAACCTCGTCATGAACGTGATTATTTGGTTGTCATTCATACCGCTTAGTGTAATTTACCGTGTTGTGATCAGCTGCTCAGACACAAATCTGCTTAACCGATATGTCATTTACTTATGGCAAGAAAAAAATTTTTATGGCAGTTAAGTGTACCGCCCAGATAGTCCTTCTCTTCCTATGGCTCAATAATGACCCCCCCCCCCCCTCCCCGCCCCACCATAGACCGGCTACTTACCCCTAATACACAAAAGACGTTTGAAGTTTAAGACTCTTATTCAACAAGCTAGTGGTAATGTCGGGGATGCAGGGGAACCTTTCTTTGATTGTGATTCTTTAAACGTATTCTATCTAAGTATAGACGACAGTCGGCTCCAGTCATCTGATGATAGAGGTTATGGGAACACACAAGCATTTATTGAGCTGAAAACTTGTGGTTACAGAAACCAAGGAACGAGACTGGTAGGCTTTTGTTCACGGGTGAAAATAAATATGCGTTCATCTAGTTGCTAAAATGTATTGCGTAGACGTGCGCACCTTTTGCATGTTGTCCTAAAAATTTCAAAGTTCAGGTTATTTTATATATAAACGAAACACCAGTCTACATATGACCTGGTGATGTTTTGTTTATTACAACATCATAACCTGTTTGGTATATGAAACAATATGGCTTTAATTGTATTCTTACTTTCTGAGCGGAGTTCAACGAGAGCTTGGTGAAAGAGTAATATAAAACTGAATTTGTAAGAAGACTATGAGCTTACTTTAAGCAGGAATATTTCAGATATCCCTTTGATCTGAATAATAAACAGTGTCCATTGTCATTTGACTTTCATATCTTCAATATGGAACACTTCTTTACATGCTTTATAGGAACATATACTTCCATGTAACCTTTCGCATGTTGTCTCAACCATACAATATATATATATATATATATATATATATATATATATATATATATATATATATATATATATTAATTCATGGAAAGTTCGCTTCATGTCGAGGAAAAACTGTAGTAAATTAGCGGGATTCAAGTATCCATAAAATGGGTTACTTCTAAAAGCCACAGAAAATGTGATATACAGCTTAAATAATGAATCGTATCTTGGAAAGTAAGTCTAGCTGCATCCCGATTTAAAAAAATGTGAATGATTCGTGTATACTTGTTAGAAAAAGGTGTTTTTTTCTCTATTTTGATGATTAAAAGGATACATGCATTAAAGCGTTCGCTTTCCTCACACTGGTTCTCTCCTTAGTTCTGAAATCTTGGAATCCATTTCCACAGTATTTACATTTCCATTTTCCATTTGTAGTTACAAAAGTAAATTAAGACATTTCTCTTATTGGCACAGTCGGTGTTTGCTGGTTCACTACTCGCATAATTGGCGTATGGACATTTGTTGTCTGTAGAAGCCCATCTCCATTCCCCATCATTAGGTTGGTCATTTCCTCTTGTCCACTAGTTCCACCCTTCATAATTTGTCGTTCTGAAAATATAAACAAATATAAACATAATTTCTTTATGTTTTTCCTTAGAAGTCCAAACGAAATTTGGCAGTCATTTCAGATATATCATTAGGACCTCAGGTTACATACTCCCTTAGAGCTGTTTATACAAGTACCAACTCTTTTTATACTCCCTTAGAGCTGTTTATACAAGTACCAACTCTTTTTATACTCCCTTAGAGCTGTTTATACAGGTACCAACTCTTTTTAAACGTTGCATGTAAAGACCAAAGATATATTTCAACCTCAAGGACTGTGGAAACGATTATCGCACACTGGGTACCATATGCTATGGATCGTATACATTCCTGAGTTAACTGTTTTGTTTTGTCCAGGTCTCCTCTTGTTATTGCTATATCACTCTTGCGATCAGGCAATGGATCTTTTTTGACTGTTTCAGCAATATTTTATTTTTCAAATAGTATTGATAAAAAGTCAGTAACTAGCCACTCACATTGAAATATTTTTGACAGCATTTTCCTGACAATCTTCATAGAACATTTGCTATGACCATAATTTCATGCACATCTTTAATGTATATATTTAACATCATTATATTTATTTTATGTTCATCTGCGATCATCAGTTAACGGCCCGAACCGGTAAAGAATTTAGAATATTAGACACGATGGTTAAAGCAAAACATTTTGTTTTGAAATGATGTCTGATGACCTTAATATGCCATAGAACTATGGGCTACACTTTAAAATAAATGTAGGCCTATACTGAGTTAGCAGCCTGTGTCCTTTACCTACCGGCTTGTAGTTTGCACTGCTGTTAAGTAAAATAAGACGCTGGATAAGTCGTAATATACGATGTACCAAATATTCGTAGGAGCGTTATGAACCGTTTCTGTAAGATTATGTTGAAGATGAACCTATTACCTTTCGTCTTAAGAATATATATTTCTTATACTTACCAACTGTTGAACGAATTTCCGCCATGTAACCCACTTTTCTAATCTCACACCCTAATCCCTAAACAAACAAAAAAATAAAACCGGATGAAGGTTTAAAGGATACATAACCTGGCGTTATTATGTGTTATCAAGCACTCCTGATCATTTTCGAAATATCTTTTCACTAATAATTTATATGCTACACGTCGCCCTGGCAAAAATAACTTAGTGTTGGGCACATACTAATGATAATAATTAAAAAAAACAATTATATGGTTTAACGTTTCATCATTGTAATATAAACAACTGGAACAATGACCAACTGTCGTTAGAGGTTGTCTTTTCTGGCCATAAAGCAACACATGAAAAAGTGATAAATATTATTTGTATGAGTGGGTACAGCAGCATCTTTATTTTGTTACGTGAATAGTTACAGTCATACATGAAAAGATTGGGGTAAAGACAAGGGTGGAATTTTGTTGTTGCTGGACAAGGAAACAAAAGAAAAACACGCGTCCGTTTGTAGGACATAGCTGAGTTACATTATCACTTTATACTGATTTATAAAATTTATATATTCATACCTTGAAGTAATTAAGGTTTCTCCATCACAATATGGCGGGTTATTACGTAAGTTCTACTTTCAATCTGACTATACTGTGGGCAGGGTCATCCGATATTATTACTATTGAACAAATAATTTGATGAAAACCTTTTAAACAATTCACTTTAAGGCAACCTCTATCGCTTTTAAACAAAAATGTTTACTGATCCAAAGACGGCGTTACACCCGGTGTCTAGTCCACTTAGCCGCTGCAGCTATATCGCGACCCTAGAATTAACGCCCGTTGGATGCGTTATGTCATTACAAACTAATTTTCCCGTTCCAGTTAGAAGCAACGACCTCGCAGTTAGTTTGATGAAGAGCTACTCTAATTTTAGAAAAACGCATTGTGACTTAATTTTCAGA
The DNA here is from genome assembly GCA_026874595.1 of Sipunculus nudus. NCBI lineage: Eukaryota > Metazoa > Annelida > Sipuncula > Golfingiida > Sipunculidae > Sipunculus > Sipunculus nudus. Next base: position 57,980,607 of record CM049322.1, on the reverse strand, counting down.
TTGCTCCTCGCTCTGAATAATTCACATTTCTTCGGTTCAATATTGATAAGGCCTTCGCTGTCAGTTCTTCACACGATGCCATTTCAAAAATGGCAATGCCGTCCTGCGTTAATCTAGCTCCTTTTTAATAATTGCTGTAAATCGGGAGAGTTGTTCACGCGGCGCCATTCAAATAAAGACAATGGCGTCACTCTGAATTGTTAACACGGCTCCACTTTAATAAGGACATATTCGACTTCTCGACAACCTTAGTAAATCCCTAGTTTAAACCGTTATATTTTTCAAATTTTTATCTAACACCCAAAAGGTATGTTATGGCGTTTGTCGAATGAATTAGTTAATTTTATCAAATTAGCTAATTGTAGACCTTGAATTTAGGATAACGAGCCCGTGTATGCTAGTGCAGGCGTAGTATGTAAACCTAATCAGGTCATATCTGTTCAATAATTCCAATAGACGCAACTAAAACGCAAACACGCATATCTTTGTGGCAAAATTAAAACTGGTCGCAATGAACTGCGACATGCTATTTCTTCATAAGATAACGATATGTTAAGAGTTCCGGTGTGTATGGTCCAGTACATAACCTCGACATCTTTTAGACATAAACTCTGCGAAGGGGTACAATGAAAACCTCCTTAATGGTACTTAGTTCCTCTGTCAGGAGGCTTGGCATATGTGAACAAATGTCCCTCACAACAATGGTCTAACTACTACTTCTTGTAAGTGGTGGGTCTCAACCCCGATTGGACAACTTCACAAAACAAGTATATTATATTCTACATTCCTCCATTCATATATAATTAGTCATATGTCCTTTATAATTTTTACTTTTTAAAAGTAACATGAGCCCTAGAGTACGCGTATAGGTGTGTGTGTGGAAATGAATGTGGGTTAATATTAAACGCAACCTTAGGGGATAATTACTCAAGTATCCTTATCTGTCGTAGGGAAAAAAACGTAATCAGTCCCTGACCATACATTTATTTCATAAATACCCGTAAATCCCTCGCAGTCAGTTTTTGAAGTGGCTCTATTTCAACCATGACACCGCCGTGGAGTTTATTTGTTCACACGTTTCCATAAAAGTCATTATGAGGGCAGTGAATAAAGATTTCAATTGGACCTAATTTATATATATATATATATATATATATATATATATATATATATATATATATATATATACAAACCTCACTATATAAAAGCTTTCCGCTTATATTCAGTTGTTTAAATTAGACTCGGTTTCAATTAATTGCTACAATTCGTTGCCTTAAATGATAAAAAGTGTCCCATTTTGTAACAGACTTTCAAAACCATCAACATCAAATTCAACCAAATTTCGCACATGCGCATTCAAAACACTCTGATTACACGTTTTTGCATGGACACGATCCATGTTAATCATCTGATCAGAATTTACTCAAACTCATTAGTATGTATGCTTAGAATAAATAAGAAATTATTTATTAATCAACAATGCTAATGATTATTATTGGATTTAAACGGGTTGAATTAATATAGTGACATTTAATTGGAAACACACTTAATTGATATCACCCACATGCTTAGTATTTTCTCAGTTAAATCATAAATCCAGAGGGGGATAGTTCTCTTATATTTTGTTTGTTTTGGCCTTCCCTCCTCTCACCTCATTTTTAACCAATTGCGACACTTTCCGTTGACAAAGAAGAGGATATCATGAAGTGATCAGAGAAGATTGTGGAAAGGTCATGGGTCAGCTAAGTAAACGATATTAATATGTGCGGTCTCCTGTTGGATAGTCATATTAACAAATCCTGAGAAAAAGCATCTTGTTGATACTTATTCGGGAGTATATGTTGTCATATAAGGTACAATGTACACATTCCTTGTTAAATAACTATCCTCTTGTCGGAAAAGCATATGAACTGATTAGGTAATTAGGGGGGATTGTGGAGAGGTCATGGGTCAGCTAAGGACACGATATTTATATGTGCTGTTTTCTCTTGAATAGTCTTATTAACAAATCCTGACATAAGGCATCCTGTTAATACTAATTCTAGAGTATATGTTGTCATGTAAGGAACAATGTACACATTCCTTGTTAAATAACTATTCTCTTGTTGGAAAAAAAATATTGAATAACTGATTAAGTTATGAGGGGAGATTGTGGAAAGGTCATTGGTCATCAACGTAAACGATATTTATATGTGCTGTCCTCTGTTGGATAGTAATATAAACAAATCCTTACATAAAGCATCTTGCTGATACTTATTCTAGAGCATATGTTGTCATATAAGGAACAATGTACACATTCCTTGTTCAATAACTATCCTCTTGTCGGAAAAACATATTAACTGATTAGGTAATTAGGGGGGATTGTGGAAAGGTCATTGGTCAGCTACGTAAACGATATTTATATGTGCTGTCCTTTATTTCATAGTCACATAAACAAATCCTGACATAAAGCATCCTGTTGATACTAATTCCAGAGTATATGTTGTCATATAAGGAACAATGTACACATTCCTTGTTAAATAACTAACCTCTTGTTTGAAAAAATATAGATAAACTGATTAAGTGATTAGGGGAGTTTTGGAAAGGTCATTGGTCAGCTACGTAAACGACATTTATATGTGCTGTCCTTTATTTCATAGTCACATAAACAAATCCTGACATAAAGCATCCTGTTTATACTAATTCTAGAGTATATTTTGTCATATAAGGAACAATGTACACATCTCTTCTTAAATAACTATTTTCTTGTTGGAAAAAAGATTAACTGATCAAGTGATTAGGGGAGATTTTGGAAAGGTCATTGGTCAGCTATGTAAACGATATTTATATGTGCTGTCCTCTGTTGGATAGTCATACAAACAAATCCTGACATAAGGCATTTCGCTTAAATAACTATTCTCTTGTTGGAAAAATATATTAACTCATTAAGTGATTAGGGGAGATGGTGGAAAGGTCATGGGTCAGCTACGTAAACGATATTTATATGTGCTGTCCTCTCATGGATAGTTATATAAACAAATCCTGATATAAAGCATCTTGCTGATAATAATACCAGAGTATATGATGTCATATAAGAAACAATGTACACATTCCTTATTGAATAACTAATTTCTTGTTGGAAAAATAGATAAACTGATTAAATGATTAGGGGAGATTGTGGAAACGTCAATGGTCAGCTACGTAAACGATATTTATATGTGATGTCCTCTTTTGGATAGTCATTTAACACATCCTGACATAAAGCATCTTGCTTATACTAATTCCAGAGTATATGTTGTCATATAAAGAACAATGTACACATTCCTTGTTAAACAACTATCCTCTTGTTGGAAAAATAGATTAACTCATTAAGTGATTAGGGGAGATTGTGGAAAGGTCATGGGTAACCTACGTAAACGATATTAATAGGTGCTATCCTCTGTTGGATAGCCATATGCACAAATCGAGATATATGAGACATCTTGTTGAAATTATTTCCTGAATTATGTTTACGATTTTAATATAGATGGAGAAGAAAAGGCACTCATAAACCATAATATGAGACTGTTACGGTATAGATAAGTAAATCGGAATTGATAATGATGTTTAAAAAGGTGCACATGTTTGGAATTTTCAGTAAGATGTATGCTTTGTATATTGCAGGTTATAAATTAATCTTATAATAGGGTATCAGTTGCAATGCACGCTTAACACTTATCAAAGCTTAAGTAATTTCTTATTCATAATGTTATGTTTAAATTGAATTTTAACAATGCTGTTAATTTTAGGTGCGTCAGTCAGAAAAGCTCCCCGACAGCTACAAGGCACACCCCAGGACCTATCAGGCCCTATAAATCCATATTTAGTAAAATACACCACCAAACGGATACCTTTGACAAAAATGACAAATACATTGTGATACGAGGCTTTCCAAAGATATATCTGAGGACACTGATTGTGACAATGTTTGCCTATAATTACCTTCCTGTGTTGAAATTCCTTTTGACAAAAGAATTGACATAATGATTATTTTGTCAAGATGATTTCTTCATACCAGTATACAATAGGTATACTGTAAGATATTTGTTATTACTTAGATACTACTATGTCAGCGTTGTTATTTGTTCATTTACCCCACCTGCAGGCGTTCAGCGCATAATTTTAACAGGTTTATTGATAAAAGAGGACTCGCAATTGCCATGTATAGTTGACAGCATATCTCCAACGTTTGTCAAAGGACCTGTCACTGCTTCTGTTTACAATCACATACTCGTTCTAATAAGTTCACAGTATCCACGTCATTACGGATCAATACCTTGTGGTTTAATTTGAACCTTGTGATTTATTTTGTACTCTCATTTCAAAACACAACAGCGCGCAATATGGATACGGTGTTGTCTTGTGTATTGAATAATACATGTTTACATCTGTGGATACCTTCATATATGCTCAGTCAGGATTGTAAAGGGTGTTAACGTACACTTACAATATACATGCACAGTGTATGTCACTTTTTTAATTTTATGTAATGAGCTGTGTATACCTCATCTTTTCATAAATATCCTCTCCTTGACAGAACAATATGACCACTTGAGATTGTGGAAAGTTCAATGCGGAAGTAATGTAGCCTGATACACGTGTAATAGTGATGGATAGTAATAGAAAAACCCGAAACAAGACATAACTGTATTCTGTAAAATTTTATTGCCGATGCTTTTTCTTGTGCAAGAGTTTATAACTGAAAAACACATTCAGAAGCAAATTGATTGCTTAGCCATTGACTGACAATTTTACCATATAGGCCTGGATAGTGGTTATATTTCACCTAAGGCGGAAAAATGCATTAACATTGATTGAACTGAACACCTCCACACAGAAACATAATTTGGTAAAGTGCGAAAGAAGGACACAATATATAACCAAGGTGTTTATACGACTTGAGTGACAAGTCCCAGCGGCCCAGGCAAGCCCCGACACTAAATTGCAATTAACACGCGATAACCCAATCAACCCTATTTTGCACCCATTGTGTGGAGGTGTCATGCACGGCACTTGCAATGCCATTGGTCCTTCCCGCGTGTCCCTTGTACTTGACGGGCATCACGACAGGCATTGCCGGCATAAATCTAGTTACATAGCGGTAAATTCCTGGAGTTACATCGACATAAAATATGTATGGCCAGACAGTTTGTGTTAATTAAAAAAAAAAGCGGACCACATATATTCAGGTGGAGCAAGTATAGGGAACTCACTTGAGCAACGTTGGGACTAATGCAGCCGTTCATCGTCAATATTTACTGAATTATACGACGCATCACTGATAAGAAATTGTTAAGTTTTTTTTTTCGAATAAATGCTTAATCTGTCTTAGTTCACATCAATTGACCGTGAATTTAATTGATAAGCAGCGGTGGTCACTCGCGGTGTCATTTCAGGAGCATATCGCCTATGTGCTCCAATGCAAAGTTATTGTTCAGGCATCTCAGGCAAAGAAGCGGTTTCATGCAGGGATATCCATAATGAAAGTTTTATATGCTTGAGTTGAAAATTATTTACTCATAAGTCAATAGCCAAATGTTTAATTTACGTTGTCGAAAAATAATTAGGGTTCCGGAAACGAACGAATGGTTCTGAAGGGCGGTCATTCACGGACCGCTGGTCTTATCAGGCAAGCCAAAGAGAGACAGGCATCCTGCCGATTTCTTCCTCATTGAGTTCGTGTTATGTTTATGTTTTCGTTTTACATAGAAAATATTATGTGAGCACTGATCGAGAAAAAGATTTTATTTCAGAAAAAAATACACTGTTTCCGTTCCTAATCAGAGACCGCAGATAGAGAAAAGATTTAATGTAGAAACTGTCAAAAGTTGATTCGTTAAAGCAACATAACTGTATCAAATTATTGATCAGATACTCTGATAATACAATGCTGATACTATTTTGTGTTTATCAAGAATAGGTAAGGTGCATTTATTTTACAAGGAGTGCCAGTCTCGTGGCTCTTCTTTTCTTTCAACAAGCCTTTTCACAAATGGAAGCTGCTTTCCACCCACAAGGTGCGTCGATCCCTTTCCATCTGGTGGGTTTATACATGATCATACAGTGTTGCTTAGAAGCAGCAGCATTGTTCGGTTCACCGGGCTGCCAGTCTTTGAATGATAACTTGTTGTGATTGGCCACCCATTGCCACACTCCCTCAGAAGATATGTCGTTCCCTCCTGTCCAAAAATAACCCTGCTGATAATGCAGCTGAATGATTCTGACCAGGTGGTCGTTCTCGCCTTTTGTTTCGATGCTGACCAGATCTGCTTCATGTTTGTGACAGATTTTCTTTGCCTCCAGCCATGTGTAAGCAGTGGTGACGAACATGTAGCAAGAAGGGCTTGGGACATATCGGTATGTAAAGCTTCCGAGATGATCAGCGCCTGGAACATATAAGTTGCACACATTAAGAAAGTAAATCAGCGGTTACTTGTTATGATATTAATGTATAAACTTAAATGTAGAAACAACTAGCCAATCAAATTAGTTTTCCCTTATGTCGACTTTCTTGTGTTCAAGAGGACCCTTTCATATTTTCAGATAAAAGGGATCATACCTGATTACCATCATGAGTGAATTTAATAATTATATACTTACAACATGCGGAAAGCGCTATCGCTGCCACTAATAGAAATGTACAGTTCCCATATTCTTCCTGAAATGATGTAATGAAGATAATGAAAATTATTTTTTAAAAAATCATTGACCGAAAAAAAAAAAAACAAGGGGTCTTTTTTTCAACGACTATCGAAAGGGTAAACGTTATTTTATAAGTAATACAATCAAATCAGTTTCACTGAAGCTTGTGAGTGTCAAATAATCGCAACAAATAAACAGAACAAAACTGAATTTGCATGGCGTTTCTTGAAATGAGAATCAATATCCCCTAGGATTGTTACTTACTCATACGGGCCCTCAAACTTATTACATTAGAAGTATGGGGGGGGGGGGGTTATATTTTACAATTAACCAGGCATGATAGGGTGTGATAAGATCCCCCCTCCCCTCCCCACAGGATTAAGGTTATTCAGGCACCCTGCTCCCCACCTTTCATCGGACTACTGCTATAACTGACAACTACGCTGCCCAAGCTGATTTTTTTTTACAGTACGTTGATTCACGTAAACTTACGACTGAATTGACATTTGCGAAAAAAATCCCAACCCTGCTTTGGGCAAATACATACTTTCTTTCAATCATTGGACCTCGGGGTATATTAATATATTTGGAACGTTAAATATGTTATTAAATAAATATATGATGATGATGATGATGATGATGATTATTATTATTATAATATTATTTTTATCATTACCATTATTGTTATTATTATATGCGTATTTACTATTATCCATCTCTAAACATACTCATGTGTATGTATATAAATAAGACATATGATATTTTATGGATAAACTTACCAGTAAATGGTTTTCTGTAAAGATCTGTCGTCTTAATATGCACGAATTGTTAAAATACTTATTTATACAGATTTATAATAAGCACGACATGACGTGCAAATATGAGTTCATTAAGAGGCGGAGTCAAAACTATTCATACTCCAATCATGTGAAGGGACCGGGTTGGGTGATTAAAAACCGCGTTCAGATACATATTCAACAGATTAATCATTGGTGTAATAATAAATTAATTCAATCATAATAGTATATTACTTTTCCTGAACCATGCCTATTGAGATGTCTGTCATTTTAATAATGTGACTGATACGATAAACAAGGATTCTGAAGTTAATAGGATAGTCTGTGTAATCTATATGAATATTATGTTTGTCAGGTTTTCTACGGGATCTTCAAATGATACCATATTCATTTAGAAAATGGGTGCATGCTATATATACGTGTGTCTTTATAGCTGGAAATCGGCGTGGTACAATGGTGCGTTTTATGTTGTATTTGACCAATGGCACTTCAGCGTAATATGTATCATGACTTCATAGTCCCTTCGACTTTTTTAAAAGAAATTAAGCAAAACGTTGTATGTCTCGAATTCTTCATTTTAATTGTAATCAAATTTAAAGTACCGAAGGGCCTCAGTAAAAATCACATTAGGTGGCAAGTGCACAAAGTGAGTTTCAGCATTTTGACAAATGATGTGCATTGGGCTGTTCCTATTCTGGTGACACGAGAATTATATTCTGGGGGATGTGACCTGGTAAAAGTAGGTAAATGAAGAATAGTAGGGTTATCCAAACATTTAAGTTCGATGAATGCCCTCTCCTTTGTCATCTTCAACTTCGGTGATTTGTTTTATCTTGAGAAATTTTGTGTTTAAACAGAGAGACCGGGTGGCAACTCTTTACAATTTTGACCGTCGATAGAGCCGATAAAGGTGATTTTCAGAGACTGCAGGTTTATGATGTTTATTTAATTATGTTTCAAAACTTTGTTTTTAAGATTTGAATTTGGACAGGCATATCGATATTCCTCCCATGTTAGTCACTATGTACTTGGGCAACATGCTACAGCATGTAGACACATATCACAGGATACGAGGCATTTTTGTTTACATCGATGACCGGAGGCCAGAAGTTATTTTGTTCTTTAGAGTGGGATTTCACTTAAAATTCAAAAATATATGGGATTATCCGGTTATTTATTTGAAAACCGAACTACTTATAAACAGCTTACATGAGACCATGGTTTACCCTGTGCATTTATTCATATCGTGTTTGAATCCTGAGCATTGTTGCCAAGGATAGATGTTTAGGAAATGAATCAAGAAGCAGATAAACCAAATTATTCCTATTTACCCACAGTAACATGTATGCAGTGCAAATATTTTTAGCTGCTAACTTCCTTGCCAGGACGTATGATCAATTAGACAATTACATTTCAATATTATCAGGTATGAAGTACTTGTATCTATCTGAACTAAAAGAGAATGCTTTTAGTATGAAAGGTTATTCAGGCGAAATATTAAGTGCACACGTTACTATTTCCTTCATATCATGTCAAATTAATTCAAATTATATTAAGAAGCAAAGTTTATCTCTCCTTAAACATATAACGGGAAGCTAACCGAACAAAGGATCCATTAATCGATTTGGCAAAGTCTATCTGTTTTATAAGAGGACCTCGGAAGTGAACTTAAAGGTTTAATGTAAATATTGCCTATTTCTATTGTATATCTCCACTTATGTATCACTTAGTTGGGGACCTCATTATTCAAATAATTTTAAGTCTGTTGATTCTGACGCATGCAACTTTACAACCAAACCAAATAAAGTATGATTTAATAAAAATATAAAAATAGATGACCTACATAGTGACGCGACCAGGATATTAATGACTAAATGACAATTGTTCAGGTTTATAAACCTAGCCAATAGTACCTATATGTTTACATAAAACTCTCATTATGTATACTCCATAAATGAAGTGGGTTAAGGATATCCTCAATACTCATCAAGGTCATCAGTTCTCAATGCAAAGTCGCCATGCCGACACTCGCAGTTGTAGCATTATGACGTCACTTCGCTGGTTCATCTACATGTGTGTGAATACACATATTTTTTTTTATATCTGTCAGAGCCTAGTTGATGAAACAGTCGACCGGAAAATCGAACATCATGGGTATGATTCCATCGGTAGTGAACCGATGTTTCTGTGCATTTTATTTCCATATCAATATACAATGTACCAGCATGGCATATTATCCTTCTTTCTCATTCCCTATCACTATGTATGCGTGTGTGTGTGTGTGTAAGGGGGTGTTTGTGTGTGTTTATAAGTGTGAGTACCGAGCTAGCTAGATAGATAAGCAGACCGATAGATAGAGATATTTATTTTGGAAATATGTATTTTGTTGAAGGGGGGGGGGGCAGTATAAGTCAATTTGAAAATACCATATAAATTCGTCTGTTCTCCTTGGTGCATGCACAGTCGCCGTGTCGACACATGCAGTTGGTAGCACTCTGACATCACTTAGCTAGCCCTTGTAAAAGTGTGCAAATACACAGAGGGGTTGGGGATTTGTCTCAACTTAGTGTCTGAAGCAACCGACATGACATCTAAAGATCATGAGTTCCATTCAATCGACAGTGAACCAACTTTCTAATTCCATCGCCTTTACAGTGATTCGTTATGGTTATTCATCCATCTGTCTCTCTCTCTCTATCTCTCTTTCTATATATGTGTGTTTGTTTGTGTTTGTTTGTATGTGTTTATGTGTGAGTGGTTAGCTAGCTAAATAGATAAGTAAATTAAAAGATAGAGAGATTTATTATTGAAATATGTAAATTTTTGGACCTGAAGTGGGAGGCAGTTTAAGTCAATTTAAAAACACCACTCTGCACTCGCTTGCAAGAACTTGCACCTTAAACTACTTTTATGTATCTAAAAGACACATTAAGGACACCAAGACTTATCTGAGCATCATAGACTTGATGGAAGATTGATCAATTTCACCGACTGTGAAGAAATATGAGGTGATCGTCGCCTTTTGTTTATCCACATAGATTTTAGCTCAGCTGACATTCAGTATTGCTGAGCTATAGCGATCAGCTGACTTTCAATCGTGCTTAGCCTCAGCTGCCATCCTTTGAACATCGTCCTTCAATATATCATTTGTTGCGAAAATTGTAAACTGTATGCAAAAGGGCCAGTAACCTGAACATGTGCAGCTTCAGAGGTAATTATAAGATCCCCTTGCAGACTTGAAATTCGAGTTATTTGGGAGTGATATAATACCTTAGGGATAAAATAAGATAGCAAATGGTCTGATATCTCTAGACAGACTGTTTGGATTGTTCTTAACTTCAGGTCGCTTGGAAATCATCGACAGTTTTATTTAAACCAAAGATTGCTTTTGACACCTTTGAATTTATTTTTTGTGCCTTTTTAACTCCGTCACCTGCAGTTTTTTTCGTTAATGGGGCAAAAGTCGAAATCACAAGGGCAAGGATCATAATCCTTATCACTCTCATATGTTATGAAAAGATTTTCTTGGAGACCAGAACATAGGTTCCTGTGACCTTTATTCTCCGAGTGATTAGACATAACACCTCAGAAATAAAGTAAAATGCACACAAATGGTCCCATATCTCAAAGATTGTAATTCATTGAGAGACAATGTCTTGCTCTGGAGTGGACTTTGTACATATTTTAATTTTGCTCGTATGGATGATTATTTGATATTCATAAGTCATGCATTCGAAGTGGTCACATCCGCCCAAATACAAGTTTAACCCTTGCCCCTAATTTGAAGATTTTAAATGCTCATACCGTCAATTATAGTTTCTGATTTAGCCCCGTGTTGATTCATTAGAACTTTTAAATATATTCTTGAAATTTGATATAAACTTTTAAAATATTCCATACCACATCCCTGTACTTTACTCACTTTGTATCTCGAGAGGACTATGTAGTCCTAGATCGGGTCATGTTAAGTAAGCATCGATTTTTTTAAAGCGATGCACGTTCAGGTAAAATTCAATATATTTTATAATATATCTATGTACAGTTGTATATATAATACAAGTTATATTATAGTATATAGCTAATAACACAGTATTGTGATAAGCATTTCTTTTCAACTCAACAAGTATATTACATTTTTGTTCACCGTACAGACGTGTACGCCCTGACTGTAACTTTTTATTATTAACATTTATTCACTACGGCTCGGGTCTATTACCGTGAACTATCATGTGAACTCACTACTTTTTGAAACCATTGCCTGTTAAACACACACAAACACATATACCCATGCATATGTTTAGGAGACACGTGAACAGGGACCAAAGGATTCAATTATCTGGTTATAACTGCTTTGCCTTGTGCCCTTTGCCGTCGATAGGGCAATATACTGCCCATGCAATGTTCATGAACTTGTTATGTTTGAAATGGCTACCTGTTGTGTCTATCAATATACATACATTTATATATAACACGAAATTTATTGCATGCAGATTCAGCTTGTATCGGATTTCCTAAGATCACACTTACGACTTTACGATCGCTTCACTGATAAAGTAATTTATACATGAAGGCGCTTGTCGTATCACGTTAAGGCCCTGCCACATTTTTCCGGGCAAGCTAAACGGGCTAAGCTAAGCGTGCATAAATTTTGTAGCACGCAGTAAAATTTCTGCGTGTAGGTCAAGGTTTGGGTTGGTTTCGCGTGGAACTTGCCTGTTGGATGCGTGGGCCTTGCTCATGATCCCAGTGACATGAGTGCCAGGCGCATGAGAGCTAACAGAAAGTTCCGTGTTAGTTCCGGGCCACATACGGGCACTGCGGAATACCTGCGTGCCAGGTACGTGACACCTGCGTATGAGTTGCCTGCAAGGCGCGAGGGTTGCGTCTCCAACAGTGGAGAGGTCGTCACTACTCAGTCTACTGAGGGGACTATTTATATGGCCTAGGTGGTCGCAGAACGCCAGCAACTTGCCTGCAGTCAGCCCTCAGATTACCAGCAGGAAGACATAACTGGCCCTCAACATGCCCTCACTTTCCTCGTATACCTCGTCGCAAGTCGCAGGCAGTTAACCCGCTTGCAGAAAGTATGTTTACCGTGGACCTGTGGCAAATTCGATCCAGCGCGTGTCAGATGCGGGCATGGTGCGTGCGTTTTTTCTGGTAAGGAACGGTGTTGGTACTGCCAACCTGCTTGTTGTCCGTCATTTCTGTATGTGGCCCGGAGCTAACACGGACCTCTCTGTTAGCTCTCACGCGCCTTGCACGCAATAGGAGTGATAGGAGTGCTATCGCCATGTCAAGCAGTTCCACACTGAAATGGAAACTCTGCAGATGTACATACTTAGGTTAAGAATTAGATAAGTTAGCATTAAAATGCCTCCACCCAAAATATTTTCCTGCGTTTGACAAAATTCATGCACGCAGCAAGCCCGTGTAGCCCAAGCAGTGATAATGTGGCAGGGGCTTAACTGGGCTGCGGGCATCTCGGACTTCCGTGCGCACCTGCGGGCAAGTCCGGGCAAGATCCAGGTTAGATACTGCTACGGAGCTGTTGGCAGCACAGATTTTCACCCGTAAGTTGCACGCAGTGCCTGCCCGAAATAATATGACAGGGCCTTTAAGGCCAAAACACACTGGCGCGGGCGACACGCGGGCGGCAAGCGGTCACGCGGCAAGCGGTCACGCGGCAAGCGGTCACGCGGCAGGTACGCGGCAGATTTAAAACACACTGAACGCGGGCGGCAAGCGGCAATTCCAGTTCGAGTGGAAGGCCTCGGTGAAGGTCTTATGTTCTAAAGAGTATTTGGCCTACATACATAAGATAGGAAGGATGAACAACAGTCCGGAGCCTGAATCAAGTGATGCGGATGACATATTTCTACCATATCTAATCCGATTAAAATCTATGCAGAAAAGGAAAAGAAGATGGTGGGTCCATGACATTCTTGGGAAAAGAAAGAAATACGGCGAATACCATCGTATTGAGTTTTATTATACTGAGGCTACATTGCACTTGTCTTTGGTCTATTTTATATTTCAGCTCCTCCAGCCAATTTGTAAATTGCTTTAAAAGTAAATGAAACGAACAAGTAATCAATTAACATTTTATATATAAACATTAACATTAAATATATTGCTGTCCACATGCTGCTTTTGGGACCGGTTTGCTGCACGGCAGACGGAGTACACAGGTTTTATACTTACAAGACACACCTTATTCTGTACCAGTGGCGTTCCATATATTCACTGCCGTCCCTACGTCGCGGTAGGAAGGTCCTCGCAGTTATATAAGGAAGATCTCTTTTGGACCTCAATAATTAATCTGTCAATCCGAAAATTTGACATCTTCCCCACGTGTCGATGTGACGACCTTGTTGGTAACACGTGACTAGGAAAACCTTATTTTTCTTATAATGTGACGTCAGTATCGGAAATCCCCCCACGCGGCAAGCGATCGGCAAGCGGCAAATATCGCTCCGGAGCGATCGCAGGAACTCGCCGCGTGGCCGCCTGCGTTCCGCACGCGTGCCGCACGCGCCAGTACGTTTTGTCATAAGTCATATATAGGGAAGCGATTTTTGTCGCTTTGCCGCCCACGTGCCGCCCGCGCAAGTGTGTTTGGCCTTTACCATTGGACGCAGGAGTGAGGTGCTTTCGCTCGCTTTTACAGATGATGATACCCTGTGATTTAACCCGGAATGCTGTTAATCTGAAAGGACGTCACTGTTGGCGTTGTTCGGTAGCGGCAGCTTCATATGCATAGAATGAAGTGCTGTAATGATCCAGCGACCACAACACAGGCACGAGACTGGGGGCATAGTATTATGACTGAATGGCAGGCGGAGGACGGTCTCAGGACCATAGTCAAAATATTATTAAGTGAGCCCTTTTTCCTTTGGAAGCCAGTCAGCTCCATGGGTATGGAGTGGACTCTAACTGCGTTGTTGGTATTAAAAATATACCATTTCGTCTCCCTCCCCCTAATAGTCTAGTATGTTCAAGGTTTTTTTTTAAAGAAGAAAGTGTTGAAAGCAATATAGGGTGAAACGTTTTACAAATAAGGACACATTATCCAGGTAAAATGTTAACATAACATTCGTGTAAATGCTTTCGATGAAATACCTCCTCGAATAATTGTTTACATTATAGGGGAAATTTAAGGACAACTTGAATTACTCAGAATGAGCGTTTTGTTTTATGACTATTTATTTCCACATTTCGACTGCATAGCCGATTAGTATAAACTTATTTAGCACAGTTTAAGAAGAAATCGCTACCTTTGTAATCTGAGCCCAAAAGTGGTCGTGTCTTAAGATTAGTTACAGAAAACAGTTGCATACTAGTACTTAAACGATTTTAAATACAACAGGAGATTTATTACCTCTACTGTTGTTTTCTTATGTTCAGGTAAAATTTTTCACAAAATCTCTCGAAGTCAAAAGTGAACAACGGAAGGTTAACTTATTATTCAAGAAGTAACCTTTACTATTCTATGAAATAATATCAACTAAAGTCTATTATTGTTATGTAAATTTTCATAAACTAAGCATTTTACTGAAGTAATTACTGTTAAAATTACTGTAGGATTTCTAAGGCTATTTCAGAGTCGATAAAGTATTTAATGTCACATTATTTGAAAGTACTCAGTGCTCATTTAAAATTTAAAAGTACTCAGTGCTCATTTAAAATAATAAACATTGTTACACATATTTCTTGTTGAATTATTGGTCTTTGTTATGAGACCAGCGCTACGTCTACTCTGTTCAGTTGTAGAGACAATTTAGGGGTGGATGGGGTAAAGTTAACAAGGAAGCACATGTGAGAAATAACATAAATATGTTTCAATCTTCAGCTACAAAGGGAGCATCATGAGCTTCAGTTTGGTATATCGCATGCATATCATCTGTATATGCCACTATTTTTTAGACTGACAGGTTAAGATAAACAATACTACAGAAACATGGAAAATAACAAGCTCAGCATTGCCAATTTTAGCCCCGTTCTGAGCTAAAACGCCAGCATATTTCTGTTTACCATCATCTCTCTCCCTCTCCCCTGTTAAATTAGTAATGGTTTATTTAATGTTCGTAAATAATAAATAAATAACCATTCGATGAATTTTGTTTAGGTGAAAAAGCCATAGCGCATCTTTAAATTTTGATCGTCTGGAGGTGCAGGAACCCTGTATTGACTTTTTTTCATGTTTAAAATGCAATAAACTGATGTCGAATGATTCACACTGATAAATACACACTTAAGTTATGTGGCTAAAACAAGTGCGTCCTCATTAATGACGCAATCATAAATAAATACTCTAAAGTTAAATTCAGATGCTCATAGTGATGAGCTATTTTGAGCACTTGGACATTTGGGGGGAAACATATATATATATATAAATACGAAGATTTCCGGTCGGATGCTATAACCACTAAACTACGAAAGATTCCCAACCTCTCTGTGTATTTGCAGACTTCTATGTGAGCCGGCGAAGTAACTCACTGTAGTGACGTCAGGGTATCCCCACTACATGTGACGGCACAGCGACTTTGCATACAGCAGGAAGAACTGGTGGCCTTATATGTTGCACGGTATTATATTGTATAGAGTGGTGTACGAAGAGCCATGCTGGTTCATTGCTGTTCTTGCTGGTTCTATATGAACCAGCGACGTTTCAGCACGTTGTGACATTAGAGTACTACCCATCCATTGCTCTTCATGCTGGTTAAACCAGCCTACCGGAAATCATAAGACTTTGGGTTCGATTCCGTGAACCGGAGTGAACCGACTTTTCTCAATATTCTTGCAATATCTCTTGATCCAATGAACTAGCATGGATGTTCATACATCTCTCTATACAATATAAGCCGCACAACATAGTGGGTAACCTACATGAGAACATATAGAATATACACAAAATATCATCAGTTGGATGTCTTTGAAAACATGCTGGCCCAGTTTCCATGCAACATAACATGCACGTTGACTCGTTTAGTGTCATTTCATAATAAAACAAATATTGCAGAAACACAAACTAAACTATGTAGAGGACATTCCCGCCTTAAGCATCAGCATCCACATAACATCGACCAGTAAATCTATACCTGAACCCTTTCCAATTGATGAAAAATATAGGTTATCGATAATTTGATAAAAAAAGGAATAAGCGTATCATGTCCATAAGGATGTTACTAGCCGGAGCGCCTGGGAGAAATGAAATCTAACTGTTGTCTGCTTGTCTATCGACTCGGTATAACGAGCTTTGAAATATATTGAGTGTTATAGTTTTTGACAATGCCAATAATAACCATCACCAGAGAAAAATTCCGCTAAATCATACCAAAATTACTGCCTGGCTCAAAAGTACTTACTAACAACGTGACAGTAGCAGCCCTCAAAGATAGTTGATAATGTTCATGCACATGAAGGGGAGAATTTTAGACAGAAAGTCATACTTTCGAGGGAAGGAGGCAGTTATTTTGCTGATGAAGTCAATTCACAAAAAATGAACTAAAAACGGTTCTACTTAAGCATATAATCTAATTTAAACCAGTTGCCCATATCTCATGGTTCTCAGATGAATTTGACATACAGGCGACGCATACATTAATTATTGATATTATCATCTGCTGAAAAATAATGGATACGAATCCCGGAACAATAGGTAAAATTACTTGCACAGGGCTCAGATCGTTCGGGTTGCTTATCAGTGATTTTGTAACATATCATCAAGAAGACTGTTCAAATTATACATTTATGGCAATATTTTGGATAATTAAATTTTAAATGTTTATGTTTAGTGATGCATCCTAGGAACACGAAACCATTAAAGGAGCCTCATCTTGTCTAGGTGTACCTCTCTAAAAATCGTCTGATGCCATATTACTTGAGACCTAGCACCCTGTGTTACCACACAGCCGGCACAACCACTATATCATCTGCACAAGCAACAAATCCCCACCAAATCTCATTTATACCTGTACAGGGCTGAAGCTGCATTATCATTACACCAGTGGGCTAGATATGACGGAACAAAACCAGCAAACAACACAATCAACACAGCGCTCTGGCTCGATTATCATTACAACAGTAGCCGAGAGACTGCAGCACAAGCGACACAACCATCACAAGTCTCTGTACATCGTACCAGTGGCCAAAATATGACCGTACAAGCAAACTCAACAAAAGAAATTTAGTCTATAAGACTCTTTCAGAGGGTAACACAAACAATACAATCACCAAATGGCGCTAGCTTCAATTTCATTTCACCAGTTTACCAGAGATGGCAGCACAATAAGCTGGCACATATATCAGCACAAAGACCACAATCAGCAGATGCCTCTGACAATTTTGATACACAAGTGACCTAGAGGTGGCAGTACAAGCACTGAGATCAAGATCCCTTGCCATTTTACAAATATAGCACCAAAAAAAATGTGTGAATAATAATTTGCCGAATTAAGATTTATTAAGATATACCAAATAATGTCGTTTAGTGACCCCAGAACGAAGTATATAATATATTTGAAGATTTTATAAAGAAAGGAAGCTTTTAAATTTATTTTTACATTTATGAATAACAGTCAATTATCACACACAAGATATTTAATGCCATATCTGGACAAAATATATAGGGTAATGACCTGATGAAGGAGATGTTGCGCTAGTTGTGTGATGCTCGCCTAGTCCTCTACGTGTGAATTAACTGATACAGAGGATATAGGGCTTGTCCTTTTTGATGTTTTGTGTTGCTTGTGATGCCATCTCCAGATCACTTGTGTAATGATATGGAACTAGAGGTGTTGGTTGTGTTGATTGTTTTGGTCACTACAGGGGAATAGTCCAACAGAGGAGGAGCTGTGGGTTCTTCTTCATTCTGTTGCTATCCCTAGTTCATTAATAATGGAGCTGGAGTACAATTGTTTATGGAGGTAACCGCCTCTTATTTTTTATGCTCCCTTCCCTAATTATTAATCTAAGTTTGTACAAATGAGTTCCATCCCATTCTGGGACTACATGACAGGGCGATAGCACTCGCTTTCTGACATATCACTTTAGTATCCTGGTGTCCCCATTCCGGTGTCTACCGATCCAACGGGTCCTAGAGGTGTAGTCCTACATCCTTCTCATGATGCCCGCTTAGCACTGACCATTAAATGGGGGCCGACCTTGACAATCTCACTGAATCGACTGCTTTTGGAACTCATGACTTCCAGGCCTTGAGTCCTGTGCTCAACCACTGAGCCACAGGAGCCGGTTAAGCTAGAGTACTGTGTTGGAAGCGTTGATTATGTTGTCTTCAACAGGGTAGTATTCTGATGGCTGGGAGGCTGTGCTGGTTTTGTTGATGTGTTGTCAAAAGAAAAGAGCTAGAGTCCCATGTTGGATGTGTCGCTTGTGTTGCTAGGTCACTGGTTTGACTAGAGCTGGAGATCGGTGCTTGTTGTTTTGATTGAAATACATATACTATTGTATTATATGGAAAATTTTTGCTGACATCCCTATGTCACTCATGTGTTATTATGATACAGCTGTCAACAAATGCTTGTGGTTGTGCAAAACGACTGATGGCAGGGATGCCTGTGCTGTCTTTTTCTAATCAGGATAGAACTACTGATATGCTGTGATGCCTGGGTCGGTGTAATTAAAGACTGCAGGTCCTCCTAAAAAAAACCCGCCGATATACATATGAACTGTTCCCTGCTATAACGTTTATCGGTCTTCCTAAGTTATCACTTGGTTTCAAATATTTGTTTTTTTATATTGATGAGTTGTTTTAGCGTCGTTAGCCCCTGCTGCAAACTAACTTATTTATGCTGCTGAGATGCATAAAAAGACCATTTAAAATTATATCCCTAACTCTTGCCTGGTATATCGTAAATTACACATTAATATTTTTTTTCATGATTAATTCCACTGCATTTTTATCTGACGGCGATAAAACTGTGATCATTTTGATAAGGAAAAATTTATGAAATGTCATTCGAATACGCACATATATTTATAAAAATAAAACGTAATTATAAATAATCAATGCAAAAGATTTTTTTTTTATTGTGAATATTACAAACAAATCGTTTCATGTCATATTGATATCTTCACGGGAGCAATTTATGAAGAAAAACAACAAGGGATAGAATATGACTGAGTGTTCACCCTAGAAACATCCGTATTATTAATACAAAATATTAATAAGCCTGCAATAACTGATTGGGCGTATTAGCTTGTATAGATGAGAAATACATAGCACTCCTAGCACACAAGGAAATACGATAGTAAAAATAATATGTAGGCTTATATGTTTTTCCTTTATTGAGAACATTTATTTAAAAAAAGAAAATATTTAGATTCTGTGGAGGAACGGTAAAAGTAGCATAAGGTATTTGAGTTAAAATGACCCTTGTCAAACAGTGGTTTTAATATGATAACCCATACCTGAAATTCAAATCCAAATAATATATATTTGGAAAATATAATGGCTTGTCTTTCTTGTAATTGAAAATATCATACAGAATCAAGCGAGTAATTAAAGGCTATAAAAATGTTAAACAAGTGGTTAGTAGTTTCACATTAAACAATCTGTTCAAGTGGAAGGAATACTCCATTTTCTTCCCCAACTGTAACAATACTTAGTTTATTTTTATTAAAAAAAACAAATAAAGAGTACATTCTGAATAGCTCAGATTACTGCTGCTCGTGGTTGCTAGCTGCTCTACGGTTACTCGCTCAGTTTCACAATCACGTTGAAGTTGCGAAGGTGGTGGGCTCAGGGCGAACCCTAACCCTCCCGTCAAATGCATAAGATAAAGTATCTGTCATGACGGCATAATCTGTACAATTCTGTTAGTTTTTAATATAGATATTCTCAACACTTTCTCAATTAGTTTCATTTGTTCTTTGTGGAATATTGGTTAAAGAAAATTCTTTCAACATGCTAACAGTCAATTTCACGTAACGTTTTTAATAAATTAATTTGGATTAGATTTTCTAATTTTGAAGCGGGCTTTGGTGCGGATTAGAATTAAATGGATATGTATCTACGTGTGAACCTATTTGTGAATTTCATAGCAGAAAAAGGCCGCTTCTTTTATAAGATTAAATTTACTATCGATACAAGAAACCCTCCGACATGTTAGGGGACAAGGCTTCAAAGTTTTTGGCTCTAAAGCAACCATTATACCTCTGCCACACTAAGCTGTTATTAAAATGAACATAATAAAAACAAAGGAATTTATACATTTATTTGGCGTCCCTTTTGTCCCTCTGTGCGTACACACGTCAGGAATATTAAGATGAGATTGTTTCCTTAAACATACAAAATAGCCACCGTTCCCTATAGGCTGTATTGTAAGAGTTAACGCACATATGTTATCATGCGGCGGTTAAATATGAAGATCCTTTGCATGGATATATCGATATCCGATTACCTTCGTGAGGGAATATGGTAGAAGTGGATGGGATCTAAAATTCAGGAACGCCGTTGTGACACAGTATGACATTCTGTATGAGGGTGAACGAATGTTGACGCCTTTCTGTGACCAATGTAACTCAAGGATACCATATGGGTTTTCACATATCAGTATGTTTCAGTGTATCGTCATATTTGATTGAAATGATGATGGCATCATTGTTAATATTATATCCCCCTACTGCTACCTGGGGAACTCCTAGTTTCAAGTTCATTTCTAAGTTTGTAACATTTAGGAATGTTCACCCTATTCCTATAACCATTACATGTCAAACCTTCACTTAACTGGCCCCAGGATTTTATCTCTTACAACGTGCTGAGTGTGCAAAAAACAAACCTATTACACATTCTAGGACCATGACGAATTAATATAAGAGGGGTACAACAATGGCAAAACATTTTTATTTATGAGGTTGGAGTCAAATACGTATTTGTATTTAAATACAGGGATGAAATATATGTTGTGTTTGCATTTGTATGAAATTTAGGTTATACTGTATAAAACCAATATTTAAGTTCATATAGATATAAACTATGGTCAGTGTGCCTGGGGAAATGTCGGATTTTCTCTCATACCTGACAGAATTACAGCCTAAAATAATTTATGATGGTGTACATGCTCAGACAATACAATTTAAATGTCGCTTTTACGAGATCAAAGATAGTTCCAATAAATACAAAGTAAGCCAGTCTTGGCTTAAACAGTGGATTCTATAGTACCCAGCCATTATCCAAAATACATCAATCGATATTCATAAGTAAAGATTCAGCGATCGGTGGTCGGACCACAGTCCCCTTACAAAGAAGTCTATTTGTTTTAGGACTCACTACTCCAGTGCACATTAAGTCATGCTTCAACTTGAACAGAACCTAGTCAATCACATGACCAATTAAACCTAGATTTTCAGGCGCTTGTCCTGCCAAATACCTGTTTGCCAATTTAGATAACGATGTGCAGTATTTACATAACTCGTATGACTGGTTTGTAATGTTGCGAAGGGAACATGATTTGTCACTTATTGTATGTATTCCTGTGGGTTTTCAAACTGCGTTACACGGTTAAGCTACACGTTCATAAGAATCTCAGGTGTGATAGACACTTAACGAGAAGTTTTTGACAAGACCCGAGTGCTTCCGATATCCATTACAGGAGTGGTATCGCATACATCTTCGTTGATAGGGGCATATGGATGCCAATAGGTACGACCATTGCCTGTCTCTCTCTGTCTTTATGTCTGTCTGTCTGTCTCTCTATCTCTCTCTCTAAATATATATATATATATATATATATATATATATATATATATATTACATATATATAGACCTAAAGGGTCAAGGCCATAGATATATTCTACCTCTGGAAAACGCTTATGCAAGCGCGTATATATATATATATATATATATATATATATATATAAATATATATATATATATATATATATATATATATATATATATATAACATTTATCAGAACAATTAAGATTACACTATGTTTGGGTCTCCCCCTCAGGTTTATGATGATGTAATTAATTCGTATTTTGAACTGCGTTCTCTCAGTAGCAACCTTATGTGGGCAATGCCGGCATACCAGATGCCATGTTCGGTGTGCAGTATTATTTTTCTCTATGGAGTTGCATTGAACGAAAACCATTGCTTTCCCTGCGTTGGCGATAATTTGTCAAAATTCAACAGCTTTATGACAATACATAAAGACAAGAAGCTATATGTATGTAGGATTTGGCTAAACAACAATGCCAGGCCTTACAAAACAACTGTGCGCATATGGTACGTGGGTTTGCTTGTTAGTTCTTTCTTTTATTTATTGTTAACCTCTAGCAACACCTTTTGGCTTATGTAGGTGTTACAGCGGAATTACAGAACAGTTATGATGCTCGCGAGTCAAGTTTTATTGTCGCGGGACTGTGGTTGACACAGTTTCAGGCATTATTAATTTGATTGACTATTTTGTTCTAGCACAAAAAAAGGTGCCTTGCTTTTACGTTTACGTTCAGTGTCTCCAACATTTCAACAGAAACGAATACATTTCTGTGTAAGTATGGACATGCATCTGCAAAATTAACATCTGTGTTACTAAGTTTGAAACTAATATGCTGATTTCGATCAATCCAACCTCGCTCAGTTTTTTTTTTGTGAATATAAAGAGGACAAACTATCGATCGGTCTGAACAAAGGCAATAACTTATGATTTTATATAAGTATCAGTTGTTAAAATCAATAAAATAAAAGAACCAAACTGACTGACTCCTACTCACACCCATGCTATTATATGAATCACTTATATCTATGTCCATTATCAAAGCATGACTGTGTACACGTGACAAGCATCGTTGGACGCAGGAGTGGGGAGCTTTCGCTCAGGATCACAGATGATCCTGGGGGATTAACCCTGAATGTTGGTCAGCTGGAAGGGTGTCAATGTCGGCAATGATCGGAAGCGGTAGCTTTATAAAGATTAATTTAAGTTCTCTAATGATCAAGCGGCCATATAACAGGAACAAGGCTGCGGGCATGGCATTATAACTGAATGGCAGATGTGTAACGGTCTGATGACTTTAGTCAGAATGTTATTAAGTGAGCCCGATATCCTTTTGAAGACAGTCAGTTCCATAGGTAATAGTGGACTCGAACTCTGTTGTTGGTATTAAGAATATACCAGTTCGTATCCCTCCTTTAATAGTCTAGTATGTTTAGGTCTTTTATTTTTAAATAAGAAAATGTTGAAGGCAACGTTGGATGTAATGTTTTACAAATAAGAGTATTTCCCAGGTTTAACGTTTAAAAATATCAAGACCCTTACAATTCGTATGAATGATTTCGATGAAATACCTCCTCGATAATTGTATTTGTATAGGGAAAATCTAAGGACAACTTGAATGACTCAGAATGAGCGTTTTGTGTGTTTCCTTGTTTTCTACTCTGGTGCCGATTAGTTTTAATTTTCTCAGCACAATTTACGAAAAAAAGGCACCTTGGTAATAAGAGCAAAACATGTATCGTGTCTTAAGATTAGTTAAACAGAAGACAATAGTACACTAGTATATAAACGATTTAAAATTCAAAAAGGGATTCAGTACGTCTACTATTATTGTCCTACGATCAGTTAGAATTTTTCACAATATCTCTTGAATTCATAAGATAACATATGAATATCAAACGTCTTTAAAAAAATCTCTGAAAAAGCTTAGACTGCATAGGTTGAGGAATGTGATATCGCTTTTCTATTCGGCCTAGAATACACACGTAGTCATATTAGACCGCCCAATCATCGGATAAAAGGCCCATCTGGTCATCGACAATACCAACTAATGGATAGTCTTAAACTGTATTCGAAACAATGTTGGTGATGTACTATTTTTATTAACCGAGAGGGAGAAATATAGAGATAACTGTAGGATAATAAAATGATAACAGTAAAAGGGTGAGGGATACAGATTTCCGAGAGTTTAATCTAGTTCATCCTGTATCAGGCTCCATTTAGCATAAGTCATTAAATGTCCGGTAAGAACTGCTTTATCTTGGAGGTTTCTTATTTGCTTACCTCGAAATTTAGCCCTTGGTGAACGGTCTTTAAAGCAGCACAAGTAGCAATAACGGTTAGGACGCCTTATTAAGAGTTGCTAAATTTCTTAATCAGTTTATATGGAAGCATTGTTCTGAAAAAAGCAGTATATATATATATATATATATATATATATATATATATATATATATATATATATCAGTTAAAACTATGTCTCTACCCCTTTGGCTAGACTACATGTAACCTATGATAAAGTGATCTGAGGAATCTCAGTGGCAACGATATGTGAGCAGTGCCTGCATCACTGCCGCCATGAAGAAAAATGGAACTTTATGGAACGGATAACATTCCCTTCGATGCGTTGGCGCTTATTCTCCAAACAAATTAACAGTCTTGTGACGATAAGTAATGACAAGGAACAGCAGTGTTTGTGTAGGTGAGGAAATTTGGCTAGGATTTCTAAAACAATTGTGTGCATATGGTACGTGGGTTTGCTTGAAAGTTTTTTTTTCTTTTATGTTTTGCTACCGTCTGGCAATAAAATAAGGAATCTATAAGTGTTAAATTGGAGTCAGGCAGATCAAGTAGGCGTATCTGCGGGTGCTATAGTGCGTCAAGTTTCATTGTCGTGGGAATGTTGTGAGATTTTACAATACCTTCAACTGAATCTATGAAAACTCCCGCTTGTGACTAGAATAACATTTAAATATTGTGGAATACTTCATCTAATTACTAAATTGAAACAGAATACTAAACAAAATAAAAAAAATGCCCTTTGAGAACGGATTTTAAGCAGACAAGTAGCAATAATGGTTAAGACCCTTATTAAGAGTTGCTACATTTCTTTATCTGTTTATATTGAAGCGTTGTCCTGAAGAAAAAAGCAATATATATATATATATATATATATATATATATATATATATATATATATAAGTTTAAACTATGCCTCTTCCCCTCTGGCTTAACTAGTTGTAACATATGATCTGAGAACTCTCAGTGGCAACAATATGTGAGCAGCGCCCGCATCACTGCCGCCATGTACTTTGTGCAATACTATCAACGTGTCGTGGAAGAAAAAAATATTTTATTGAACGGATAGCATTGCCTTCGATACGTTGGCGTTTATTCCCTAAACAAATAAGCAGCATTGTGACAATCACATTACACGAAACAGCTGTGTTTGTGTAGCATAGCAGATTTGGCTGTGCGATTTGGCTAGGATATTTAAAACAATTGTGGGCATATGGTATGTGGGTTTGCTTGAAAGTTTTTTATTAATTTTTTGCTACCGTCTGGCAATAAAATAAGGAATCTACAATTGTTACATTTGAGTCAGTCAGATCAAGTAGGCGTGTATGCGGGTGCTATAGTGCGCCAAGTTTCATTGTCGTGGGAATGTTGCTGAGATAATTTTCAGGCGTCAAGCACAGCATCTTTAAGGTGATGAACTCTGTTTCTCCAATACAAGCTTTGTGTATGATATATGGTTATCAAAAGTTGATTTCTCAATGCGCACGAGCTTTCTGGGGCCTTGTATATATATATAAATATATATATATATATATATATATGTATATATATGTGAGCGTGTGCATATATGTATATATGTATACGAATCGCTTACATCGAAGCATGACTCTCCTTTGTGTGCGCCTATACGTCACACGAGGTTGAAGGATTTGCCCAGGCCGAACGTTCATACACTTGTTGCTGTTCGAACTGACTGCCTGTTGTGTCAAAGGCAAAGGGATTTAATTATATGGTTAAAGCCACGTTCTTGTTACCCTGACAATAGTGCCCTATGTTGTCTACGCGAGATATTAAAAAAAAGTACGTCCTGAATCTTAGTTATAGGGCTTCAGCTCACACCTGAGACATGATCTATTACACAAGCTCACACAACCATTTGAATATTTATGAAAAATACGTAATGTAACAACCAAATTTGAAATGATACAGATTTATTTTTAAATCTCATGTGACATCACATATTCATGTATATGACCACTTTTAGATGTTTAAGAGTTTAAGAAATATTGACATGTTTCATGAAATGTCATTAAATAAGGACTTGTTTATGTACATGAAATAGGAATAGCAACATACCGACATGTAGACATAGAGACTTGTAGGGTTAAGAAAAGGGAAGGGGCGAGCATGATTACACTTCATTTCCGTAAGCCCACTAGTCATTCACTATTCTTTTAAGAAACGGCCTTTTCTATCTTATCATGGGTATATAAAAATACTATCCCCGATCACTGTGAACAAAAAAACACATAGGCGTGCGTGTGTCAAAATTGTACTCTAACCCTAACAAAAAACGTTGATATAATATCACTTATGCCTGGCACATAAACGTATGCCAATCTCCAAGCAGATTTTAATCAAACAATGCAAGAATTTGTTTTTCTCTCAATACTGTCATAGTCAGGAGAGAAAATCCTGTTGTTCCAAAACCCTTTCTTTGCATTTTCTAGTGAGTACGACACGCCGATTCAGCTGATTGTTCTTAATGGCCTCTGGAAACCACGATACCGCAAATATTAAGCTATAATATTGATCACCAAATGTTATACGAAAGGTTTCCCAACAACCCAAATGTTGGAAAATTCCAAATCTAATTTAGTTCAATATGCGTTGTCGTTTCCGCGTCGTTTAAATTCGTACATACAGCAAAGCTGTTCATCGCATGTTCTAATAGGCGCAAATGCCCCTCAAATTAGAAATGTACCTGCCCGGTTTATTTTTCCCTTGACATCTAACATGAGTCATTGTGTATATATATTAATGCTTATACTAGTAAGCTTCGATTTAAGGGGGTCATCTGAAAAAAAATATATTCCACCGGTGCTACTCCCGGTCTACTTAATTTGAATGCGTCTTTCACGAGTATACAACAATAGGGAGCGGAGAAATGTATGACAGCTTATAATAATATCAATATTTTTTTCTGACTGAGCATTATATGAATATAAGTATATTTGAGAACCAAATATGATCAGAATTTCCGTCGATGAAACGGACGAATATTTATATAATTTGTATACATAAGATAAAAAACAAGGATAGTTATTTAATATCCATTTTTATTCAAGTTTACAGTTACCGTTAACAAGCTCAATATCGTAATATTAAAAGGGTATTTTAGCAAGCAAATGATAAAAGACACCCATCATATTAATTTGAGAGGAATATAGAATTGCGTACCTCATTTCATATGGGTACAGTACTGTAAACTTTATTTCTTACAATGTTCCTCAGCCAGGGATGTTGCCTTCTCACACAAAGAAGGAAATCTCATTCCACAAGGATTGTCGTTCCATCGGTTGTAGTTCGCAATGTAAAGACAATCCTCGACCCCTCCCGAGTTATTCGGTTCACCAGCGTTCCAATTTGTGTAGCCAATCATTCTATGATCAGCCACCCATCGCCATCGTCCTTCGGAGGAAATGTCGTTCCCTCCTGTCCAACAAGGATGATTCGGATATCTCCTGAGGATACGGAGAAGATGGTCGTTCTCTCCCTTGGTCTCGATGCTAACCAGGTTTCCGCCATGTCTTTTACAGTTGTTCATTGCCTCGTGCCATGAGAGACGGGTATTAACGTACATGTAGCGGGAAGTCATAAAGAGAAAGCTTCCAGGACGGTAAGGATCTTTGAAGTGCCCTATAAAATAATTACGCTTGAATATATCGAAAGTCTTTTCGCAAACAAAAACGAACATATTAAGTCTATAGGTATATAGTAGTTATACCGTTATCGTATTTGTTTTCTACTTACACATTCAACCCACTTGAAATTTAACACAAAAATATAATATAATAACGCACATCTGAGAAACGCGTATCCTTCCGCTGTGGACTAGCAGGCTAAAATGATACATTGCACGACTATATATATATATATATATATATATATATATATATATATATATATATATATATATATATATCACATGAAATCAGTTTATTGGATCCTTTTTTTCCAAACATTCTCAAGCATGGTACGTTAAGCACACTTATTTTTTTAGCAGAGATTTGGTACTCACGAAACATTTTTAAAGCCAATTACAATTTAAAATAGATTATCGTATCATTAAAATTATATATTAAATACTCCTCACGGGAATTCTATTAAAGAAAGAGAAATATCAAAGTGAGTATCAGAATATTTACTAACTTACCAGCTGAAAGTGTTATTGTTGCCATGAGCAGAAATGTCACGGTCAAAATATATGCATGTCTCTGAAATATATAAATATATATATATATATATATATATATATATATATATATATATATATACATGCAATGTGGACGAAATCAAACGATTGTAATGATTTCCATGATGATTACAATCGTTTGAATCCTTACACATTATATATATTCATACGCTCTGGTTATACCATCAAGCCCTTTGCCGTCAATGCATTGCAAACAGGCTAGAAAGAACAGATGTTTATATATATATATATATATATATATATATATATATATAAATATATAGGTTTGCTGAAAGGGGAAAAGAGGGAGTATGGAACATTTTGTTCACAATGTGAATGCTACTGAAAAAGTACAAGATCTGTACTTTCCGGGAATGACAATTTGAACGATGTCATGTTTCAGTGGTTAACAATATGTAGGTTCAGCTGATTATTGAGAGCTGACCGATGCATCAAGAAAACAACTCTCGCAATATATCAGAAGTCTCGAGTGGATTGTTTCAGAATTTTAAATACCTTTACGGTATAAATTTCCCGTGTGAGGAGAGAAATACCGACAGGACAACTGCTGCCAATTGACATAATGTATCATTGACGGCTATTAACCAAGCAATATCTGTGACACTGACTGTCAATTAAAATTTATAAAGGGATACCAGATCTTATTCCCATTAAAAATCTACAATACAGGCAGAACATTTAGACTTTTATTTCCGCAGTTATGTGCAGCAACTTGTTCGTAGAGTTTGCAAAGTTTAAGGGAATTGTAAATTGAGTAAAGCTACAGCATTAACTCGCAGCAGATCACCTTGAGATAAAACACAATGCCCTGGGTGGTTGATGGTAAGTTGTTCTGAGCTTTTGGCCAGGGTTGTAACGAAAGAAATATGTTAATTATTATAGAAAACGCATTTCCAAGAAATCAATGCCACGATCTGTAATTGTAATAAGTTCATTTCACTGGTGAGTCATTTTCTGATTTAATGCTCCTTTGTTACACTACATCATAAATTCATAATTTAAAAAATCCAGACACACCTGGACAAAGGTCAAGTACAGGCGCAATGTGTAAAATGTCTTGTATTCTTTATGGTTATGTATAAGTTCTAATTTACGAGGAGTACTCCTTGTGCTAATCGAGTGCATAGTTTATGGCGGCAGCGGAATGGATTTTGTCAGAACAACATGTAGGCCTCTTTGAAATGGTGAGCTACATTTATAATTGAACATTTGCTCTTGGAGCCTTTGCACTGTTCGGAAGGGTTATGGGCCCCCAGCTGGCAGCAAAATTGAACGTTATATTTAATGATCAGTCACCGAAATGAGTTCACGGATTATAAGTAAATATTTACCCGACAAACATATTTGATTGCAAACGCACATAAAAGGAGTAAACATGTAAAACAAAATTGATATTTAACACCTACATGTGCTCCTGAAGACTCCAAAACAATTGTAATAAAGTATATTAAAAATAGTTGATATAAATTTATTATTAATATTATTATTTATATTATTTTTTAGTATTATAATTATAATCTTATCAAATACTTATCAAAAGATACTTATCGTTCCACCTGCGTTGGCAATGTTCTTGAGTGTCATACCTCATTCTAAAGGTTATTGTTCCCGCTCAGACATCGCCGATTTGAGAATACATTCTTTTTAATGTACACATCATTTTAAGTATTTTTTTACTTGCGTGGAGACTACCACCGTAACGGCCTAGCTGCCTTCGGCAAAGAACGGTTATTCTTTGTAGTCACCTCCAGTGCAGGAGTAAGGACTATTCGTGCAGGGGATTAACTTTAATTGCTTTCAGTTAGTTACAGACTTAGGCATGTTTGACCTCACATTTGACAGACACTCTGACCCACGTGCGTGGTCAGTCAATGTGAAAAACAGATCACACTCGCTTTATTAAAAGGAGGGGTTAAGCCAAAGAGGATTAATGATAAAACATATTACAAGGTCCCATTTCCGAAAATGGGGTGGGGTTGGGGTGGGTTCGCCGTTTTCCAGGCCTCAAAATTTGTCTATTACGATTAAAAAAAGCTTAATGCTAAAAAGGGGGACGGACCCCTTTGAGGCCCCCTTTGGTCCGCTTCTGCTTCATACGAGGTATCAAAATATCTTTTTCTGTCTTCAGAAACAGTTTCCTCACCTTAAAACGTACATTTAATCAATCTTTATTGTCTTTCTCACATCAGCCTATTCTTTAAACGTCCAACAATAGTAACCAGTCAAAAATCATCGAGAACCTGAGTGGCCCCAAGTTCTATTCCGGTTCGCAAATGTAAACAAAGGGTCTTCAAGGTCACCTTCACAGCGCCAAAAAGAGATATTATTTTTTTTTCTTTATGTATCTTATTGAGAGAGTAACCCACTGAAAACCTATATTTTCTTTCATTTTTATCAATGAAATGACCAAACATTCCTCCTTTCATCCTATACATTTCTCCAAGCCCGGTAAAAAGCCAGATTTAATAATATTAGTATTGTCATTTTTAGTAGTATTATTATTAGTAGTAGTTGTTGAAAAAATACTTTTATTATAAACGTATATGAATTTATATATATATATATATATATATATATATATATATATATATATATGGACACATGACAAATATAATATTTAATAGACACACTAACCAGCATGAGGTGCTCCATAACGATGGCTCGTCTGGTGAATGAACGGAATGCACAAATGCTCAGTTCTGTAATAATGGAGATAAAACGTGGAAATGAGAGGCGACATATATTCATCATGTTATGTCAGTCAAACAATTCACAGGCCAATCAGTGAATTGTCGGGGAGTGGGCGTAACTGTTGCAACACAACTCAATCTGCATTTAAATTGTCCTGGCAGGCCTTGCTTGAGTCGTGGTACAAGCCATATCGAGAAGTGCATTGCATTGGTTTTCCATCATGTTACATTCATATCATGATAAACAAATTAGGCTTCGGAAAATGAATTAACATACAACAATGCATGTAAGCTCACAAGCCAAACTGTAACTCCGTCTCTATGGTTACGAATCATTCCCTATATCATGTATAAGTTGGCAACGACCAGTTACCCATGTAAGTGATGCTTGTATTCAGGGAGAATTATATTTTTAATGGACTTACAAATATGCTGAGTAAAACGGAGTTTTTCTTGCTTTTGTTAGATGTTGTTAGAAACTTTACGAAAAGCTAACGAATTGTCTGGTATATGGTACGTGACAACGTACATGTAGGCCATGAGGCGTTGCCACAAATGATGGGAATATGTTCATCCTCAAAGCACCTTTAAGTGCCTTCCTTGATTGTGTATGGACACTGTGACCGCCAGTGCGTACGCTGTCCGTAGCGTAGGATGGGGTGGGCGTGGTTACATAACACGTCTCGGTGTAATAGAGAATATACAAATTGGTCCAACAAATCACCAAAGTTTTGGTCGTAAATACTCTTCATATATCTAGAAATAACAAAAAGTTACTTTAATGTGGAGGTACACTTTACATTATGGAAACTTTTAATATAACACAACCAAGATTGGCTAGAATTTTGCTGTCTAACTTGTCATCTATTGAAAACGGTAAGATATAGCAGCATGACAAGGGAGTCACTGTTAAAACATACTTCATGACTCCTAGGGTTTACCAAGCCACTGCACATAGAACTTTCAATACGTCTTCCAGTTTGGCTTAGGTAAAGATTCAGGCATATTTCCGAGCAGTGGAAATTATGGAGCAAACATTCATTTTGCAATTGTCACACTCAGAGGTTATTGTATACTCTTTATTTATTATTAATATTTCGGGAATGCGTGACCAGTGCATTTTCCCTATTTCCCGTAAACCTTTGAGATACTTCCGAACATATGTTGTCTAATATATATTTCAAAATGTTAGAGTCCGATTAAATACAATTTACCATGGACTCACTCAAAAGTGAGATTGTTTGCTATTTATCTCACACTTTGATAGGATTGTTCTAAAATAAAATCAGAATCAGATGATATATATAGGGTATTTTGCTTGATATTTGAGTAGATATTAAATCACGCCTTTAGTCCCTCTGATAATCCCGTGATTTTAATCCTCCACTTCAATATCGGTGGACACATATAAACCCACTAATCCTGTCAGGCAAAAAAGGAATATGAATCACAATCAAACTTATTTTTACTATCTGCCTCCCTTACACGTTTTACACCCAAAATCGTAATGATTGGAATTTGATGAAATAAAATCACGAATACAAACAACGTAGGATGCCGCTAATTCGGTCGCGAAAACGATTGCTTCCCTCTTCACAGATTGAAATGTGGTTACATCAACATGCCTCCTTCCATGAAGAAATGCCATATCCAAATCGTTAGAAAATAAAACAAGAGGTTATTGTGACATTTTCTGCAGCCCTGCCCAGCAGGACAAACGGGGGAGCTCGTGTAAAACGTGCGAGATCTGATGATACTAGAATAGGTAAACAAGACAGAGTGTAAATTGCCACAACACGCAGAAAATGAGACTTCTCTTTCATGAAACTTGGCACAGTTATAAACATGTTCGTAATAACTCGCTCCTTTTTATTTGACTCCCGAGGACGAGACATGTAGTCTAGTCATTGGCAACATATTAAATGCAACCAAATGCTACCAAAAGTAATGAAATACAAGTACTATATTTCCTTGATCAGACGCCCGGGCCTTATTTGTACGAATCTCTTTGATCCAGCGTCGTAACAGGCCTTCTTTTTAATGCCGGTTTTATCATAATAACAACATCAGATTCGTCAGACAAAAAAAAAACACGTCGAAACAATAAACCCACTGGTCACTACGTAGGGACACCATTGAAAACATCGCCGGTACACGGATTGTGTTTGCAAAATTTCCTAAGATGCCATAGGGATATAAGACACGCCCACAATCTACAATCATAATGAGAATTTACGGGAAATCACAGCGAATGTTGCAGATATCCACAGATGCCTATCGAAACCATGTCCCCCGTGTTACATGTGGCTGTTCTATTTATTTACACCACATACAGTTGATAACATTGTTTCCCTCGTAACACGGGTAGCTCTTTCATTAAATATGCACGTACAGCTAGTAACTTTTGCTCCATCGAAATACTAGGGTAAGTACTAATAACGAAACAGAGTAAACCGTTTTCATGACAGTTTCCTTACGAATTTTAAGTGATTCAGCTTGACACAGAGTATTCAAGCGGTAAATATTCAAGAGGTAGATACTGCTGTCTGACATTTACTCTCCGGAATATTCCACTGAATGCATGGTTGTTGACAAGAGTAAACACTATTATTAACTTTTTAAATTTATTCCAGAAGCATGGTTTTGGTAACAATGCGCAGGAATCGTTATTTGGCTTGACAGTGGCTATAATTTTTACCGGATGACGCCATCATTTTGATTCTCCAAGCTACACACAAAAGATGTGATAAAATGAATTTGAACAGTTCTGTTCAATCATCCGTGAAGTAGGCTCTCACAGTACCAAGTTGTAACTCTTGTGTCAAGCAGTTTTATTTTACATAGCTTGACAGCAGTGAAGTGTTAACCTTCCCAATGGTGACGTATTTGTGTAGCGTTTCTTAGGGTCGGAGATCATTTTTAATTATAATGGACGAATCGGAACTTTTGGGTGTCCCTTTTTAACACAGGCATGCACGTAATAAAAAAAGAATTACAAAGGAATTAAACATATCATACAACAATCTCCGGTAAACACTGATCATAGTGAAGGGAAATGAAATCCGGTGGTAAACATTGAAACTAATCTGACACCCGGCCTAGGAAAAAGACAGGCATCTATTTAAGGCCGGCGTTTTTTTCTGAGACATCGTTTTGCACTGTGGTCTACATAAGGCAGGTAACTAACTTTTCAAGGCCAGGCATCTGATCAAGGAAATACGGTAATTTGATTCGACGAGACCTCAATAGCCAGTGTAAAAATTGACAGAGTTTCAGGCTGGATTGTTATATCTTTTGTTAATCCTGATTTTAACAGCCTGCTAATGAAGTACTTTCATATAAACAACGATTACACGATTTAGATAATGTAAAGTACGCGCTAGCTTTGTTTATAATTTTCCTTGTATGGTGCATTGCGCATTTATGTCCTTCAGTTTCCAAATTTTTTCACTATTCAAAAAATGTGTTCCGTCTCTTTCATTTTGGGAGCCAGCTTTGTTGGTCAAGTGACGTGTCTTAAATGTATTTTCTATTAAGCGGATGTAGGTTTCATAACGGTGATTGTCTATTCGCGTTACGGTGGCCTGATACACCATGTTTATTGTTAAACCGTTACCATCTAATTGGCTAATTTGTTTGTATCTGTATTTCATTGATTCTGTATGTTGCACATTGTATTTAATCATTATTGACCTGTCGTGTTCTGCCATAAATAAACCTATGCTTGACAGCCAGAGAATAAAACACATTCCTGCCCCTCAGTGGCCTTTACAAAACAGAGCTGTCGAACAAAAAGTAAGTGTGTTTAGGTGCGAAACTATCTCTCTCTCTCTCTCTCTCTCTCTCTCTCTCTCTCTCTATATATATATATATATATATATATATATATATATATATATATATATATATATATATATATATCACTAAAAGCATGACATCAAACGACGGCGTGTTCAAGCACTAATCAGGGTTTAGGATATGTCCTGGACGCTTCAATTAAATATACACATACGGTTGGTGGCTTTTTGACTGTTTTCCGGTGCCATAAACCTGCAAAGACTACGAAACGCCGCAGTGGAGGGTGTCTTGCGTTAGTTATTATATAAAGTTGTAAAATCTATGTAAATAATTAGAGTTTACATATTTTTATTTTAGCATATATGCCACCTAACGGACACCATACTGACTAGAAATGTTCTGCGTGAGCATGTACATTACCTACGACTTACAGTCCCTCAGAGTTTATAAGTATGATTATGACATTTTGGCATTTGTACATTGGTGTTGGATTGGTAATATGCCATTTCCCATTTGCTCTTTTGTGCTACACTGCAGAAATACACAGGGAACCATACCCTCACCAAGTCACAACTTAACATTTATTTACACTCAGAATAAGAAACGGAATGATTCATAAATAAAAATGGTTGATGAAACACAGCTCACTTGGCATTCAACAGAGCACATAGTCACTAGGAATCCTTTAAACGGTCTTTATACTATACAGGGTAGATAAATATATTCCCGATTGTTAAGATGCCCGTTTCATGAAATGAACAAAATCGAAACGCATGACAAATTTCACATTTGGGGAGTAACACATATCTTAACGAACATATATATTTATATATGTATGTATATATATGTTTATATATATATATATATATATATATATATATATAATTACGCCTAACATTGGAGATTACTCAGAAAAGTTCCTTACTATGGCCTTGTGAATTTAACTTTAATATATTATTTATTACTGGGTCACTATTGAGTAGTTACTTTCCTGATGTTTGTTTCTGCTGAGTAACTTAAGTCCCTTAGATCATTTTATATCATTGTGAATCATCGGATTGTTTTTAATAAAAAAAAACGCAAAATGTATTCCTCATTAAACAGGGGAGAGAAAGAGGGAGTAGGAGAGGGAGAGCATATATAATGACAATTTTTAGCCTGCAAATACATAATTTCATTGCCGTTACTTAATTCCCTGTCAAAATAGTGCCATTTGAAAAATATCCATACAAAGTTTACTTGATTTCCCTAGCAACTGCATATGAAATTTAACGATACATGTCACATTATTTCATTACACCCACTTATCCTCTCCAGATGTAATACAGACCATACATGAAAATCCTGGCATATTCTGAACACCCATATTGATTTTAGTCCATGAAAATACGTAGTGTTTAAACAGGGCCCACCTTTCAGGAGCCTTTTTCTGATTTGGCCTGCAAGTTGATAATACTCCACATAAACGTTAATTTATTTCAGTTTGTTCACTGCCGCCGTCATATATTTTGACAGGTGATCATGGTAACAAAGGCTGTCTGCGTCGGAGCTAATTTCTTAACAAATACCGACTTGTGATTATTATTAATTACAAAGAGCAGCTGTATTTATGTTGTTGCTTAAATTTGAAAGTATGAAAATATTGTAGATTCAAGAACAACAGTCCACTTTTGGTACTTAGGTTTGATTTTGGTTGTCTCCCTTTTGTGTTGCTGAAGTCTAGCAACGAAGTATGGCATCTATGGTGCTGTATTTGAATAGCTTTGAATAAGTAGGTGTGTATGCGGGTGCTATCGTGAACCAATGTACATTGTTACAGGACTGTGGTTGACACAAGTGTTAGGTGTGACTGCCATATTATCATGATGATCCCTCTGCTGTGTCTGTAAACGTCCCCAGTATTAAAAAAAAAAAAACTGAACTATTTGTGTGGAATGATTGACTATGAAATGCAGAGATAATTCCATTGCTCTTCAAAGAGTTTGATGACATTAAGTTGCTGATTTTGATCTAATGTTGCTCTTTTTTTGTGATGAAACTATGGAGGCAAACTATCCATCTTAACAAGGCGATGACCATTATATATACTTGCAAATGTAAGCTTTCAAAACTAACTTCACATAAAAAAAAATATTTCATTGATGCATGCGTTCTAGCTATATTGTACAATTCCCTAACTGTTACTAAAGCTCCAAGTGAATACATCCATATATGTAACCCTACATTGATATTCATACATTATACATGTAAACATCGAAATATAGCTACACACAAATAAACAAAGCATGCGTCAGCAATATGGGATACAGGAAAGTCTGTTACCTTCTTCGAGAACACGCGAAAGGCCAGTTACGAGTAAAATCGATAGAGTAGGATAAACCTTGCAGCTGCGCACCAATCTCCTACCAGTTATTCAATTGTTGTCATTGCAACCGAACCTGTAGATCCCGCAGTCAGACATGGGTTTGCCTGCAGTCAAAGTGGATGACCACCTTCATGATAATCGTTCGCGAAGCCATGCCATGATGATGATGATGAGGATAATTATATATATATATATATATATATATATATATATATATATATATATATATTTATATGAAATGCATACCTAACATATCTGAAGGATGTTGTA
This sequence comes from Sipunculus nudus, assembly GCA_026874595.1. NCBI lineage: Eukaryota > Metazoa > Annelida > Sipuncula > Golfingiida > Sipunculidae > Sipunculus > Sipunculus nudus. The sequence continues at coordinate 57,942,771 of CM049322.1, read as the reverse complement.
CATCCCTGTATTATGCTGTGTATACTATGTTTTTTTTTCAGTATTACATGACTGCAATTTTGTATCTGACTGTATCAAAGATGTGTCATGTGTAGGTGTGTCATATTTCAGGTGACTTCACTTTTGATTCAATAACAAAGACAAGTGCAGTATATTTAAATATGTTTGCCATTTTTACAATCGCCCACACATTAGTCGTAAAAACAGTGACCTTTAAACGCCAAAGTGTGTTTGGAAACGCGACCTATTTACGTTCAATTTTCAGACTGCGAAACACTCACTGCATACAACACCATTTATTGAGATAAATATGTACTAACATAAAATTCCTGTTTGTTTGCAGAATTTGTATTGGACTCAGTCGGATGTTGTGTTCACCAGTGCGGTCTTTCTTTTAACTGTTCCACGTATCTATGTATAAATTTTCATGTTATTGTCCGTGTTAACATTTTTTAATTCAAAGTAATATCTACTATGTAACAGCCTACTATATAAATGAAATGATAAATATTAATATATAAAGGGGAGACAGAAAAGAAAAAAAAGTAGCATGATGACTATATCATTATATAAATCAAGGGGGTGCATTTACAGATGAAATGTATATAAATCTAACATACAATAAACATGTATGTCGTTTACATACGTTTACATGTTTCAACCATTTTCAACCAACGTTGTAACCTACCCGAACCGTTTGTTTTATGGCGGTGCCTAACCAAATCACGGACTGTTTATTGTTTAACGTGTCAGCTGAATAATTCCTGGCAACACACAGTCTGATTTAATGAATAAACCCAAATCACTATATATTTTTACAAAGTATTTGCATATGCATTTTTAATACTCGGATACTTTTTGTATTCGAGTTAACTAAACATAATAGTAACCCAAAAGCTTACAAACTTTCGGTCATATATATATATATATATATATATATATATATATATATATATATATAGTAATTATTTACGAAAATGTTCAGTTACATATTTTAGTGTCATACATATGTGTAACTGAACATTTTCGTCATTAATCACTATATCCCGCTTATAGAGCACTATTTGTTTTTTACCCTACAATTGCAGCTTTTTTGGGTGGTTTCTTGGTTATTTTTTTCAGTGATATTTTTGTTATAGACTGTTATTATTTGCATCATATTTCTCATGCAACTGTAGCTGATTTTAATTGTATTTTTGTTAAAGATTTTGTGTAGTTTGTTGTGCCGTGGGAAGTGTTTTTTATTAGTTTTAAGAATTGTGAGCCGATATTTGTTTTAACGTTCTTGCTGTACGGTGGGTTATACCAGATTATCTTTCTAGCTCTGTTTCTTTCTTTCTTTGTTGTCCATTATCGCCGTTTTTCGCAGTGTAATGGACGCTTCCATTGTACCTGCTTTCTTTAAGGCTGAGTTATAAATTGGAGCGGTTTCGTCAAATATTTCTTTGCTTGATGATAGTAGTGTGAGTCTTTTCCCGATTGCCTGTGGCAAGTTTTTAGTGATAGCTGTTGGGTGATTTGATTTGTAGTTTATGTAGACAGGTTTGTCGTTGGATTTTCTATATGGTTTGGTCTGTTCAGTGCGGATGTCAAGGTTGATATCGAGGAAGTTTGCTGATTTTAAATAAGTTTGGGTTGTGATTCTAAGGCCGTTTCCCTAGAATAGTTTAATCATTTTTTTCCTAGTTCTGTCCGCTTCACTACCTGATTCTGATCGTAAAACAACTAGACCGTCGTCGCGGTATAGGCCAACGCTTTCGGAGTTCAAGTTTTTTTTTCCTAGGTCACTGAGGATGTATAACCCAACTAGTTCACATATTTCTGCGCCGTCAAATGCACCTATAGTCACGTCAAACTGGTAAGGTGCACCTATGTTTATCAAGGGTTTTCCCTGTTTGTCAAAAAGTATGGATCTTCTGGAATGCAGTATGGCTTCGATTTCCTTTTTTGCATGGAGGGGAATAATTTTGCCCATTCTAAAGATTTCGTCAGGAGGCTCTCATTTATAGACGGACAGAAATCGATAATATCAAACATGACGAATGTAAATTGTTTCTTACTGCTGAGTCCGGAAACCATTTGAGAACCTCTTTGGTGCTTCTCCATTGGTTAAGCTTGTTTTTTTTCACGGATTTTTTTGTTGATTCTGTCAAGGATCACTTTGCTGACGCGTCCCATTTCAGATATGATAGGGTTTATCAAGCAGCATTTAGTGTTAGTTTCAAAATTTTCTTTGTGGTCCTTTTGAGTTTAAAAGCGGGCTTTTTGGTGGTATGGTTTATTCTGTCTGAAATGTTGAGCTTTCTGGCTATTTTTTTTTTTTTTAATTCCATCTCTATATCTTTCTTTATTTCTTTGCCTGCGCTTTTGTATTTTTGCGTGATGTTTTCTTTCATGATCTTGTCATAGTCAACTGGGTTCATTTTGTACATGTTTCTTGTTTTGTCCGCTTTAACGAAAATTTCGGTCGACTTTTTCCTATATCTTCTTTTTGGGTTGCTTGAAAATCACTGTCAGCTTTTCTGAATTGTATGTTTTCTACCATATAGAGTGGACCCCTTTCAAATTCTTCCATTTCTTCACCCTGGGGTGGAGAGTTTTTAGATTTCAGCCCAAAATGTCCATTTTGTGTTTCATTATCAGTACTATGGCTGGATTCAGATTCCTGGTTGCTCTTAAGAAAAAAATAATGCTTTCCATTGCATACCTTTGATTTGTTCCTCGGTCTTTTCTGGCAATTTTATTATATCAACCAGAACCATGCAACAGCCTATAACTATGCATATGGGTATAAATCAACATGGGGGCGTGGTGGTCCTGATGCCCCCAGCTGACGATGAACAGGCATGTTCCGGCGATTACCTGTTGTAGCAGCCTCCACAAGATAGAATAGTGGGCCAGTACTGACTCTGAGTTAGGGGAGACGCCTGTAGGACTTTTGGTTGAGCCCACTTATACACACCCGGCGACAGTTGTCAGCAAAGCCGCATGACGGTCAGAGAATCCAGTTCTCCCTGCAGAGCTTTCGGTTGGCCGGTACATGTTGTTCTGCACTGCATATTGCAGCAGAGCCGGTACCTCGTACAGTTGCAAGGCTACCTTTAGGGAATGCAACAGGACATATATGCGGCGGATGTACTTGTGCTGCCTCTCATCCCACATCGGGGACCGTTGTCGACTGCTGTAGTGCCGACTATCCTGCCGACGGTCCTGCCTCTTGCTATGCTGCCCTCGCCTCTCAGTGTATGACGTTCCACCGGATGAACTAGAGCTACTGCATGCTGGATACATCGAGTTTGCAGAACAACATCCCGCCATACTGCCACGCCCATGCAGGGTCCTGTTAGCGTTAGCACTCCTACACGACCTATGTATTGATGGGGAACTGTCTGAACTTTTTCGCATGCCAATGCAGTCAGTATCATGCTTGTGCGTGCATGTTTCCACGGACCTATCCTTAATCCCCTGCAGCTTCCCCGACTAACATATTCTTGGAGTGACAAGTAGACATCCTACCAGGTCTAATGCTTGGCTTCTTGACCCCATCCCAACAGGTGAATGGTTGAGGCACCTGGATTGGCCCCTGAAAAAAGCCCTTCCGGGCGAGTACAGCTGACACCCGAGATGTTGATGTAACTGGTTGCTTTTGATTGCTGCCAATAAGGCTTCTACTGATCGCCGCATGGATGCTGATCTTTCCTGTCGAGGACTCTTCCGAGCATGTGATTGCGGTGCATTATGGAGCTGGTGCTGTACAGGAGCAGCAAGCCCCTGCTGACAGTCGAGGTAACTCTGCCTGGGACCATAATAATTATATGAGACACAGTTCTTGGTACTGGCAGGTTGCATGCCATGCCAGTCTTGGTCGGTAATTATAGGTATTGGTCAACCCAACTGTTCCTTTCCCGGTGAACTGTGATCTTCCAGACCTAGCCCCTCTGCAAAGCCCCTATGTCCCAATGCGGACATCCAACCCCGACGTCAGACCGACCACATCTTAGGCCATCTACAGGACCCGCCGCAGAGGGGGGCATCATATCTGCTGTACGGGTATAGAGTACACCTGCATCCTGGCCCACTGGGCTAAGTTCAAGGTCATCCCTAAGATCCAAGGAGGTTTGATTACGATGTGCTCTGGGACACCATGGCTATAAGGGAATGTTTGGGCCATATCAGGACAGGAATATGATACATTATGTGTTACAGGACCCCTACTCGCGTCTGTACCCTGTCGGGTCATAGTTGTGGGGCCAATCCGCACACTACCTCGTGGGAACCCCCCCCCCCCCCCAGGACCCCCGTTCCCAAAATGACTTTCCCGGAAAATGGCAAAAGGGGAATTTGGGGATGCTTCTGATAGACCTGCCGGACCCCGGACTCTTAGGGTGGTTGCGTGCTCCATGACTCAACTAACCTTCATTTCTTGTGCCCGAAATAATAAACACCCCTGCCGTGAACAGTTCGTTCGTGTGGGCCAGCATGAACTAACAAATTCGGAAGCAGGTAGATAACTTAGCAAATGCCAAGTATTCTTTATTTGAAAAGTGGGATAGAAATAAAAAAAATAATAGTTATAATAGAACTGTGTTACCCGAATTACAGTGGGGTATCGTAATCCAAAAAAAAAAATCTTGATGTTATTGTATGCACAGAAAAATAAATTAAATGCCACAATGTGTCCTGAAGAACTGCCCTAATCCCCCCCCCCCAAAAAAAAAGTTAAACTCACAATGTTAATTCTATTGTAAAGTGTACTGAAAATAAACAATCTCTATATTACCTTGACTGCCTAGGCACTAATAAATAACATAGTAAAAAATATAAAAAATAATTTTAACTGATCCCTTTAACGAGAACGTAATGCCATCAAGTGAATGTGACAATCCTTGAACTTTACCTTTACTAGAGTGCGTGTTAATAGCATTACTAATCACACTGTTAGGTAATATATTTTTCGAAAATATCTATCTGTCTACACAGGCATATGATTCAAGATTCAATCATTTCTGTGCAAGCACTGCTCCAATTCAAGCAACTTTATTAATTACTACAGTCAGTAAGTGATACCATACAGGTCCATGTGCAAGAACAGTAATATACACCTTACTTTAATAGCACGTGTTACCCGGTTACGGTATTTTTAAGACATTTTCTTGAACTGACAATTCTGTTCACAGTTCAGTAATAAAGACTGTTAATATCACCATTAAAGGTTATGGTACTGTTTACATAATACACATACACACCCGGTTCAACAACCTCAGGGTACAAGACACAATGCTACTTTTTCAAATCGGTAAACAATACTCCGATTCCAGGCAGATGCATGGAGCGGGTGACCTTTGACCAGGGTACGTTACCAGCCACAACTAACCACAAACTTGGCAAATCTCTGCACCTCCAATGGAAAATTAGCCAGCCGACGCAAAACCACCAACAAATTCTACCAATTGCCTTGGGTTTCCGATCGAAATTCCATTCGAATGGCTTTTAATTCTTTGCGCATTCAGATGCATCGCGCCGGTGACCCCTGACCTTCAGTCAATCAAACTTTAAGAAAAGAAAAGAAACCGTCCGACTTAAAATTACTCTCTTACTCCAAACGACCAATTACAGATTGGTAATTTATTCCCTAACTGACCAAATAATCCATAAAGATGCGTCCAAAATCCGCTAGCTCAAACAAATTTTCCAAATTTTCAAAATGGCCCCCATGTGCACCGAATCTCTCGGTCGACCAATTTCAATCTTAAAAAAAAAACTAATTTTACGTTGGGCGCCAGATGTTGAAGATGATAATACAGGCTGAACACGGGTGGTATATGAATGTCAGTTACCACAAGTACGTCACGGTGTTGTTGCCACGGCACAGGTAGTTCGATCGTTCACTCTGGACCTGGCTGATCGTTCTGCTATCCTAGTCAATCATGCCGCTTCTGCCCACTTCCGGCCTACTGCGCCTGCGTGCACATTCAACGACCTCTGACCCCAGATCAACTCCCGGTATAATCTGGTATAACCCAACATGCAACAAGAACGACAAAACAAATGTCGGCTCACAATACTTAAAACTGAAAAAAAAACACTTTCCACGGGAGAACAAACTACACAAAATCATAAACAAAAATACATGAGAAGTTGCATGAGAAATATAATAATAATAAACAGCCCATAAAAAAAATCACTGTAAAAAATAACAAAGAAAGCAGCCAAAAAAAAGCTTCAACTGTAGGGTGAAAAACACATGTCCCTTAGACGGGAATTGCCTTACTAGCAATATTGTTTACAAAGCGAGAAAACTTTCGACGAACATTTGGACCCTGAAAAGAAAACAAATAAAACATTCTACTGCCACGGAAATAATCGTACACCCTAACACAATTAAACGAACCTCGGGCCAATGTAATCTCTGTATGGAGGGGAAATACAGCATACAAAGCGAAAAGTCAATAATCTTACTAAACAGGCGAAGTGAATTGATTTCGAATTGCCGACACCTGAAGCCACCGAACCGTGTAAAAAGAAAGTATCAGTTATAGCTGGGTTCCCTACAAGCGTCAGTTATCTGATGATCGCCCGGGTGCCAATACCGGCAACGGAGTGGAACTCTTAGTAATAACACGATGCTAATATATATATATATATATATATATATATATATATATATAAAGAGGTTAGACCCAAATGTCTTTTATAGCACTGCGTCGGCTATTGTTTACATGAGCAGAATATTCCACCTTTTTCTGTGTAGGATAATGTACCACAACTGTAAACATCCGACGTAATATATATCTTGTTGACCGTTCCTGGGATGAAGCTCGGAAAAATTCGCGCTCTAACTCTTGTTGACGGACTCGAGAATGGTGCGCTTACGTCATCTAGAAGGCACTGTATCATAACGGTCCCGCTTCGGGATGACCTGCTTATATATCTTACCGAAAATGTTAATACAGGCAAGAAATTAGATTAAACAAGTTCACAAAGGCTTTCAGATCATAGAAAACTTGCAATAATCTCCTGTACTGTCCTATACATTGTCTATCCTATATAAAGTCACAAAGTGTCAATTTTCTACATATTATCTCGCCAAATTATGTTTATATCTACCAGGATAGTTTTAGTGCTATATCATCGGTCATTAGGTCATATAACAGTTTACATGTTAAAACTTAAATGGTTTGACTGAATTGTTAACAGAAATGAAACGCACAAACCTTGAATCTCTTGAGGACAACCAGTCCTTCAAGAATGATCATGTAACCATGTATCACGCTGATATAATGCATGCGTATTTTTGCAGATAATAAACAATTCACGGACGACATTCTGCTGGGTTTCGGGTTTCCCTAACAAAGGCTACGCAGAGCCTAAATTGCTGAATCATTTACACCTAAGGGTTAAATATTTTACGTAACGCATCTTTTGATCAATTTGTCTTTGAAAACTGTTCATGTATTAAGAATCTCTAATGCATATATGAACCCCCGTGTAACTGATTCCACTAGACTAGTGTAACAGATATGATGTACAAAAAATGGAGTTTTTTAAATCCAAGGGAAAGAGTTAGTCGGGTAACCAGGAAAACATAATATTTTCCCGTGGCTTACGGTATCACCACCATACAGCACTCGGCAGCTTGAATTTATTCATACGAATTTCTAGTTTCGTGATAAATAAGGGAATATAGACAGTATTTACCTTACCTTCCGTTACACGATGGTGCGGAATAAAAGGGGGAATCTATCACATAAAGTGCATATACATGTCCCCATCGTCCTCTTGCCATTTTCTACACGAGTCAAACAAACCCACACAATCAGACATACACACTTCAGCTGTTGATATCATTAAATGTTCTTGATGTTACTTGAGTCCCTTCTCTATAAATATTTTGGCTTATAGAGTTTCTCTGCACCATAGTTTATGAATATAAATGTGAATTTAAAGAACGCTAAACTAACCTGGGTTACTAATTATCACTAAATCCCGCCTATATAACGAAATCCTTCCATATCTACAATGAGGAGATCACCTAGATTTAAATTATTTAAAACAATTTTTCTTCTTCTCAAGAAAGCCAAACCTCGGATAAATTAGGACACACATATTCTCTCATGAACACCGAAATATGTCATATCAAAACGTTGTAAAAAACTGAACTACTGCCTTGGAACCATACTAAAACGACCTCCCAAACACTACGGATAGTCAACCATGCATGGTCATTGAGTGTACAGAAAAGGCATCGCCTATTGGCAAATTATAAAACAGTTAATGGCTTAAATTGATAATGCAAACCAAGACCACGGGGCCAGTGTGTCCCGATCCTAAATCTATGAATATCTTGAACAAAAATTCATTCTTCATACCTCCAAATACATTCCTCATGCCATGGTAACATCCCGTTCATTTTAATGAATTTCATAACATAGATTACAAGGAATGGAATGCCACCGCTGCATGGAGGCGTAACCTCCATGGTAAAACAAAATCTTGTGGGAAGATATTCAGTACCCGAAAAGAGTTAAATTACATTTTTATTATGAACACGCACTTCTTTTTAACGGTCATGTATATTACATGTAAACTTATAGTTATGAAAACAAAGAATTACTTGGAAAAAAACGGAACTTGGTTTGGACTTTTATACTGTATCATATATGATCACACTGCTCATCAGTAAATTTCTGTTGGGAATTTAGACAGTTGTCATGTTATCAAGCATGCCTTTCTGTCACATTTATTTACTAAATTCAGAATGGAAACAGGGTTGTTTTATTTCCATTTTTTTTTGGCATACGTTGATCTACATGTACTACTGAAGATGCATAGTTGTATATCTTAAATTATAGTGTAACCTCGCAATTGAAATCGTGTTGGTCCTATTTTAATTTTATATATTTTTACTGTATGTCTTAATATTATGGAAATGTTTAAGTATTATATTGACGCAAAGTATTGTGTTTTTCTTTAATCCTCTGGGGGACCATTGAGTATAAAAATAACCACCCCCTCCCCAGTTCATTAAGCCTCGAGCGTCATGAACAATGGGTCATTTGTGTCTATGAGGCATTTTTGTGATATTTTTATATAAATATTACGTGATGATCAACATAATTTGCTCTTACTTTTGATATTCATATTAATATCAGTACTTTTTTTAGCATTTACCGTAGCAACATTTTCTTCTGAAGCATACGTGTTCATGATGTGAACTTTACGATGTTAATAAGATATAGAAATGCATGTGAAAAGGAAAAGCCATGGAGGCGCTCCCATTCTTGTAAAAAGGCTCCCATTCTTGTAAAAAGAATATCTCAGAAAAAAATAATGGTATATGTTCATTATCATTTTCGAACTGTATCCATATAAAACGACTACAGCCAAAAGTTTCAAAAGAAAAATTCCTATCAGGGGATAGCATACCCCCCCCCCCCCACCCCCTTGACGATTTGTTTCTTCTGGTTAGTATTATCGCGGTATTTTGAAAACCTCATTTTCTGTCCCTAAGATATCCATATTCCGTCTTAAGATTGATTATATGACGAGTTCTTAATTTAAATAAGTAAGAGGATTCACGCTTTCACAATAAAGATATATATATATATATATATATATATATATATATATACATATATATATATACATAAGCAAGTCACCGGTAAAATTCCGTTATTACCTGTGACACTGAGACCTAAAATCAAATGAGAACATAGGTCTGAATAAGAGTGGCGATTGCACAAGATAAAATTACCTTAAGTTCTGAATTATCAACCATTTACAAGAGAAAATCTGAATTACTCCACTGTTGCTAGATATCGTGTAGGTGTCAGACGTCAGAGTAATTCTCAGATACCTGATAGCAGGATTAAGAAGCAAAACAAAACATCCTCACAACCTGATCATTAATTTCTGAGAAATATGATTATCATTAAAAGAATAAAGCTATATCTGTCCGCCTTGAGAACGGATTTGTTCATTTTAAAATGAAAGCATTCGTATAATATTTTTAATGATTTTTGCAGCGGCGGCATTTTAAAAATTAAGTATTAAGTAACTTTTGACTACAACTTTATTATCTTACTAATATTGATGTCATTTGTTTCAGGGGATCATTCAGATTAACCCCAAGACCCTTCCTCTACAAAATCATATATTTTGCCTTCCATACAAAGCATAACAAAATTTAAGGGTGAACCAAACAGTCATTTAAAATCTTTGATAATGCTTTCAGTTGCCAGTACAGTTATATGCAGGCGCGGTATAATTCGTGATTGACTTTGGATTTACATAAGAAGGCGTTGAAGGCAATGCCCACTTAGGAAAATGACCCAGCTTAAAGTAGGCCGTGCCATATGTATTGATGCTGAGTGTCAGCATGCAGATGCATATAAGGTTCATAAACACGCCACACTTGACCTGCAATAAAACAATATCAGAAGCTTACAATAAATATAACGCATTCGTGAGAGTAACTATGATGACGTTATAAGAGACGATTATATAATATATATTAAATGGCTTGATACTTGGGGAGGCGAATATACGCCGGAAGGGATTTTTCAATGGAATAGTTACAAAGACACGTGAGTACTGGGCAGTTAAAGGAACTATGCTTAATGAACAAGAGGTGGCATAGTATGTGGCAAACATAAACAAACATAATGAGAATACTTATGAATACAGGTCATAAAGTAGGGGCTATGAGGAAACATCCCTGCGATCTTTAATTATCAAATAATAAATATATGATTGCTGAACTATAACCCTGACATGTCTGATGTGAATAGAAACACAAATAAATTGAAAACTGAATTATTGCATTGAAGGTATAGATAGACGGACGGACGGATGATGGACAGGGTACAATCGCCATAGGTCAGATTTAAGTCAGCTGAGCCAAAAATATGTAAATGAGGAACGACGGAAACAAGTGAGCAATTAAAATGGGCTGAGTACAATACAATAGGAACAAATTAATGGTGGATGGTACAATATGTGAAACAAAAACCCCGACGTCTTCCTCCATCTTAACACGCAGTACAGATTAACACAACCGAGCTAAATTTTGAAATTAACTTTAAAAAGAAAACCTGGATTTCTTAGAATTCATTGTAATGAGAATATATAGAATGTTTTGTACGTTTTAATGTGGTAATAAATATAAAAAGGAGACCGGAGACTGACTGGTGCCTTCGCGCAGCTTACCATGTCCTTAACACGGAGATGTCCGTTAGCAAAAACGATTGCGTTAGGGGGCGTGGCCACAGGGAGCATGAAGGCGAACGACGTGGAAATGGCGCAGGGCAACATAAGGTAGAGAGGATTCACTTCTATCGACACCGCCTGCAAAATGATATCATAACAGACAATGACGAGGAAACACTCTACAAAATAAATAGAATGGCTTTGTTTTTGCAGCACCAACACAGATATATGCATCCTCCCACCACCCAGCTCCACTTATGAGATACCTCAAAACATTTGGGGTAAAGATATGCAACATACAGATCTCAAAACTATGCTTCAAGATATCACCTGATTTCAACTTGAAACTCAAGGTCAAGGTCATGAGTTAACTACTCCGAAATCATGGCAGACAAAAACAAGTGTGTCAAATTTATAGAAAAAATCTCTTGAGTACTTCAAAATTTATGGTTCACATTAATCTTACAGTGGCGCAGATTTGACCTTGAAGATCAAAGCAAGTACCCATGCTATTCCGAGACTTCGATCTAAAGATTAAGACCTAATAAATGCAATAAATAAAACTTACAACTTCAATAGGAAAAAAAGCTTGTTTTTTGAGGAATTGCCAGCATCAATTTATCTCTTTTGATTTTCAGTAAAAATTAAACGATTTTAAGATCAGGGCTCTCGGATACTATATTTCTCAAGAGCATAAGACAAAAGGATTTATTGCCAAAATATATTGCGATAACTTATTGCAAAATTTAAAAAAATGTGCTTGAGAACCCAATATTTGTCAGCCTTAGGATAATATATAGGCATGATATTGTGTCAGAGAAAACTTTTAATGTGATCTAAACGGATTATGAAGAATTACAAAAAAAAACTTGTCTTTCAGTTTGGTAGCTTACGGTGAATCAAAGTTGTCAATATCCTGTTTACATGTTAATCGAAATCATATTAAACTGTCATTTGTATTCCTTACCAGTTCTGCCAAAATTGGCAGGAATATTGTGGCGGTGGCACTGTTGCTTGCAAACTCTGTGAACACGGCCACGATAATACAGATGAACAGAAGCATGATCCAGACAGGAAACTCGTCAAATACCGTGAACTGTTGTCCGATCCATCGCGACAGTCCAGACGCCTGCAAATAGTCCCATTGTGAAATCCTAAAAAATATACTGTAACTGTGATCTTCCTGGATAATACAATTACAGTCTCACTGTGAGAGTACTGCCATATAAAAGAGTCTCACTGTGAGAGCTTTAACATCTACAAATAATCTTACGGTGAGAGTCCTGAAACCTAAAAATAATCTTACCGCATAGGTCCTTTCAAATACAGATAAAGTTCAAATGGTCTAACCGTGACAGTACTGCAAAATACAAATATAGCCTCACCGCTAGCCCTGAAATTTACAAATATGGTCTCACCGCGAGAGCCCTGAAATTTACAAATATGTTCTCACCGCGAGAGCCTGGGGACACAAATAATGTAAAGTTAGAGTGTACAAATAATCGTAATGTGAGAGTGTAGACCTACCATGGCTCTCACTGTGGAAGACCTTACACACACAGTCTTACCCGGAGAATCTTGACCTATGCAAACGGTCAAGTCGATAGAGCGCTGACACCTTAAAAACTGAGAATATATATAATATGTCGCATACGACATATAAGTAATTATATATTAGAAACAGATTAGGTGTTGTCCTACTTCTTACCTTGCCCGCGTCGGCCAGGGCAAACCCTCCACCACGAACTAGTACGACACCCCAGGGCAGTTTTTGACGCACCGTCTCCCAGCCCAGCAAGGCTGCACGAGGAAAACTCGCAGAAGAAGCTGTGGGTGACATTTATGATATTTCCTGTTATCATCTGGCTTTTATTACATTTAAAATGTCATATCGTCAAAATCAGTCATACAATTTGCATATTTCTAATATTCCTGTGATTGTAAAAGAAAATTAACTCCGATATGATTATGTTGTTTAAATGATACCAGTTAATTAACTGATATGTTAAATACATGGTTATCAGTGGCATATATAGGATTTAAGATACTGGTGGAGGTAGGGGACGCAGCACCAAATTCGGGGCCGAGGTGCCTTTACCTTTTTTTCTGCTAGACAATTATATAAAATTACAGTCTGACAGCCGAAGAATTTGACCCTACCGGTATAAATCACAATTTAACTAAATATTACCAGAAAAACTGCATACATTTGTATTTTTACTAGTGACACAGTGGTCTGTGGTCATAATCGGCTACAGGAAGTAAAATACAATGCTAATAATACTGATAATAATAATAATCTATCTAGCCCTGCAGTTGTGAATGTACTTGACCCGCAGGGTAACTTTCTTGGACCAATTATGTGTTTGATATACATAAATTGTTATATTGCCATTGAAAATAATTGTTTAATTAACTATTTGAGAAAGCCTCCACTATCTGCTTTGTCAAAAGTCTTTAATACTTAACAGTGAATCTAGACCAGCCACTTCATATGTGCTTTTACAAACCAATTTAAGGCACAATTATAGAGAATTTATCATGCTGTATATATGACAATCGGTTGTGATCCGAGATGAGACCGAAATTGTAATAAACAGGTGTTATAAGATATGATTATTGCATCCTGGGAGGGCATTTCATTCAAGGAAATTTGGATATACATCTCTGGATGGTAAAAGACGTCTGAGTTTTTTTTAAGAGGACATTAAGCACAGGTTGAAATTAGTAAGTTGTTCCCTGATACTGTATTTTCCTTATATTTTGAATTCGGTAATACTCGCATAATATGCACCGGATTTTTGGTTTGAAGCTTGCAGATTTTTCGTTATAATGTTACACCATAAGAAATACCAATAAAGAATTGTACATTTACCATCGTGATAAACCAGGTCAAAAAGCGTATAGTATTTTTTTGGAAATATATTAAGTGATAGTCGCATGAGAAGTTGGCAAAATTAGAATATATATATATATATATATATATATATATATATATATATATATATATATATATATAAATATATATATATCTGTTAATTATGTAGAGAATATATAGAAAAAATATAGATAATCTAGATAATATCAAATGAACAAAGTATCAAGTTTTAGTATACAAACCATAAATTTAATTATTGCGGAAGAATATAATTTGTAGTGATTAATTCATATTATAGCAAACACGCTGAATGACACAATACTATTTGTACATTATAAAACTATTACATATATATTTGTTATTATCTATACCTTATCTATAATATGGGAAATATACAATGTTTGGAGAATGGATACTTAACTTTATGAAAAGAAACCTAAACTACACATTTACCTTATTTATAGTCCGTCCCAAAACCTCGCCCTCATGTTTTTTTTTTCGTGTAAACTGTTTAATAAAAATTCTTTAAAAATGCGTTTGGCCTATACTAAATATATTCTGCCGATTATGTATAAAGTAGTAATATATCATGTAAAAAAGTATTTACAAGCGACTCTTTTGGGTGATTTATGCTGATGGACAGTGAATTCCTATAGTGTACATTTTCCATGTCGATGGCTTCATGTGGTGTTTGTAAGACAACAGTGACGTAACCAAGACATCAGTATGATCGGTCGTCCGTTACTGTTACCCTAGTTTATTTATTATCAGTTTTCTTGCAATTAAAGATGCTGTAACCGCTTGTTTTATACTTAGGATTATTTGTCTCATATATAATCATATGGAAGGTATTATTTCTTCTTAGACAAGCAGTCGGCGGAATAACGCCAGCAACTTTTGGACCAGAAAGGTTTACACAGCCTGACATATGTGGAAAAATCAGTTCAGTGTTTAAATAGAGCTCGGGCTTACCATTAAATTTCCGGCAGCAAGAGAAATTCGGCAATTTCGAGGGAAAGAAGAACAACAACATTGCGATTGTAATGCCAACTGAAGCGTCAGTGACGTAACCACCTTTAAACAAAACACCCCAGCCCGGCATGAACTCTGGATCCCGGGTGAGCCACAGCACGACTAACGTGATGAAATGTACTAACACTGCAACCTCAGCGAATCTATAAAACAAAGACGTAATTATTACCTTAGGAAAACTATATTAATCCTTTTTACATTTATTGTTTCCGAACTTCTTATGATGCAAGGTAGCCAGGTATATTTTTTCCCTTCGTTGTGAACGGGTTTGATGAATTGTTGTCGAATGTTAAGTTAAAACCTAAAAAAAATCTAGTTTAGATATATTTTAAATCAAGGGATTCTATACCATTGCTTGATAAGGTTTTTTTCTTTGTCCCGGCCGATGGGTTGGGCCATTCATTGGTATTTATTGGACATTCGCTGTCCAGAAATGCACATTTAAACCATAGGACACATGCAGGAAGGTTTACACAGTATATTCTTGGAGGGGAAATGTAGGTTCGGACTTTAGTCATATTTTTAAGTAAAATTAATCACTCTCTTAAATTCAAAATGAGAGGAAGAATTTATACAGTGCTTTTTATTAACTTTTTTTTTGAAAATGTGCAAATAAAATATTGCGTAAATCAAATTTATCATACCAGACTACATTATAAATGATATGATAGCAGAGACAACGGAAAAGTGAGGACGCATGTTAAGGTAGGATATCGGGCAAAATCGGTACAACAAATGTGATAGAGATAGTGGTAATTTCCATATCCAAACCTCCACCATAAACGAAACGTTTCCACTTCGGCATTGTTGAACGGCCAGATCAACATTTGTTTCATTTAAATGGAACACGTCTGTTTACATTCCATTAAGTCCTTATAACGTAACGCCCTTGTTCGATAATCTGTACTAGAGCAAAACGTGTCCAACGCCTTGTAATGGACTACATTACGATCTTTAATAAATAAGGCCGTTTCCGCACTAGCAAGTAATCCGGACAATGTATCGGTTTACTCCTGTCCGCACTAACCCACTGATGATCATCAGTTCGGATTACTCCTGTCCCCTTGAAGGGCGGACTCTAGTAGTCCGGGTTGCTTGAGTCTTGTTTAAGGTGAAACGATTTCTAATGCGTACAACAAATCAACTTCCAGTCCGAATGAGTCCAGTTTCAGCAAACGGCCTCGTTACCCATGATGTTGCCCCAACATGGGTTTTGCAAGGGAGCGCTAAGTTGCAGGGATGAACCGGATCACTAATCAAGTGCGGACAGCAAATTTGTGTTGTATAAAAAGTGGGGATGCAAAGCGGACTAATTCAAGACTTAAGTAAACTGGTTTAGCGTAATCCGATTTAGACATGAACCATGTGCGGATACGGCCTAATAAGCCCTTGTTGTATATGTAAGTCCCGGTACATTGTGGGGTTTGAATTCCAATGTTCATAATCCATATCTATAAATTCCTGTGTGTTCTGCGCACTGTGCATGTACATGCTTTTACGACTCCACTATTTCCCCGAACGTTACGCTTTGTTCGAAGAATGTTGACGAGACCTCGTCAGGCCTCCCTATGTTGAATGACGAAAAACGAGTAACTGCACAGGGAAAAAGACTTCTTTGAAATAGAGAGTAAATAAAAGAGTAAAATTAGCGGTAATTCAGCATTTTATAACAGGGATAATAAAGGTGTGCTTTATGTACTATAAATATGTCTATATATCATTCCTTAAGTCAGAAATGGACACGGTGCAAATCCGTCTGCAAGGAATGTGCTGGGCATTTGCACATTTAAATTGATTAGTGTCAATTTCCTACTTAAAAGTCATCCACTGTAAAAACGGGAGAGAAACAGCATATATATGAATCCTTTCTTTGAAAAAAAAGGGGAAAATGTAATGCTGGAAAAAAGAACAAAAAAAGTAATATAAGGTAATTTTCAGGAAATCCTTTAACAAAAGGGTAACCCTTTAAAGATAGAGTGATTTGGCAGGCCTGCTCTTCTTGAGAATGTTTGAATGTGTTCGACATGAAGTGAATATATTCGCATCCGCTGTACACGGGCGATCAAAACAAAATGAACACCAGAAGACATCACTAAGGCGCAAGCACGAAATCGGACAGATATTTCAAGAACGACACCATAGAATGGTTTCAAGCAGGTGTGTATTTCTCATACGTGTTTCTCTGTAAAAAAAAAAATCTGCCTTATCATGCCTCAAAATTATCAGAGGAAACATGTCTGAATGTAGTTTAAGCTCTGTAACGGTACATGTATGAACGCTTCTTGTAGGATTAATGTGCTTCTTAATTTCATACTCTGTATTCAATGACGAGAGGAGGCACAGGGTTTTGAGAGTGGGGCATATGTTCAAAAAGAAAAAAAAACTCCTAATTAACCGATCGTTAAGCAAGTCGCACATGGTACATCGTTTTGCAATAACTTCTAATCAATCTGCGATTTTTTAATTATTCGTGGTGTTTAATTTAAGAAAAATCGGACATCCATTGTTTCATAGGGTTTTTATTTAAAGGAACTGACGATTGCGGGATCCTATTTGAGGACACACTCACACACACTCATATATATATATATATATATATATATATATATATATATATATATATATATATATATATGAAATTTATTATCTTTGGATAACGACATGGGTCCCAGCTTGTCATATTCTGATTTGATAATCCTACACGTTGCTGTGTCCGCGGCTCCACCGTCAGAACACCGCCAGTTCAACAGGGATCTATAACATATACAGCTAAGGGGTTACCAACATGGAGACACAATTCAAATAAGCTCTAGCGGTGTCACATTATGTAAATGTAAATTCCTTATACAGACCATGTTAACATCAACCATGCAATGGACGGTATGCACTGAGGTCGAATGGAAATGGACCACACGAGACAAGAATAATAACCTGCAGAATTGTTGACATTCTTGAATTAAAAAGAAAAAGTAGATCATAAATAAAAATTTGTTATACTATTTTTATACTAATTGATATACATTGATATATACAGTTTATACAAAAAGTATATGTTAGATATAAATTTAAAGTAACAAAGCGATATTTTAAAATATATATTAATAAAATCTTACAGTGACACTTTTCATATTTACTGAAATCTCGCAGGGACACAATATTTCAAGTAAAAAATATTTCACAATAAATTATTACCTACGGATATATCATAACGAGCCATTAGTGTCTACGGTAATATCATAGTGACAGAACAATATTCCCATCACATATTGATACATTAGTATTTAATGTAATCTCGTATAAACTGACATCCTGATATTAAAATTTGTTTTCAAATATTACCGCCAAGAGTCAAATGTTGATCTTTACTGTTTTTCCCATAACTGTATTGATATTAAAAGTTACCTTACAGTGACTTATTAAGCTGAAATGCAATATCATAGTGTAACAATGATATGTAATATATTTTCATTGTGACACATTAATATTTACTATTATCTCACGGGATTAACGTACCTGGGGCCAATATACATGATCTGGAGCCAGATCCAAGCCAGGATCAGTGAGATAACCATATTGGGAAAAGCCAGGATAAACCAGGAACTGAAGTTGAGACGTGGTTCAGACCCGAAAATCCTGCATGAGTAACATATTAATCACTTAATACATCATATATTATTTATGTCCATCTTGTACGGGAAGTTTCCTTTAAAGTTGAACGAATGGAAATACAAATTGTAATAATCAGAGCCTCACACATAAAACATCTTGTGTTAAAGAACAATTTAAAAAATATGTATTATTTCTAAAAATACAATAAGAAAGCGACCATGCAGAGATCAAGCGTTTGCCGGAACTGAAAACAGACACATAGACAGACAAACATTTTGACAGACAGACAACTGAACAAGAAGAAGCGAAGTCGAAGCCAGCTCCTTTCTTCATATTGTAGAGAATAGAGAGAAAATAAAATGAGCTAATGTCTAAGAGGGTTACGATCTTATAGGTGAACATGACCTTTGGTTATTGTTTATAAAAGACAACGTTTGAGAAAGTCAGATATTTTGCTATTGTATAAATGATTGCTACGCATTTGTTGCTTGTGGCGTGCCGCTTCAGGTATAAAAGACAATGTACAGATGAACGGACAGGTATACTTGCTTAGACATATGGACAAATACATGAAGAATTATACATGAGTAATGTAAAGAATAAACATGCATGGATATGTAAATAAATGATGTATGGAGTATGCATAGAGGATGTTACAGGTATGACTCAGTCTTAAAACTGATGCTTTCTAGGAATAACATTTTATATTTAATTATTTTTAACTCCTATGTACACATTTTTTTCTTATACGGTGACATGTGTTATAAAACGACATATGGAATGGGCAAAAACTGGTCTTAAGTCACAGGTTGTTTTATTACACATCAGATACAACCAAAGTGAATACATTCAGTGTAGTGAAGGGTTGCCTGAATATATAGTAGGTCTCACCAGAGACATTGTCATTCAGATATTTTCTACGGTTTATTAATCTCCATTTTTGTTTGCCTTATCAACCAGTGTAATAAAATAAATGTTTTAAAATCTATGTTGCTCTTTTATGCTCAAAGTTCAAATATGCATATCATGGTATTTCTTTTAGGTTGAAAATACCGTTATTGTGCAGTAGGGAGGTTTTGTTCAGAAAAGCACAAAGGTTATATAATGGTAGCTGCTCTGGTTTGAGAGGCATTGTGTCTCTCTAGTTGAATTTGTTGGTTCAACGTTTCATCTACTGCCATTATGTTATGTATGACGTTAATGACGTCGCCAAGAAAACAAAACAAGCTATTTGGAGCACTCTTGCAACATATATAAAATATATTGGTTTTAAAACTTATGTTCTTATAATAGGGAAATAATGTGTTTAATGGTGAAGAAAGCCTTTATACTTTCTTTTACAAAATCCACAAAATTCTATAAGTGCTTTATCTTGTGGTACTTTAATTCCTTATTTTTGTCATTTCTTTTGCAAAAAAAATAATATATTTTTTCCAGCTGTACAACACATGATATACTTTTCCCTGAGCTTTATATGACATTCAAATCCATCAGTACTACTCACGTGTCCACCTGGCCTTTGAGCACCAGGTTTGGTCCCGTGCCAGTCAATGTCGCCGTTCCTCCTATGTTAGCGGCGTACGCTATACACAGGGTTATGCCTTTACATATGGACTGAAAGCTCTGATTGCCGGGCGGATGCGACGAACGATTCCATCCCGGTTCATTCATACTTTTCTCCGGAAGAGAGTGTGAACTTAGGATGTAGATTCAGAACAAAAGACAATATAGCATTATTAAATATAGTTTAGTTCGATACAGATCGCGAAACAACTTAGTTCTCGCTTTCACTGGACGCTTAATATAAAAAAGTGAACCGTAGCATGTTTTGCGAGTGACCTACATGAGGACTGGAGAAACAAAGCTATCTAGAATAATCACCCTGTTAGTTGTATTATATTTCTTCTTGACAGGATTACAAAATAGCCGTGAAGGCTAATCGAAATGCTCACCTAATTATGGACCTACAAACTGAAGACGTAATAGAGAAGAAATATGACACAAATCAATCATGTGTTTTACTAATGTAATCAAACTAAAACTTCATGCATTGATAATCAGTGCATTCTATTTGGCTTGACTTTTTTTTCTAGGAAGAATAATTCTAGGGTTAAGATTTAAGAACTTGGGACGATGAAATCCGGGGAGTAGTGCAAACACTTTCGCAAACAAAATTAATGCCAAGTTGGCTAAACTTTTGAATTTATAAATTTAGTTTAACTTGGCTTTTTATTTCCATGGGATTTTCATAAAAAAGAGCTCTCCCAAGTATGACTATCATTTAAAGCATAAGAACGGTCCAAGATCATGTATAAACATTGTTCCTTTTTTTATATTTTACAAATTACTGGTCCTGGGCCCCTTAATATGTAAATTTCCTGAACACTGAGAATATGCACTACATGTTCGTGTATGGAAAGTTAGGGTTCTTTTCCCTGGATGAATATATAGATTTTTTAAGTAGACTTATGAATTTAAGATATTTCACTACAATCAATAATTGCATGATACCTGTATACGTAACGGAATATCTCAAGCCATCATGTCTAAATTGGGGTAAAACCCTGTGTATCATGCACAACTAGCGTAATAATCTTGACATAGAGATCTAGTCTCATAGTCGTATCCAGGGATTGCTAGAGAGGGTGACGTCTAGACTCTCCCATTCGACTTATCCTATTTGCATATAATATATAAGTTTATTAAGTAGCTTTACTTAGCAGAAAAAAAATAAGTTCATCCAGAATAATAAAAACACTAAATTTAGTCTGCAGACAAGGTTACAAGTTTAACTGTTCCCCACAGTTATACATCATTGCAACTCTGCTACACTTATAATAGCTGTCTTGGCCTGCTGTAGCCAATGTCGTATTTTATTCGTGTGATAGCCTATGAGTTAATACTGAGTACTTGACGTGTAGCTCAGTCTATTTTTATTATAGATGATTCTAAAATAGCACCTATTAAACTTGTAGCAAATAACAGCTACTTATGATATATACTCTTTTGATTTCTATATTGGTTTACTCAAAACTGGTTTCATTTTACATTTGTTTTTTTTTGTTCTGGTTTCAGTAAGCACATTTTATCTGCTGGACTACCCCGTGCCTCATTACATTTATTCAATTCATGCATGGTAATTTTTCTCTGTGTTTTAATTACCCCTGAGCATGACAGTAACTATTACTGCACAACAGTTGCTACATTTCCTTGTATATTTATTTTTCATAACCCAGAATTGATTTCTCTTCTTTAGTGAATTTTTACCAGCTTTCTACCTCACAAAGCTTAAATCTCAATATCCCTTCTGTGGATGACATTATTATTTTCTTACCAGACCCCTGTTTCTCCTACTGCAGCTGTAGATGCTTTTACACTTTGCCATTCAAATCCACATTTCGTGATGAGTGGCTTAGATCTATCTTCTTGACTTGCTGTTTTTGACTGGCTATAATTTCCTAATGAGGGCTTAGTTAAGATAGATTTAACTCCTTTCTACAATAATGGCTCAGCTAGTGCACTGCAACAGCTTTCTTGAACTAAGATTAAACAGCTTCTTAAGGAATTAGCGCCTTTTATAGCTGAATTCCGTGCAGCTTATCAGCGACTGCAAATCCTTATGCTGCTTTTTCACGCAGTAGTTCTCATAGTTCTGGTCTCAACCAGCCTGTTGGTTCTGCCCGGTCTAAACCACAAGTACTTTATGTTTGCCCGAAGGACATCTCATGCCAATAAAACTTCGGTTACCCATCTGCCTCTCTTTTTATAGGGAGGAGGAGGAGGAGACATGAAGCCCTTGAAGACGTTTTGCTACTGGGTCAGGGACGGCACAGCTTTCACTTGATTCCAATGGTGGTACCTTATCGGATCTCTGAGGTACACATCCTCATGTAGATCCGTATTATGCAACGAGCATCTGGTCCTAAAATGTGCCTCTAGAATGCAGTTCCCTGGCAAATACAATGAAAGACAGGGCCAAAAGACTTTCAAGACACCAGCAGTACAGGTGTGGTCCTGGTACTGACATCGAGTGGATCAACAGGTCATTTCCGCTATGCGGAGCCACGCCATCGTTCGTCAAGTAGCAATAGTCCTAATTCAAGCCATGACCGTGCAAGTATTCGAAGGGAATACGAGCTCCAACGCACCTCTTCCTCCCATAGAAGCAACCGTTGCAACCGTAGTCCTAGTCTAGGTTTCGCCGTTACCACAGCAGAAGTAATAGTTTAGAGAGGAACAGGCAAAGTAAGAGGCATGGGAAGAGACGCAAGAACCATAAAAGAGATACGGTGGGATCAGCGATAGCCAAACACCACTATGGTGACAAAAACGGCACTACCAGAGTCAACGAATACCACAAATGTCAGTAATAAATGGTGATAAGTCGTGACATTATCTTATATTTCAATTTAAACCCCTGACAGACCAATACAGGTAGTCAAATAAAAAAAAAACAGATGCCCTGGTGAAACCTCTATCAGAAATAAAAAATTAGATTTCGTGAGTGAAATAAATATTCTAAGTTTGGTACCTCATACAGAGAAGACTTTAGCTCTCTTCGGGAGAAACAACTCTGTTGGCAAGGTGATAGGTCGGCGGAACTTACTCATATTCTGCTCAAAACAGGATCTAAGGCCTTTCCATAATTTCAGGAGATGATACACGACACATCCGTGAGGCATCACTTTAAACATACCTCTCAGAAACTTGGGTCCGCCTCTGGCGGGCATGACTCTGCCAAACTCACGTCAAGATATATCTGTTGGTTGAGAGTTCACTCCGAGAACCATAAATGTGCCGCCGGAATCACCAGTCCAAGCAGCACAACTTCCAGTGGAAGGGAGGGGCGTTGCACTCAAGGATTTTGTTAGTTAAGGTATTCCTTCTAACAGCACTGTTGCAATACAGCTGCTTTATTAGTTTAGTTCACTGAGTTTCTTCTTTCGGATCCACGCTCTTTAAGATTGATTTAGACAAGATGTCACTGGAGATTGAAGTTCCATATCTCTCTCGAACACAAGGATATCGGCCAGTCTTGGAGCGAGCATCATCATGCTGGAATATCCCAGAGAGTACCGTGCTTCATCTGGCCAATCGAATAACATCAGCGCTATATGTTTCTGTTGATCAGTGTTATAGGCTGACCGGAGGGAACGGCTGAGCTCTTCCGAATGGTTCTTCTAATATGTCCGTATCATATATTATGAACGGGCTGGACAGAGGAAGTAGCTCATTTTCCTCCTCTAAACTTATCAACATTTGAATTTTCTGCATTGATGACAATCTATTCCTTGAAAGGGGTAAGACTGTAGTAGGGGGAAGTAGTCATAAAGTATGTGTTTTACACGAGAAATAACTTTTCCTGGCACCTCCCGGTGTCATGGCAACAATTATTAGCGAAAGAAAAAAAAAAAAAGCCTTAACATAGGACAGAACAGATAACCAATCCAAGTGGACCCAGGCTGAACATAAACAAATTCATACATGATATGCATATACATAATAACTGGTTATTAAAGTTAACAACTAGACATCTATGGACAATATATTGGCGGTACCTGTCATTCTGGTAATGATTTTTCAAAGTTGAATCATCCTCGGGTCTTGAAGTTTCATTCATCTCAACTGTAAAAAACAAAACAGAGCTCTATGCATGTCACAAGAACAACACACTGATATATATAAATATATATATATATATATATATATATATATATGTAGCAATTAACTGCAGGTTAATAACGGTTAAAAGGGCGCACTCATAATGTACACGTGAAACCACCCCTCTCGAGCACCACATCGATTACGTAAGGCGAACTAAATGTGGCACACGGGGACCTTTCGCCAGCGCCATTCGCACGATGCACTGCCGGTAGTTAAGACGTTTACGTTCGTTCTGTTTTGAAACTTGAGTTATGATGTCTAACCCTTCAGCAACGGACACAGTGGAGGAAAAAGCGACAGGAGGGAGTCGTTATTGCACTAACTGTCGACAACCATGTAAGGGACACGAGGGTCCTTTAGGAAAAAAATTGCATTCACCCGGCTGACACCCCCGCTACTGAGGAAACCGACAGTAACGAAAAGCAGGACTCAGGAAGCAACAGAAGAGACTATTTCGAATCTTGCAAAGATGGCGAAGGTAATAAGCATACAATGGCTCGAAACGATCCTGACGTAGAAACAAAAATATCCGTTACTTCAGAGACGAATCTTGCCAACGTTATTAATCTCATGGTAAAACAAATGGAATCCATGAACTTAAATTTAACCGCTCTAATAACTGCACATGAGAATCTAGCGCAAGTGGTTATGTCTACTAAGCAAGTTGGCAGTACAAACACGCCGGGAGACCAAGCTCAAGTTTCGTCGTCACCAGCCCAGCAAGAGGTAGCACCAGTGGCCATGACCAGTGGGTACAGCTGTGCCACAATCGCCGCAGAACTAGATATGCTGTTGGATTTTCTACCTAATAGTGATTCCCTTCCGTAAAGTTTGAGGCAGTGTTAAATGAGGGAAATCTAGAAATGCAGCCAAAGAAGGCTTAAAAAAACATTCAGTAGATAACGTTCAGGTCTGGTTGCGTGCCAGGAATAGGTACGAAATGGCTATTTTTGATAAACACCCTTTATTTCACCATGCATGCGCGACATATAGTTCCTTCTTTCAAGACTGCGACAGTAAATACCAGCGGGCAGCAGTGGCGGCATATGACACTCGAAATCGTGCAAAAATATGCACAGCCCATTCGATGGACCGTAGGCTGCAGTTTGACAAGGTAGACACTGATTTGTAGGCAACCATACTCGACGCTACAGCAGTAAAAGGGGGGGGGGTCGCACAGTGCTTTAGATGCAAGTCCTATGACCACATGGTACAAGACTGTACATTTCCCGCGTAGGAAGCGTCGACGGAAAATATCCCAGCAAACTCACTGCCCATTAGAGGGCCTCCAGGGCAGTCAAGCCAAAATACAGCGGAAAATCTTTACCACGGCATTCTCGAAATCTGCAATAACTTCAATGGTAACAGATGTACATACAGGATGTGCAAACGCGCGCACGTATGTAAGCAGTGTGAAGGACCATATCCGTATCTCCACTGTAACTGCCACTAAACGCCACTCTACTCTCAACGCACTAGAATGGAGGAACGGAGTCGATACCGGATACCGTGGCCCAAGTCGTTATAATGAAAATTCAAACTGGCCATCCGCAATCAATCACCCTGAAGTTATAGAGACCTCTTTCGAAAAAGATCTAAATCAGCCACTGTTCGTGTTCGATAATGGTTGTGTTTTGAGCAAACGGTTATTCACAAAGCAGACACACCTGCTATTGGCCTTGGCCGGTGTGACCGGCTACTATAGCGGACACTCGAGAGCATCGGACGGTGCGTCCGCGGGCTTAATGGATTGGGAACTGAAATTGATGGGGCGTTGGTCTAGCAATGCCTATCAGCGTTATATCTTTGCACCAACCACAGTTCTAATTAATTTTGCCAAACGCATTGCACGCGAACGCGGAGTTTTTCGGGGTCATTGTTCAGAACACCATTTCTGAAGTATTATAAATAATAATTGGGCCACTTGGTCATCGTAATGACCTTGGGCCTTTTATGTGGCCCATTGCTATGTAATAAAGATTCTGTCATTACGGCCAAATACGTTACTCATTATTTCTAGTAAGAAGGGTTTAAATAGCAATTAACTGCAGATTAATAGCGGTTAAACGGCGAACTCATAATGTACACGTGAAACCACCCCTCTCGAGCCACTGACCGTGACATCGATCAAGTAAGGGGAACTAAATATCGCACTTGGGGACCTTTCGCCAGCGCCATTCGAACGATGCACTGTAGAAATAACACTCCCTCCCAAACCTTTGGACATCTGTTTAGATCGGTTGGACGCAATGTTTTTTGCTAAGATTATATTTTGTGCTTGTCTGTATATCCTCAGGAGATGAATGTCATATTTGCCTTCACATACATTGTGCCCCATATGCAGATGGGGCCTTTTAAGTCCCCCATTGCTATGTAATAATGGTTCTGTCATTACGGCCCAATACGTCTCTCGTTATTTCTAGTAAGCAGGGTTTAAATATATATATATATATATATATATATATATATATATATATATATATATATATATATATATATATATATGCTATTTTCTTTTTGCACGGCAACAGCGTGAGTAATAATTCGATGATCCAATGTGATTAACACTTAGCGAACCTGCTCTGCCCTAGCTGTATCGGGCACTATGATGGAAGCACTGAAACCGAATAAGAACAATATAATTATATATATATATATATATATATATATATATATATATATATATACATATATATATACATATATATATATATATATATATATATATATATAATGAGAGAAAGAGGGTGGGGAGGGAGAATCACAGCAAATATGTAGTCTTAATGATGTAGCACCAAGAGTGGTGTCAAAGTGGTGTCTCCCAGGTATGTAGTGATTCCGTTTATAATTTATTTAAAGGTTCAGTGAGGTCTTGAGTAAAAGGTACGGTGCCTCCTCACTTCCACACAGAATTTGTTAATAATCTCCGGCACGTGATTGTATCTCGTTTGCACGCAATACCATAAGTATCTGTGGATTCCACCGCCCCTGCAGGTTCTCCTGACGTTCGCGACTTATTTGAATAAAATTTCTTCTTATAGTTGACCGAAGGCCATAGTATACTGATGCATTGTTGCTTTGACAATTTACACTTCTTGCTAATGTCGAATGTGCTCTTTGAGTTCTCACTAATTTTATACTTAAAGAAGCCTGACTGGTGAGGTATTCCTTCCGGTCCTGGTGTCTGCTGAGTTCACTGAGTACGGCCTGGGCAATGGGAACCATCATGGCGGTGGTGGCGGTGTTACTGATCCACATGGACAGGAAGGCCGTAGTGGTCATAAACCCGAACATTAACCTGACAAATATAATTATCACTATATTCTGTACAAATAGCAAAAATTGTTTATGCCAAACAAATTAACATGGCTTATAATTCGGTTGGGACAAAAAACCCTGATCATTCAACATAAATCTTGAACGGACAATATAGTTACTGTACATCAAATCATAGACTGTTAGCACACCAAGCCACAACAACACGACATGGGGCAACACCAGAGGTCACAATGATCAATTAATTTCAATAAATTTCATTTGTTTCAAATTTCATTGTCCAATGTAATTTCTTACTTTTAGGTTAAAAGATTAAATTGAGAGAACTTTGTATCATCAGGATGTGTATGAGTATATGAGAAATGAATAATTAATTTATTTGCAATAACCAGACTAGGTTCAGGCCTGCCTTCTTCATGATTTTATCTGCTATAATTTGTTAGATTTTGTTTATGTTATTCCTATTGTACGAAACAATGGGTTTTCAAATAACCCATAATATATGCTCATACGTTATTTTAATAATACGTTCATTTACTAATACAAACAACAGCAAGGATAGTAATAGCTTTCCTCAAAAAACCAAAATAGAAATATACGGATTTACATCCAATTCAAAGCGAAATGCCTAAAAAAATTCTGGAAAGGGCCAAATTGAGCATTAAGATATTAACATTTTAGTTTCTGCAGTACTGCTCTTTTTACATGTTAACATTAAAAGTTACTAGCTTTTTTAAAAAAAGACAACAAACATATTTTAAACACATGAGTAATGTATAGCTTTTTGGGGTATTACTGATGATATTCACATGTTCTTACATTAATTTTTAAATTGCATACTTCCTGTAAGTACTTCAGTATTCAACATTTAACAAAAGTTCCTGAAAATGTTAACATCTTCATAAGAACTAACATTATTTTAAAATGAAATGTACTGTGGGGATTGTACATATGTGAGCATAACTATATTGTCAATATAAAACTTCATCGAGTGCAAGAGCAAAAACCGTAATCTTAACCCCGGTTGAACTGGTTTACATTATCACCTAAACATCACATCTACTTTGCTTGAAATATTTTGCCGCCATTTCACAAACTGTCCACTCGCAGTGAATCATTTAAAAGGGGGGCACGTCTCATCGTTTTCGACCTAGAGTAATGTACCGGTACCCTTGATATCGGACAGTTTCCTACCTCGGCATGCGAGTGCTATGTGTTATATCTACTAGCATTCCCGGGAAGCTTATTTACCTATGCATGGATGTTGTCGCCCCCCCCCCCCCCCCTTTCCCCTTGATGAGATCCTCTATCAACCCCTAACTTCAGTAATTGTCCACTTAAGTCTGGATTGTTAACTTTGACACAACACTGGGCGAAGATGAATAAAAAAAAAATTAGCTGTAATCTGAAAGAAAAATCATATTATTTCTGCCGTACCATTTTGGTTTGGACCCCAGGATCAGGAGAACTCTGAGGGCTATTCTTTTGTGGAGATTCCACTTCTCTACTGCCACGGCTACGATCAGTCCTCCTACAAACAGCATGTTGCTGTCCTTCAAAAAATAAAAATCACTTGTTTTGACCAGAGATATTGATCATCTGCTCAACAATGTGTATCGTGGTATCAGAAATTATCTGTCAGTTCTATGTCCACAGTTTTGCTTTGGTTAATGACTGGGGTCTATTGCAATCATTGATTTTTTTGTCTATTCACTGAAGATAATCATTTGAACCTTTTATTGTAAATAGGCCAGAAAACGCCGACCCCACTAAACACAGAATATTGTTGGATACCTATCCACCTCAATACATTCACAACAAACCACCTTAGTATGTTTTACTGTTATCAACATTGATGCAAGCTTATACGACCATCAAAGAGCCGTTGTAATAACGTTTTTACAATATATATGTAAAGTAACCCGAACATTTCAATAATTTTACAGAAGAGGCAGGTGAAGAGCATCAACGATTTTCCATACTTCACGAGACCTTGACCTTGAATTTTGCGATGTTGCCAAACAACAATAAACTTAATTGAATTATGATCATACAAAACTGTATGAGTTTCAAGTGACTGGTTGAAAGCTGTGGGTGGGAGAGCGCCGAAATATAAACACACAAACAATCAAAAGACCAGTCGACCATAGGTCAAGCGCTTGCCGGATGTTCGAAATAAGAGCCAAGCAGACAGGTAAACATATTTAAATGTTCAAATTAATAACTTATATTTGTTAAGAAATAGAAATATATTTATGAAGCTATATTGAATTTAAAAATTTCGGGCCTAAAGCAAACAGTGGACGGAAGTACAGGAAAGGTAAGTCAAGGCCACTGTATTATTTTAGCTTAGGAAGAATGGACAGGCGAGTAAAATGATCAGTTTATGTTTATACTGCCATTTATGACCAAATTAAGAAGAAAATAATATAATAAGGCGTATTTATAAACTTGACATGTGACCTTTGACCAATCTTGACATAGACAATTAGGCCTGATGGGAAAACAGATATCCACCACCAATATAAGATTCAAAGCGATTACAGGAAAAACGGGACTACGTCAGAGACAGAAATATATGAATATTTCCAACCACAAGTTTTATCCTAAATTAGGTCAGAATATGGCCAAGTCTCCCCAAGAAAAAAGCCATTGATTATGCATTAATATAAATTATAATATTTAAATTTTGGACATATGGCACAATAATAATATATTATAGGGATTTTGTGCAGAGCCACCTTGTAGTCATACATATAAATTTAAAAATTGTTTTTGAGATATTAATGTAAAACATAACATATATAACTTTCAAAACAATTTCTGCAAAATTGAGGCCTGTAGGGCCTCATTAAATTATATCTCGCAAAATATTGTATGGTATGAAATATGCCGAACTTGAAATCAATTCCTGTACATCCTGCTACCTTATGCAAAAAAAAATACTCTCTAGCTTTATAAATTACAAATTTACATCAGCTAAGGTAAAAATACAAAGTATTTTTCTCTTATATATTTCACGGTGGTAACGGGAGAGTGAGGTCAAATGTACCAAGACATACGAAATTAATGTTTGCGTCGGATTCGGTAATAAATGTTGACATTATTAGTGTCTACTATGATTGCTATACTCTAAAAAACAAAACATTCGTTTCAAGATTTTACTTTATGACACATTATGTACGAATTTTGAAGTGAGTACGTTAAAAATCGAGCCTGTAGGCAATCGTTGGTGAAATCTGGCATAGAACGTGTTCTTTTCACGGACCACTAAACATGCCGAACACATGTTCTCAAATGCCACAAATCCCTGCAACGCCATTGTCGCCACTTAAGATCATGCCAAAGGGATGTTTCTTCATCATTTAATGAAAAACGATGCCAGATTTGACGAGACTTATAATACAATTACTCAATATGAATGAGAGTGTCAGATGCTATTAAATGCCGAAAACTATAGGTCTTCGACATAAAAATTTTGACATTTTGGCACAATTTTGACATTTCTTTGAATGGTTCCAGGTTCTCTTTTGACTATAATGGTTGGAGCTATGACGCGATATGAACTTATGTCATTTGAAACTAGTCTAATAATTCTTAAACAATAAATAACTAGACATTTCTAGCTATCCTAGCATTTAAATGACAGAGATATAGGCATTTGTTCGAAATCTCGAGTGTTCTCTATTGGCGGGAGTTGTTGCAAGATTTGGCAAGATTTGCAAGGTTTTATCATGTAACACTTCTGAAAATGCTACCAAATACTAAAAACTACTTTATTTTAGCTTTAAGTGTGATCGATTAAAAGCAGTTCTTGTGAAATTAAGTACATGACGGCAAACCGAGCAAAATTTGACTTGCAATTAAATGACTGAAAACTAAAAAAATGCTACCTCTACATATACTAGACGTAAATATTAACAGAGAAAGAAGCAAAATATCCAAGATTTTTGGTAATCAATACGTAAATCAAAAATTACCTGGAGGTAGTTTTTATATATGTCTTTAGAAGACAGGACGCCTAGCACCGGAAATAAAACGATGGGCAATAATGATGTAACGGCCATCGGAATGACCTCTGTTGTCCAGTAAATAGCCATGACAGCCATCCCATACCCGCATCGTGCTGGCTGTAAATAATATAAACCTATAGGTGGAAATATCACCAGCATGTAGAGGTGTAACCACTTACGACAATATTTAAGAATATGATTTGCATAAACTGCTATTGTCTCATTTTAATCATGATCGATAGTATTTACAATATTAATAGTTTATATATATATATATATATATATATATATATATATATATATATATATGCATATATATATATATGCATATATTTACAAAGAGAAAACAAACTGAATTCCTAAAAATAATACCATGAAAATATCGAAATACGTATCGCAATAAGGTACCATATATCGCAATATATTGAAATACGAAAGTTGACGCCGATACCCAAACATAGAAAGAGTCATGTTAATTAGATCATTTTCTACATGTAGTGACACATGCTGCATATTTGCAAACAAAACAAAAATCTAAAGTGCTCCATTCTAGTTTTAACTGGTCTGTCATAGGAGTAGATAAATCGTATATATCAGAATTCGTTAACTGAAAGAAGAAGGAAAAAATAGAGTGCTGCTGAAAACGTGTGAAAAAAAAATTGGTCGAATATGCTTCTCTGTCTTCTTATAACTCCGATAGGTGGCGCGGCTCAATATATTTGGCTTGTTGAGTGTCATGCTGAAATTAATTAAGTCTGATAACAATCAATACATATAATAATATTAATATATAAAATGGGATCATTGCCTAATTGACGCCTCTCCATGCCCCACCATATATGTATATATATATATATATATATATATATAATTATAACATATTTTATCGACTCCTGATTACTTTGCCTCTCATTCGGTTTTTAACAGATACACTTTTGTAAAGTAAAAAAGTATGAAAAGCTTGCAGGTGTAGTCATAAAGGACAGAGTTTCAGAGGCAGCGACAGTCGACAGCGTTTAAAATGTATATTGAACAGTTTAACAGCAAGTCAATCTTTATATAACTTAATTCAATACACACACGCATATATATATATTTAATTCTTATCCTTCTAAAATTATTGCATAAACCGGATCATTATATTCATGTTGTTTAAACAGAAGTTCGATGAAAAATAACATACGTATTTAAAGAATGGGAAAGAAACTCGCGTCCGGACACTATAAATAGCTCAAACGAGTGCTTTTTAATGTATAACTGTGCACGGTCTAACATCCAATTATTCAGCATCTCGGATGTTGTTGTTTAAATCCATCGCATGGTTTGTGTCAACTGGGATGTTAATTGCCAATTATGTTAACGTCACTACGTTATGTACCGAAACCATGGCCTTGGAATAATTTAGCATTTATTCACATGTGTTGTTATATGTTGTGTGTTCGAAGTTGTGTGTTTTATAGAGCCAGTATCAGTACTCTCCGTATGTGTATGCTGTTTAGTGGTTTACTGGAACTAAAGAACAACTTATTCCCTTTTGCGTGCTGTTTATTTTTTTCAGGGGCAGGGGATATACATTTCCTGGGGGAGGGCTCCATGCAGACACCATTTTGATCCTCCGTTAATAAAAAAAATCCTGAATCAGAACACCCCCGTCCTCACCACCAGGACCCACACCAAAAATCGTAGACCCAGTACTGCAATGCAGCATTGTATACTTTTACCTACAACATATATATATTGCCTACAAATTGGCACACAACAAAGTGAATATAGGTATAACAAGTTAATATAGAAATCCTTTAATTAGACCTGAACTATGAGAGTAGTTCATGTTTATTTTTATCAGTTATGTTCAACTCTTTACATATAGACATAATCGGGGAGGATACGATCGGTCCTTATGGAGGACTTAAATCCCTGACATATCTTAAGGAGGGTCCCTTTTTGGACAATTAGATGATCAGTATCACTGTGTAAAACTTAACGGGAATGATAAAATGTGACCAAACCCGTAATTAAAATCATATAACAAGGACCCTAACTGACGTATATAGCGGAGGGCCCTTGGAACGCGTCTCCATTGATAACTTCATAATGTAAATAGACTTGGGGTCACATATGATATCCCGCTTAAAATTTATAACTTATTAAAATATGGTAAGAAACGTGTTTCAGAAATGATACAATTTTAGGAATAAATGTGAACTAGACAATCACATTTCACATTATTAAATAAAATCTTAGATCTGATTCAATTCAGTTTGATAAAGCTAGGTAGCGTAGGATCCATTACACAGAGCCCGTACATGTAAAGGTAGTAGAGGAATCAGCTGCAGCTTCCCGGTTCTCTATCTATGCTAAAATGAAGATGTAATGGCTCGGGATAGACTATTGAATTTCGTTTTTTTTTTTCAGATGAAGATACGATGGCTCGGACAAGTGCTGTACACATCTGTACTGAGATGAAGCTGTGGTGGCCTCGACAAGAGCTGTACAACTCTGTACTCTGGTGGAGATGTGGTGGCACAGTCAAGAGCCATACAACTTCTAACAACATGTGGTCAGCCGGACAAAAGCTATACTATCATGTACTCATTGGCTCGTAGGAGAGTTATACTACTCATATGAATATACTTTGGCTTGGACAAGCGCTATACAAGTTTTACAACTCTGTACTGAGATGAAGATGAGGTGGCCTTGACAAGAGCTATACACCTCTGTACTCAGATGGAAATGTAGTGTCGGAAAAGAGCTGTACAACACTCTTCTCAGATAAAGATGTGGTGATCGTACAAGAACTATACACCATTGTGCAAAGATGAAGATTTTGTGGCATACAGCTGTACAACTAAATGTGGTCAACCGGACAAGAGCTATGCTATTCTGTACTCAACCAGTCGTAAAAAGAATTATACAACTCATGAGAAGATAATTTCGCTTGGACAAGCGCTCTACAAGTTATACACCATCTGTACTCAGATGAAGTTGTGGTAGCCCTCATAAGAGATATACATCTTTCAGCCCAAATGAAGATGTGCTGGCCCGGACTAGAGCTATACAACTCTGAACTCAGATGAATTTCAGGTGGCAAGGGTAAGAGTTCCAACACTGAAGCTGGAGCACACGGGGCTCCGTTTGAAAGAAATTATAATTTGTACCTAACAACGAGAGTACACGTGCACGAGCTACTATGTGAATACGAAAAGGGGTATCCAAGAGCTAGGGTATACAGGGCGCTATGTGAACTTAAATTCACATATCATGATTTCAATGACCTTGAATAGGGAACATGTAAGACGCTTTCACAGTGCCATTAACAATATTCAGGCCCAGAAGCTAGAGTGCATTAGGCATTATGAAGCTACGATAAAATTCCATGTGCTTTTATTCATGTTGCTAGGGGAGGCGAGGGAGCATGTAAAATAGCCCTGTATCATGTTTTCTACCTTTTGCATATTGAACTATAGAAAGACAGATAACTATGGGACGTGTTAAGCGATATGCACATATTCGGCCAAAACAAGGGACCCACATCAAAGAATAATGTGTGTGCTGTAATTGCTTGAACAGTGCTATTATTATAACAGGGAAACAAAAAAATTGTCTGTGATCCCTGCTGTCCTGTAGAATCCCACACTATTCCTATACATGCAGTAGAGTGAATTTATCTTCCAGGGGGAGTGAGGGATGGCAGACGTCGGAGGATAATTATAGCTGGAACAATTTTATTATTAACTCCCACACAAATATTTATATATATATATATATATATATATATATATATATATATAGGTAAAGGTGTCAAATTACCTATAAAGCATAATGCATTAACACGAAAACTAGATTCTTCCGTTTAAAATAACCGGCCGCGATCAAAGGTGTCAACATAAACACAGCGCGTGCATCGCCCGGCCACAACACACCAATCAGGAGATGTCCAGACTGACTTAGCCCAAAATATCTGATACATATTCCCATTAGCTGAAACAGCGCCTGTTAAGGCTGATAATCGGACCTCTGGTCACGCTGCCTTGTTATGGTAAACAGACACACGTTGGCTGTGTTT
Source organism: Sipunculus nudus (assembly GCA_026874595.1). Classification (NCBI taxonomy): domain Eukaryota; kingdom Metazoa; phylum Annelida; class Sipuncula; order Golfingiida; family Sipunculidae; genus Sipunculus; species Sipunculus nudus. Next base: position 57,907,025 of record CM049322.1, on the reverse strand, counting down.
ACCTACATGCAGACCCATAACAAGGTCTTAAACAGCCGTATACGAGGAACTGAGACTATGTGTTGGAGTAGTTTTGCTTGGAACCTTTTGATTAAAGCAAAACTGACCTGAGTGTGAAATAATAGGTATAATATTGCTCCTGATTATGTCCCTTTACGTATAGGGTTTTGAAATAAAAAATTTCTAGTCTTTGGATTTTTAATAGTTCTTAGTAAACTCAGAAATGGAACCAACGTCTATAATTCTAATAAGTAATACACATTTGATTTAAAAAAAAAAGATATTTTGTCTGAAAGTAGTATAGGGGAGATGAATCCCTGGACTGGAGACTCGCTCTAAGTTGCATAATCTGGTTTGTTTGGTAGTTTTACAGAACTATAATAGATGATTGGGAAATACAGTGAAACCCTTATAAATATGTTAGGGTTGATCATCATACAGTATAATATATGTAAAGTGAAAATCTTGTAAGAAACCACTGTGAGGATGAGAAGTCCAAGTGTACAGTGGTTAGATCGGGGTGAAGCCTGGTTAGCATGGGGAGGACTACCCCTTGTAGAACCTTAATCGTGCCTAACTGTGGATCGAACAGGTTTTGAGATGTGGAGTCCAGCTAAGCCATTTTGACGGATGTGGTCTCGGTGAGACAGGGTATGAACCCGTTCCTTGAGGCAGCAAGGCCGTACATGCAGACACCAACGCCGGCAGCGAGAAGGGTGCATGAGAGTTCAATGCCACCAATACCAATGAGGCCGTTATCGTCAGAAACGAGAAGAACCAGATAAGTTTGATGGCGACCGGTTAGACTGGGAAGATTTTGAGATTATTTTCAAAACCATTCAGAATGGAAGGGCTAGACGAAAGCCGAGAAGGCCCTGCAGCTTGCTACATGTTTAAGGGATAAAATACAGAGACAACCTGGCGAAGTATCTGCTGAAATATGACAGGTCTACGTGGCCCTAAAAGGATGCTTTGGGTAAGAGGTTCTGTAAAGTGAGCGCATTGCAGGCGATGTTCCGAGACCGGACGACAGGCGCTAAGGAAACCCTAATGGATTGTTGAAGTGTGGTCTCTCGTCTTGCCCAGAGAGCATGCCCGATTTCAGCAGCAATGCCCAAGACTTGACAGCCACAGTCCAGTTTTTTACAGGTTTGAAACGATATTGAGATGAAGAGATACGTGGACCTCAGTTGTCCATCGAGTCTGGAGGAAGATGTCAGGCTAGCAACTCAATAATAGTCGTTCGAGGAAGGAAAGAGTTTCCGGCCGGATCGTAAGTTCCGACCAAAGTCCGCTCTGGAAGATGTTTCATGGACGCGAACTGACAAATGTATAACACAGCTTCTAGGGCATGTATTTAATGTTGATGGCCAATGTCAATACGACTCAAGAATTTAACCAGACTCTGGAGTCTCGAACTGAGCAGGTCAACTAGCTGTCGCAAGTGTTGGCCGGAGCAGGTCAGGCGCGGCCGATTGCCCCAAGTGGCAGTGGCACGCGTGAGACCAGAATCATATAGAAGCTCGAACAGAAAACCAGCACAAGTGTGTTATAGTTGTGGCGATTCTAGCCACTTCAGGAGGAATTGTCCCACATTACAAAAGAAACCATCGGATGTGACAAGCCAAATAAGAGTACTCAGAGAACCACCAGCATTAAGGGCGGATGGTTGATAAAGGGTATTGTCTGGAGTAAGTCGACAGCTTGATCGTTAGTGGTTTGGATATGTCCTTGTTGGAATACTCTTTCTTCCGGAAGCTTCCGAATTATACTGGGCGTCAGTTGAGAGATCCGGGTTGTGACATCAACATTGCCTCTGAAGATGCAAGAGACGTCAGAGGAGAGACTGATTGTAACCATGTATGAAACCGCATCTTTGTAATCACCAAGTAGGATTCTTTGAAAGGAAATTATTTTTTTGCGAGACGTTGGTTGCCTCAATGACATGAAGTTAGGGATCCTATATACAGATCAGAAAAAGTGAGTATATCTATGTACCACCAAGATACGAGGTTAGAGCACCCGCCTTGTTCGTTAAGGTCATTGATGGAAACGGTCAACCTGAGGTGGGCTTATAGTACAACCTCTAACATAATGGTTAAGGAGTCAGAACTCTTAATGGGAACAGCTGTGGTCAATGCCACAAAGTCAAGCGTACCAGTCACCTTGATGAACCTAGGTGAAGAGACTATGTACTTGCCAGCCGGATTTACGGTAGGAGTGATGGACGAAGTTAATGGAGCTCCTGAGGCGCCGGAGTCAGTGGTGTTGAGCTCCCCCACTTACCCCTCAGGGCCTGAGCATTTGAACCGATGTCAGAGGTCTCCGATAAGCTGAGTCCTGACCAGAAAAAAAAAAACACGGCGACTGGTAGCCGAATACAGTGATGTGATCGTATCACAAAACGAAGCTTTTGTACTCACCAGTTTGTTAGGAAGCACACCGGTGAAACATCAACCCTAAAGGTTGCCATTAGCTCGACTGTAAATAGCTAACCAATAGATCTGCTATATGCTCGATAGGGCTTATGGGCTGACAATCCATGGGCTAGCCTTATAGCATTAGTGAACAAGCGTGTCGGGTGGACCAGATGTTGTCTGTATTTTTGCCGTTTAACTCAGGTGACCCGTAAGGACGAGTATCCGCTGCTGTGAGTGGATGAAACTGTCGATATACTGTCGGGCGCACAGTGGTTCAGTACACTTGACCGTGCTAGTGGCTACGTACAGGACAGCGTAGCATGGAAAGACAGGTCTAAGACGGCATTCACGAACAGGAAGGGACTCTTCAAATTGCGAATCATTCCGTATTGCTGAGCAACGCCCAGCAATTTTTTTTCCCGGTTAACCTAACTGGTTCTCCGAGGACTACACTGGTAGAGATGTCTCGTATATCTTGTAGACATAATTGTGTTTGGTGACTAGACTTGACAACAAGAAGATGATATTCAGCCGACTTAGCTCAGCAAAATTGAGGCTGAAGCCCATGAAACGTATGTGGTTCCAACCGAGCGGAGTGTTAAGTTATTGGGACATGGGCTACGCTTCGTATTAAAGGAGTTCATAACAGAGTACACATACATCGTCTCCCTACTATTTACGTTGACAAAGAAAACAAAACTAAGTTTAAGTGGGGTGATGACTTCGAGGTAGCCTTCAAGCAGTTGAAACAGACGCTGACTGCCGAACCTGTGATCGCATAACCTCGCCCTGAAGGTTACTTATCATAGACACGGATGTCAGAATGGATTCAGCGTTCAGAGCTGTCTCTCACAGATTAAGGATGGGCAAGACGTTTGTTTTCTAAAGCGAGCAAAAGGCTTAGCTCGGCCCAGAGGAATTACCGAAGGACCCTTGTGCGCGACCGCTCATCGATTTTTTTTTTTGCGTTTGTTAGGATTAGACCTGTAATAGGATGCTTTGTTTTGTCGCCGAGTGAACCTGCTCTTTTTTGGGATAGTAAGTGTTTTTGTATGTTTTCTTTTTTTTGTTCGAGGGCGAACATGATTTTTAGTAGGGGGAGTTGTATCGAGTTTGGGGTAGTTAGTAGATTTTAACGTAGGAAAGAATATATTTTGCTGGGATGTAACGTCGGGGTCGAATTCAAGACTGGAGCTAAACAGAGAGATTTCTGCAACACTGGTTCTTTTGATGTGAATGATTTGAATCCTTTTGATTGAGGCGGTATTGACTGCTGTGGATCTGCCATGAATTAGACGGCGAACCTCTTTATGCAATGATTTAAACTGACTGTTTTCGTCCCTTTCTCTCGCTTGAGCATCACATAACTTTCTTATGTGTAACGGCTCACTAAAATATTGAAGTCATATTTAATATTCGGTGCTTTATTTCGGAGTAATTTTTATACAATTCTGATGGAAAATTGGTAAAACAAGGTACATAGACGTCCGTTCCCATGGAAGCCTTCCTCTGATTTTAATTTCGGCGATGTGATGTTATGTACATGATATCACGTATTTGACACTTACTCTAGTTGGTACCACTAGGGGAAGGGGCAGGAGTATCAGCGGGGTCAGCACCAGTATGATGGTCTTCTTTAAGGCATTCAGCTTGTACAGCCGCGGATCCATGGTAACAATACCAATCAGTTTATATTGTCTTCTGCTCACTGGTGACAACATCTGTCATCACAGTTGGACCAGTTACACAAAACACTTGTGTTTACAAGCAAAACCGGCTAACGAAGCCCTATCCTAATGAAATGCGGTATTAAACTTCGGTCCTTGATGAAGGAAGTTTGCATTTATAATTCGTTGAGATGGTAAAGTTGCATCAACTGTAAGTTAATGAGTTCATTAGGATGCTTTACCATAAAGAAGCCGTCAGTTTACGTGCATTCAAAGTTGTTAGCACGGATACAACATCACGTGAGGCAGCTCATATCTCAAGCAAATACCATAAGTGAACTTTAAAGCCACGGGGATAGTAATGAACTCCACAAAAGGTGTGTTACCGACTCAATTAGAAATCCTGAAGTATACCCCTCCCGTACAGTTTTACGAAGGCTCTTTTGAGTGCTCTAAATGTTCAAAAATTCAGATTCTAAAGAGAAGTTTAGGATGGTAGAACTATCCATAAACATTACGATAAAGTCGGCGGTATGTACCCCATGGACGTAAAGATTAAAACCAAGGAACCGTGCAACATGTTCTGGCATAACTTATGTGATAATATCTTAGTCACGATCACGAACACGGCAGACGCGCTGTTTATCCTTCCTGCAGAAATTAAAAACAAAAAACATAAACTTCTGAACCTGATATATTTGAATGAATTGGCTTACATATTGTGGTATATATATATATATATATATATATATATATATATATATATATATATATATATATATATATATATATATATATATAACACTGAAGTAAAACATCACAATTAATTCAAAACAGTCCGTTTCACGGGATGCGACCCGATCATCAGGGGAATGTGGTTAGAATATATATATATATATATATATATATATATATATATATATATATATATATGTATATATATATATATATATATATATATATATACATGCAGATAAAAACATGTACCCCTGTACATATGTCCCCCTTGATCTCTTCGCAGATATCCAAAGAGTAGAAGTCTGGCGTCCTTGGCTAAAGTTTGGGTATTTTTGAGTTAGGGGGTCATTAAAAAAAAAAAAAAAAAACTTCACCCCAGAATATGTCAAGAACGTGTCATAGTTTGCAGTTGTTTCCTCTGCAAGGAGCGTGTACATGTGTTCATCCTCTTTTTGGTTTGGTGTTTGTTCACGATATTACTCACGCACTCATGAATCTAGTGAAAATATCCGAGCATTTCGGGATTTGGTCATGAAATATCGATAATATTCTGGCCTACGATCAGGCCTAACAAAATATTGAGTCCAAAATTTTTGACTTCATATGATTCTTTAATTACCAGCGTAACAGAAAACATCTCCTGTGTAAAGATTATTATTTTTTCCGATCTTCCGATACACGGTTTGGCCGTATACAAGAGAAGGACTTTGGTGAGAGACAACAGGTCCTTTTGTCATTGTCTCAAGAGACAAAAACACCCACATACACACTTCAATGGATTCAATGTACCAAAGCCAAGCTTTATTCTCACACAATTAATATGTTTAGATTTCGATATATTGCATTCACTTGATGAACAGCTTATACTTTCGGGCCAGGACAAGTTGTGTTACGGATTGTGCTTTCGTTGCAGATATGATCATTCTCTGACACATTCATGCTGTTTTTGACAAAGCAAAAATATGGTTTAATATATAAAATAGAGTTTCAAGATGAAATTGATTAGATTTATTGGGATGAGAGAGAGAGAGAGAGAGAGAGAGAGAGATAGAGAGAGAGAGAGAGAATTGAAATCAAAAGAAATTGAATCAAAGAAATAATTTACTTGAAAATATACAGGCCAAATTGAAGTATTTTTAAATTATTAACGTTAATCTTGTTGATGCTTCATGAAAAACCCTTCAGGAAAATCATTATGTATTTCAAATTACCAATAGTTAATCATTAAATGAATAGTCTGGCTTTTCTGGCTATCATTATAACATATTATGTAACCGCTGATCATTGTAGTACAGTGTTGCATGGACGTCACCCGGACAGCCAGGATGGCGCCTCGAAAGTGGTGTGGCCGCCCCCGTTTCCACGCGTATGGATCCACCCCGCTATCAGTGACTACTGACGCGACGCGCTTTGAGAAACATAAAACACTATTCTGGGACCATTCAGTACTGGTTTTGCAGTTCTGACGGCGCTATCGTTTCTCTCAAGCAAAACCACAAACTTCTGCGGTTTCCACCCATTGTTGAAAGCCTATAAAACGACCTCGCCTGCAGTACGAGGCGGGACTATTGATTTTGCTACGCCACGTTACTGTTTTCCACGGGGACCGTGACCGTGGGCTCTTGGTCCCCAAGCCCATAGAATGCCATGAACCACGCCATGAACTTTATTATTTAGGAAGAGGAGAGACTTTATGTTTTCCGGTGCCACATTGATTAATACAGGACTTCAGTTTTGTGTGTGCCCGAACTATGTGTTGATGATGGACTTCAGTTTCTCGTATACCGGATTCAGTTAAGTATTTCGTTGCAGTTCGTTATTTAGAGACTCAGTTTTTCTTCCGAGACTTTGTTATAAATTACGTTATGTATTGACTATTATATTATTTGATTACGAATGTAAATATTGTAATATATGAATATATCACTGTTTTTGCACCCATATTTTGGTTACGTATTCATTTGAAGAGAACGTGTCTGAGCATATGTGTTACGGTTCGGCCTGAGTTGTTTGGTGTGAAAAGGGACCGTAACATAATGGCGACCGCGACGAGACCCTGTATTTCGTAATAACGGCTACATTTGGATGTAAAATTTCACAGAGGTCTCTATAACTTCTAGTTATTGAGCTAGTGTTTAACTACAATTGAACTCGTATATTTCTCAGACACGTTATCTTGATACTTTGCAAATGGGTACGGAATTTAAACCAAATGAAATTATACCACTATAAAGAGAAAATAGGAGCTTATTGTATACGTTAAAGAAAAATGAACTTGAAATTATTGCTCTACATTTAAATATTGACATCATGGATGTATACACTGTAGAGGGTTTAAGAAATGTACTTAAGAAATCATTATATGGTGATGTAGATAGTAAAGAGGAATCTGATTTGGAGGAAAAACCTATTAAGGAACCTCTTGGGGCAGCAGCTATTGACCCGATAGAACTAGAATTGAGAAAGTATGAACTTGAATTGAAATATGAAGCTCAAGCTCAAGTTGAAATAGAAATTCGTACATGTGAAATCGAAAGAGAAACGCAAATTAAGTTGAAAGAGTTAGAGTCCTCAAATCCTCAAAAATGTAAAGCACATGAGCCGTCTGAATTCCTATTCAGAAATTCGACAAAAGTACCTCCCTTCAATGAAAATGAAGTGGAGCGTTATTTCAGTTATTTTTAACGGGTGGCCACTTTAATGGCTTGGCCTAAAGGCCAGTGGACCCTGTTGTTACAAAGCGTTCTGGTTGGTCGCGCACAGGACGTTTACACTGCGCTCAAAAACGAACAATGCAGAGATTTCAACACTGTAAAAGAGGTCATTCTGAGAGCCTATGAATTAGTCCCCGAAGCGTTTCGCTTAAAATTTAGGAATGCTACAAAAAGAGAAAATCAAACTCATGTTGAATATGCTAGAGACAAAGAAAGTGCATTTAATAGATGGTGTCAGTCTATGAAAATTGGTCAGGATTTTGAAAAACTCAAACAACTAATTTTGATAGAAGAGTTCAAAAGGCATATCCGTTGTGACATTAAAATATTTTTGGATGAACATAAAGTAAGAAATGTAAACGAGGCTGGTGTCCTGGCAGATGAATTTGCCTTGACGCACCGCCCCAGTTATACCAGTCACAGGAGGAGGTATGGTGAAAAAAGAGAGGGTAGCAAAAGCCCAAAACTGGGTCGGAGAAAGGGTAGTCCCTACAATCGGGGTCATTCCGGCTCAGGTAAACCACAGTCCGATCATGGTAAACCCCAGTATAAAAGTCAATCTGACTCTCCTGCTCAACATAAAGAGGGACAACCTAGGACTGGACCCAAATATTGTACATTCTGTGAGTTCAAGGGGCATACAGAATCTGAGTGTTATAGAAAAAGATACGATCAAAGTAAGCCTAAACCTAATGCATTAACTGTTACGCAGAGCATGAAACCAGTATCAATGCCCAGTAAACTAGAGACTAAAGGTGAAACACAAAGCCCTGTCCACGAGAGCTTTCAGCCCTTTGTGTCAGATGGCTTTTTTTCAGTTAGAGGGTAACCATGCAAGAAAGGCCCGTGTTAAAATCTTAAGGGATACCGGGGCAACCCAAAGCCTCGTTTTGAAATCTGTTCTTCCCTTCTCTAAAGAGAGTTACGCGGGGTGTTCAGTTCTAGTCCAGGGCGTTAATTCGGAATTTTTAGAAGTTCCATTACACAGAGTGAAACTAGAATCTGATTTAGTCTCTGAATTTGTAACTGTAGGAGTTTGTTCAAAGTTGCCAGTAGAGGGCGTTTTGCTCATCCTAGGCAACGATTTAGCTGGTGACAGAGTGAAAATTGATCCCAGAATGACAAAATTGCCGAGCACTGATAGGGACACAGACCTGCTCCAGCAGGAGTTTCCGGGCGTATTTCCAGGCTGTGTAGTGACTCCAGCGATGAGTAAAAAGGCAAGTCTGAAACCAGGGAGTTCTGTACTTGACCTCTCGCAAACCTTTATGGCGCATTCAAACGATGACGTCAGTGGCTTAAAGCCCGTTACGCGAGTAAATGTCAAATCGCCCGCATGTGACCCAAGTGGCACACCCAGTCCAAAGGACTCGACTACAAATGTAGTACAGGGCAAACAGACCCTGAATAAAAATCTCCAAAGGAGTACAAACGGCGTGAAATCGCCTGATCAAAATAGGCATGAACAGTTAAAGAAGGATAGGAGTGTAAAGAATGTAGAAGTTAGCATGAAAACTGATGATTTGATAGCAATGCAAAAGAAAGATCCTGATATTGCCTCCCTTAGAGAAAATGCCTTGACTAAAGAGGAAGCAGATAAAATTCCAACTTGTTTCACCTTATAGAATGATGTACTAGTCAGAAAATATAGACCTCCCAACGTACCAGCGGACGAAACGTGGAAAACTCTTTATCAAATTGTAGTTCCCCCCTAGTATCGCCCAGAAATCTTAAAACTTGCACATGATCATCCTATGGCAGGACATTTGGGTGTCAGGAAAACCAAACACAAAATTCTCCAACACTTCTATTGGCCCAAGTTAAAACGAGACGTGGCGAAATACTGTAAAACTTGTCATGTGTGTCAAATGATTAGAAAACCAACCCACCAAATTAGTCCTGCACCACTCTCGCCCATACCAACAACACATGATGCGTTTGAATCAATAATACTTGACTGTGTAGGACCGCTAAGAAAAACTTAACATGACAATGAATATGTTCTAACAATCATTTGTACTGCAACTAGATTTCCAGAAGCTATTCCTCTTAGAACTATATCTGCAAAGAAAATTGTTGAAGCTCTGGCTAAATTTTTTACTACTTTTGGCTTACCTAGAACAATACAAACGGATCAAGGTTCAAATTTCATGTCAAATACATTTGCCCAGGTTATGACAGAGCTAGGCATAAAACACTACAAATCCAGTGCTTACCATCCTGAGAGTCAAGGTGCTCTAGAGCGTTTTCACCAAACTCTCAAAAACATGATTAGAGCTTATTGTCTTGACACTGGGAACCAGTGGGATGAGGGTTTACCCTTTTTGATATTTGCGGCCCGAGAAGCAGTGCAAGACAGCTTAGGGTTTAGCCCTTTTGAATTAGTGTATGGGCACTGTGTAAGAGGCCCCCTGGCGGTGTTAAAAGACACTTGGATGGAAAACAGTTGTCAAAGTAGCTTGTTAAAATATGTTCAGGAATTCAAGGAGAAATTAAGTAGGGCAAATGAAATCGCCCAAGAACATTTAAAGAAAGCCCAAAACAAAATGAAAGTATGGTATGACAAAAAGACGACAAAAAGAGAATTTAAACCTGGTGATAAAGTTCTGGTATTATTCCCAATTCCAGGACATCCCCTGCAAGCAAAATACTCTGGACCATACAAAGTTGTTGAGAAGAAATCAGATTTGAATTATGTGATTGATACTCCTGATCGTAGAAAGTCGCAACAACTTTGTCATATAAATATGTTTAAAGAATATCATGACAGATCAGCGGAAACATGTCAATCTAGTCCTCCCCAAACAAATTTGGTACTCATTAAAGAAACTGAAAAGAATGCCGAGGATGTTCTCATGAAGAAAACTGAACATCCTGTAAAACTTAACAACTCTGATATTTTAAATAATTTAGATCAGAAATTGTCACATTTGGATTTCGATCAGTTATCAGAGTTGAAGGAAATCCCGCTAAATTATGACTCTTTATTTCCTGATGTCCCCAGTAGAACTAATGTACTACAGCATCACGAGACGTAGAAGATGCTTCCCCTATTAAACAGGCACCATATAGAGCTGGTCCCCAAAAGTTACAAGCCATAAAGAATGAAATCAAGTATATGATAGAGAATGATATTATTGAAAACAGCAGTAGTGCCTGGAGTTCCCCATGTTTGTTGATAAAGAAGCCTGATATGACCTACAGATTTTGTACAGACTATCGAAAAGTTAACACTGTAACAATAACAGATACTTACCCTTTGCCCAGAGTAGAAGATTGCATTGATAGGATTGGATCTGCTACGTATATTAGCAAGTTAGATATGTTAAAAGGTTATTGGCAGGTACCTCTTACCGAACGGGCTAAGCAAATATCTGCGTTTGTAACGCCAAACGGTTTGTTCCAGTACAAAGTTATGCCCTTCGGAATGAAAAATGCGCCAGTCTGCTTCATGAGACTTATGAATTGTGTATTATCTGGCTTAGATAACTGTACTTGCTATATTGATGAAGTTGTTGTATACAAAAATATGGGAAGGTCATAAACAAAGTTTGGTAGAACTCTTTGAGAGACTGAAAAAAGCAGGATTGACAGTTAATCTTGCCAAGAGTGATTTTTGTCATGCAACTGTAATATATTAAGGGCACGAAGTAGGTCAAGGTTGTGTAAAACCAATTGCCAGTAAAGTATCTGCTATCGTAGAATTTCCAGTTTCTACTAATCGCAAGGAACTAATGCGATTCTTAGGAATGACTGGGTATTACAGGAAATTTTGTCAGAACTTTGCAGAAGTTGTAAATCCGTTAACGGACTTATTGAAAAAGGACAGAAAATTCCATTGGAATTAAAACTGTCAAAATACTTTTGAAAGAGCCAAAGCTATATTACAAAGTGCACCTGTGTTACAGGCTCCAAATTTTGATAAACCGTTTTCTCTCATGACGGATGCCAGCGATTGCGGTGTAGGCGCTGTGCTCATCCAAGACGATGACTTTAACATAAGTCATCCGGTTTGCTACTATTCAAAGAAATTTTTGCCTCATCAAAAGAATTAGTCTACTATTGAAAAGGAAACTCTGTCACTATTGACTGCGTTACAGCACTTTGAAGTATATTTGGGCTCTACGCCTTATGATATAACTGTTTATACATATCATAATCCCATAACATTTCTTCATAAGATGAAGAAAAATAATCAGAGATTAATGAGATGGAGTCTAGCCCTGTCAGCGTTTAACCTAGTTATCAAACACATCAAGGGCTCCGATAACATAATCGCTGATACGTTATCGAGACATCATTAATTTTGATCTGATGATTGACTCTTGTTATAGCCTCGGATATGTTCTGTCCTTTGGAAGAGTTGTATTACATATATAACATGTATTAAGATATTGCTGATTATACTATTTGTGATGATGATAATTAATTAGCTTGGGAAGCATAACTACTGCTTAAGATGTCAAACAACTCATACACTCGTCATACAGCGCTAATACTTTGCTCTCCTTACCTTCTTTCTTTTAAGGGTGGGGGTGTTGCATGGACGTCACCCGGACAGCCAGGATGGCGCCACGAAGTGGTGTGGCCGCCCCCGTTTCCACGCGTATGGATCCACCCCGCCATCAGTGACTACTGGCGCGACGCGCTTTGAGAAACATAAAACACTATTCTGGGACCATTCAGTACTGGTTTTGCAGTTCTGACGGCGCTATCGTTTCTCTTAAGCAAAACAACAAACTTCTGCGGTTTCCACCCATTGTTGAAAGCCTATAAAACGACCTCGCCTGCAGTACGAGGCGGGACTATTGATTTTGCTACGCCACGTTACTGTATTCCACGGGGACCGTGACCGTGGGCTCTTGGTCCCCAAGCCCACCGAATGCCATGAACCACGCCATGAACTTTATTATTTAGGAAGAGGAGAGACTTTATGTTTTCCGGTGCCACATTGATTAATACAGGACTTCAGTTTTGTGTGTGCCCGAACTATGTGTTGATGATGGACTTCAGTTTCTCGTATACCGGATTCAGTTAAGTATTTCGTTGCAGTTCGGTATTTAGGGACAGTTTTTCTTCCGAGACTTTGTTATAAATTACGTTATGTATTGACTATTATATTATTTGAGTACGAATGTAAATATTGTAATATATGAATATAGCACTGTTTTTGCACCCATATTTTGGTTACGTATTCATTTGAAGAGAACGTGTCTGAGCATATGTGTTACGGTTCGGCCTGAGATGTTTGGTGTGAAAAGGGACGGTAACAACAGTAAAAGTCCAATGCATCGGACGTGAGGGATGCATCACAATAAAATGTTTATTTTGCTTGGCTTACGACTTATAAAAAGGATAACAAATAAAGCCAACTAAAGTTGTTTCCTAAATTGCTAAATGCCCCCTTACACAAGTGGGGAATTCTTTTAAAGTAGAGTAACACAAAGAGACAAAACAGCGAGTTGCTTGTGCACTCGCCATTTTCATTAACACAACATATGAGTAAATGTATAAAGATCAGAAAGTTTAGCTGATTGGTAAATAATTTAATTCAACAGTCTTTTTTTTCTCTACACCCGCTACAGCTTTAATGCTAAAAGCACGTTATTTAAAAAAAATGACTATCATATACCACACGTCACCGGTAACATTATCGAAAGTGGTTTTTTTTTTCGGTCAGAGCCACGCGAGTTCAATATACATCAGCGTCTTCTGTCATCCAAATGTTGTTTTATCATTGTTCATGCAAACATATATTCGGTCACTAATTAACTGCACTGACTAGTAACACAGACTCAAACAGTGTATACAAAAGTTTCCAGTTCCACACAGTATTTGAGAGTAGGATCAAATTGTTAAAAATGTCATTTTTATTTAAAAAATAACATATGAAATCATTAACTTTTATAATAATTAACAGGGACAAAAGTGAGGTATTAGGGCCAAGGTTATCACAGGCACACTAATATAGGACTTTTTCTTTTCTGTGCCGATATTTGCATTGTTAACACTATAAATCGAAGTTGAATATACCTGCCTTAATGCATGTAAAACACGAGTTATTCATGCATGTTTATACAGCAAATTCTTTAGTGTTAGCCTTTACTTCAAACATTTAATTTTAGTTTTAAAAACGCCTTTTGCTCAGATGGAACAGCGGTTTTTTTTTAATGCGTCTTGCAATAATTCTTTCCTAAAAGCATTCTAACCTAAAATAGCTTTATTTCTACCAAACTATTAAATATTATCACCCCTCTGTTTTAGGAAAAAACATTACTTGTTTTCTATTTGGTCTGGTATATTTGATGTCTGTAACCTCTATGATCTATTTTTTATAACAAATGCCGAAAAAAAGTCAAGTCGTTTAGTTTTAGCGATCCTACGAACGAGTTACTTATTTCTATGTCGTTTTATATCCCAAGGGAAGATTAAAGGATATATATGAATTCAGAAACGCTGCCTCGTTGAATATGATAAACGTTTATCAAATTTCTTTAACGTTAACGTTAACATTCTGGATGGTCTCTGACAAAATGCGCTTCTATATAGTTGATATTTCAGAGTCGTTCAAACTATGTCTTTCATTTTCTATAATATAAACACATACTCATAAAGAAACATCATACTATCTGATACAAGGTGAGAGTAAAGTTGTTGATGACCTACGTGGTCGAATGATAACATTGAGCTGTCTCGTTGCATATGATAAACCATCTTTTTGTTTAACGTAAAACGGCAGGCTTATGGACATTTTGGGTGTTCTTTGGGTGGGCCAACACGAAAGGGGATTTCCGTTGGGCTGAAGGCTCTGTGGTAAACCGTCCTGGTCCCAAGGCTATGGCATTGTGTAGCGCGCTGATGACAGTTGTCTATGTTATGTAGTTCACCTTCGCGCGCATAATGGGTTGACCTTGCTGGTTTCGTACGTGGACAAACCTTGTCGGCTTTGTTATTGTTTGGTTGATAGCTGAGGTTATTGATCCATTGCAATTTTTACGGAGAAGCCCTTCATTACAACTCGGAATTCCGCTGGCTATCTATTGGTTTCCGGTAGTCTCCGTCTGAAGCGTTACAGTGGTGGAAATTTCTGTAGTTTCTTTACTTTGTTTCCACAAAAGTGGCTCCTGCGTCTGTTGTGGTTTGATGGAGATAAAGACAATTCCTGGTTGCTGCGATGTAGTCGAAACTAATATCCGGATACGTAATCTTGAGTATCTGGTATCTTTCAAACTTGCTGTTTATAACTGTATTTGAAAAAAACGTATACTAAGCACCTGGAATCCATGGCTTTCAGCGGTTGTTGTCTCAAATGATAGCAAACACTGTCAGCATATACTATTAATAGTCATGTGGAGTCACTAGGACACGTCTTGACGCTGTCAAAGATAGCACACAATTGTCATCACGGCCCTTACCTGTGTTAGTGGACGTGTACTTAAATTAAACGGAGTACTTCACCAGGCCCGCTGTTAAAAAAAAAAATAAAACAGATTAAATGTATTAGAACGACGTCCTACACCTAGACCAACAGAGCTTTTTATTTAAACATAGATCAATGACACACAAGAATCAGAACATTCGTATGATCTACAGTGTTTTAACAGAGCACAGATCGATTGAGCTCTCTGTTTAATAAGGATAAGCAATAACTTCTCTCGCAGGGGAAAAGTTCTTACAAGGTAGTACTACGTTCAGTCCGAATATCTTAGACACAACGGCACGTAAATAACAACTCAACACTTTTACATCGATTGTTGACGTAAGATACCTATTTCTACCTCCAGTAAACATGTTTAGGAGTAAGATAAGCCTGTAAATGTCAAACGTGATAATTTCCAGAAGCAATAGCTTAATTTACTCGTTTTTAAGATTTTTAAAGGTAATCTGGACAAAGCATTTTCACTAGGTGGCGACACTAAACTGCGGCACAATATAATTATCCTAGGCAGTTCCACGTTTAAACTGGTCTACGTAAATTTAATAGTTGACGGCACCTATTTTGCCGTCATACTGTGTTCAGTTGAATAAAAGAACTATTCCTCCAGCAGTGTGTTTCTTAATATATATATACAAATAACCACGTGGTCTTATTTTAAATAGCCAGCATATATTATACCTTTATCAAATCTGGTTATATGTTCCTATTTAGCCACGTCGTACACATTAGCATATAACTGCGTATGACGAAAATAATAATCAAGGGCTATACATTGATATATGGCTGGTGTTATCTGGGGTTTTTTTTAGAGCAAAACAAGCCATATGGATCACTGACATAACTATTTTCGTTTTAGCGGGTTTGTATGTCAAAAGGAAATGTAAGGAAGGGTATGAATTTACAACACATAGGAATTATGGGTCACATATTCATGTGGACGTAATTTCTTTCCTTCGTGTGATTTAAATGATAAACGTCGTTTCTAACATGCCATTCGAATGTGCACCTTCACCGGATACACAGCGTTGGATGCTTAATTTGATAATATGCTCTAAATTAAATTTTCGAATGTTCTCTACACCCAACTAAAATAAGCCCTGTGCCCTCTTCCGTGACTTTGATGCACACACGACCTAGTACCTGTGTTTGTGTAGACGCCTGGAAAAATTATCCATGCAATGTCAGGTTGTAATATTTCTAGTCTTCGCATTTGCATTTAATTTCGGCTTAGGCTAATGCTCTCCGGGAAGTGGGTATCGCTACAAATGTCTGAAGTAGTAAAACAAGGTACTATTTCAAGACGCCTTGATTTTCTTTATTGATATTTAGGGCTAACATATCTATTGATACAAAAGCAATGTACAACAAGTTGTTGAAGAACTACAGTGAAGAAACACAATTAAAAAAAAAACAGCGAAGGGGATCGGGCTACAAGGGTAAAATCATGAATCACAATTAGGGAAGGCAGGGTGTCTGCAGCTTGATAAAATATGACTTCGTGAAGGATTCCTGTATTTCTGTCAGAAAAGGGTTGGGACAACGTTTTGTAATGTCAAAGGACGGCATTATGTCTTAATGTTTGAAAAGCCAAGAGGATACAATCACTCAAGCCTGTACGACTGTCCTTACTTTCGCACTGGCTCTCTCTCTCTGTCTCTCTCTGTCTCTTTCTTTCTTTTTCTCTCTCTCTCTCTCTCTCTCTCTCTCTCTCTGTCTCTCTCTCTCTCTCTGTCTGTCTCTCTCTCTCTCTCTCTCTCTCTCTCTCTCTCTCTCTCTCTCTCTCTCTCTCTCTCTACGAAATAGTTTTCAACTAGTTTGTGTAAGCTGTGTTGTTTCCTAATTCTTTGGGATGTTACATAGAGCCGTATCAACCAGACCAGTTATATAATTACAACACGAGAAAACAATTTATGTATATATCTTGTTCCTTATAACCGTGAAATATTTACCCAAGGCATCCAGATTGACATGGAAATAGTCTTCATAAAGTTGCTTTTGTTAGATTTAAATGAAATCTCTAACTTCACAAATGGAGCCTTGGAATTAGTATAGGTCGGTCGATTTCCAGTTAAAGTAACGATAAAAATTTAGACAGTTCTCATCTCAACCAGCGCGGTCATGGTTTCCTGGCTGACCAGGATGCCAGTTGGTGTATGGAAGTCTGGTGTCTGTGGAAGCCAATTTCCTCTCCCCTTCTTTACGCTGGTAATTTCATTTTTTTTCAGAAGTCCCGCCATCTTTAGTTCGTCAATTCTGAAAAAAAATATGCATAAACATTGAATTTATACATATGCATTTGTTATAAAAAGAATGTTTTTAGAAGTAAGATCAATCCAATATTAAAATACCAAAATTTGGCTGAATTGAAAGAAAGCAATAGACCTCATCGGACACAGTTATCCAAATAAATGATGCACATAATCAATTAAATAAAAATCAAGTAAAATTGATATAATTTATCTACAGTCCTCATTTAATCCTATGGATATTGATTGATCAGGCATTTAAGTTTGTTCTCTCGATATAAAGAAAAATATTCTGATTTAACACTGTCGATAGTAAAATCAAAAATCCGTTGGGTGTATATGTACACTTATGTACACTCACACACACACATATATATATATATATATATATATATATATACATACATATACATCTAAAACAATCTACTTGTTAAACGGCCATGCAGAGGCAAGCGTATTTTTTAGTGTTACTGGCGTATATAAATATATAATATAATATATATATATATATATATATATATATATATATTTATGTATATATATATATCTATATATATATATATATATATATATATATATATATATATATATATATATATAGTTGTTTAGGGTATCTACAGAAAAGTCGGTTCACTGCCAGTGGTAGTGAACTGACTTTTCTGTGTATACCCTTTCCATCTATAAACAATGAACCAGCATGGCCATTTATATATATATATATATATATATATATATATATATATATATATATATATATATATATATATATATATATATACTGTTATATATACTGTTCGCCCGGCATGGCTTAGTCGTCAGTATTCTGACGTGTGAAATGTCACAGACACGCAGTTGTGTATATATAACTTTATTCGGATCAAAACAGCTCTATACGTATCAAATCATCCAAAGGCGTCTTAGAGACACTGTCAATAGAAATTAGATATACTGTTCAGTACCAGTTATCATTGGTCATTCATTAGGATCATTTTGTGTTCTAAATGTGTACACTATGAACCGAATAATTTACTGTTATGAGACAAACAAATTCATGCTTACTATATATACATGGAACATGTATCAGCCAATTGAATTTTCGCAGTCCCTTAATATGCTATAAGTAAAAGGGGTTCAATGACCTCCCTTCTTAGGTTCAGGTTGTCCGTTGAAGCTCTTATAAAAATAGGATGGAAAACGTGGATATCACCGCACACAAGCTGTTTGTTTTGTGCATATCGACATTTTTATAATATGTGTGGAAAGTAAAACATTTTCAACAAGGTCATCTGGCAGCAAGTGAGATAAGCCAGAGCTTGCAAATGGCGTTTGCAACAAATAACCTTTTCCATATAGCATATATACAACCGATCATCTTAGATTACACATACGCATCCCAATTATAAAAAAGCTGTGTTTACAAACGCGTTGATAACTAAGTTCATACAGCCTTCATGGATCCTTTATAAGAATTACCGGTAATTCCAGTAAAACCAGGATTACCCTTAGATCATTAATGTATACGCACAGGAAGCCAGAACTCACAAAAATTCTTTTTCAAAAGGTAGGTGAATGGACAACTTTAAGTTGATTAGTTGCTAAAGTGAAGTGCTCTGACCTGTCAAGAGAAACGAAAGATACTGTTCAGGATAATGTATCTTTGGTCACTGATGCTCCGTCTCTCTTGATCAACCAATGTTAACACACAGTTACTGGTAATACAGGGTTTGACAAAATATAGAGGTAAAAGCGGTATAAATTACACCAGACATTTTCTTTATGATACAAATCAATGGTCGAAATGTTATTATTTTATCTGCATATAAAATAGGTATTAGGTCTGTTTTTCCGAAGTATTCAAGAGAGGAGGCATCCACCATTAGTAAAAAAAATAATTTATTTATGTTAGTGTATAAATTAGTTATTTTATGCATGTTTACAAATGAGTGGAAAAATTTGGGTCTTTTCACAGAAAACGGCAAATTATAAGGATGTTATCTCTCATCTAGTAGGGATTTTATGTCAAGATAAGTGATGGTATGATGTTTGGGTTCCGAGACTCAAACAAAACTAACTGCTTAGATAAAAAACCCAACACACTGTTACTGAATTACATGTCAGGAGTTCAGTACTTTAAAAATAGAGATATAATAACTTCTCGATCAAAAAAGCTGGTATAACGTGTAATTTACTAGCTAATAGTAAAACCTTAAGTTTGAACCTTGGTGCTCGTTAATTGATGTAACCAGTTTATCTATTAAATTCTTTTCATTATATTGATGCGAAGTCCTTTAAATCATTGTCAGACCCCCTCCCCTGCACTCACGATTAAACCAGAAAATATCTAGACATTATGTAAATATGTATCATTCGACTTAGCAAACAATACTTGTTTACTTAAAATCACAATTTAAGTTAATTGTCATGTCTCATTGCTAACGTTTCGGTCCTTGAACGGTCTGTTCCATATTTAGATCACTAGCTCCCCGACATAGTCACGCATCCGAAGTGTTTTTCTGTTGCTGCTTAGATCGAAAAACAAAGTATTTGCTTTTAATCAATTCCATGCATTGTCGACTCCCTGTTGGAATTTTAATGCAAGGGAATCTGTTATATATAACATATATAACGAAATGTAACAATTGGTCTATATATATATATATATATATATATATATATATATATAACATATATATATATATATATATATATACAACATTATTATAGCAATGGAACAAAATTGTTGGTGAATACGAGGAATCAGTATATTTCGAAGTTACCACACTCTATCACTTTGACTAATATATGCGTGTAATTTAACACGTATGTGCCTCATATTTAGAGGATCGGATTTTTTATATGGTTTGATTATAAATTCAAATTACCAAATAAATAATAGGTTATGATTACAAACAATGCGCCTCACTTGGGTTGGCCTTAGGTAAACAAATCCTAGCTAAAAGTGTCCATGTTAATCACTTTTTATATTAAAGTGATGTGATTCAGAATTGTTTTCGTAAAATTTCGTAGTATAACAATTCAAATGGGAGCATTCCCTATCATCCTGGTCACCTGTTAATTAATTGGTTTTCATCTTTTGCATGGTATGAATTTGACCATTAGACTCCAAAGATTCTGAGGCCAGAGTACTGGCCGTCAGAGCTCCGTTACATCCCTCAGTGATAAATGCACTTATAGTCTGGATGCGTATGCAAATATTGTCTAATTTCTGACGCCTCATGGCCCACAAGTACATTGTCACTTGACATAAACCAAACCAATTCTTACCATGTTTATTATACTTACTAATAACATCAACCTGGGCGGGAAAAGTTCCTTTTTAACTCGGCATATCGATTGATCCCTCCGCATGGTCGTTGAATGTAAGACGCACCGACACATGCATGACTCGCACGGGTTACTGGGAGACAACCAACTTGTAAGTACCCAGAAAATGACTCCTTTCCATAGAAAACGAAATTTCAGTTTGAGTTCGGAGTTAAAAATATTCGTTTGTGTGAATTTGTATTCATAGCTTAACGTTAAGGTTATGAACTGTTTAAAACAATATAAATGGAACATGATGGAAGATAACTGCAACTGGCTTGTAAAAAGACCTACAGCTAGCCTTACCAGGTTACTGAATCATGTTTTCACTGCTTGGGGTTAATACAATAGTGACAATAAAGCGGTCTTGTCTTACATCAGGCTAATGCTTAATTGGCAGTAATGTTTCCCTACGATCGATATTAAAATACAAGAGAAAATTGTACACGGCATCCGCTTGTCTAAACATGTACATATCTTAGTAAATCTTGTAAACCACCCATACTATCCAGCAAAACAAAGATACACTCAGACATTTTACAAATATAATAATGAATGCACAATAGTCTCCCCTCTTTCTCGGGCAATGCTTAAGGTTATTAATTTTTACGTATTATCACCAGCTGGTGCAACCGCAAAAAGTAAAGAAAAATAACACTATTAGTGTCGGGATGGAGGTGTATTTATATTTACTTCTAGAAAGAACCATCGTGTTGGATACCAAGTTAAACATTTAGTTAGAGAGCAAAATTATCAAATATTTATGGAAAATAAATACATCTAAGTACCAACATGTTCATTTTTACTTTAATGTGACAGTGCACCAAGAAGTGTTGTGACGGGCCACGTCAATTAATATATATATATATATATATATATATATATATATATATATATATATATATATATATATATATATTTAACACGGAATACAGTTGTTCCAATGAATTTCACTTGATGGCGGTAATATTAGAGCAGAGAGAAATAGTGAGAACAGACAAGGGATGAACGACAACATTGACCTATATACACAAGCAAACACGCCAGCTAATCGTCTAGATAAGTACTGTTATCTGATTCATTTACATGTATGGTACTAATGGGAAATCTACTTAAGAAGCCATTAAAGAAGCACGTGTGAAGTGCTCATATATTTGCTAGCCTATATCAAAGCTTTTTCAATGACTTTGAAGAACTCTTCAGGGCTAATGTCAAGTATGTATTTAAACTGCAAACGTTTCCTTATAGTTTCGTGGATTCAATGTTGCAATCCTATTCGTGACTCTCCTTCTGCGAAATATGTGCAGAAGAAGTAGCTCAAAGTTGTCTAAAATTACATGATCCTTAAATATGAATACATCATTAAAACATATGGAAGTTTTGCAGTATACAGATGAAAGAACACTGTAAAATGTACCTAAAGCATACACCGGTATTATGAACCAACCATAACTGTCGTGTGTGTTGATTATACAGACCGTGTTACACGATGGTGGACAATAATAACAACAGTGGGAATTAATCATTTTAGCTCTTTATTTATGTGACACAAGCCATGCACACATATGAAGTTTTTTTTTATTAAAAAAATAATACGTAACCAACAAGTCCGTGCTCACAACAGCTGGATTCTCTTTCTGAATGTTGAATGTGACGTTCAAAAGACCTTATTATTTCCCAATGTTAAGTTAATTTTCATTCTGTATTAGTTCATAAAAATGTAAATACATTTCATTCCTGTATTTGCTTTCTGGTTGACATATAAACTTCCTACCTGTCCATGACAGTAGATTTTCTTAAATCTGTATTATACCTCCTACATGATCTCCTGATAAATAGCAGTCCTTCCAAACTAGATAGAATGAAGTAGAGAAATACAAAGATGCCCATTTGGATGCATGGTATATAAATTATTCATATATAGAATGGGTGGAGAGCAAAGCACTTATACTGAGGTATTAAAAAAAACAGTTCTAGGAAGACATTTTGTTTCACTATTGCCATGATAACGGTAACTTCATAGGGTGATTACTGTTCAGTACGCGTTGAAACGCTAGAAATGCAATTCTTATGAGCATTTGATTATTATGTTTAGGTTTATCGTTGGTTAAAGCGAGGTTGCACAATGTGTTTTATATTTAAATTTGTTAGAAATTTAAATTCAAATTTTGGATATTTTTATTTCTCCCCGGCAGAAGCTATGTAACTGGACAATGCACTACTTACATGTTTTTTTTTTTAAATAATTAAACAATACCCACATTTTAATAATATTTTGTTCTCTGGTGCTTGATTTCAATAGATATTAAATAAGATTAACAAATATTGGGTTACCCATATCATGTGTAAAATAATTATCCAGAGTGTTCTTATGGTGAACATAAATACATAGGCACAGATCAGTAGGGAACATATTTGGCTCCGTGTCAATTTCTGAATATTGTGCAGCGGTACAATACAAATGTATCCAGTATGTGTAAAATTGAATTTTTTTTCCCGGGATGGTTCCCAAGGAATTCAATCCCAAAGTAAATGAAATAAATTATATTTTTAACTCACATAAACATGTGTGCATACAAATGTATTATAAGCTATTGACTTCCTTGCTCGTTCGACTGATCCATTAGATATTACACTGCCTAAATGTCATGCATGAAGTACTTACATCTGTCTAAGGTATTAGGTAAACCTTGAAGTATGAATATAAAGGCTGAGTAAGGGCGAATATTAAATAGACTAGGACACAATATTTCCTCTATTATCATGCTCAATCAATTAAAATTACATTGCGAGGTCAAGTTCATATCGAATTTATATACAGAGGGAAGCTATGAGCAATAATAAGGGTCCTATTAATCGTTTTGGCCAACGCTGTCTGTAAATTTATATTCTTGATATTAATAGTACCGCCTTCTGATGGATATTTCCACATAAATACCAACTAAATTACCCAAATAAATCGGTTGACCGCCGATGAGAATCGAACCTGTGATTGTAAGATTTTCAGGTAGACTGCTTTAGCCACTAAGGTTCGACGGACCCCTAACCCCTCTATGTTTTTGCACCTTTTATAGTAACCAGCGTATGTGACGTGATGAGACGTCAAAGTACCACCCACTGCATGAGTAGTGAGTCTTCAGAATCAGTGCACCTGTTTATACAAAATACTAGGCAAAAAAATACCCCCAAAAAGCACATGCTAGGTTCAAGGCTCATGGTCATACAAACATTTATTTCTGGTTGATTTTTATGGCAGTAGATACCTGGATGGTGCACTGAAATCAATCACTGACACATATAAATAAACCAATAATAGCAGAAGATCAGAAGAAACTCTAGGTTATCTTCAGCGTAGTTTGGAACCTGATTTGATGAGAGCAAGCACTGTTGGCGGGTGGCGCGCAATCACAACAGGTGTTTCATTAGTCCTACATGCGACAACACAAAGTGATTAACACAAAGTATGCACAATACTAAGGCAAGTGTTCCCACCTGCGTGTATGTTTGGGAATCACTTGTGCGAGTCGGATCTTAATCAGGGTGTTTGTCATTTAATTAACGAAGACATCAAAGACATATCAGAGGCATTGAAATGGCACGACAACTCAAACTTTTTTCAATGAAGAAAGGACTGACTGGCAGCAACACAACAGCCGTTAATTTTTGGACTTGCCTATCAAGATGAAATTGTGGACTCGAGAGTGTGTAACAAACAGTCTTCCATACCTGCTTTCTTTTACCGGATGTAAAGAGTGGATTCTGTGAATGTTCACAAATTTCTGCTGATACTTCCGTGCTATTAGTATGCTTTGATGGATACAAAGAGCTTCTCAACATTTGTACAAATATTTTGGATATACAATCTGTTGTAAATTAATAAAAACACTGTATTTGTATATATTTCTGGTAATTGTTATAAATTTATAGGGCTGACGTGATTGTTAATATTTTATTTTTTTCTTTTGGAAACAGTAATTACACTAATACTCTGTATATATTGAACTGGTTTCGTATTACATTTTAACTCCGTATCCTGGTCAAGTCCTGTATAACGGCCACTCCTGTATTAAGGCAGCTTTCATCCAGTCCCGATGGTGACCGTAATACAGGCGTTCTACTGTATATATATATATATATATATATATATATATATATATATATATATATATATATATATATATATTTATATATGTATGTGTGTGTGTGTGTTTATGCGTGTGTAATTCAGCGATTATGTCAAATGCAACTTGATTCCATGAAGGAAGTTTACCGTTACACTTTAATATTAACAACATGAAACAGTAATCACGTTGATAGCTTGCCAGAAGGCGTCGTGGCCCGGTAGACGAATATTTGGGATATATCTCATAAATATTTCCTTATATATCTTCTGAAAGAGAGTTGCAATCAAATTGACTTGGTGACATGAGGAAGTTTTGATGGTCCTAGTCGCATATTAAAGTAGCCACAAACGGTTAAATGGGAAACCGCGGTAGGAATTA
This sequence comes from Sipunculus nudus, assembly GCA_026874595.1. Classification (NCBI taxonomy): domain Eukaryota; kingdom Metazoa; phylum Annelida; class Sipuncula; order Golfingiida; family Sipunculidae; genus Sipunculus; species Sipunculus nudus. The sequence continues at coordinate 57,881,976 of CM049322.1, read as the reverse complement.
ACACCTGTACACTCAGTTCAGCTAGTTATACATTACCTTCACCCTGTACCAGCAGAGAGCTCTTTTGATAAACTCATTAACAGACAGGAATATGTGAAAGCGGACACTTGTGTAATGATATTAAATTCAGAAGTGGCCGCTTGATTTGTTGAGCCCATGTCACGGAGTCCCTGCCAGTGACCGTAATTGAGGCGTTTCCCGGCCTGCGGGACCGAGTGACCTGGCCGTAATACGGAATAGAGAAGTGACCGTAATTGACAAATGATTATGAAATATAACGGATGAAAATTCGGGACCGGAAAATCTGACCGTTATAGACGTATTGACCGGTATTGAGTCGTGGCCGTAAGCAGGCGTTCTACTGTGTTTACACATATATATATATATATATATATATATATATATATATATACATATATATATTTATTTATACAGAAAAAAATGCATTTGCCTGATCATTTTGTTTACGAGAGTCCTAAAATTTACAGCTTTTACATCAGGTGAAAAGTTTAATTGTATTAAAAACATACACAATCTCGGAAACAGATACGAACCCCGCCTTGCGATCACCCAAGAAGTGCCACCACTTTACTTAGGCCCAAATATTTTAAGTGATATTTTTATTAATAAATAACTCAAAAATGACCCAAGAAAGGAAGGGTAAAAACAATTGCCACGTATCAGTGGCTGCGGCTGTCACACCCGCCTTAATGAAAGATCACGGAGAAGGACATTTTTTTTTTTTCAAAAATGTTTATCTGGTCCCGCATATCGTTTTGCTCAATGTCCGGGCCGAGGCTCACGTGATGGATCAAGGAGGGAAACCGTCGGAATGTCCACAGACAGGTCAAATCCATGGCGACTGCCGTTCTTTGGTTAGACCACTGTGCTATAATAAATTCCAGACCCATCTATGTATTTATGTTTTTACATGACTCTTCAGAGTAGTGACCAGATCGGGGAACTGTTATTGTAACTCCTTGGTAAAAGCGAAACAGCAAGCAGAGACCATTGGTGCAAATCCTATCGGTAGGTGATTCTCTCTCTCTCTCGCTCTCTCTCTCTCTCTCTCTCTCTCTCTCTCTCTCTCTATATATATATATATATATATATATATATATAATATATATATATATATATAATATATATATATATATATATATATATATATATATATATATATATATATATATATAGTACCGAGGGAGCCATGAAGTAACGTCATTATATTGGATGTTTACTGATTATCCGAGTCTTGCAAAGCAGGAACCGCTAAATATCATATACACCAAGGGTTACAGAGGCAAAGTGTAACTTTACGCGTAAGCATGCAGACGCCAGAGCGTCTATTCCTGTAAACCTTTTGATGTATTTTTAAAGGCTTAATTACGTTTTTCATTAGAAAATAAGACCCAACTTACCCTTTGATGTATATTTGAGGGCTTACGTACCTTTCAGATTTTAAAATAATTAAATTACACATTTAATAAATTTAATAATTTAGAAAAAAAATCAAAATAAATAATTAAGACTCAATTACTAGTGTTTTTATTGACCAAAATATGTATTGACCACTCAAATGTTCAGTTCAACAGGACATTTTGAATTCACGTGATATTCTAGGACGGCTTACACTGAGTTAGGTCTTTACGAAATTCTAATGTTACCCTTATATCCATAGGTCATACCTTTTGGCTAAAAAAATATTAAACATATATATTCAAATACTTCATGCTAACTCCAGACGTCCATATGTCACAAAGCCTTACTTGATAACTTTGCATTATACTTACCAAAAAATGCGACATCAAAATAACCATAAATATCTATCTTTAATCCACATTCTTAGTCTGAAAGTTTTTGTTTTCATTCCTTCATCGCCCATTTGACTTGACAATATATTGGCTTCAAACGTATTACCTGCAAATCAAGTTAATTTTGGAATTTGTGTGTTAACCTAAGAATATTGATTTTTACAGCTCAGTTCTGATTAATTTAAGATGCACTTTGGCAGTTCAGCCACAAAAGACATCTAGATATTGGCTCTAACTGTGTGACTTTAACATATGAAATTATAGACCCACCAAACATACACCTGGTAGAATACATGAGCTTTCCACGTGGCTACCTATGTACCACGTGAGGCAACCACGCAGGTATATATACAGATCCCACACGCTTATTCTTACATAATGCGGCCGGTTGATGCAACTGCCAAGAAGCAACTCCGTGGAAAACCCGGTAAAGGAAACCTTCAGTTGTATGTTTGTTTCTTCATATAAGTTGTATTTTTTTCTATTTATGTGTTTTTGCACAAAACTGAGTGAGTTACTGTATAATCTTAGCTACAATGATGAAAGCAGTGATCAAATATAACAATGTTTACTATGTATAAAGAAATCACTGACATCGGTTTTACCTTGCTAAATCTCGTTATACCTTAACATTAAAATATAAAATAAACAATCAAAATGTTTCCTCTTGGTTCCAGGGAGCACTTGATAGAAAATGACGCCCTTATTGATTTTCGTTATGTTCACCTTGCTGATAAAGCTAAGTATGGTTCACATATTTAGGTACATTTCAATACAACTTTCAAAACGGCTTTTCAACATATTTTCCTATCAACGAACACACACATATATATGTTTATATATATATATATATATATATATATATATATATATATATATATATATATATATATATACTTGTGTATACTGCTAAAATAAAGTTGACGGTATATAATCAAGCAAACATAATTACAGAAAAGATACGGAGATTTCTGATTATACCTGCAATATTAAATTGTTATCACTTACAATAATTCAGGTAATGGTTGTGGCAATGCGTTTTCCCACCGCTATGTTTATGGAAGAATTGCTTTGAAACCGTCCTGCTACATATTTGTCCGGACTCCATACACCTGGCTTGAGGCGAAGAACAACTGCCACAGACATGGGGGTTACCTGGCCAGCATAGAGACAAGGGGTGAAAATAACCACCTGGTAAGCATTATGACAAGACATTTCAGCCGTGGCACTTTTTGGATCGGAGGAAACGATATATCACATGAGGGAGTCTGGAGATGGGTCGCGAGTCATAGCAGTGTATGTTTCAATAATTGGAACCAGAAAGAGCCGAATAATTCTGGAGGGAAGGAGAATTGTATGGCAATGGTTGGAGAATGGGGTTTTAAATGGAACGACGGAAATTGCGGAGGCAAAATCTTCTCCATTTGTGAGAAAGCATGCTAAATATATGCTGTCTAAAAAAAACAAAGAGTAAATTTTACATAAAAATATGTGCAGTCTATATTTTTGTTAAAATCAGAAAAGATGATCGAAATTGAATTGATTTTTAAATGTCATACTTTTTTTTATTATTTCTTTATTATGAAACTATGCATAAACCTACCTACGGCCGACAGAAGACATATTGTCGACTCTTCTTAGTTGAACCTCGGCTCTCATAAAATATTTTGTTTGACATTTGGACGTAACGATTAAATTACGTTTGTTCCTCTCAGCATCAGTTATATGTTAAAGTATTGCTGCTGGGTGTACTGCAACAAATTAAATAAATATGCTGTCAAAGCAATATAAACTTAATTGATTATTCGTTTAGAAGAGTGTACCCCTGTTATCTGGACTGGAACTGTTTAGCATAACACGACCGTGCTGGATAAATTGTCACTTTACTTACATAGAAACACATAAGGATATATTTACGTGCAGGTGTCTGTGGTTTTACTGCTGGGTGTACCGCAACAATCAAATAAATATGCATTCAAAGCCATGTAGACTTTAGTATTTTTTTTAGATGTATAAGTATTTGTTTAGGGAAGATGAGCTTCCAGTTAATTTAAAATGCGTTCTAATACATCATCACTTTCTTATACGATGTACGTCAGCCATCACTGCCAAAGACTCATTATCAGCGTAAACATGTATGTGTGCGTGTGTGTGTGCGTGGCCTTCAATGGATATCGTGGCATAGAAATAAAATAACCTATCTCACAGTTTAGTTATCTATGCTCTCATTCTCATTGGCTCACTGTCTATCTTCATATATATATATATATATATATATATATATATATGTATATATATATATATATATATATATATATATACGTGTGTAAGTGTGTTATCGAAACTGTAGCAGTAACGCAAAATAAGACCGGAATGGATAGCTATCTTGTAAACATCATAACGACATTACCTCCACGTGTTTGTGATATATCTTCTAATGTGGTGATCCTCTGTTGAACCTGGTATTTATATAAGATATACCGCACATGTTTAGTCCTCTTTCCTTGCAAACTGGCATCCTGTCAGTGATTATGGATATACCACTAGGATCGCAAAAGGCCGGTACCGCTAATTTGGTCTAATGTTATTTATACAGATGTCATGATTTGATGATTCACGCTAAATACCGACTTCTGTTTATTTTCTGAAAGGAATAGGTGGGTTTTTTTATGATTGTCGCAAACTGAAGGGAGTATGTGTGCATGTATTCTCAAACCGCACATCCCTCGGCCAATGCCGCAACAGTCCACTTTATGTAAGTGATCCTTATCAACGCCTTTGGCTGATATTTTATTAACATTTTTTTCAAAAAAAGGACGGATATTATTACCGTAATAGATCCATATGTAAATAGAGAGATCAGATGTCTTCAAATTACCTGAACCCCTGGATCTAGATTGGAATGGAAAATTATCATTTCACGAACAATATAAACACATAAGGATAAATTTGCCCTTAAATAAAATCCTGTGTAGCCTGCCAATTGTAACATATACAAGATATAATGATTACCTGTGTAACTTAGAAATCCAGGGAATTCTTTCAGGCATTTTAAATATAACACTGCGCCCTTACTTGACATTTGCGATAAAATGCTTATTGAACTGTTTACATAAGAAACGGTTACCCATATTTGCGTATGGCGGAATGAGGAAAGGTTTATCAGCTCCACCGACTCTGACAATAGATTTTGTGACCGTTGTCTTTTTTTCTGTTTTACACAGTATTACATTATTTTTTAAGTCAATATGTTATACTGATTTTCTGATTGTTTCGCAGCTATTATTAGCTATATAAAGGTATACCCGATATCCACTTTTCCTTTGTTTGATCCGTGATTTTAAACACGGGCATACAAAACACCATCAATCAGAATTGTACGTCTATATACTAAACATATGTTCTCTGGTTATTTCCATTAGTTTATTATATCATACATTTTTTCTATTTATATGTGACATAAATTATAAGTTTTCCTGCAGAGGGGGTTCGTTATAGGTTCGTCATGGAATAACTGAATCAAAGTACATATGCTACATCTTTGACCTCTGAAATGTGACATCTGTGTTACACACCATTCAAAAACATTACATCCACTAACACAGACAATTCATGCTACAGGTCTTTCGGTCTTTCAAACCATAATCACCCAAAATATCTACAAAGGTTGTTGCAATGCCTATTACATCCCTCAAAGTTCGAACATGAAGGCATTACTTGGCACTCGCTGGTTCCACTTAACATCTCAGTATCTGAGTCAAGAACTTTTAAAATGTTGACCCAATTATGTGTTAAATGTTTAGCAAACACAACTCTCTATTGACCGGTATGTTTGTCAATGCTCTGGCATATAAATTAAGTATATATAGAGGCAGGCTTGCTGAAATGATGAACATTTCTTGCATGGTATGATCATCCGTGAACAAGCTTGTATCTATGTTATGACCTCCTATGACCTTCTGCACGTTACTAATTAATAAGGTAATACATTTGTTAGAGCCGAATTCTCGGTTAAGCTTGGCCAGGCTATTCCCGTGTTACTTGGTCGCCACTATGAGGCCAAACTTTGTGCCCTCAATACGAAAAACATATTCCTAAAATATAGGCATAGGGAATGCAAAAATGGGAAAACGAAATGGAGATTCTGAAGCGGCAGCTGACTCTACTGATCGCAAGCGATATATATATATATATATATATATATATATATATATATATAGAGAGAGAGAGAGAGAGAGAGAGAGAGAGAGAGAGAGAGAGAGGAACAGTCGATTCACTGCGAATCGAACCAATGGCATTCCGATTGTTGGTCTGTTCAACCACCAACAACCACCAAGCCTCACTAAGATTCGCGAAAACTATGTATTTCCAAACGGTTTTAGGATCATCACACTAGGAATTATTTCAGAATGATTTCGTCATGCAGCAGGGAGAACTGATGGCCTCATTTAGTGTTCTGCATATGTTATTTTGAGAGGTGTAAAAATACGCATCAGACTTGCCTGCCTTTAAGAAATGTCTATATTTCTAGGAGGAGGGGCCACATTGATAGATATGTAACTTCGTTGTATACGTTATACGTTGTACTCGCTATGTATTTCAGTGCAATAGCCCCATATTCCATATGACCCCTTCAAGGTATCTTATAAATTTAAAGGTAATGGAAGCCTTTCCTCGGGGCCAGACTTGAGTTCAGTGTCGAACATTTTCTCGGTAATCATAAATGTAAGCATTTGTTCTTCAGTCAGGAATGAAAGAAAAATCAAATATCTTTGCTAAAAGCAAATGTTGTGGCCAACAGACGGAGCACAACATTCGCAGCTGCCAGATCGTGAGTTTGAATATCACCCGATAATTTTCTAGGTCTGTCACAGCCATGGTGACAGCATGTGCAGGCTTATTGAAAGGACCGTGAATCACTCACAATCGAGTGCGCCTTTCTGGGGTTCCTAATTAGTATTGTCACAGTATTTAAGAGTCCCGAGGCAACCACTCCTAATGAGTGAGGGCCCGTATGGGCCCTTACGAAACAGAGCTGTCGAACACAAGTAAGTGTGCTGTGTGCTTCAGTCATAAACTGTATTTATTACAGGCTGAGCACTTTATTGTTAGTTTAGCACTTTAAAACAGCAGGTTAATATATATATATATATATATATATATATATATATATATATATATATATATTAATTAGACATTGAGCACGCTGGAGCATCGTGTTATAACTCCGAGTTTCACGCCCTCGCTGTGTGGTGTACACACGTTCAACCTGGGGTTTATATAAAGCTCAAGGTCAATAACAACTCACCAGTTATCACAATTCAAATTTAAGTAAAAACAAATAATGCTGTATGCCCAAACATAATATATACGGTGTGCGCATTATTTTCATATATTCATATGTTACCGATAAACGTGTGGCTATTCCAATGAGGTTGGACAATTGAATGTAGAGAGCTAAGTTATGTTATTACGAATGTTAATTCTATGTGGTACGTATATCTGTTGTTGTAACTGTCAGAAAATGTAATAAATATGATGTTATCAGGTCGCTTAAATTAACTCTGAACTTGCCAGCAACGTCAACTATAGAGGACGAAACATTAACCATAGACGTCACCCTTTCAGTGTACAACTGTGTGCATATTAATGATGAAAACGGCTATAAATCAGCACCATATGCTTTCATCGCACCCCGAGCCCATATAATAAGTTTGGCTCTGTTAACTTTCGGAGGAACAAGGAAAGGATCACAGGAACATTGGCCCAGGTTGGGAATGGCTTGTTTACGTCGAATACAGGCACTTCCGTGATTGACAAGACCGATGCGACATTAACATGTCCGGGTTGCAGTGGCAGCAATTAAAGGCCTGGTCAGGGTTTGGTGCTGCAGTTGCACGATTTACCCCCCTCTGTATTTTTTTTTTTTTTTTGCCGTGGGCTTGGGATGTTTTGAAGGAGAAAACAGCGCTATTGATGCTGTACTGCCAGCTGTCACGTCCCAGGAAGTGTAGATCACTTGGGGTGGTCGATGTGACAGGCACGGAGGCAACTCTTCAGACAGTCTTTGTAACGTTTATTTGGTGACCCTCTGCCGCCGTGCCCAATGGAAGGTTCACCGTACTTGTTGGTCTTTGGCAGGCGACGATCTTCCATCCTCGAAACTAACCTGCCTATCGTAGGTGTAGTTTCAACAGGCTTGATTCAATACTGGTGACTCCTTCCTGTTCAAGGACCTTGAAATTTGTAATGATTTCACTCCAGGGGACGTTCAGTATGGTGCTGATGCAGCGCTGATAAAACGCTCAAGGAGTTGCAAGGCGGTTGCCGCAGGTTACCCAAGGCACGCAGCTATATGGCAGATGGTTAGTAGGACAGCCTTGTAGAAGCCGGTCTTGCTGCTCTTCCCCAGGTGCTTGTTGTTCCACGCCCGTTAAAACAGCCTATCGGAGACACTGTTCGCCCTCGCCAAACTTTTGTTGATTTCCTCTCAAGAGGTAGTAAATAGCATCAAACCTATTACCGGCATTGATGAGTTTATGGCAGGGAATTTAAGTGTCAACAAAGAAAGAAAGAATAATCTTTTCACAGAATTTTGCGCATAGGACTGAATCTTTACCGTTTAACTCTGCATGACCATTGTTTGTATATGTTTTATATGTTAATAGTAACAAACCTTTCATTTGAAATATGGATTCATTAGCATCAGAATGTTCCATGCATGCTTTTTATGTCAGTATTTATGAAAGAATATATATATATATATATATATATATATATATATATATATATATATATATATATATATATATTGGCGCATATACTTTATATTTAAACAACCGCAGCAAGGCACTGTACTAAAAAATACGGTAGTTTAATTCATAATAAAATAATTAATAACTGAAATAACGTTTCAGAAAGAAGTCACTCGTGTCATAAGAAAACGAACAGCCCTAGAAACATCTTCTATACTGATACTGCTATTTTTAGAAATGAAAAGTGATACTTCCCAAGGCCCTGTGAAAATGAATAATTTCAGTTATACATCTCTCTGCTTAATTTCCTTACAAAGTCGAGGGGACTATGCAGTCATGTTACATATAACGCTGAATTGTCATTAGTCAAGTACATCATAAAACGCATCACTCTACAATCACGTTTACTAAAGACATCAAGAAAGGATATATTTACATGCACTTGTTCTAAAGGAACAGGGTATCATCTTATGAATCCCATGAGCAACCTGGTAGACATACTATACCCATAGAGCACACATACTATCCTATTAACTTAAGAATCCTTGTTAATATTGGTAGTCACGTTATTTGTATTACACGCTTGTATCCCAATAGGCCTCGCTGTGTGTCTGTTTGTCCATACATCAATTATTAAAAATAGTTATAGGTAGATTTAAGTAAATTACACAGATGTGTCGACAATGGTGTAATGAAAGTTATACATACATTTTTATCTGCTCATTATTTCTCTACACAACCAATCTTACTTCGAATAGATAGGACCCAAAACTACATTTAACTTGGCCGCAGGAAGAAAACATATGACAATACAACTCGTCAAGGCTCATGCGAGTATATACATGGAATTTTACTGCCTTAAGTCCAAGCAAAATATGTACGTTGTCAGAATAAGCAAGCATCCTATACACAATGAGGAAACATCTGAAACACTCTAATGGGATCAAGACAAAATATGCTTATTCAATTCTCTACGGTCTATCATTTTGGTGGCTTGGTATATAGAGGGGGAAGAAATACGTGTTTAAAGTGTAAGTTTTCCTCTAAAAAAGCCCCCCTAAAAAACGGGTATTGTAATCATCTGGCGTCGGCTAAGGAATCGTCCAGTATCAGGATATACTCTACTCTTATTTTATCAAATGTCATATTAGGCGACAATTTTTTTCTCGCTTCTTCGACATGGGACACATGACAGGACTAATTAATCGTGGTCATGTGCCCTTTAAAAACAGATACTATCCCAGCAAGGACCGGCCAGATGTAATGTTGTTACCTTTATTAACTCCAAGTGGAAACTAGTTATACATGGAATACTAATGCCTAGTGAAAATCACACATGCAAGTCTAATACATAATGAGTACATATACCTACCCATACATACACACACATACGTATATATACACATACTTTCACATATCTGTTTGTATCATATGTAGAGGAAATTAATAAATAAAAATAGCACAGATATATTTCCACATTACTTTTTACTATTACATCAATCCTGAAAAAGTAAAATACATTTTGACGATTATCCTTTATTGTCCAAATATTGGTCGGTTCTATTTAACAACAATGTTAGTATTGAGAGAAGTCATTCCCCTGCTTTCTCTCTTCTAGTGCATAATGTACATACCTTACTATATTATTTTCATTATGTGTATCTCTCATGTTCTCTATTAGCACGTTTCTGTTAGATATGATACTTTTGAACATATCCCCTATATCTTTATAATATACACATTTAAATAAATGTTATGTATCGTTTATGTCTATTATCTTTTTCACTTGGTATTAGTATTACATGTGAAAGTGGTTTTCATTAGCTATTAGTATTGTGTGTGTAAGCATTATTTTTTCTTCATTACATGAAGCCCTCATCCTCCAGATGGCGTATAGTGATAAAAATTTGATTGATTGTCGTTTTGACTCCGCCCATAGGTCCCTGTGACTGCGTAGTGCAATATCTTTATAAGCCTAAGAATGAAAGAGGTTTTGGCCATTTCTACAGGCAGATTCATAGGTCTGTATGTCCCAATTGAAATCATTCGAGGATGAACATGAATCCAGACAATATTTAATAATTTGGACAATATTTAATGGATCTTCACAGAGAACCATTTGCACAGGCTGTTTAGCTCTAAGGGCTAGTTATTCATTAAGGACCTTGACGTATATGTTAAGATTGCCTTATTATTATTTTCAAGTAAGTTTATTATTCGATGTGACTTTCCTTAGAGTAACAACAATTAACAAATCAGCCTGATTTTTCTCCATATTTCACTCTATATCAATAAGTCGTGAGTGGATATACACAGGACAGATCTTCTTGTTACAAAAGAGGAGAAACAACTATATTAATACTAACGAAATCCTTATTTGTAGGTTCTTTGTTTTGGCAATACGTTGCTCGTCGATGTAAAGATTGAGCTTTGGTCTTACGGAGCCAATAAAATATAAAAATTTATGCAGTTCACAAGAATAAATTGGCTACAAAGATCACTGTACCGGGCACCGGGCTGAACAACTGTATGAATGACTAATTTTGAAAATGTGATTCTACGATTACATTAACAAACCAGGGCAAGCATACATATATGCCCAGGAGCCAGGTTTGAGTATCTGAAGTGGCTATGATCAGCCACCCATTCCCATCTGCCCTAAAAAAAGTGGGTTTTGTAAAATCGCTTAATGGTACAGACTAGATGGCCTTGCTCGGCCTTGGTCTCAGTGCTGACATGGTTTCCTCCTTGCTTGCAGATCATTGCCTCCAGCCACAGGAGTCTAGTAGTGACGAAATTGTAGCAAAAATCAATATTATTCTTGCTTCTGTGATGGGCTATATATATGTCATGTAATCCATATGTCAATCCAAACTGAAGTTATCATCTGGAAACAATTTTGTGGATGAACGTACGGACAGACTGACACTAAGACGAACAAATTGACACAAATGGTGATTGCTACAGGCCAGCATAGTTATTATCAATAAACACAGTTTCGGGACACTGAATGAGAACCATGGATGGGAAAAACCGACATGATTGTTGTGATTTTACGGTTTAAATCTCGTACAAATAGGTCGTCAGGAACTGATGAAATACTCCATAAAAAATGATCAAAAGAATCAATCGATCAAAGTATTAGTCATTCAGATATTCACATATTCAGATTAGATAATTATGGGGGGGGGGGGGCTTCCTAGACCTATAGCTCGGAGGATATAAGTCGCAGTAAAATAATTTCTTGTTTCCTAGGATTTTTTATGAACCTCATTTGACGTTTGTAGGGACAGAAAGACAGACAAAGAGACAAATTTCAATAGCCGAGAGGACTTTCAGTCAACTGTGCTAAACTAACGGAGTACTCCACATAACTTAATTCTTCAACAATGGCTAATTCAGCAGCAGGGAAACGATAATAATAATAATAATAATAATAATAATAATAATAGCAATAATAACACTTGAAACTGAATGTTTGCAATATAAGGTGTCAATCCAACCCATAGGTTGGATTCAGTGTGCAAACTTTGACATTTAATTGGTTGATAGGTCAAGTTTACAAGTTTGTTCAATGGTTACTGCAATGATGGTTACTGCAGGTGACATATCAGGAAATAATGACTTATGAAATAGACACCAAACATTCAGGTGCTATTAATCTAGGGCCAGAGTTACAGAGTTGCAGAGTTACCCTCCAGTGTAAAGTGCTCAAATTTGATGACCTTAACTGTTATCATGTCAGGAAGACTTGATTGTTCATGTCAATTGTCGATATGTTGTTATTCTAATCCAGACTATATCCATTATAATGGACTAAATTAATTGAATGGATTCGTATTTGTCTGCTGTTTGTTTGTTGGAAAACAAAATATAAAAGATATTTTCCATTGACATCGGATACAGACTTGCGCAAAGAAAATGTTCTTTATAGGCATACCTTTGAGAGGATGAAATCGTCGCTCCCATATACAAAATAAAAGACAAATATATAAAATTTAGGTCAACGAGGCTCAAAATCATTCCATCATAAAAAAATATTTGGTCGAAATATTTTGAAGAATTGGGTTTAAATTTATATTTTTATTTATAAGCGGGGAACTGCCGGTTTTCGGTAGCGGCCTGCAGTTAAGCTTATGGGACTTTTCGGATCTTCGCGGCCACCAGAGTGCCCCCATAAGTCGCACGCGCAAATAGCACCTATTTGCTTCCCAAAGACAAATCGGGAGGGGGTAGAATTCATGGGAGCATTGCATTGAGTGTTACGACTGCCGCCAGGGGGAGTGGACAGGAGAGCGGACTTCCATAGGGGCCCCTATATATCGCAGGGCCAAATAGCGGCTATTTGCTACCCTAAAAAATTGGGAGGGGGTAAAATTTATGGTAGCATCGCATTGAGTATTAAAACTGCGTACAGGGAGAGTGGACATGAGACCCGACTGTTACGGAGGCCTTATGAATCGCACGCGCGAATAGCAGCTATTTGCTACCCTAAACAAATCTGGGATGGGGTAGCTTGATGACAGCATCGCATTGTGTATTGAGACCGCCGCCAGGGGGACTTGACATGTGAGCGGACTGCATGAGGGGCCCCTATACATCGCACGTGCAAATAGCAGCTATTTGCTAATATAAAAAGTGTCAAGACTGCCGCCAGAAGGAGTGGAGTCTCAGAGGCCTTCCAGACGGACCCCCATGAGTCGCATGTGCAAAAGCAGCTATTTGCTACCATAAACGTATGAAGACTGGCCCCAGGGATGGTGGATATCAGAGGGGGCTGCCAGAGAGGTCCCAATGAATCGCGAGCGCAAATAGCAGCTATTTGCTACCCCAAACAAATTGGAGGACTGGACATGGAACGCGCCAATAGCAGCTATTTTTTTACCATTAAAAGTGTAAAGACTGCCGCCAAGGGGAGTTGAGATCTCATCGGCCTGCCAGGCGGGTCCCCTTGAGTCATACGGGCAATTAGCAGCTATTTGCTACCATAAAAAGTGTCAAGACTGCCGCCAGAGGAGTGGATATCAGAGCTGGCTGCCAGAGAGGTCCCCGTGAATTGCATGCGCAAATAGCAACTATTTGCTACCAAAAAAGTGTCAAGACTGACGCTAGGGGAGTAAATATGACAGCGGCCTGTTAGAAGAGCCCCCAGGAATCGCACGCGCAAATAGCACCTATTTGTTGCCATAAAAATTGTCAAGACTGCCGTCAGGGGAACCCATGAATAGAGCAACCCTAAGCTTGCGGACATGAAATACTCCAGGAAGTGTTTGTCACTATAAAGATATGCTATATGCGGTATACGGGTTACCCTAACACTTCGACTGAAATACACCAGTAAATGTTTGTCACTATTAATATATACTTTATCCGGGATACGGGTTAGTCTAACCATTCGGGCATGAAAAACTCCTGCAAGTGTTTGTCACTATTATGTATGCTATATCCGGGATACGGGTTACACTATCCCTTCGGGCATGAAATATCCCAGAAAGTGTTTGTCACTGTTAATATATGCTATATCCTGGATAAGAGTTACCCAAAGCTTTCGGACATGAAATACTCCAAAAAGTGTTTGCCACTATTAATAAATGGGATTTCCTGGAGATACCGAATACCCTAAGCCTTCGGACAGGAATACTCCAGTAAGTGTTTGTCACTATTAATATATGCTATATCCGTGAAACGGGTAACCCTAACCCTTTGGGCCTGAAATACTCCAGTAGGTGCTTGTAACTATTAATCCATGCTACATCCGAGACACGGGTTACCCTAACCCTTTGGGCATTAACTACCTCAGTAAGTGTTTGTCACTATTAATATATGCTATATCCCGAATACGCGTAACCCTAACCCGTCGGGCATGAAATACTCCAGTAAGTGTTTGTCACAGATACCATTCCATGTCCGTGTTATGGGTAACCAGAACTGTACGGGGAAGGCTAACCCGGTAAGTTGTTGTCCGTGATTTGTGTAACCCTAACCATTCGGGCAAGGATAATTATTAAGCGCTCGTCCCAGGTTGCGTTTAATGTCCATGATATGTGTATCCCTTACCCTTTGGGCATGGATTACTAAAGTAAGAGCTGACACTGATGACGCGTTACAAGATGTCCTTAATATGGCACATAGTGAACCAAGTCGCAGTATGTTTGTCATGGATCCGCTTCTGTTGCAAAACATGAACTGTAAACAATGATTTGTTACCTCAGGAACCAGGTTTGTTCTCTTTTGGTGTAACCATTTTTTATCTATCGTGTATTCCTGAGAGAAATAAATTGGGACACTCTGCGGGCATGAATTATCGAAGTAAGCGTCATACACAAGTGACATGTTACAATAAGTCCGTAATATGTGTATTTTTTCGTGAATTCCTGAGAGAAAGGAATCTGGACAACTCTGTGGGCATGGATTACCAAAGTACATTACATGAATAGTAGCAGAAATTGCGATTAAAAAATCATAGCCCGCTTTGGTAGCAGGTGACAGCAACTTGCTACCAGGCAGGTCTGTTTGCTACTGCGCACGCTGCGCATTGCGATCCAAGATGAAAATGGCTCATGGCATTTGCTACCACGCAGATTAGTTTGCTACATTGCGACAGTTAATTGCTACCGCGCATATTGGTTTGAGTGGTCCTGTCCGAGCGACCTCTGGCAGCAAAGACTTGCACTACGTTAATAGTAGAAGAGTTTGCGATCGCAAATTCAAAGTCCCCATGGCTAGTAGGTGACAGCAACTTGCTACCGCGCAGGTCTGGTTTGCTACCGCGCACTTGGCGAATATCAGCCGGTCTGTGCCTGATGGTATCAAGTCCGCGATAGCTGCTCAGTGAGCGATGTGGCGAGCTATGCGAAAGGGTAGCAAATGCTGATGTGCGACTGCTATTTGCTACCGCGCACTTTGCGCTCATACGCCGTTGAGCGCATAATTGTAGCAAGATGAGTGGATTCTGATTGCGTGATGTACTCGGCTATGTGCAATGGTAGCAAAGAATCCCCGGGATTAGTCTAGAAAACCCACACATATGCCAATAGGTTGGGAATACTGGATTGACAAACAGACAAACTCTACGAAGATCACATAACCTTTATTGGCAGTCGGTGGGGCTCATAAACAAGTTCCTCTTTCAGTGACACTCAAATATATCCTCATGTCTTAATAATGCTTTACTGCTACGTCTAACTTAGGCTCACAGTGACATACTGTCAACACTCAAGTGGATTTCTGAAGGGATAAAGAAGTAACCCTGCGGTATATCTGTGACACCTGGTATGTTTCACAGTGTAGGTGTTCATTTGTTACACACATTTCGATAACATTTTCACAAATGTTTCCTCCTTCGTTTGGTGTGACTGTGTACCAGTTCACCCAGGAGCTCATTTATCAAGCCGATTACACATTTAGCTGTACTAAACATATCTATAATTCAACTCCTACCATGATAAAATAGTTCCTCGGGTGGTATATTTGTGATAATTATAAATTCCTCATGGTTTTAACGGAACTCACCGTATTACAGTTGAAGAATCAGACGAACACAAAAGGCACATGAATTTACAATTTCAACTAAACTGTTTGATTTTCAACTGTATAATTTCAGTGTCTTTAGCAATGGTTTACTTGTATGTGCACATACACAATAACACAAACAGCCCCTAACAAATACACAGATTCCCTTATCAGGAACATTGCATATCCTCTAGGCTATCCAGCGCTTCAGGCGTTTTCATATGTTTCCTTGTCGATTGTACAAATTTAGGGGTCCATGCTCTAGGCGCGGCGGCTTAAAATGGGGGACGGGGGATGGTACTAAACAACTGATGCAACGGACGGCTGGTGAGGAGTTAAACACGGTTATTAGACAAAAAATGATTTTTATGAGATAACATATTTTGATATAGGCTGATCCCTAGTACAATCATATATGTACGTCAAACAGAAGGAGTTCTCCTGGCTAATAAAAGGCTGTCCTGAAAGAGAATACACAAATCAGAACATATCCAAAACAAGCAAAAATGAACATGAACGGTCACGATTGTAAACTACAAGAAATAAACACCCCAAAACGTATTTGCTTGTTCCCTTCATGTTAATAATGGCTCCAGTGGCCCGGGTCAACTGTTTTTTATTTGCACAAGAGCGAACAAGTGATAAGCTCCCTTTAACATTACATGGATTGTTAAATATATACTGTCACCATTGTTGCTCTTTGAGATAAATTAACACACTATCGATCTTACTTTAATTCACTCCAAAATTCTTTAAAAAAGTATAAATTATAAAACAAATGTCAGCATGAATACAGCAGGAATGAACCAATCAAAATAAACAAGGACAAACGAAGGCTTTTATAATACGTTACATTATTCTAAAGTCTAAACTGGATTTCTGGATGTGAAACAACAAATTGCTGGGTCTTAAGAATAAACACATGACATATATGGAAAGCTTTATATAGAAAATGTGAAAAGAGAACACATATTTGCAAACAAAAAACAATATCATTCCGCAGGAAATCTATGTAATCGCTTTAATGTCTAATTGTGTTGTTACTGTATTAAAATATGTTTATAAATGACTGTAATATATCAGCTTTGGTCAGTTCCTGTTAGTCCCGGTAATAATAGGACAAATTAGGAAAAAGGTCAAGCCGGTCCTTAATCCTATAGAAGTGTGTTTTTTTTCTGTTTTGGTATTGAAACAACAAAAACTACTGCATCCACGTTTGTCAGGTAAATCATTCAAATATGTCAAAGCATCCTTAGGTATTTTTCATTTTCGTTTATATGTCAATCAGCTGAAATAAAGTCATATTATTCAGTGGGTGGTTTCTAAAGCCAATAACCGATTCAGATTTATTTATCAGAATTAGGTATGTTTGATAGATAAAAACATATAGCTTATATACTGTCTTTAAAACGTCCGTCACAAAAGTAAGTAAACCGAAATTTAAGGAGTGTTTAGTTTTGCTGTTAAACCATGAACCATTTTGTAATATGACCAACCAGAAAAAAACGCCACAATGAGGCAACTACGGGTGGAATTTTTTTACAGTATGCCCAGCTCTAACAAACCCTCAGGCAATGCTGGAGTCACTGCACAATTAATTAACAAGATAAAATATGACAAAAGTATTACATAAAGTTGTGTGGAAAGATTACATTTAAGATATATAAATATCATCACGTCTTAAACCGGTGCATGCCAAAGAGGAAATACTCTAGTGGGACAAGTAAATTCCATGTGGGCGTGGGAAACGTTGGCGTATTTTATCTACCCGCAGAAAACATTTGGCACATTTGCATGCTGTTTTCCATTTGCTAGAGGAACACAGAAAGAAAGGTAGGTACAATATATCAGACATTGCTGTTGAGGAGTATTACTTCGACGTATGCCCTATACCTAATACCCTTATACTTTGGTGGAATGTGTGTATTTTTATTGTCATCATTATGTAATGATTTTATTTTCAGATTCGTTTAGTAATTCTTCATATGTTTGGGTCCAATAAAATCAGGTTTAGTTGACTGATCATACGATTGACTTTTTATGACGTTTCTCATAGGCAAGATCCAGAGAAATAGACAAGAATGGCGTTCATAATACAAATAAACTTTGTCTGTTTGGCACTTGCTGTGAGTTGGTTTAATATTATACATTTTCTTTCAGGAGCATGGCGTCTACAAAGTTCGGTATTTTGACGGGAGTGTTTTTACTCCTCAATCTGCTGCACATAACTGGTAAATGTTACATTTTAAGATACTGAATTTCGTGTTATATTCAATTCATAGGTAATATTGGTCATACAATTCATGGTTGTAATGGGTTCACTAATGAATCCTCTGTGGTCTTAGTGTATTATATCCTCACAAATAAGAAATGTACAATTTATACACTGATAATTATTATTTAATTTGCAAGCCGCCAGATGCCCGGCTGGGTTTGATTACTACTACCCCTTTGGCAGACAGACCTGTGGGCATCAGGTCAGACCCTCGTGTTACAAGTTCATTCTTAATGGTAGAACCTGGATACAGGCAAGAACATACTGCCAGAAGTTAGGAGCCGATCTTCTCACCATTGAAACTGGAGGAGAAAACGCTTACTTAAGCTCGATCATCAAACGTCACACCTTTTCCACAGGTAAACAAGAACAAGTTTATAAATTTCCAATAATTATATATATATATATATATATAAATATCTATAATAGCCGCGTTAGTCTGTAATTTGACACTAGTTAAAGTTTAATGAGTGACGCATTTTATATAGACTAACTTCTTAATTATTACTCTGTTCACACACATACACACACACATATATATATGTATGTGTGTCTATATATATTGGCGTTAACTGTATTTGAGAATATGAAGGAAACATAAGCTTACATTTCACATAAAAAAATGTCTTTCATACTATTATTCGCAGCGAATGAAATTGGTGCATGGGGCTATTGGACAAGTGGGAACGACATAAGGCGTGAGGGAGAGTGGCGCTGGGCGGCAACTGACCGAAAGGTATCATACAATCACTGGCAGAGTGGAGAACCTAACAACGACGCCGGCTCGGAAGACTGTATGCAACTTAGACGTGAATTTCACTGGAGGTGGAACGACATTCCATGTTCGTTTAAATTACAGGGTGCAATTTGCGAAATTGCAGGATTTTAGATACTGCAGGCAGTAAATTCAACACCACCCATTTAATAATTCAAGACTATTTTGTAGGGGATTTTGAAGATGTTAAAATAGTTAATATGTAACAATGTGACAATGGCATTAATTGATTTTAGACAAACTAAAACAAATCCGAACATTCTCCCCAATGTAATTAACATGTTTAATAGGATGGTGAAGGCTTTGGTACTGGGGACATATCTGAATGTAACATTCTCTTTAAATAAAAAAAATCTTACTTTGCATTCGTCTTTGGTCAAATTAAGATGGGAAATATCACATTTAAATATATTAAAATTTACGGTTATCAAATGAGCATTTCAGCTGAATAAATAATTGGTAATAGCTTTGATGTAAAATAGCTGTTATTTTAATATTGCATTATATAAGAAATAGATAGAGCAAGAAAACAGGGATTTTGATTAAATATACATATTATTACATATCTCTTATGTCTCTATCATAAATGAAAGTTGATCCTATATGATTGTAGATATTTATCAAAACATAAAAATGCATTTTTTTCTTTTAATTTCGAAGACAACGCATGCGTATACTGTCTCAATAATTGGTTCATATTTACGGTTAAGATTAACAGAAATACAATCCGACCTTTTCGATAATCAGACAGCATGAACTGACATAATCTGATTATTATGCAGCTATACGAGAAATTATTCCTCCTTTGCATTTAAACACTGTTCAACTTAGAGCAGAGGACATATAGAAGCAAGAAAAAACCTTGCCTCTGCGTAAACCTTGGGCTCTGTTTTGGCATCAACCATATAGCCGCATTATATAGCCATATTAAGCGAGTATGTATGCAGGCGTCAAAGATATTACAGCTGGTGGATTCCAGTGCACAGTTGCACTGCACCATATGTATTTGCCAAAATCCGTTAAGGTATACATAATTAGATACAGGATGAATAACAAAAGACAATTGCGGTGGTGCGGTTGATGTTACATTGATAAGGAACTAGTGCAAGGAGCATATGAATATGTGGCCTTGAGGTGAATTATTAGGGTTTGAACGAAATCCTGATCTTGGCTGAATGTCAACCGATAAAAGTTGGCCCTTACCTGTGCCCTAGGAAAGAGATCCCCCTAAGCAAATAACTGACCGGATTCCTCTGGTCTTACAGGGTAAACTAAAGTAGGAGTGGGTTTTTGATGGTTCTCAGGTTAACAACAAAACACTGGGCAGCGGCTTAGCAATAAAGAACATATATTAACACCAAAATTAACACCCAATTTACACAATTCAAACCATCTTCCCTGATAGGATTTTATAATTGATCGGTCTTTGACCAAAGTAAATAGACAGGCTGCACATAAAACTCTAGTTAAAACCACAGTCCGGTTAAACAGTTTATAGACAACAGTGAATCCCCGAGTGGCCTTACTGGATCACAGAATGGCGGTACTGGACCCTAACCGGCAGCCATGAACCCCGAACGGCAGCTCTGAACCCCAAACGGCAGCACTGGACCTCACTGGCAGCAGTGGACCCACACTTGCAACATAGGGTCTCAACTGGTAGATGACTGACCTCTAGACACCTAGGAATGAATAGAGTATTATCCACTCTGTGTATGCAACCCTGATATATACATTATTACCCTGATGATCATTATATTCATGAACATGTTGAATACTAAAGAGGCTGAACAAAAGCCCTTTTTCCGTTCAAAGTAATAATGCCATAACTAACACACTGGTACCATGAACCCCTATCGATACTGATATTGCCTCACGACACAATAAGACTCGCCGGCGTACAAACGCTCCATTAAGATATCCCTACTCCCAAGAAAAACAACCCATCAGTAATCGACTCGACACGATCCATTTCGTGACACTGAATTAAGAGTAGAATCGGTCCTTTGGCGTAATTGTTATTAGATGTATTCAGTGGCTATAGGATAAAAAAAACAGAAACAAATGAGAGGTCACACACCTTTCTCGACTACCAATGGACTGAATAACCAGTTTCAGCATCAATCAGACATGTAATCTCATGGCTTTACGTTGGATGTTGATAAACGTTTATCAACAACTTTTTCCTTCTCGTAACCATTAAAATCCCAGCGGTATCGGAAACACGAGTGTTATAATTCGTTACATATCTCTGTCACTCTACCGTGTATATGTGATAACTGGTATAATAGAAGTTCATACCATAGTACATTATTGCTCGGGTACGTGCACATGTTTCCCGAATCAGTACAATGCATACATATCTCATGGCGGATGGTGCTATAAGATGACCACCAAATGCTCAGAAGAACATGAATGTGCTTTAAATATATATAGACCTTCCAGCAGTACTCGCGGTACATTGCCTTAATTACGGTACAGTCACTCGATTATCTATAACACTTCAAAAGTCGACAGGAGAAGAGAGGGGGAAAACTCCTTGTTTCAGGACAATAGGTGAAACCACAGTCGCGAAACAAGTACAAATAATGAAATGTGGCAGAACCAAAACAAGAGGAAATATCGCGTTAATAAAAAAATATAATAATGTGTTCTAATGTTTTATGAATGTATGCGCTGAATAACATGAAACTTTTGTAATTCCTTTCATGTTCACTAAAATGGAAAATAATGACGTTTGAGGCATATATTATTCAGTCGATTCCCCTCGGTAATACATGTATGCTATAAGTTTAATACAGGTATGTCATTCGATAATACGTGTGTATGTGTGTTAGATTAAACATTAAACCGCACTGAAATGAATGGATAGCATCAGCAGATTCGTTGATAACTTACATACCCTCCTTACTGATATATTCCTTAATCAAGCATTTTAATTATTATTTTTATAAAGCAATAGGACTGTTATTTTGATATCTGCTAATCTAAAACAGAAAACGTTCACCACCAATGATTGTTTACTCTATAAACCCACTGAGACACTTATGCCTAAGATATTTGCCCAAAGTAGTAAACTTACATCTGAGCTAATCTACACCAGGCGCCATGTATTGATAACACTGGCGAAAGCATCCGTCCTTAACAAATATTCTCAGGGCAGTTCGCTCAAGTAGTTTGTCCATACTCAGGCAACCTGGGCCAATAGCATGTCCTTGTTTCTTTTAGCTCGAATGTTTAAACCGAGGTTCTTTTAAGTTAAGGGTATTCCCCTTTGATTCATTGTGTGTGGGTGTAAGGAAGAGGGAGGGTTCTTTAGGAAGCAGCATATTGATTTGTCATGGTTAGTAACAGAAAGGACAGTCTTGGATGATACGTGAATTTAACTGAGCTTTAGGTTATCCATGTAATGTACGTGTATATATATATATATATATATATATATATATATATATATATATATATGTATGTTTATATATATATATATATATATATAATCAGGCTGGGTATCACACGATCACAATATTGAATGTCACAAGGTAGCATTTGCAGGTGATTTATTATATTTCCTCATAAAAAAACTACCCCTTGCTGGGCCAAAGTTACACTCAATGTCGTTTTATTTAGAGTAAATTTGAATAAATACCCACTTGACCTCCGATTACTGATGTGTTGATAACACAAGTACCATAACAGGTAATTACTCAAACTTGCTTACAATAATTTGGTTCCTTTTATGCACACAGGAATGATTATCATAAAAACAGCGAGAGGTAAGTTGGCTGACGATAGAAAACACCAGGGTAACCGAAAACATTATATATATATATATATATATATATATATATATATAATGTAACTTGATATGAATCCAAAATTTTCCTAACTCAACCCATGGAGCACATTTGGATTGGAAGTAAATTTAATCAGACCCAATAGATTCGCTGTTAGAATGAGAGATTTACTGGAATGCACAAACAAACCGACCATAGATAACATTATGGAAAAGGGTGATAGGCAATAACAGTTTGGCTGGTTTAATTGCCATTTCCTATTGTTTGCATGAAGTGATCCTCTTTATCTTTCTTTAAAGTATCTTCACTTTCTCATTTTATCAATTAGGTGGCACCCACTAATAAAAAAAAAATAGTAATAATAATAATAATAGTGTGTATGTACTACCCAGATAAATTTTTCCTTCACCTTATATGTCTCTGGCTCTGCTCTGAAATTGCAGGTTGTATGGGCCAATAATTATGCCAAACACATTCAATATTCTAACCTTTGGTTTCGATGCTGACAAACTGTCCACCACTTCTCTGACAGTTCTATTTCGCTCCAAGCCATATTTTACGAGCGTGAACAAATATTTAGCAGATTAATGGATTTAGCAAATGAAATAAACATCAGTTAAAAAATAGATCAAAAGTTAATATTATGAACATTTCTACATATTATATGAGCCACCTGTAATAGTTGGCCAGCCAAACTCTGAAAAGTCCTCTAAAATTATTTTTTACGGCATCGTGTGTTAAACGCAGGCATCCATGTGGGAACTGACCAGTAATAGAAGTTAAATAAGATATGGGTGGATGCCATCGCGAAATTTGAATTTGAAGGTCATTTCGAAGGTTATCAAGGTCACAGAGTATACAATTTCGTTTTTTCCTTATTTGATGTAATATAGGCCACATTTTCATTTAAAATGTCCATATACCATAGCACTGTGGTTTCACTTAATTTTGTAACCGTGTATTTGCATTGTACATAGTCTGATCGTCCTGTCCGTAGGTTTGTGTGTTTGTGAAAATTTAGTATTAGAAACAGATAATCTTTTAATGAATAAAACAATTTACATTACTTACTACATATACTATAGCACTGTGGTTTCACTTAATTTGTAACCGTGTGTTTGCACTGTACATAGTCTGATCGTCCTGTCCGTGGGATTGTGTGTTTGTCTCTCACTCACCTCTGAGACGTCTGAATGAACAGACTTAAAACATAGTCATTTTATCGTGCATGGGCCACACAAGTTGAAAAACGAGTGTGGCCCCCAGGAGGCGCTCTCAACTCTGACACGACTACGCTTTGTTTTGTTATAGATGTCAGCTTGTTCTGTGTGTTAACAGGTATTGACAATTTGACAGCAGTTTCTTAAACAATATCAGGTTGTTTACTCCTTCAACTGCAGTGATATAAATTTTTATCTATTTCATTTTGTCATGAAGCAGATCAAGTCTTAAATTCACGCATTCTGCAAATATGTCATATATGATAGTGCTAACTGGTGCATAATCATTTTTATACAGTCGTTTTCCAACTAGTTTTATTCATATTCAGAGCACTAGAGAGAATCCAAAAAACACTACCATGTACATGCTACTATGACGAATATAGTTTAAAGACATAATGTGTATCAATAATAAGATAAGTCATTGAATATGTTTGACTGAATAATCGGTTGCATGCATGAAGTCCAAGGTGTGTGAAACCATTTAAGTCATATCGAGATATGATGACAATCACCATGTAAGCTTTAAAATTTTGGGATACAAACCTTGGTGCTCTCATTTATAGAGTTCATGACAGATCTGGAGGTGTTATACGGTTTCTTATTTCGAACATAATATTTTTATATTCTTTAATTTTATGTCATTTTAATTCTTTAATTATTCTCTTTAGCTGTTCAAATACCTGTAGAGATACATTTTAAGTTAGAGCGAAAGGCCGTGCCAGATGAAAGATATTTTTTTCCTGATAATGTACATGTTCATATATAATGACACTTGGGCCAGTCAAGGTACATTATAATCACTTACAATAAAGGCTAGGACCCGTCAGTTGCTTTAACCGATTAAATTCTTTTGAAAGCAATATTGATGTGCCATAATTAGGAAAAAATAAAAAATAAAGGGTACATAATTAGCCGGCTACACTGACATATAATAGGAGACAGATGTGGGCACCTGTGTCCTTTTTTTCTTTATTGTATTGTGAGAGCTTGGCATGGTGTGATGGAGCTTATACTTCACGATAGGATTAGTACTAAAATAATAAACTATCGTGTCAACTTGTCACCAAGAGAAGTTATATATTCATATACGGTATATACATGCTGCCTCCTCCGTTATGTTTAAGTGTTGTTTCTTTTTCCTGCAACAATGAGGTGTAACTATTTTGTTCAGCTGAATGTGTTACCTATTTTTCAACAGTACTGCATAACATTCATCTGGGATGTGTAACTTTGATGTACCCCGGAATGTAAACTGTGATGTTTTAAAGGATATTTTTTTAGGTGGTGTACTTTGATGTTTAACAAAATAAATGCTCTGTGAACATTTCTATTTTGTCCCTGTTGACCTTGAAAATTACATTGAGAAAGTTACTTGGAATCTCCCCTAGGATTTCATTTCCACGAAGATGCTATATTATAAGCAAATATCGGTCATGGACCCCTTATCCTGCATTATACAAAATGTTGTCATTTTTCTTTTATCATTTAAAGTGTGTTAAAGACACTTTTAGGGACACATTACCGCGCTTTACACCGCTTCCATATGTCTTGATTCAGAGAAGTAAATACGTTACTGTGAACAAAAACACACTTTAAAGTTGTAAATGTCATACTTTCAAGTGTAAGAAATTATCAACATTATTATTACGTGGCTTGGGTATGTTGCACTTGACACATATATATCTCTAAAGCCTAAGGTTACCGAATAAACTATGGTTTTATTGATAGAGAAACACTATACCCGTTCAGGTTCAATTTCCTTCGGTTTGACCTTGTAAATGACCTTAAAGGTAAAATGTAGGATGGCATCCACCCACGCTTTTTCCGTCACTGGTTGTTTGGATGATCTGGCATTGATGCATGTTATAAACAAGCAATGTTCCAAAAAGTGAAAAATCGATCTTGGCTGGCCCATTTTTCAGTTTGACCTTGAAAATGACCTTGAAATTCAAAATTTCAGGTGGCATCCACCCACACTTTTTTCTTCACTCTATGCCTGTTGATCTAGCACGGATGCCTGCCATTAACAAGCAATGCCCTTAAAAGTGAAAAAAAAAATCAACTTTGGCTGGCCCACTATAATGCGTTATCCTAATCATTTCCAAATAGTGGGACATGTTCGAGCAACAGCAATAACAGAAGCTTAACTACCACACCGAATTAAAAATGATGTTGATACATGCTTTTCCGCCTTTCTGATACAAATTTTGCCCAAAGTTGCCCACTAACTGTATTACGTCATCTTGAATAAAAATTTATAGATTGTTGATAGCTGGATGGTTGTTATTGTCTAAAAAATGATCTTATTGAATGTTGTCCCTAAAACTTATTTGAAACTATTTTTCTTTTAAACAATACATATAGAAACATGCACACACAGACACGCACACCGTACACACACATACACATATATATATATATATATATATATATATATATATATATATATATATATATAAATATATTTATAAACATAAAGGCTCCGACTTCAAATTATAATGAAAAATATTTGCTCATTCATTTTTTTGAATGGGAAAAAAGGGACAGATGATTCACGATCTTTTCTATATTATATACGGGAGTTCTCTCCTGTTTATATAATTGCCTTTTCTTTCGATGTTCTGGATTAAAGCATCTGGCCTTTCTTGGCAGATGAGCAAATGGAAAAAAAATCGATATAACGCTAAATTCCAGTTAACGTGCTGAAAGGAATATGATACAGTTCAAATAACTGAGGAAGCGCACAGTTGTTCGCTGAATTAGCAATAGTTAATTAATCAGTACAATACTGCTACCAAGCATCCTTATATATATATATATATATATATATATATATATATATATATATATATATATATATATATATATATTCATGTTTTATATTAACTGCTTGTTCTCTAACCAAGGAAGAAAAAATAACATAGAAATGTGAGACCTGCAGGTTGGGAGAATCGCTGCCAAAATCTTCACAAGATACTTCTCCAATTCAATGGATATAACACCATGAGGAGACTAACAACCTGACTCTCCATTCTCTAATCATCAAGTAGGCACTTACCGTATAGTACAGCAGGTATATATCAGGTTATCATGACATGATGTTGACTCCAAATAAGAGATAAGAAATTACACAATAATTAAATAAGCATTCATATTTTTACTGTAATCATCATGAAATATAATTCATATTAACATCATAGTAAAACAAATCACTCATAATAAATACAGATGTAATTTTAATGCAGGGGAGATTCCACAAAGAAAGGTCCTGATACCGAATGCTGTACTAAGCGTGTTTTCTTTGGACCAAATAAGCAACTTCAGAAACAGAAAGAAGAGATGAGCGAGCCAGCAAACGATTAAAGCGTTTGGATGACAGAGAGTTAGACGCCCCTGGAGTTGGCAGTGAAGTTGTGGTTACACCCCAGGATGATTAAAAAAGAGAGACAGAGCCCAACAGTTCCCCAAATGAGACCAAGAAGATACCAGTTACAACCAGCACACATGTACACAGACACAACCCACCATACAACATAGACAACTACACACACAATGATGATCCAGTACACCACTTGACAGAACTTGAAACATATAATAATTTATGTTCGTGCTTAGCACATTAGGCCCTGCTGCTTATGACTTAAATTACAGGTGGCGGAACTGCCAGTTTCTTTCAGTGCCGAATCAGTTTAAAACTTTTTTAATCAATGATAGAACTCAGGCAGTACAAATGTATTTAGGATTTGTCCTTAAGGTTCACCATCTCAGTTTTCTCAGTGGCCAACATACTCATAACGTGGGTTAACTTTATGCATATTCTGAGTTTGATATTTGGCCACCAAAGAGTCTGGTATCATACTTTATGCCATCATATTTTGCAAAACAATTTCCAACCACAAGGATTATTCTGGATGGTATGGAGTGCCGGATCAAAAAACTGAAATGCCCACTTTTGCAACAGACCACTAATTCAACATACAAGAACATACACACTGCCAAAGCTGTAGTTAGATTGAGCCCTGGTGATCTGTTCACTCATATCCCCATGCCTACAGTGGCTCAACCACAAGTTGTTGAGCCAAGTGACTTGAGGAAAACATGCGACAAGGGAGGTAGCATCACGGTTGGACAAAGGAATGAACGTGCAAGACTTGTTTGCACCAAAAGGTGTGTTGGTAAACATCCCTACCTCTTTAATAAAGGGAAACTAATTCAATGGTGAACCCCTGTCACATAACAGAAGGGTTGCCAGTTAGAGGGTGCACTTAGAAAGGCTTATTTGGTTTGCAAAAACAGACAAGATATTGACCAGGCCAATGTGTCCCATTGAATGTGCATAAGCATCAGAAATAATTTATATTTGTTGTATGCTGTGTAACTTTTGTACATATAAAGTTCTTCATGATGCTTAGCACCACATCAAATAATAATCATATGTTACTGTATACTGTTCTATATATTATCACTTGTACCACCGCAATGCCGCTACACGGCATTGGTGTAGCTGTCCATTCTAGTGTGACAAAGACATCCTTTTCTATACTTTAATATTTGTATTACTTCACAATTTCCTTGAGTAACTGCACGTAGTAAATTTGATGGTTCAAACTGAGCGAATGGATTTCAATATTGTGATATTTAAACAAACCATGATATCATTATAGCATAACAGGTTATGTTTGTGTATGAACATCATATTTGTAATAATTTCTAAATATATACTTGTTTAGTAAAGCATACCAGAAATCATTATTGAAAAAGGCACACAACTTCTCTAACATTTATTCAATAAAAGGTTGATTCCTTTATTTTGGGGGGGGGGGGTATTTCTATTTCCTTTTTTTTTTTGTTAACACCACAAAATCACAATTTTCCCTGGCTGCACAGTAAAGCTGTCCCTGGACCTGATAATAATAATCGTGTTTTTTGTTAAGCATTAGGAACCCATTGTCACATATCAGAAAAGGCACATTGGCAGGAGTGACCTTCTTGCTCCTGCTGTGTATGGGCACTTAACCTGGATTAAAGTTGTATCACTTATTATCCCATCTGGGGAACGAGCAAGATATGGAAACTCGGGCAGGACAAATACCCCACAACTGTGCACACCACTGTTCGTTTGTTTGTTTCTCGTACGTTCTCTGCCTTGCCCTGGTATGTCTGTCCTTGCTTTAAAACTGGCAATTTTAAATCTTGTTAATATCAGTTTTGCCTTTCGCCTTGCAAATTCTCCCAAAATTTGATAAGTGAAGCCTGTTTAGCCTCACCTGCCTCCACAATCTGTTACTACTTTGGCCCCGAGATGCAAAACTTGCTCTGCACATTTGGTTTTGCTTATAGTTGTGACATTAAGTTTATGAATTCTGAATTTTCCAAAAAGGTAAATCCCCCATTTTAACTGGTGAGCCGGTGAATCGTTTTACCTTGTTGAATGTTTGAAGTTATTGTGCACATATTTGCTCAGTTCTGAGCTCACCTGACACAAAGAACTTGACAAGCGTAAACAGAAGACACACTTTATGCTTACAGCTGGCATGGGTTCATAGTCACAGTAAACTTGTCTTACATTCCCACTGTAACCCATTTTTAGATCTTTATTGTAGGACACTGCTTTCCTCATTTCAGCTCTGCAATTACCCCTTAAAAAAGTAACATCATCAACAATAGCCCATCGCACATACCTAATGAAACTTGATTTCCACAATGGATCTTCCTCCCTTAGCATCTTATCAAATGGGATGAGGTACTGGATGGCCGTAGCCTCGGTAAGTCGTTGGATCTGCAACATATGAAGCAGGACTGCATCTTAAATTATAGCGCTATCAATAAAATTATCTTAATGATGTGTTTTTTATGTTTATTATTTTAAATGAATAACTGCTGCACATATCACAATAAATCATGTTATTAATGAAATTCAATGAAGTTTGTGTGAATGTGGGGATAACATTTAAATATATGGTTATCTTAAATTAATCTGAAAAGTGTGAAATAACTACCACTGCTCCAGTGTTGAGGTCCTTGTAATCGTCATAGGGAGGCAGATCCATCTTGAAGGTAGGTGTACTGTCCTCGGGATCTATACCAAAGTTCTTGTTCCTGTCATATTACTGAAGTCTGTGGATGGAAATTCAGATCTTTAGCAGCGTAAAAAAATCATTAATCACTGTTATCATTAAAAAAACATGAGATTCCATATCTAAATAAATAACAAACAGCATGTTTTTCCTCGAATCATCAAGACCTATTGTCGTGTTGACAACGATGTCCATGAATATAAATGAGATATGATTTGAGTCTTGTCAACCGCCTGCTGAACAGATATTAACCAGGCTCACATCGTCGATCAAGTTTCTTTCTATACCCAACCTGTTTTTAACATTATGCCAAAGTCAAAATATGCGGCCATTACGTATATACACTGAGAAACCTATTTATAAGATATAACGTTGACCTATTCATGTCCACACTGCTTGCCCGGCCGAACCGAAGCCTCAATTATCGCTTATATTTACCTTTCAATACAGTCGGTTTTCCGAAATGGAACTCGCGCTCCTCTCCGCTTTATCTCCTTTCGAATTAGGTACAGGGTTCAGTCTCCGTATTTAGTCTCAATTATATGACAAAGGTGGCAGCAAAAACAAATATTCGCGTGGAAACAAAACTGGACAACTGATAAAAGACACCTGCTGCAACACCACGTGAACCAGCACTTGGACCCTTGTTACACTAGCGCCATCCGGCGCAAATATCAACATGGTCCCTCATTGTTCCCCTTTGAGAGCTAAAACATGTGTGGCACTTATATAAGTATGTTGTTAAATATATACAATGATAAATTTGGGTTCTCCTGTGGTGCTTGTTACGCCAAGGGAACAAATATGAAACTATTATTATTATAAGTAGTATTAGTTGTAATTCATTATACATTTGTAAAGCGCGACATATATTTTAACAAACACACAAAGACAAAATATTCAACTTGACATGCGAGCAGTTTGTGCATTAACAAGAACCCTTGGCATTAACACTGTGTTGTATCTTTAACTCGAGTATCTTGGTCGAGGTTCTGTTTGGTTCGGTGTATTCCCTCCTTATTCTTTGTCCTCTAGATTGGTCAATAAGGAAAGTGAATCTAACTTTAATGGGTATCCCCTCAAGGTCTAATGTTAATAGAAATAATCAAAATATACGTTGCGATAAGTATATTTAATTAAGCGTTATGCTTTCATTTACCACTGTAATATATTGAAAATTTTATTTATTTTCTACCAAATTAGACCACGCTAAGTTGTAGTTTCTAGCCCCGGAGAGAAAAAGGCAAACGCGTTAAAAGAAATATAACATAGAGGCGTGTATGTCTTTCAGGAAATATGAATACATATCTTAAACGTACATACATGTATCTATCTATATCCGTCTCTCTCTCTCTCTCTCTCTCTCTCTCTCTCTATATATATATATATATATATATATATATATATATATATATTCATACTCGGACTTCGTGTCACACGATTAGCACCTTGGAATTCATAAGGTAACTTTCGCAGGTGTCTCTTTTTATTTCCTCATAAATGCCATCCCTTGGTCGGATAGAGTTATACTTAATGTCATTTTATTGGAACGAAGATTTGAGTAATTACGCATTAAATCTCAGATGAACAAGGTGGTGTCAACATAAATGCCACAATATGTAATCGATCATCTTTACTGCCACAAGTATGTTTCCGTTCACCTGAAAGATAAGGGATGTCGCAGGTGAGAGGGCGTGAGTGCTGACAACTCCAGAACTTAAACCGCAATATTAGCGCTTTCCTGAGCAGAATTAAACATATATAGACCAGGACTACTATATTCATTGTATATCTGCCGAGAGAAGACGAGCAACGCCCCTTGTGTTATCGTATCGTAAATGGTATTATTGTACTAAACAAGAGTAACTGTGTAAACTGTTATCATTATTATAATTAGCAGTATTAAAGTAGATAACATATTATTTTGTTTGATTAAAAGAGCCTATTTCTATCTATTACTATTTATTAACATGTTTTTTTCACATGAAAATTTATAAACATTAAAACATCTATGAAGTCCTTGATAAATTTTAGTGGCCAGTTATTACAAATAACGTAAATGATCAATTTTAACAAAACAAAATATCAGAATCTGATATATGATATAACTACATCAAGTAGTTCTTCAGGCATTAAGTCTCTCTTGGTTTTAAATTTAATTTCCATATATTTACAACATTGCATATAATGCTATACAATGGAATCTTATTTAAGCTGGGTCATCAGCAAACAGAGAGAGATCGCCGCACTTCTGCACGTTTATATATAGGTTTTGTTAGTTAAACACCTAACCATTTAACTGTATTGATTAAAAGGTCAATGACACTTTAACAGTAGGTTATATGCATGCGCATGTTTAAATTGGATTTGTTTACCTTATTCCAGAACATTGACTCTGAGGAGATATGCAATCAATAGAATTCCTGTTTATCTTTCCAATGCTGCTGTCATTAGCAGGTATTTTTTTGGCGATCATACTCAAACATATTTGATTCACATTGATATAAACAGTGTGTTAGGTATAACATAGGACGATATTAAATTATCTGAATTGATTACGCTATGCTGTATTACATGGGTAACATAGGTAAGGCGCTTATTAACATATTTGCCGATTCTTTCAAGTAACTTCTACAATATTAAGCCGTTTATAAGAGAAGGTCACATTATTACATTATAAAACCCGGATGACCCGGTTTGGATATTTGGATCCAATATGGTAATCACATAAGTACTTATCATTTCCAGCCATCGTGTTACAAGTTCGTGAGAACGGATTTTTCATGGAATCAGGCAAGAAAACATTGCCGACAACTTGAAGGTGACCTAGTCACCATAGAGACTGCCGGGGAAAACAACCATCTGAAATTCAATATTAGGCGCCACCAACTGACGGAACCTGGTAACTTATTTACTTTTTTAATTGTGACCGTTACGGTAACGTTTTAGTTGTTTTGATTTTATTGTTGCAAATGTTGTTATAAAGGGAATGTTGTGTTTCATTCTCATCGCAGTTGAATAAGAGTATGGATTTAATAGAATCAGTCATTTTCACACTTTTTTCTTTCTGTTTTATAATCTTTTCTTGTATTTCTTTTTAATTTCTATATGGATTTAATCAATAATTTTAGAGCTGACTGACTACAGATTCTACATACTGGATGGGAGGCAATTACCAGCTCCATGAGGGCGATTCCTATTCCGACTGGCATCCGATCCGGGGCAACCAGCAGACGTCGACCGAACTCATCGCGACGAAAACTGTCTTCATCTTTTTAGAATGTGGTATTGGAAATGGAATGATCTGCACTGTGGAGACGAGACACAGGGATCAATTTGCGAAATATCTGGTAATTTCAGAAGAGGATAAAAAAAAACAAAATACCTTTGTCACATTTACTTAAGAACTTCAGAAAAAAATCACTACTAGTTCCTATGAGATAGCATTATTAAAAGTTGACGTTTTTCCTTGGATGACAATTTTTGTAGATTTTATTTATTGACATAAACTGGTCTGCTAATGTTGCTTGTCTGTTTTTTTTGTATTTTGTTGTGTGTTTTTTATTGGTGTTTAACAAGTATTACGACAGAAATGCTCTGGTGCACCAGATGTTGCAAATGCACTCTTGATTCCTACAGCATAGCACGACACATCATATTTACTTAAATTCTTGGTCATTGTGTGTGGTATGTATTATTATATATATAAATTGTTGCGAATGTCGAATGAATCAACGCAAGTTGTTACGTTTACACCTTTATTGATGACACACAAGCTTATCTCACACGTCGGGAACACGGTAAACGGCACAAACGAGGTGAAACTATAAGAAAAGAAAAGAATATATGGTTATACACAACGTGTAACAGAATACAAAGATTGGTAAATACAAATAGTATGACAGGAAACATAGATTTGAATGCATACATGATAGGTACAAGTATATCCTCAAATATCCGTGGCAAATTACACCTTTACATAAAAGACTGCTACTTTTAACAAAATTTATAAACATCTGGAATGCCATCACTTACAGCAAAGTGCGATCGCAGAACAGTTATTCGACCAAGACAGAGCATGGGCCCATTTATAATGTAGCTGAAACTGATACACAAATATATAGCGCTACTAAACATTAATAAATACATATTATACATATTCAAAGCCATAGCGGCATCAACACAAATCGAGTCAGTCCACAGCCCGACTACAAACGTGGAACAATCGTACCCCTCAGACAATTCATTCAGCACATGTGGTATCTACATATCTACATAGGGACAGTCCTAAACCATATCCTCCATGTACGAGTGCTTCAATATGCCAGAGAATTACCAACCACGCTAAGATTTAAGAATAGTCAAAATGCCTCCCGACAGAATATAAATTAATAGCACATTTAAAGAGGATGACTCGTATAACAATTTAAAGGTATAAAGAAGGTGAGAACATACTGCCAAGGTAAACCCAGTGAAAACAGTATGACCACGTGTGTGAAAGGAAGATATGGCTGCATATTACTTCTTTAATTACAATGTGCAGAAGACAAATTGATAGCAATTATTGATAATATTATGTAAAATACATCGTATTTTTTTGGTCTCAAATATATGAATATACAAGAAGATGATAAAGGATACCAAATATGTCATTCTACAGCCCATAGTTTTTATCCAAGCATTGTGTCAATACAATATACAAAAAAAAGTGCGCAATAATCGACCAGGGCCAAATGAATACGTCACCCATTGTAAAAGGGCAAATGTAAAAAAAAAATCGGGCACTCGATGTTAATTTTCTATACTCTGTTGATTCATAGAATGTAGGGCAAACAATTAAAAAAAAATTGATGGACATTTTAATGACCTTCCACGTCAATTCAAGATCATTTTATAAATTTTCTAAGAAAATGTGGTATTTCAGTTTGTTTATCAGTATCTCTTCCTTATTTTTTTCTGAAATAAAAAAAAAACACTGTTTTCGAAGGGCAATCAACATTTCACTTCAAAATGTTTTTGTGAATTATTTGAGGTTTTAGTATTTTGGTTCCAGTGGCTGCCATTTAGCATACACAAGTAACGACAATCAAACCAACGTGTGATTATGGAAGCCTGTATGTGTGACATATGAATCCTAAGGGTTCTTTTCAAGAAATTCATTCCTCAACATAAAAATCAATATGATTACTTCATTTTAGCAACAACTAATATACAAAGTAGCATTTGACCTTCAATTTCAAATTTAATGGTCAAAATGTCACTTACGGTAAAATGTTTTTTTCATATAAAAGTTTATTTTATGTCGGAAAATAATTATTCAACATAAAAAAAGTTAATTTTGCTACTATATTTCAGGAACGCCTGGTAGCAAAATTTCTAGTCTTACGTTATATTGACTAAATGAGTACATGCATAATTCTATAGGTGTGGATATGTAAGTTAAGCTTAGTTATTAGAATGAGGCATGCTTGTCGTGTGCCTTTCTGTCCGTCCGTCTGCCCGTTTACAGAGCATAGAAGATATCTGTAAGAGCCATAGAATTTGAACTCAGTGTCATATATGTCAAGTGTGACCAATATTCTGTGGGTTGCTATACAAAAACGTGTCTTAGCAGCTAGGAACCTAAGTTTCCAGACATTTAAGATCCATACAGAAGCCAAGATTTCTCAGGAACGGCTTTATGTATGGCGATCGAATTTTGATTATTAATTTATCGTGGAAGACCTTAAGTGGTGGCGCCACCTGTAATATTCCTGGTTGTTTGAGGATGGCTGATTACAGCCATTATTCAAAATGTCAACCGGACACAAATTGTAACCATAAGACCGAAGTACCTATTTCACATGATTACAGGTACTGGTAGGTTTTCTGTGAAATCCGGATATTTTATAAATGGAAACTATATTCTCTGAATTAAGAATGGGTGAACATATCTGTCTTCACTGAGTAAAAAATCTTTAAAATGGCTAAATTTCTCTGTAACTGTCCTAATGGATTTGCATCAAATCTGGAATACTTTATGTTCTTGCAGAACCTTTACTGTTGCAGAATACTGGGATATCGCAACCTGCAATAATTATATTTTTTAATCATTTTTACTTGTATTTTTGAGGGTGACTTTATCAGCGCATAAAAAGTAACCATCAGGCACAGGAAGTGCATACTATCATTTTCAGATGAGTCTTCTATGATAATAAAAAAATAAGCCATTGTGGTCTACAAACTGAGAGTTACTGAGTTAAAACACCTATTTCAGCACCCCATATGCTGAAACTCCTGTGGCAAAAAGTCTACCTGAAGGCCATATTTCTGAGGAATTAAATAAATGTTGGTGTATTAAAATTTTCTAGGTCATGGCTCCAGTGCCACAGCCTTATGCTGCAGATTACTAGTATCTATATGCACGTGAAAAAATTAAAAAAAAAACAATTGTTCACAGGTATGGTCGAAAGAGGAGGAAGAATTTTAAAGATTATATAAAATGGAGCATTTACTAGGAGAATGACCTTGACCTTCTTGGGTAGGTCCCTTTCAGTTAAAAGTCACACAAAATATTATATATCTCAAAGAAAGGCTAGGTGAATTGTTCTGCTGACCATTATCCTCAATCACACGGACAAAATAGGCAAAATGTAAGATTACTGAGAAGCAAATGACTTTTGAAATATTTCATATATCCATAAACTAGATTTAATTGTTTTAACCAAGCTCTTGAAGGATTTTGAAAACTTGTGATCTGAAACTTTAGGTTCATGGACAAATTTGCGACATTTCATGTAACATAGAGGAATGCAGGCTTTTTAACATATGTTTTTTAACATTTGTTAAAACGATCGACCAACGGCAGGTATTGGTGTATCTTTTACGGGTATTGTTTGAAGGAAACCCAATCATTTATTTCCCGCAATATCTGTCACCAGTGAATTGTAACTATTTGTATATTAGTGGGGATAGTGATGTGGCGTAGCAATGGGGAACCCCAGTATCAGATTTCTGGTTCAGGCCAATGCAATTTAAGTCGGTAAAAGTTCTTGTACAGGCCGGTTCCTGTGAGGGCGGACCGAGCACCTGTATGCATGTTTTCACTCCATTTACTCTGGATGCGTTCGATGGTCTTTGGTATGCATATGGTGGGACGTAGTGCCGTCAGCTCCCGAATAAAGGTTGGAGGCGAAAAATCGGCGTGGCAACCTTTTGGATGCGTAATCCGCCAGTAGGTGGGTCTGAATTGGCTGGCAGCCGCTTGGAAAGTGGTGCAGTGCCCGTGTGAAGCTATGGGCAGTCCAGCCGTTTGTTGACTCCGACGAGTTCCGTATTCGGTCCAGCCATACACCCTTTTGGAATACCCTTATTTATAACCGTCTGGTATGCTTTTCTCCAGTGAGCCTTGTAGGGCTGTAGCACCATAGAGGATAGACAGGCAGTCTGCGGGAGCCATCTGCTGGTGCTGTTAGCAGTACAGCAGAAACTGTAGTGAAATTTGCCGACGGACAGGCGAATTTGGTCGTTTGCAGAGCTCCCAGTCATAACCGGAGAGGGGTAAGACAAACAGAGGATATACGGAGGGCTC
Organism: Sipunculus nudus; assembly: GCA_026874595.1. NCBI lineage: Eukaryota > Metazoa > Annelida > Sipuncula > Golfingiida > Sipunculidae > Sipunculus > Sipunculus nudus. The sequence continues at coordinate 57,844,181 of CM049322.1, read as the reverse complement.
TGACACGGAACATTAGAGTACTTTTTACCACAGACTGCTAACGCGTCAGTGTGCTGACCCAGATTCAATTTGGGATGCCCTGTTCAGTGGATTACGCAAATGTACCATAGGAAACTCGCTGGTGCGTGGTGTCACATGATCCCGGACTAAGAGGACTGTAGGGAATCACATGATGAACTCATTTTATCTATTTATTGTTTGTGATACTCATGTTTGTGTTTATTGTTGACTTGTAGGTATTAATGTATTTGTTATTATATTGTGTTGTTATCCTACTATTATCCTTGAGTATATTTGGAGCATACATCAGCGCCTGTGTGATCTCAGGTCTGCTTGATGTCTTGTCTGACCAAATAGAACCTGGAAGTTCATATCCCCTGTGGTGTAACATATTATGGCGAGCGTCCAGCCAGTTTTGAGCTAACGTCCTGTCAGGAAATGTATTTCCTTAGTATTTGGTAAAACTTTCATACATAAATTTGAAATAACTTATTTGAATTGTTTAACGAGTTGTAATATTTGAACTTAAATATCAGTGCTGAGACCTGATACACACGCTACCTAGTGTTAATGCAGATTTATACTTTGGTATGGTAAGTTGCTGTTTTGGATTTTTAGATAAAAAAAAGTTGCTCAGTGATAGTATAAACCACTGTTACACGTTTAGTAGTTACTCGGATTAGAGTAGTGATTTGCAATCAGATCCGTTAAGTGTAGTGTAATTACCTTGACGTCTGGTGATTTGTTCAGTGAGGCCTCACGACAGGTAACTGTTTGTTTTTGATAAGTGTGCTCAGATTGATAACACGCACTAGGTATTGTCCGTCCGCCCGTGCGTCTTTAGTTTTTCGGTGCAACCTTCGTGTAACTGTACGGATACCTCTGGTTCACTCCGTCAGCAGTTCGTGTTTACCGTTTGTGGAGTAATGTGTATGTTACGCGGTTCGGCTGCGTAGTGGGTTAGTTTAACCGTTACCATGGAGATCTTGGAGTCCATTCTCAAGTAAGGAGCTCGGGAGTGAGGGTGCACCCTTATGATATGTTTTAGAGATTATTGAAACTGTTGCAACAAAAATGTGAACGTTTCCTCTCATATCGTGCATTTTGGTGTGTTAATGTATTAATAATTTACAATATTATTCTAAAATACATTGACTTTTGAAGTGCAATAAGGCGATTCTCAGTGACTCGGTGACTTCGGTGACAAGAAGTACTTATAATCGTTTAGGAAGCACCTAGATATGACAATTAGGCGTGGCAGGTGAGTCCTTGGTTTTAATTGAGAGAATAAACTAGATAAAAACACACTCAATGAACACTTCGAGCATATTCAGTGTCTCTATGCTTTAACTCTACAAAGAACGAAAACCTAGGAATCGATTAGAATTAATCATTATTGAAGATCAAGTAAACTATTCTGCAATACCAAAGTATATTGTTTTTGATCAAGACATATTATATTTTTTTTTAGATTAGTCTATTTCTTTATGTTCAGTCAAGTGGATGAATACCGTTTTTAATCATGACTTTTATTCAAATTAATTGATTTTTTTAACTTGATTTTCAGTCAAATGGGCATCTTTAAACGTTATCAGGTACATTGGAATCAATACGTGTAATTATTTACTTTCAACCACCAAAGTGATTAAAATAAATACAAATCTGTGCAAATCACATATCTTAAAGTAAGAATCATCTACTAAAATATATTTTAACTCAATAATGTGGAACAAAATACACATATGCGCCGTTTCGTTATAAGGTACATTTCTTTACATTGCCACATTGCCATGGACAATATTGATATTCTTGCCTTCCGTGCATTTAGCATGCCCTCTAACAGATAGAAGCATATCTGCTTGTAAATTATGCTTTTTACTGTCGGTTACATTAATTTGCTCGCCGTTTCTATATTGTGTCATTGTTTGGAAACTGATGTACCTGCACGAGGAAGTCAGGGTTTCGGCCAAATACCCTGCTGCTACCTGAGGGTGGTGGTTATCGAAATGCCGACCTCCGAGCTAAGGATCAAAGGTTTTTAACGTGTAAATTGTTAATACATATTTTAAAAATACTCATGTCTAAAAAATACGTATTCACTGACCACGACGGAGCCCACGGTCACGTGCAGGAAGGTAACACCTAGCTGACCTCCTGAAAGGAAGGCCACTCAACGACCTGCTAAGTTTTGAGGGTATGCTACACTCTATGGGTATCGAGCTCTTAGCTACTTGCTTGCAAAGGAACTTGAAAAATATGATGTCACTCAGAGGGAACATGTGTTTTCTCATAACGTCTTCCAACAAGGGGGGGGGGGGGAGTGCAGCAAGTGATCCCTCCTGCTATTGGAATACCCTCCACGCACGTGCTTAATTGCTTTAGCCTTAACGCTATAAATGCTTATAAGGAGGTCGCGTACTCTGACTGAAAATTCGGGATCCAGAGACAATTTACCAACGCCATCCACATACACAACATCACCAGCATCAATATCAGAGGCCAAGAAGCCTAACCTAACAAGATATAACCTTTCTTGTCCTTTCTACAACAACAACTACAACAATGAAATATGAATATATTCCATGCATGCATGGGAGCATTTTGTTTAAAAAATCGACCGCCCACAACCAATCCAGCGCGAGCTTACAGGAGATGCGGGTGCTGTTACCGCAGAGATCGTCACACCTCTATTTCTACCAGCTCTGTCTTGCCACCCACCAATCCCTCATCCCGATTTTGGTAATGGAAACACCAGAGCCCATCGACGAAGAACTAATAGCTGCGGTCGAAATGTTTAATCAAATGAAGGGTGATGCGTAACTTCAGGCCAGTTCCACCCTGCCCCCTATGCCAAGTACTTAAAGATCAACACTCGTTTAAAAAAAGTTCGTGCTAGAGGTGCAACCTAACCTTTGCTGATTATCATGAACTTGTCGATTACCAAACCATGCCATAGACTTCGGTGAACGTAGATAACAGTAGCAAGACGATTAGGCAGTAGCGAGAGGGACAGACCATTAGGGGCAGAACGGTGCTTATCTACTTTAATGCAAGCCAGCCAGGTTTTAACCATAGGGGACGGTGTTATAACCGTCGTTATGCTGTAGCAGCACCGTAGATGAATATTGGATATTGTGAGTAGATCCTGCCTCGAACATAACAAGAACCTTCTATCACCTTCTTTATCGACCCTACCACGTTCTGACTTCCCGTGGCTCCACCCTGAGATACCATTAACATTATTGATACCTGCGAATCATATAATTGATGTTGCCGAACTCCCTGATCAATCATTTGTATTATAAATCTTAGAAAAAGTAATTTTTAAATATTTGTCAATTTAAAGGAGAACACGTTTGCAAAAAAAAAACTATATAATACTTTCAAATTTGCTAATTTAACATAAGTGTTGGGTAATGGTTCTATATCTTATTAAATGTATCTTTTTCCTGTGGTTCATTAGACTTCTTGTATAATGTTGAGACCCATTGAGACACTAGCAACAAAGGGACACCTGTCCAAGGAAATGTCAGGTTTATCTTAGCATTGAACTTATTTACATCAGGCGTTATTTACTGATTTCAGAGACCAATGGTCAAAGTATTGATATTTTAACAAAAACACGAACACCAAGCATTCAACCCTTAAGTTCCCATTTACATAGTAATCGTTTAAATATACTTTGCGCTAATTATATTTAATCAAGTGATTCCCCTGATATGCTACTGCAATATATTTATAATGTAATTCATGTTCAACTAAATTAGATCACGTCGAGTTGCATTTTTCATTCTCGGGGAGAAAAGGGAGGGAAACGGTTAAAATAAATTATTATACTGAGTTGTGTGCCTGTATAAAATATAAGAACATATATTATTTACATATATCTATCTGTCTATCTGTGTCTTTCTCTCCCTCTCTCTCTCTCTCTCTCTCTCTCTCTCTCTCTTTGTCTCTCTCTCCATATATATACATATAAATATACACATATATACAAGTATATATATATATATATATATATATATACATATATATATTTCTTGCTTTGTGTCGGACGTGGACTACATTGGAATCTATAAGGTAGCTTTCGCAGGTGTTACAACATTTCCTTATAAATGCTACTCCTTGCTCGGTTACTTAATGTCGCTTTGTTGGAACGTACACTTTAGTAATTGCGCCCTTATATCCGGATTAATAATGTTGTGTCGAGACAAATTCCATAATAAGTAAGCAACCATCTTTGTTGGCACAGGTATATTTCCGTTTACTCACGAGGCAAAAATAGTGACTGTTTAGTGGGCGAGAATGCTGATAACGGAAATATTAGTTATTACCGCTTTCGAGCAGCGTTAAACATATATGGACCAAGATAACTAAGTTCATTATCTGCCAAGAGACGACGGGGAACGCTGTTGTATTCTGTGAGACCTACATATTATTGAAGGTATACAAAAGTTTGTACTAAAAAGCAGTTACTGTGTACACTGTTATCAACATTATTAGCAGCAGTATTTAAATTGATAACATAATGATAGGTAAATTAAAAGAGCCACTTTCTATATATTATTGCTCAAATGAATATGTGTGTCACTTGAAAAGATATAAAGGCAATAAAGCATAAAGCTATGAGACCATTATTTTGATATATTCTAGTGGACAATGATAATAAAAGGAAGCAAATGATTAATTTTAACAAAACAGCAGTTGGAAATCCGACTCCTGATATAACTACAACAAGGAGGGTTTTGAGGTAGTTTATCTGTCTTGGTTTTAATTTGAATTTTGGCAAATTTACAACATTGCATAGAATGCAATGTAAACGGATTGTTACTTAACCTAGGTCGTCAGCAAACACAGAGGTACCGCCGCACTTCTGCAATTTTGTATACAAAGCTTTTTTAGGTTATAATGTTGAATGGTCAACGGCATTTTCCCACTAGTTGGATGGTAGATTTTGTATATGTTAATTTTTTATAACGAAAGAACTTAGAAGTTTTTTTTTAATAACATTCTGGGTATTAACACATTTTGTTATATATTTCCAGAATTTTGACTCTGAATAGATATGGCGTCAATAGCATTCCTGCTTATCTTCCAAATGCTGCTGTCATTAGCAGGTAAAACTTGCGATCACACTAAAATTTTCTTGACTTCTGTTGATATAAGAAATGAGTTGGATAAATCATCAGACGATATTGACTATGCAATCCGTGATATTGTTTAGCTAACATAGTTAAGAAGCTCTTTAACTTAATTTGCTGATTCTTACATGAATAGAATTGTTTGGATATTTTAGAACCAGGATGTCCTGATGGGTTCGGATATTGGTACCAATATGGTAAGCAGATAAGTACTTATCGCTTTCGGCCATCATGTTACAAGTTCGTGAGAACGGATTTTTCATGGAATCAGGCAAGGAAACATTGCCGACAACTTGAAGGTGACCTCGTCACCATAGAATCAGCCGGGGAAAACAACCATCTGAAACACATTATTAGGCGCCACCATGAACTGTTGAAACCTGGTAACTTATTTACTGATTTTACTGTGACCGTCATGGTAACGTTATATGTGTTGTATTTTTACTTGAGATGTTGTTATGAAGGATATTTTGTATTACGTTTTCACCTTAATTGAACGATAGAATGGTTTTAAAATTATCAGTCATTTTTACACACTTTTTTTCATTATTTTATACTCCTTTTTTGGATGTCTTTTAATTTTTATATGGATTAAATCAATAATTTTAGAGCTGACCGACTATAGATACTACGGATACTGGACAGGAGGAAACGACCAGCTCCGTGAGGGTGACTGGCGATGGGCGGATACAAACACCAAAATTTCCTTTTCCGACTGGAATCCAGGGGAACCATCAAACTCCGACCGACCACATCGCAACGAAAACTGTCTTCAGCTTTTCAGAGTTTGGGATTGGAAATGGAATGATCTGTACTGTGGAGACGAGACACAGGGATCAATTTGCGAAATATCTGGCAATTTCTAAAAGGGATGAAAGAAAAATTCCATTTAAATTTGTCATGTGTACCTAAGAACTTCCGAGAAAGGTACGACTAGTTCTTATGAGATAACACGATTAATAGTTGACATTTTTCTTCTTATGAAAGAGTTTGTAGATTTTATTAGTCGAAATAAACTGGTATTCTTATGTTGCTTGTTTTGGTGTGTGTGTGGTGGGGGGGGGGGGGGTTAACCAGTATTACGTCAGGAATGCTTTGGTGCACAAATGCATTTTTGATATCGACAGCATAGCACGGCACATCATATTAACTTATATCCTTAGTCACTGTGTGTGGTATGCATTATTATATACATATTATCCCGGGTGTCGAATGAATCAACACAAGTTGTTACGTTTACACCTTTATTGGTGACACACAAGCTTATCTCACACGTCGTGAAAACGGTAAACGGCATAAACGAGGTGAAACTATAAGAAAAGAAAAGAATATATGGTAATACACAACGTGTAACATAATGCAAAGATTGGTAAATACAAAAAGGATGACAGGAAACATAGATTGGAATGCATGCATGATAGGTATAAAGTATAACTTCAAATATCCGTGACAAATTACAACTTTACATGTAAGACTCATACGTTTTGACAGAAGTTCAATTGACAGAAATATATATGAATACATGATTGATTTTATAAATATCTGGAATGCCATCACTTACAGCATAGAGCCATCGCAGGGAAGTTATTCGACAAAGGCAGAGCATGGGTCCAGTTATAATGTAGCTGAGACCGATACACAGATATGCAGCGCTACTAAACATTAATAAACTCATATTTTACATATTCAAGAAGCCATAGCGGCATCAACACAAATTGAGTCTGTCTACACCCCGACTACAAATGTGGAAAAATCTTACCCTTCAGACAATCCATTCAGCCCATGGCGGTATCTACAAAAAAGGGACAGTCCTGGACAGTCTCCTCCAAATACGAGTGCTTTGATATGCCAGTGAATTACCAACCACGCTAAATAGTTAAGAATAGTCAAAATACCTCCCGACAGAATATTAATTAATTACACATATAAAGAGGATGACTCGTACTGAAATTTGAAATAACTTCTTTGAAAAGTTTAATGATATGTATAATATGAAAGTCAGTACTGAGACCTGATATACACACACACTACCCAGAGTTAATGAAGATAAATACTTTGGTATGGTAACTTGCTGTTTTGGATTTTTAGATGAAAAAGTTGCTCAATGATAGCATCAACTACTGTTACACGTTTAATAGTAACTCGAACTAGGTAATGCGATTACCTTGGCTTGTGCTAATTTGTTGAGCGAGGTCTAACGACAGGTAAGTGATTTATTTTGATAACCGTGCTCAGGTGTCGTCCGTCCGTGCGTCTTTAGTTTTGCCCTGCAACCTTCGTGTAACTGTACGGAAACCTCCGGTTCACTCCGTCAGCAGTTCGTGTTTACTTTATGCGGAGTTTTGTGTATGTTTCGCAGTCGCCTGCGTAGTAGGTTATTTTACAATGGAGACGTTGGAATCCATTCTCAAAGGCGGACAGGCCTTAGGGTACGCGGCCGAGGCTTTACGGGAGTTTGTGAACAAGCGTATAACAGCGTTAGAGGCCAAGCAGGGGGAAGATGCTGAACGCGATGAGAGGGCCTGGAGAACGGGAACAGCGTGATCTAGAGCGTGATCAAGTTAGAGAGCGAGCACGAAGCCAGAGCTCACGAGATAGAAGTGCTGAAGTTGAAAGCATCACCAAGCGCGGTCGATGGGGGGCAACAGTAAAATAATGGGGAAGGAATCGGTTCCAAAAACCCAAGCTTCATCCGTTTGATGAGCAGCACGATAAGCTAGACTCGTTTCCAGAGCAGTTTGGGCGTTAAGCGATGCGTCAAAACTACGATCGTGAGAGTTGAGCTTAATACTGAAGTCCTTCGTTGCATGGTAAGGCGCTTAGAACTTACCCAGTTATCGGTTAGTGACACCATGGACTATGATAAGCTAAAGTTAGCTCTTTTGAAGCCTTGCCAAATGTACAAGGAGGGTTACCCTGACCATTGGATAGAGATGGCAGGCATAGACTAAGACTTTTTCAGGTTAGTTGACTTGCTGATGCGTGAACAGTATCTGAACTGTAGCAGCAAAGATCTCTCTGGGTTCTTGAAGGAGAGACAGTGTCGCAATATAGATAGAATTTCAGAGGTGGCCGAAAGAAATACAGAGACCAAAGGATTACATAGTTTTACAGCGGAATCCCAAAGCAGTACTCCCCTAGCAGGGCAGCATGTGTCTCAGCATAGACAGCAGCGCGAAGTACATCAAGGATCAAGTAATCACTCGTCTAAGTCAACGGGAGGTATACGTTGTTTCATATGTAAGGATTTGGGGCACAGGGCGCGTGAATTTAAGCAGACCAGTGCCCGGGGATAGGCCAAAGTTTACCCCGCGAGCGGTGCACACAGCGGCTGAACAACGTGGCGTAGGTCTAGTCTGGTAGTCTGGGGGTTAAACCGAGGCATAAACCCAAGTCGATGTCAGTGGTAGTTGCAGAATCAGAGTCGGAACCGTCGGTCCAAAGAATCAGGATTCTGAGTCAGTCATTCGGGTTGACTGCGGTAGAAGGGGCGGTAGCTCGTTAACCTCGGTGAGGGGTAAGTTAACGGCAAGGCAGCCAGGGTGTTACGCGATACCGGCTAGTCCTTCAGCAGGGGTACGTGACGCATACGTGAAGCCGGACCACTTCACCGGAAACACAGTTGAGTGTCGTTTGTTTGACGGATCAGTTAGACATTTTCCTACGGAGGAAATCTGTGTAGACTATCCCTACTTTGTGGTAACTATCAGGGGATGGTAGCCGGAGATGCCGTGTGCGCTAGGAAATGTAGCCGGCATGCCACATCCGAACGATCCGAATCCGAGATGGAGATCAGACAAAGGTTGCGACAACGTCGAGTCACAAACAGAAGTAACGTCCACTGTAGAGACACGTGCAGCTGCACGAAAGCGGAAGACGCCAACGCGAGGTTTACATGTCGCGAGCCAAGTAGACGACGTAAGTCGGGCCGAGTTTTAAAAGGTACAGAAAGATGATCAGTCGTCAGCGCCATATTGGCAGATTGCTAGATCGGCTAGCGTAAGTGGTGGCACTTTCCGATTAAAGACAAGTTTCTAGTCTGAATCACGCGAGACAAAGCGGTTATCCAGATGGATCAAGGCTCGTCGTACAAGGTCGTTACGGGCTGACGATATGAAGATGGGCCACGAGGCGACCATTGCGGGTCATCATGGTGTAGATTTAACACACGGACGAGTAAGTTCCAAGTTCGACTAAAAGGGGGTGTACGGGGACATTGCAGCGTCCTGCCAGTCCTGTCCCATATGCAAGACAAGAGCTGAACCTTAGCATATCTTAAAGTCAGTCACCGTGATTACGAACGAATCCGTACGAGAACGGAATAATCCGGATTCCGAACCAAATCTTCCTTAATCGGAGAACTAAACCTCAAAGGAGTATACGAAACCTTCCACGTGTCGTTACCACCAACGGTTCGTAGCCAAACCGAACATGACGTTCTGGTAAGTGCCGAGCTAAGCAAGCGACAGCGACGTGAGATCCACGATCTGTTAACCCAGTAGGCGGAAGTTTTCACAGATGTCCCCAAACCCACCATTGTCGTAGAGTGTAGCATTCGTCTCATTTCCGATACACCCGTGATGGCAAAACAGTATCGTGTGCCATTCGAGCTGAGAGAGACCATGGGATCGGAAATCAAAGAGATGTTAGAACTAGGGATTACTGAAAAATCGGAGTAGAGTTTTGCGTCAACCTGTATTATGTTGCGTAAGCCAGCCGGAAAGATTAGTTTAGTAATCGATTACCGTAAGTTGAACCAGAACCGATGCCGGAACTGGAGGCTCTATTCACCGATGTCGCCAACAGTCGGTCTTTTACGAAGATGGATCTGACGAAGGGCTAACGGCAGATTCCGCTGTCGAAGGAATCTAGAGAAAAAAACGGTTCCTAACGCCTGACGGACAACACCAATTCACAGTGATGCCTTTTGGATTAGAGACCACAGGGGCAGTTTTTTTTCCGCATGATGAGGAAGTTGTTCAGAGACATGCCGGACGTTATTTGTAACATCGATGATGTACTGATACACGCGGAAACGCGAGACGAGCACGTGAGATCACTCAGAATAGATCTAGCAAGGTTAGAGCGTGCGAACCTCGCGGCTAAACCAGAGAAAACCTTCGTAGGCTTTCACATTCTGGAAATGTTGGGCACCGGATACCATTTCAGAAAATCCAGAGCGCTGAAAGACCAAAAACCAAGAAAGCCTTGAGAGCCTTCCTAGGTCTTACCGGTTATTACCGGAAGTTCCTACCGAACTTTGATAGCGGTGCCAGTAGCATACCTTAGACGGAAAGGACAGCTTAACAAGTTGGACTCGAAGGATGTCCATCAGAATGCGTACGACGCGGTTAAAGCTAAGCCGGCGGATCCGCCCATTCTAAGACTACCTGATTTCAGTGAACGGTCTTCCTGTTGTTTTGACAGACTAAATAGAACCTGGAAGCTCACATCTCCTGTGGTGTAAAAAGGCCTTTATTTATCATTTATTGCAAGATTAAAAATCAGAATAGCTAGTCCAAATTTCATTTATCTGGTAAAAATTGCATATTATGTAAACTCATTGGGTCAAGTAGGTAATAAAAAATACGTAAAGTTTTGCCCTTATGATTTTGAAATTCGACCTTCAAGGTCGAATGCTGCTGAAACAAGAGGGATAACCTTGAAACCCTTGACGGTGGCCATATTTTTTTATATGGGTGCCGGTCTTAAAAAAATCACAAATTCTTTCCTAAGCACATTCTATAGGGGACTGGTTGGTCAACTGTAAGTAGCAGTTCTTATCTATCATTATATAATAAAATGATAATCTAACTATTAACTATTAACAATTCAATGGGTATTTGTCTGGCCTGCAATTATTTACTGTAAATTAGCGTTATTAACTTTCATGACATGATTAAGCTAATTGCCGAAAATAGCACATTTTTTAAGGACTTTAAAGTGACCTTGAATATCAAGAAAATGTCCAACAAAGATTATCGGAAATCTGATATTCTAAGAAGTATATATATATATATATATATATATATATATATATATATATATATATATATATAATAAGTGGTATAGCCGTGTTAGTCTGTGGTTGAAGCGAAAGTTAAGATACACAGTGACGCCTTTTAGCTAGACTAACTAGTTTATTAACACACGAGCTTTCGAAGTACAAAGACTTCTTCGTCAGGTGGTAATTAAGTGGGAACGTGTACAGAGATTATATATGATGGAACGACAATGTATAGAGTCCATAATGCCAGAAACTGTATATTTACATGTTGATTGGGTATTTAGTAATATTATAACCATGATGCCCTGGGTGGGCGGGGTACAGTGAGTACACATCGCTTCACTCGGGAATTCCGCGAAACCGAATGAAGGTCGACGTCATCCATATTATGACGTCACGTCGAAGGGTCGCCGGGTCCAAAGTGCGGCCCTCCGTGGTACAGCACGCCATTTCCAATGGTAGTCCCTAACCGAGTCCCCTGTCGAATGCCAAAATAGGTCCGATTAATCGGTCGAGGGTGTGCCACGAGCCGGATACCCAACTCTACTCCCACTGTAAGGGAGGGGGAGGTACGATTTCCCAGTGCTCTGTCCGACCCAGGAGTTGTCTCCCCCGCCTTGACCATCGGGCCCGTTAGATGATCCATGCTAGGCCGCCGGCATGCAAATCAGACCGGGATGGGGATCAGCACAACACCAGAGTTGACTTACATTTCTTTATTGTACTCCAATATAACTGGCAAGAGGCTTAAGGCTGGTCTGGTCTGATCTGGTGGGGCTTACAACCCTACCCCTTTTATACCTGTCCAGAAGGGGGCCAGGGTTCCAGCTCTGACTCCCTGCCATGGTATGCATAAAATTAATATTACAATATACACGGTGACCAATAAGTAATGTAGAATCTGTAAACATCTTTCTGTTGACTAAATAAGGTATATGGGGTGACCAGCGCTGTACAGCTTGTGACCCCTGTCATGCCACAGGAATGTGTGTACCCTGCTTACTCAGCCAGGGTCAGCTTCAAGGCGTGGCACTCAGTGCTGAATAGAATTTACTTTACAAGAATACTCTGTTCTATTTGCTTTATATGACATATATCTTCAAGTATTAACATTAATAACATATTCTATCAAATATTTTCAATAAGTTAAGATTCTTTATAAAGATTATAATATTATAATGACTTTTAATCTTGGAAATTACTTACTGTGAGGTTAATATAGTTATTGGTCACATTTTAACTGGCAGCACGGTCCTTTGGTTACAATAGCCTCCCGTACAAAAAAAATGCTCCTGCATTTTGTTAATAAGTATACATGATATAAGAATATATAATAGTTACATTAATAGTATATGATGCTTAATACAAAACTGATAAGCACATCGAGCTATATGATAATATATGCAATCGTGAAATACAATAAGTCCATCAGGATTCACCAGTAGGAAATTGACAATAAAGATATATAAAAGGAAAACTAAATATGGTATATGGGGTGACCAGCACTGTACAGCTTGTGACCCCTGTCATGCCACAGGAATGTGGGTACCCTGATTACTCAGCCAGGGTCAGCTTCAAGGCGTGGCACTCAGTGCTGAATAGAATTTACTTTACAAGAATACTCTGTTCTATTTGCTTTATATTACATATATCTTCAACTATTAACATTAATAACATATTCTATCAAATATTTTCAATATGTTAAGATTCTTTATAAAGATTATAATATTATAATGACTTTTAATCTTGGAAATTACTTACTGTGAGGTTAATATAGTTATTGGTCACATTTTAACTGGCAGCACATTTCATTTGGTTACACGAAGGAAAAAATAAAAATAAACGAAAGCAACATAATAAAGCTAAACTAAGAAAAACAAAACAAGTGATGATTATGCAAAAAATGTTGCAACAGATATAAACAAAATAACAAACGTAGTACTGTTAACAATAATAATAATAATAATAATAAAAAATAATAATAATAATAATAATGAAACTAATTATGATGATAATAATAATGAAGAAATAATAATAATAATAATAATTATAAAATAATACTAATATGAATAAAAATAATAATAATGATGGTATAACAAAAAGTGTAGCATAACGTTTAAAAGAATAATTTAAGAACTTAACTTTCGCCATATATATATATATATATATATATATATATATATATATATATATATGTATATATATATATATATATGTGTGTGGTGTGCCGATTAATCGATTAAATCGAAGATTTTTCTTTCTTTTTTTCAAAATTGATGAAATGGATCGCCCTTTTACATTATTGATTAAAAACGATTTTGTATGCACATCCAAAGCATCTAATTCTGTCAGGGATATACGAACACAATGATACGAACAGCATCAAATGGGAACCTTGCGCAGGCACCAATCGGCCGTAGTCAAGTCGGCCTTTGATGCGGGTAGTTGGTGGTTTCATTATGAAAACTATGGAAATTTCACACATTTACTGGGTCAATCCTGTAGGTACTAGTATACAGCAGATTTCAAGGAAATTTAGAAAATACATAAATGATCGATTAATAATGGATCATCTGTCATTTTCATTTTTCAATTATCGATTATCATTTTAAAACCAATATCTGCCACTAATATGTGTGTGTGTTTAGTATGGTGTAATGCGTAAATGGTGCGTGTGCCAACTGTGCCTCTTTGACCTTGATAAATGTGTGAAGGTCATCCAAAGTTTACCTGCCCTTTATACAGTGAATCACTCAAACGACTGTGTTGACTGCGCCTCTGACTCCTCACATGTTATTGCCCTGACATCATTATAGCAACATCTCCTCTTAGTCCTTGAAAAATGCGTCAAAGTCAATCATATTCAATTTTTAGCCAGCCCTTTATATGGTTCATTATTCGTGTATGTCTACGGTGCAATAAATTATATTTAAGTTTTTTATTTAACATGGTTTAGCGTAATCGCCTCTGTCACCTCTACATATGCGTCAAGGTCGTCCAAATTTAAACTTTAGCCGGCCCTTTAATGGTGCAACAATCATGAGGAAGTTCGTTTCTTGTGCCTTAAATCTGATTTAAGTTATAGAACTAACATCATTTTTGCCTTAATGCTTCTGTGACCTTGAAAATGTGTCAAGGTCTTCCAGGTTTCAGCTTTACATAGACCTTAATGTGGTTCATCAATTGTGTAAGTATGTTAACTTTGCCACGAATTACTTATGTTATTTCACTAACATTCTTTTAGCAATATCACCTCTGTGACCTTGAAATATGGTTCAAGGTTATACATAATGTAATTCTCGTTACCCTCTATGTAGTACATCAATGTTGTGAGAATGGTGACTCTACATTAAATTTTGTACAAGTTACTTGGCTAAATTCATTTAAGCAAGATCGCCTCTTAGACCATGAAAAATGCTTCAAGGTCACCAATTTTGATCGTGACCTTGACCTTAAATGGCGCATCAATGGTATGAGTATGGTGGTTAGATGAAATTTTTTTTTTCATTTTACTGCGCTGACAATGCTTCATTCGGTATGACAAATGGTCCGATGGACGGTTAGACGGACGTTCATTAGTTCTTGCTTCTCTGACCCCTGCGCCAGTTTGAGACAAATATTAAAATATGAATGTTGACCTTTAATGAGCTTGAAGTATTATATATTTCTTTCTAACCTACAAATAATAAATGTAAAATGAAAATGTCACATGATTATTTCTTCACTAGCAAATTAAACGCATTCATGTGTGTCACCTTATTACAACATCATTACACTTCTTGCAAAATTAGATAATTGCATATAATGACCTCGAAATGACCTTAATATCAACAGAATATGTTCACCAAACTTTTTTTTGGAAACCTTGCAAACTTAGGACCACTTATACGTATAGTATTCTAAATTAGCATATGGTGCCAGATCGGCCTGTATTTGGAACACTTGCCCCTGCACTACTACAAAACATGTGTATTCCATACAACTCGCACATTAGTGGCGACAACTGAAGTAAATCATGCAACACTAACATTTGTAACGTAGTATTGTGCTTAAAACACAATATATAAACAGCAACATGAGCTTGACTGACATACGGCCTATGCCAGTAACACATACATACATACATACATACATATATACATATATACATGCATACATATGTGAAATCCATGCACCAAAGCTGCCATAGGACTGTCCTTTCGACACACCCAAAATATATAATATATAGAAAAAAGGGACCTTAAACGGTCAGCGTAGTTGACCTACAGTGTCAGTTTTTTGTCAGTGAAGACACAGATATCCGCCTTAATACACGCCAGGGTACGTCGACGTTATATATTATTCATATCCTGTTGGATGAAGATTGTAATTTTATCATATGCTTACAGTCAGCCTTATCTGGCAACTTCAAACTGTTTCCATTAAACTACATTGGATGGAAGTACAACTACATGATGGTTTAGAACTTCACAAGAATAATTTGGATTTCGATCAGGAAAATAATAAGTCGGTTTGGATTAAAGGAGTAAAGGTTAAGCTATTATCCTGAGGATAAGCATGTCACTTACATAGACGTCGCCAGTCATCCGTGTGTACGGTGGTGTACTTGATGAAATAAGGCAGTCACTGTGTAGGGGTAACATGCAATCATAATGACGGAAGACTGAAGACTGAAATCTCATTGATTACTATTTGACATTCCTCTAAGTGTACTATACCATGTATATATATGAAGTGGCACAAACTTATTTGAAGTGGCTCTCTCAAGAGTTTGCCTTATATTATATACTTTACAAATCATTGCTCACAAACTTTTTGGAATGTTTTCTTGATATGAACGTGTATCTAAACTGGACGTCTGATTGCAAATTTGAATATTACCACCATAGTCCCTACCTGAGGAAGACTTAATAAAATTAAAACCAAATAAAATTGAGACGTTTATGAAAAAGATTGGTTTTGTGGATAGTTGTCTCTAATTTTCAAGTGTCACAACTTTTTAGTGATTTCTTCAGATGTATTTCTTGTTGATATTTACAATAACATACAAAGTTTCTCTTGCTTGATAAAAGTGCCGTTTGAATTGAATACTGAACTTGAAAAGATATGGAAATTAATCCTAACAAATACGTGAAACAAATATAAACTCTATGAACGCAAATCCCCGCCAAGTAGTTTTGCAATGGGAAAATTACCCATTAATTACCTAATTGATGTTCAGTATAGCTCACACAAAATCCTCGGCAAAGTCCGCGCCAGCGTCAGCTTCGTCCGTTGACAGCTTGCGTAAAAGATTAACTCTCTATTAAGCTAGACAACCACTGATCATATTGTTTTTATATGTCAAATATGCATTGTATGGGGCGTTACGGATCCCCTCTATAATGTTGGGGTCAATAGGTCAAATGTCAAGGTCACACACCAAAGTAATTTATGAAGGCATACATGTTGAACCGGAGTTCGCCCTATTACATTCATATTTCTTTTGTGTATTATCTGGGAGTTGAGATGTTTCCCTTATGATGTTGGGGTCAGTACGCAAAAAGGTCAAGGTCACAGGCCACGTGAATTACTAGGGTTAATTTTAGGATTTATTGCTCAATTTCTTAGTGACGATAGTTCAGTGAAACAAGGTCTTATCATTATTTGGGACAATGCCGAGATGCAAACTGTAATTACGCCCATGACAGGACGTATAACATTATACCCATTGTTCGTCCTTCTGATAATTTTAATTGTCCCTGCGATAACTTATCGAGGCTTTGAATGGTTTCTACTTAACTCACCAAATCTACTCCCAATTGACATATTTGACAATATTTTACCTCAACTACGTTCTATTATCATGCAAAGTCGATGCATAGGTGTTGGGGTCAGAGGTTATCAGACTACATTATGGTGTCGATGCGATAACCTAGCAAGGGTATGACCTCTTTTGATGAGTCAATAGAAACCTAATCAGTATAATTTGTCACAAAACTTTTATTTATAAACAAAATTCACTTAAACTTAATTAGGTCAGTGGACATAAGACATAGGCCGTAAACGTACTTACAAATGTCCGGATTGTGAATCGGTTTACTCTGTCAGCACCAGGACATTAATCCATATCAGTTCAGTTTACTGTAGTTTCCTTGAAAGGCTGTCTACAGAAGTCCGCTTTACTTTGGCTGATTAACAGTAAACCGGTTTCTAAAGCGTGTCATGTAACCCCGCTTCTAGTCCGAATGAGTCCAGTTTCAGCGAACGGCATCGATCACTACCCATGTTAGCCGTGACAATCCAACTCTGTAGGCAATCGGATAATTGGGCTGGTAAGCCTACTCGAGTTGTGACACAAGTGATACCGAGGAATGTATCGCAGTGTTCTTGCATCAGGTTCCATTCATATTGTGGTAAACGGTCCATTATCTTAATATTATTCCAAGAATAATGAATTAACACAATAATATACAAGTAAGCTCACAACCCAAACTGAAACACCGTCTCCATGAACATGGGTCATTTCCTGTATCGCCTGCAAGCTGCCTGCGTCCTGTAACCCGTACGATCATGCGGTCTTAAATTCAACAAACATGCTGAACCTTTTCTCGCTTATGTTTGGTATTGTTAGAAAGTACACAAAAAATGCTAACGATTGGTTTGGTTTATTTTGATTGACAGTGTACCTGTCGTTCTCAGAAATGACGACAATATTTGCATTTTCATTAGGCCTTATAATGCATTCCTCAGACTTAGATGTAATGACACTCTGGTCGATATGACGCTATACCCATGTTGCACTGATGTTGCTCCAGTATGCGTTGCGCGAGGAAGCGCTCAGTTGCATGCCTGAATCAGATTACGAACTAAGTATGGACAGCAAACTGAAGTTGTGTTGTGTAAACTGGTTAAGTGTTTTTACAAAGCAAACTACAGTCGGACTACTTTGAGACTAACGTAGATGAGAACAAATTGCGGATACGCCCATACAAGGGGTGTATTAATCACCTTTTTGGTGATTTTTTTTGTATTCCCCTTGCCGGGAAACTCCTTGCAACTTCCAGTGTTTCCAGTGCAAATGAGTTGAATCATTATGATTAAAGACCGATAATGTGAATAAACTGTTATTGTTTATTAACCTGCGAATCGATTCGTTTTTTCATGTGACACCCAGGTGAGTCGTTAACATTGACGGAGTTTGCTGCGATATCTGAAGCAATAATGAGTATTTTATAATATTGTTTTATTATGTATTACAGTCTGGTCGTATAGGGCGCACATCTTGTAGACAGCATGGCTGGGTGACTAACCACTAATTAAGGGTATGTGTACAAAACTCAATTGTAGATGTTTTTGTTTTTGTGATATGTTTTTAAAGTCTAAAATACTTTCGTTGGTGGACCAATCAATTCGCACAGGAACAAAAATGGCGGCGACAAACTGGGGAAGAGTTACACCTTTCTTTCAGTTATTAACATTAACTAACATCGACTATTGTAAAACTATTTGTTTTTATTTAAAAATGAAGTCTGAACTGTACTTATAATTAGGTCTTACCACCAAAATGTCCGTTTGTTTGCACTTTCCTAAAAATTATACCTTTTTCTGTAAAGCTGCAATCAGCCTTTTAGATGATGATTGCGTCGGGGGATAATGCAAGGATTATGGAGGATTATGCGTCAAAAGGGGCAAAATATTTTAAGATAGTCACAGGACGAGAGTAAAGCGTGCGTTACCATATTTAATGTGTCCATGGATGTCAGAATCAATTTTGGCAAGGTAAAAGGACGTTTGATAAACGGTTTCACCCCGACACATATCAATAAGTAACACGAAACAGACGTAATAAAAACATACAGCAATTCTATTGATACGTTTCCCTGACAGTCACGTAGAACACAAAGGAAAAAAATATGAGTTTGTAATATGGCACAATTAAATGTATCTACAAGCAAAGAAGCGACGGTGATCATTTTATTTTTCAAATTCAACGTAGTAACGACATGTCTCCGTTTTCGTCGTCATAATTTTAATTTATTAGCTTTTACATTTACCCTAGTATTTTGTTTTAGACTGAAGGCTGGGGAAAAATGATCTTTCATGACATTAACCATAACTTGTATTAGGTGGACACGCCTATGTCATATCCTAAAAGATTGCAAAGAAAACAAACGATCCATCAAAGGTAACTTGTCAGAATAATATTTGAAGGGATCAGACATGTATTTTGCGTGACCATATTTCATCATGACTTATCAGCAAGACTTAAAGTCAGTTTCAAGTAGGACACTTCCGGCTGGAGAGAGATTTTTATTATTGATTTTGTTTGTTATGTTTTTCATTCAATCGTTTCTGGAAACCGTGAATCACCATTGATATCATTTATTAATAGCTAACTATATTTTCAGGGAACAACCATGGCAGGTGTCTTGATCATTGTCGAAATGTGTCTACTCTACACAATGGTGACCGAAACTAAGGGTCAAGGGTCAGTGTATCTGATGAAAAACGCTGACTCCCAATTTGACCAGAATGACCGTATCTCGGATATAACAACTGTACAGACCAATTCCCAGTGCGGCCTTCGTTGTAACTCTTCGCCCAAATGTAAGAGCTTCCCCGTAAGTACGCGAGATGAGGCTATCTGTGTTGGTTGTCCCAAGAATGTTTAGATTTCTCCTCAACACACTAACTAATAGGGCCATACATATTTACAGGTAAATATAAATGTATAAATACATAGAAAAAAAAACAGGAATATATATATATATATATATATATGAGATATTAATATCAATGTTATGTTTTTCATTACATTTACGTATTTTCATATACAAAATACAAGAAATAGTTCAATTTTATGTTCATGAGACGCTCATTTTCAGTAATTATTTTGCCTGTGGTTCATTACTTCTGTCATTTTATTTTCGCAAAGCTCAACAAAACAATTTCTTCAGAAAATTGAAAGATTGAGTGTCCACTTCTTGTCTACATTATCGTCTTACAGGTGTCCCATTGTTCTAAAACGGATTGACTTCTATTTCCCAACTAACATCTGCTAACTCAATTTATTTTATTAATATGTATTTTTGCATTTGATTGACTTAGCATATGCGATATTTCCAAGCTATCCAAAGACTGCTACAGGCCTGATAAATTCTCATTATATATATATATATATATATATATATATATATATATATATTTATATATATATATATTTATATATATATATATATATTGATACTCCTCCAATTCTAACTTTCCAACTTGCCGCTCAGATCTCTTTCACTGAGTAAACTGCAACTTGGAAGGTGAAAGTTTTCGAGATTTACCTTCTGGTCTAGAAATAAATCGACAGGAAGGGGACCTGCGTTACAAGCGAAAAAAGCTTGGTAAGAAAAAATGTCAAATCAAATATTATTTGATACAACCTGTTCCTGGACATCTCTAGAAGTTTAACCTGCTTGGCTAGAAGTTAAAAAAAACTAATAGGTGCATTTTTTATGCACGTATTGTATAACAATAGCATTTCATTCATTTTTACTTTTCAGTCAGTTTGTCAAATGATATATTTGATGTATCAGTTAATTTGTTTAATGCCTGAAAATTACAGACATTTTATTCATTGCCTGAGTGAATCAGGCAAATTGTAAATTACCTGCTAATTTTAGACAATTTACAAATTGAATGACTTTTCACATTAACTGTAATATATATATATATATATATATATATATATATATATATATATATATATATATATATATCCATATTGTCAATACTTTACTTCGTATCATATCATTGTATATCCCATGTACCTACAACAGTGAATGTGAACAGCCATGCTAAATTCAGTGTTTAATTCATTTTTTTTATATCGTTCGATGATTCCACACAAAACATCAATGAACAATTGTAATGCACTGAACAGTGTAAATATTATTTGCAATAGCAGATTACGGAAATGATGTCATAATTAATACAGTGTCAATTCATTCGGTGTTTCATCGTCAGCACGCTTTCCAGGTTAGATACTGTGCAATCACTCTTATAACATTGTGGTGAAAATAAAAAAACAAAACTGATATGTGCCAGATCAGTGTGTTTTTATAAAATAATATTGGAGCCTGGACTGTCTAGGGTAAAATGCTCGGCTCCTTCTGGGGTTCGACATCCGGCATGTTTAATGGAATAGTTTGTAGTTGCAGATCCAAAGTCCCTCTCTGGGTACCAGTTTTCTCTACCATTACCGATAAACGAACGCCACCCCCTGAGGTATGGAAAGGGCCATGAGAAGTTATATGTATTTGCACAAATCATGTAATTTAAATAGATTTAACATTTTATTAATTAAAAAATATGGACCATGCACAACTGAACAATCAATGTATTGAGTACATATGTATATAGTAAACTGGGAAAACCGTAGGTCATTTGCTAAGAATTTGGATAACATATCAACTAACAAAAGGTCAATGGTCTGGCCTTGTGCTTATATTTGTTTGTATCTAGCGAAGGATGAGTTGGTGAATCGGAGTAATATGCACCTGTGGTTAACATGCGATTGCTTTGCTGATACTGCATTTATTTAATACGTCATTAAATCAATCACTGTTAATTAAATGATTTGGAATACATACACTATACGACGAGAAGATTTGCCAATTTATTGCATTTAATGTTGACAGATATTAATTCTTTGCATTTTGTAAATGGTGATAAAGCAGACCATTAACACAATTTACATTAGATATCATGTCATATCTCATGATGTCTCATCCGTCAAAACACAAATGGATAAAAACGCCTCTTTTATATAATCTCAAAGCTCAAACCGTTGAAAATAAATGAATGTTTTGACTTTGTTGGATTGGATAAATGTAGTTGCAGGTATACTGATCCGTTAATACAAGAACTTATTGGTCCTTACTTACCGATGTTATAATCAGTTTAAAGCTAGATACGTCAGTGGTCTGTGCGACTCACAAAATGATACACCGCCGGTTTCACGCTTCTTTGTAAAAATAGTCCACACATGTTATCAACCATTCATAACATCGAAACGAACAATGAACATCATCCATGACAATATATCCTTTAAGAAAACTTAATTTGGATATTAAATATGTTATCTATTTGTAACTAATTGATACAGAATTCCTGGTCGTTTGATGGTGTCTTTTTTCTTGGTCAAATAATATAATTTTTCTTTCGTATTTAATTCGGAGAAAACTGTATAATTTTCCCCCGTCTATGTTAAATCTTTCAACTTACGACAAGCAGCGAAACTTTGATAAATTTACTGGTTATGCAAGAAATTCATACATCGGCATACTAACCTTGAAGACCTGGCCTGAGTTGATGATAAAATTTGCGAACCGGAATGGAACGCGAGGGCATTCAGATTTTTTAAGATTTCTAATTGATTTAATATATCATTATTGTGATACGTATGAAGGAAAGATTGGTACAAGGAATATGTGAAAGATTAATTAAATGTCTGCATATGGCAAGAAAGCTGATAATAAAGAATGAAAAGGGAATATGCATACCTCATTAGTAGCGGAAGGGCATAGAGGGGGGGGGGGGGG
Organism: Sipunculus nudus; assembly: GCA_026874595.1. Classification (NCBI taxonomy): domain Eukaryota; kingdom Metazoa; phylum Annelida; class Sipuncula; order Golfingiida; family Sipunculidae; genus Sipunculus; species Sipunculus nudus. The sequence continues at coordinate 57,821,457 of CM049322.1, read as the reverse complement.
CGCCCCCCGACCCTTTTTTCAGCCGCCGAAAACCTTCTACGGGTCTAAGACCAATTGATAAAACCTGTGGATATATTTTGCGGTGTATTATCAGTGACGCGGTATTTTCAATAAATAGAAATGTATGCATTTGCTTTCTTGAAAAGTTTACGTGATGCAGCTGTTTCCAGAGCTGTAAAGGCAAGGTGATAGTGCAACAAGACTTGTTGTGGTCATTAATTTCATTATCCATAAGGGTTCCCTGGATGACGCCTTCGATCAACTGTTCTCCTCGCTTTTAGAGTAAAGTCATACTGTATATATGTTTTCATCGTCAATTCAAGTAGTCAGAGACCACAAACCTCCGCACAGATCTGACGTATGTGTGCACATCTATCACGGTTCAATAACCCTATCCCAAGTCACCTCAAAACAAAGCCGCCCCAGTGAATCTTTATTAAGTAATACATGGAATAGAATCCTTGGTATTATATGTATTAATAGTGATGCAGCTTACCAACAAAACTTAATGGGTTTTTCCTTAGGTGATACTCCGAGCGTCCAAATTATTCCACCAAAATCTGTTCTGAACTATTTTTCTTTTTTTTTTTTTTTTGCTGCAATTCTCTTAAGACAACTAGACGAACTAAGCTGAAAATAGTAACAGCTCGCTTATAAAAGCGCGGGAAACCAGTCTAGGACCACAGATGTTGCTGGTGCCCATCCCACGAGCATTTCCTGGAAATCATTCTTACGGCATATACGTAAACGTGACCGTATATATGGAATCCCTGCTCAAAATAAATGTTGCGTTGTGTTTGCTTTATCATGACTGTAGTAGGGACTTGCTGCTCGGGGGATTAACACTATATCGTGAAGTTATAACCTCCTGTCATGCTTATAAAAAATCTGGTGATGCGATATTCGATCAATAACCTATCAATCTGATTATATAATATTTAAGTTTCATCTAAATAATGAGTATTTAGGGCTATGCCCAAGTAAGGAATTGTTTCGTCAGTTTTATATTAATTCCCTTTTAGTTAACTTGAATTACGTACTTTTACGTACCGGGGGAATTTTAATGTCAAATTCATGCATACAAATTTACTTTAAAATAAATATAGAAATACAATTTGAAATATAATATAAGGAGTGACATGTTTTCATTTTCCAATAAAACATTTTGTCTGTTGTCAGCAGGTCAGATTTACAACAAACATTCGCAACAAACATCCAACACCTATCATTTGCATATGAACGGTCAATTAGATTATTTAGTAAATAAAAGCGAAATGTGGCCCGGAGAGTTGAGAAGTGTGAGGCTCCTTCTCCTATACAAGATTTTAATCACGTGGCTTTTAGAGTAGCTTGGAAAGACCCGTCAAAGGTCGGGGCTTTACGCCGGTTTCTCTGGTTTACTCCACCTTTAAGAAGTACTCAATAACGCAACCTTCCAAGCCATGGAGAGTGCCTAGGATTATTTGAGCTTTTGAAAGACCTATGTTAAATAAGAAGTTTGAATTTAAATGTAGTTAAGTGAAGCACTTCGTTTCCAGTACGGCACGCTATGCCGTTTTACTAAGACCCCAATGACTGTGAGAGCCAAGCATGACATATCTCGCCCGTGACAGGTCTTTTTAGAAACTTCGGGAAAACGCGATACCCCTGCACTGCCTGTTTGCTAATGGGTTGCCACTTAGCCCGGTTCGGTGAATAAGTAGATCTTGAGACCCTGGTGTCTGACAGATTTTTACATTTCATAAAAATAATCCCACGTCAATCATTGGTCTGCACTTTTCTTAAGATGCCGGCCCTAATTTCACCTACTGAAAGTAATGAAGGTAGCTTGATCTTTCAGTGGGTTGGTTTTCATATATATCTTAGTCTTAAATTGCCGGAGGGAATAATCACCCCGAATTACGTACAAATATACCACACATAAAAACGTCCTTGTGCATGTCAATTACTTACAATAATGTCAACACAGGTTAACCAGTGCGTTATAATTTGATCGAATTTCTTTCCAGCTATATACAGGATGTCGATCCCATCGACTATATACACTCAACCCAGTTCACGTGTACAATGTATACGTGGAATTTCCCAAGAATACTGTGCAATCCCTGGGGCGGTAGCTCGTTTATTAAATATTATACTTGAGCTAGGCAACAATGATTGTATGTTTGCCAGCGATTACCGAAACTTCCATATGTACCATGGGCTCTTTGGGTGTCAATTTTTCTTGGGTATTATAGTATCTAGTTTGCTGACCCTTATCATTTAAAAGGTTTATTTTTCTTAACCTTAACATCAGTGTAATACTAGTTAAAACATATGGTGGTAGACTGCTCCTTGATCTAATTTCCTCTGGTGTGATAGTGTGCACTTGGTTTAAAATGAATCATTATTTTGACAGCACACATCTCACATAATTTCCTTGTGTACAATATCAAACAAAAATGCATTGAATAATGACCAGTGGTATTACGGAATTGAGTCAACAGGGAAATGACATTGAACAGAGGTAATACAATATTGGTAATTTCACTTGCTAGAAGTTTTATATCATTAAGGCCAGATAAGGATTGTAGGAAACATCAAAATTACCACATTACCGTTACCTGTTCACATGATACACTTTGACATGGTTCATCACTATAGGAACAGTCAGTAAAAACATACAGAAAAACTAAAATCACTTTTGCATCACTTAAAATTGATGCGTAGTTTATAAACTTAACTTTAATCGCATTTTTGCTTAATTCGGGTTTTAGGTTTACGTGTATCTACGTTTATGGGGTCCGAGTCTCACGTGATGACCTTTATTTGGCATTAGAAAATAAAAATAGAAAATCAGAAAAAAAAGTGTTGAGAGGGGAGAATATTATATTCATAATGAGACTCAATAGAGGACATATTTCATATTTAAGGTATTTTCTGTTTTTTTATATATATACTGTTCTTATAACAGTTCGTTTAAATCCCTAACAAATTCATGGAAATCATCTTGCCTAAAAAGCCAACCAATCAAATCCCATACACACAGTTTCTACGGGAAAAAAATGTCTTCCGTACGTCACGTGGCCAGACGTAAGCGGGATGGTCATGTTATTGAGGGGGTCCTGTTAGTTTAATGGTTTTGTTTTTAGCATGATCTTGTAACGGGATTATCTTATAATTAATTACAATTATCAATTACAATTATCACTTAATATAGCGCACTTTTATACTCTAATAGTCAAAGGCGCTTAACAGTCATTACAGAGTTTAATTAATAATCTGTGTTTCTTAGGTTCTGAGGTTAAGCATTCCAAAGCCTAGGAGCTACCTATTAAAAAACAACCGTGTAGAGTTAAAGACAAATTACACCTGGCAGGGATCGGTAACTTGCCAGCTGTGGCTGATCTTAACCGTTTATAATAATTTAATTTAAGAGCTTCAATCAGATATTCTGGTGCTGCTCCCTTAATACACTTAAAAGTTAATGCTAGAATCTAATGTTTAATTCTGTATGGAATTTTCAGCCAGTGAAGGGCTTTCAGCGAGGGCGAGATGTGGTCATGCTTTCTTAGACCTGTTACAAGGCGAGCACACATATTCTGAATACACTGCAAACGGTTCAATTCTTTCTGGGACGCACCAACGAGTAGACTGTTGCAATAATCGTCCCTACTCACGACTAATGCTTGAGCTAAAACTTTCCTTGTATCTGTATCTATATAGTGTTTCACTCTACACAGTCGTTTGAACATGAGATATGAGGACATATATGAGGATATATATGGTACCAATCATAATAACTTAAGTCTTGTCTTCGTTCAATTTAAGTCTGTTTACCCACATAAGTGATCTAATGGATGATATACACTCTTCTAATCTAGGAACAGTCTCACGAATGATTATTTTGTCCTTCGGATCAAATGCAAAGTATAACTGCTGATCGTCCGCGTATCCATGAAAGTTTACATCATATTTCCTGCAGATATCCTCTAGGGGAGTGATGAAAAGTGTAAAAAGAAAAGGGCCCAGAATCGAACCCTGCGGTACCCCGTACTTAATAAACTCCTCCCATGAAAACAATCCGTTTATAACCACTTTTTGTTTTCTATTAGTAAGGTATGACCTCAACCATGAGAGAACAGTACCTGATACTCCAAACCGATATTTCAGACGATTAAGCAACAAGTCGTGAATCACAGTGTCAAAAGCGGCTGATAAGTCCAGCATAATAAGACAGACCACCCTTCCTGTATCTACTTCCTGGTAAACATTGTTCATCACATCCAAGAGAGCCGTCTCAGTACTCCTATCCCTGGTATATGCTGATTGATATTTCTCCATATTTCCAGTTTTCTTGGCATGCGATATAATCTGATTACAGGCCGCTTTTTCAATTATTTTACCAAGAAATGGTAAATTTGAAACAGGTCTAAAATTTTTGTGTTCATCAGTGTTTAATCTAGCCTTCTTCAGAAGAGGGTGCACTATAGCTACTTTGAGATCTTCAGGGAACATTCCTTAACTCAGTGTTCTGTTGACTGTTAGACAAATAATAGGAATTAAATCCTAAATGTTTGATTTAAGGAGATGAGTAGGAAACGGGTCCAGCTCACAGCTCTTAGTAGCAAGGCTACTAATAAGTTCCTTAGTTTGCTGAGGAGTTATGGCTGCAAAACAGTAAAATTTCATCTCAGTACTATATTCCGCCTCAATATAGATGTGGTCATCAACTCCTGTTGGCAGACTATTCAGTAGATTCATGCTTTCAAAAAAATGCTTAAGACATACTTATTTGTGCAATATTTCGATTAGCTGTGATTTTGCATATGTGCAGATTTTCAATTCTATACCGTAATTTTATCTACACTTTTATAGATTTAATGTCGTTTATTGGTTTAGTTTTAATAGGTAATGTATATTAATGGATTATGTGCATGTTTTATCTAGCCTAAGTAATATTTAAATGTTTGTCTTAATTTTTATTTAATGAATATTTTTTCTCATAGTCATTTTTATGCAAATGCTTGCTTGTAATAGCGTTTTAGAGCACAACACTGTGGATTTTACGCTTTACAAAATAAAATATTATTATTATTATTATTATTTTCTCAATTTTTTCACTAAGGAACACATTGAAATTTTTAACAATCTCTACATCATCACCTATAGGAAATGTTGTTACTTCCTTCCTGAAAAGTAGTCTTTTTGCATGTTTATATACATCCTTATAATTAGATTTACAGCTGTTGAAAATCTCTTGGTGATATTCTCTGACTTTTCTACAAACTGCCCGACTAAAATGCTTTCTCTGTAAAGCAAATTCTTCCCAATTCTTTTGATTCTTCAGTCTTTTCCAAATGCGTTCCTTTCGTGTCATAACTGCCTTTTCTAATTTAATTGTGTTGTCAAGTTATCACTGTCCTACTACAACAGAATTCTAATTCAACTGCATAATGATCAGAGAAAAGTAATCCTTGGTAGACTTTTGTCACTATACAATCATCATCACTGAAGCAAAGATCAACCCCACTTCCCGATTTACTTGTAGCAAAATTGACAAAATTTACCAAACTGAAACAGCTTAGAAAGTCTTTGAAATTGATAACATCTGAGTTACTAGAGTCCAATATATTGATATTAAAATCACCCATGTATACCTTTTTTTTTCCTTTCGATGCATGTTTACTTCTATATATGACGTCAGTTCATGAATGAAGTCCGTGACTTTACCGTCAGGAGGCCTATAGATCAACAGAATATAGACTTTCCTTTCTGAGAGGTTCCATTCTAATTCTTGATATTCGATATTATCAAACTGATAGACACATTTTCTCAGAGTGATATTTAAATGATTTCGATAAATGATGGCGACACCACCACCTTTATTTCCAGTTTTTCGGGGTGTTGATATAATGTTATAACCTGGGGGGGGGGGTATGAGACGAGCCACATCTGGATCATCGTGTGGTAGCCAAGTGTCTGTGACTCCACAAATATCTATATTGTGATCAATTATGTAAGTATGAAGATTTAAATACTTGTTTAGAACTGACATGGAATTTACAAACATGGCATTATAATTGAAGCTGTCACTCCTTGTTTCCACTGGTTTAAGATGCTCAATATTTACTCAAGACTGTCCTTTGTTTACTTTTATAGCGAGTGTGTGATACTGTCCTAATATGCTGAAACAGCCCTCGTCTTCCACGGGTACGCCTGTATGGCTGATACATGGGCAATTTCTTGATGCAAAGTTCCAAAATTCTTGCTATAATATCAGGTGACAGTAGGCCTTTCCAAGGCTCCTGGAACATTTGTGGTTTAACAGTCGGTAAAAAACTCGAAGTATACGCCAGTATGGCCATGGCCCATAGCAAGCAAGTCAATATAATCAACCCACGTATCCCAGAAAGTGACACCATTTCACCTAATTTCGTCCACGGTTAAACCCGTAAGATCACATATTACCGCTCACCGTAAACACAAAGTCACACGTTTCTTCACAGAAGTGCACTGAACCTTCACGTCTCTCAGCCCAGTGGTAATCCTTACACCCAAGCACTTTGTGGTAAAAATAGAAAGTCTCTATAGCCTTTTAAACCACTTTGAAAATAAACTCAATTGGCAATGATCCGACATACGTCTTCCACGCATAACTATCCCGCACAAAAAAAAATTAAGATGTAATTAAGATGTATTGTTATTTAGATGGTCGTGTTATCGGAATGAAATTGTTATTTGGGTGGTCTGGTTATTGGGATGGTCTTGTACTGAGGTGGCCTTGAAATAAGGTTGGTCTTGTTATTAGGGTGACCTTGTAATTAGGATGGTCTTCTTAATGGGGTGGTCCGTTTAATGGTTTGGTCTTGATATTGTGATGATCTACATATTAGGGTGGCCTTGTTATGGGAGGGGTTTTGCTATTGGGATGGCCTTGTTATTCGGATGGTCCTATTATTTGGTTGGTCCTGTTACGGGGAAGGTCTTCATATCAGGGTGTTCTTGTTTAGGTTGCTCTTATCAAAGAGGAGGTGTTTTAGGTGGTCTAGTTTTTATGTTACCTGAACTGATTATTAGTGTGGCCTTGTTACTGGGATGGTCCTGTTACTAGGGTTGTCTTGTTATTTGAATCGGCTTGTTATTAGGGTCATCTAGTTCATATATAGGTCTTGTTATTTGGATGGTCATATTATGGTTCAGGGTTTTGTTATTATGGTATTTTTTAAAGGTTTGGTATTGTTATTTGAGTGGTTTTCCTATTTGGGTGGACTTATGAATGGAATTGTCTTATTAATCGGATGGTCTTGTTATTGGGATTTTTTTATGGTTTTGTTATTGGGATGGTCCTCTTACTGGGATGGTCTGTTTATTGGGATGGTCTGCTTATTGGGGTGGTCTTTTACATGGGGTGGCCTTGTTAATAGGAGAGTCTGTTTATTCAGGTGGTCTTGTTATTGTGATGGCCGGTAAACAAAGATGATCTTGTAATTGGGGTGGTTCTAGGATGGTCTTGTTGTTCGGAAGTTATTGTAAATATGCTGATCTTGTTCTTGGGTTTTCCTGTTATTTGGACGGTGTTATTATTTGGCTGGTTCTGTTACGGGGATGGTCTTGTAAATGGGGTGGTACTGTTATTGGGTTGATCTTGTTATTAGGATGGTTTTGTTATTATGATGATCTTGTTATTGGGGTGTTCCTGTTATTAGGACGGTCTAATTATTGGGATGGCCCTGTTATTTGGATGGTCTTGTTATTAGGGCGTTCCTGTTTCGGGGATGGTCTTGCTATTGGGATGGTCTTGTTATTAGGATGGTCTTGTTATTAGTGTGGTCACGTTATTGGAATGGCCGGAGGGGCGTTCCTGATACGGATGGTCTTTTAATTGGGGCCTTTTTATTTGGATGGTCTTGTATTAGGATGGTCTTATTATTGGAATAGTCTTGTATTCGGGATGGTCTTTTTATATGGATGGTCTTGTAATTTGGGTGGTCCTGTTATTGTGATGGTCGTTTATTAGGGTGTTCTTGTTTAAAGGATGGTCCTGTCAAAGAGGAGATCTCTTTAGTTGTTTGTCTATTTCGTTAGCTGCTCTAGTTTATATTTTACCTGAACAGATGATTTCGTTCAAGTTGCCGTCTTGTGAGTTAGGTGGTCTTAATGGTAGACCTGTTTCGTTGTTGGGGTGATCTCTTTTTGGCCGTACTTTTGATAGTGGGTTCACTGCAGTAACTTGAACATATATTCTGAAAATATGGACACTTACGATTAAAGAAAGTCCGTCCACCAGAAGTCTTAATTCCAGTAATAATTTTCCCAGTGTAGTTGTCCAGATTTATATTTCAGTCATAAAAAAGTGTATTAGTAGTTAAGCTTGAGCAGGTATTCTATATGCCCCAGGAGGACTTCTATTTGCCCCAGGAGGACTTCTATATGTCCCAGGGGGGACTTCTATATGCCACAGGAGGACTTCTATATGTCCCAGGAGGACTTCTATATGTCTAAGGAAGAATTTTATATGCCCCAGGAGGACTTCTATATGTCCCAGGAGGACTTCTATATGCGCCGAGAAGACGATAATCAAATCACTTTTAAACAAACACATACACACATTTATGACTCAACCTAATAATAAGTCATTTGTGAAGTATATGGAAATATGTTTTATGAGAGTGTCACAACGTTCACACAACCTATCTTAACATATTTAGGTGATTTCAAAAAGGTTTTTCTTTGTATGGTTTGTATGCCTGTATGATTATATATAATTTTTTTGTGTGTGGTGATATGTGAAAAAATCTATTTGCTGGCTCGTCGGGAAACTCATCACTCGTTAATGTAAACAACTCCTATTTCCTTACTCGTGTTACTAATTCTGGTTTTTAAGGAAATACGTCTGTCAACCCAGGCTAATGTGCTTCTCAACCTCACAGTATTGGCAAACAAGCAAAAGATCTGCGTTTAAACACAGGAAAATCAGACTTAATAGTCGAGTCTCCGTGGTTTATTTGCTACAAGCTGATACTGCTTCGTCCGAAAAGTATGTGGCCACAACGAGCAGAGATTCTTTTCTTCTTTTACACTGTCACTGTAGTGGTAAGTGATAAGCGTTTTATCAGCATAATTACATATAAGTCTATTCATCATAAGTGCTATACACACTGTAAGTGTCGCCTGTTGAGGATTAAAATGAAGCACAATTATAAGAAAATAATTAGGAATTCTTATTTTAATATTTTCATGTCCAAACACCCTTTATACAATTCTGGTTATTGGCATCATTATTTTTTTAATTAATCCTTTAATCAGAATATATATTTACATATGGAGAGAAGGAAAGAGATAGAAGGGGGGGGGGGAGGAGAGATTGAAAGAGATAGGCAAAGAGGGACTCTTGATTATTCCAGATACTCTTTCATATTTACCAAAAAACAGGCGTATGCGAAAGTAAAAACAGGATAAAATGGAAATATTGTAATTTAAACATTATACATCTAAACCAGTAAAATACATTTCTAAAAAATATGGTTCACGGCTTGTTAAGCAAAGGAACATTTGATTCATACATAACATACATGTATACAAACATTTATGGACACGTTTCCATTTATATATATATATATATATATATAATATTTTGCTTTATTTTTATACAATATATCATTAATATAAATATATATTATACAATATATAATATATTTTGAAAGTCACTTATATATTAAGCTCATATATAATGTATATATATAACTTATATATGATGTTATATATGTTGATTTAATGAAAAGAAAGTTGCCTAGATAAATCACATTATCATATTGATTTACATTGGTATCATGAATCTATTAAGCTTTTCCCTACCCTTATTCGCTGCGTGTTGATATATAACTTAGTGTTATTATTTGCATGAAACCGTACACAAATTTGTTCTCTCGGGACAACCTGGAATGACCATGCCTGATACATAAGACACTTCTGTGTCGCCACCAATAGGCTCAAACAGGAAACAAATTCCTTGGTTATAATTTGTGGTCTCGGTAAGTCCTGGATACCAGGACGTCACGATCGATTAAACATAAGCGTTAATAACCGGACTCAGTCAAACAACAAGTCTCTTTCCTCACAGAGGTCAAGGGTCATGTGCCGATTAGATTGTTCTGTAGTTCGGATGGCATTTTTTTGCAAATTGCATCACAGAAAATACGGTCTGCTATTATTATGGGAGTATGAAGAACATGATGAGGCAAGAATTCGTGACCACAGAACAAAATATCAAATCTCGGCCCAACCACCGAACCGCACGTACGTATATAAACAAAACAACTGGGTCGGCGTTTTTATACCTAGTCTTATAAGAAAGGTTAAAGGGATTGTGATCAGTTAAAAGACGTCAGATTTCGGCCCCTATAAAGACAAGTTTAAATATCTCTATTATGGAAAACTAAAGATATAATATCATTCCTAATCAAAGTCATCGTCAATAGTGCCATTCCCTGGGCCTAGACATATTCTTTACATATTTCTATCATGTAATATTTATTCAGTTACCCGTGGGCCATGTTTCGGATGGTGTTAGAGATGGGGTCGGGGTGGGGGATCCACCTCGGGAATAACCAAACTTTTGTCCATGGAGTTATATTTAATCCGAGGAGTTTTGATGTCATTATTTATAGGAGGGGTTGCTTACCCTTGAGGCTTTTACCCCTGACATTTGCTCGGTAAACAAAGACCATCCGTTTACTTGTATGTTCCCTTGTTTTATTTTTTTCGTAGACGACCTTTCAGAACGGGGATGTGCGTCTTCTGAAGGTACAGGAATGGGCGCAGGGAATTCAGAACACGGCTAACTACACCCTGACCTTCTTGTGTACAGCGCAGACCGAGACAGAGAAGTTACAGAACGGCGTTCAAACGGCGTGCAATTCCACAAGTGCTGAGGGACACTCCGCCCTCGACCCCATGTTCCATGACAACGACGCCTTCTTAGGTAAGTTCGTATTCTTCATAATGTATTCACTAAGTTGGTTGTATAAAGCTGCCCATTAACTTACCTTTTGAAAAAAGAATGTATATGATGTCTAGCTTCCTATGTGTATATATTAATGATCCAATAGTAATTTTGGTTGTGAAAAGTTCTTATAACATCCTCGTGAAGGATGTAAGAATTTGTTTATCAACAAACATGTTTGTAAATAAACCAATGCCGACAAACGGGGGAAAAATCATGCAATCTAAGGTGGTAGGTTGCATATATGCGGAGGTAAAACGTCATTTGCAAGTTCTGGTTTATCTGACTAGCCACCAGATGCCATTGTTAAATTTGCGTCGATTATTTTGGCGGCCCCTCACATATTAAAAACACGTTGGTATAAACAAATTAAGCAGCCAGTGTGTTTATAAAGGTCAGACAGGTGATTGAGCCCCATCAATGTCATCAAAAATTCATTTAATTATTTTGTTAGTAGTTTCCATATGTATTTCCATTGCTCAAGCAATGTATTTGTGATATATGACTGAACTTTCCTTCTGCAGGACACTGGAAGGAATTGACTTGATATCTCGAGTCCTTACCTCCGAGTCGAATAACAAGTCAAAGTTCTGGACGCTCGAGTCCGAGTCTAATTCCTAGTCCATAAAAGGTGGACTTGAGTTCAAAGTCCAAGTCCTAGTCCAAAAAAAGTGGACTCTAGTCCAAAGTCCAAGTCCTAGTCCATAAAAAGTGGACTCGAGATCAAAGTCCAATTCCTAATCCATGAAAGGTGGACTCGAGTTCAAAATCAAATCCCAGTCAATGAAAAGTGGACTCTAGTCCAAAGTCCAAGTCCTAGTCCATACGAAGTGGACTCGAGTCCAATGTCCAAGTCCTAGTCCATGAATAGTGGACACAAGTCATAAGTCTAAGTCCTAGTCCATGAAAAGTGGACTCGAGTCCAAAGTCCGAGTCCTAGTCCATAAAAAGTGGACTCTAGTCAAAAGTCCAATTCCTAGTCCATGAAAAGTGGACTCGAGTCCAATGTCCAAGTCCCAGTCCATGAATAGTGGACACAAGTCATAAGTCCAAGTCCAAGTCCATGAAAAGTGGACTTGAGTCCAAAGTCGAAGTTCTAGTCCATGAAAAGTGGACTCGAGTCCAAAGTCCAATTCCTAGTCCATGAAAGGTGGTCTCGAGTCCAAGGCGCAAGTCCCAGTCCATGAAAGATGGACTCGACTCCAAAGTCCAAGTCCTAGCCCATGAAAAGTGGACTCGAGTCAAAGGTCCAAGTCTTAGTCCATAAAAAAGGACTTCAGTCCTTGGCTCGAGTACAACTCGGGATCCAGGTCCTCAATCACTGGTCATTGAGGAAAACTATTTTAACAAATTTATATCCCATGTAGAAGACAACATTTGAAAAAGAATATGCCTTTATTCAATCTGACGCTGGACCATCTTCCATAGCAGAGGTCATGGCCAGTAAGTCTTCATTTTGAGTGGAAATCCACTATAAAACAAGAATACCCACTACATCGATAAAGATGTCATTAGCCCGTGACAGGGTCCTGTCTACTGTTCTATGTTTCTCTGTCTGAACCACGCATGTGTGTACAGACACCTTGCATTAACTCTGTCAGCGCAGGTAAAGGCACAATGGATTAGTACGTATAAATATATATATAATTATATATATATATATATATATATATAATTATTGACGAGAACATGTTTAAAATGATTAAAAGACAAAACAATATGGAAAGATACCCCACCCCAGTTGCCTCACACAGCCTCACTATCGTCAGATGTTACATACGTCTTTGGTTTATACTTCGCATGCAAACAAAGAATGTATCCATGACTACCGACGGCTCATTCTCAGTACATCGGTCACATAAATTACACAAGACTGGCAAATGAGCATGCGTTTACTCGACCGAGTCTCCCTTTCAGACAAGCCAACGTTGCAGACATTACTGAAATCATTTCCGTTCCATTTTTTGACAAGCTACATAATAACTTGATTGGATCGTTCATCAAGCGAAAGCCAACTAGGAAAGACCGGGAATACCTCAATTAGGTATACGACTGACATTTTAGATCAGTTTATTTTTACTTTAAAATCCAGGTTTGACTGTATTTGTTATAAAAGCCAGCTATTTACACGGAACCTTTATAGAACGTCTGTGATTCCTTGCTTACTCTCCGCACATTTAAATGAACTCTATATATTTTCCCCGAAAAGTTCGTTTCACGTTTCTTTGACGAATGTATGAGCTTGGTAATCCAGAAACTGTTAGTAAACATAGTAATGTTGAAAATGGAATGTCATGTGACCTAGGTCGGCTGTGGTTGGCTAGCTGCAATGCGCTCATTGCAAAGCTTTTGTGCATCTTGCTTGCTGTCAGATGCCCTTGTTGAATGTATTTGTATCATTTTAGTGGGATACTCCACATGTTATAAACACTGGGATATAAACTAAACGAACAGACTCTGTGCTGTTGCATCAGCGTTTTTGCCTATTTAATAAAATAATCAATGGATTCCTTTTTTTTATAATAGACGTCAGATATCAAAATAGGCTCTTGCATGTAACTCATCGTAAAACATAACTGTAAAACTGTAAAACACATTCTTGTTGCTCAATTATTAGCTCATTATTTTTGCGCTAATTATTGTTCCTGCTTCCCTCCACAGCATATAAACCAAATAAATATCCTTAAATATCCCTAAAATAATACCATGTATATCTTACCTGACATTTGTTACCAAGTAACCATTCATGGTTTGAATGATTGTCTGAGTCATACCTTGCCTGTAATGCAAGCAAGGTTAAGTAAAGCCAAACATGGGGCACCAATAATTGCGAAATATGAACAAAACAGATATCATTGTGAGCATAGCAGGTGAAAGTTACATATATGTTTTGCCTACAGTTAACCCAAGAGACGTAGCTATTGTCTGCTGATTCATCAAGTATAAATTTTATGGCCGGTATAAATCCTTGTTTATAATCTTCTGGTTTATAGATTCGCTTTAATACTCTAGGGTCCATCGCGTTGAAATCTCTCATAAAATAAAACAGCAATAAAACCGGATCTTTAACTTACAGCCCAAGTAAAGTCTTGCTGTGACATCATGAATAACATAACTTGGAAACTGGTCACGTGGTGCATCAGCCAACATGAATGTCCTGGGTCACGTGTCAGGTCATTGTGCTAGGTGAAGCTACGCCCTTGAATTTATAATTAATAACAATCGACAAGCGAACTGTTGCAAAATTACAGCCGCGGAAGACGTTTCCAGAAACTCAGAAAAATGAACCTGTATTTGATAATAAGGGCGCTAGGAAGAGAAAAGAAAGTTCTCCGGCGAGAGCGTCCAAACGAGAATGTATCGATGGAAGGAGCCTGGTGGCAAGGGGACAAGTAACCTCCAAGTATAACCCGGTATAACGCCTTTCTTGGACCACGCCCGATTCTAAAATTATAGTATTTTTTTTACGCTTTTCAGGGAAGCCCATACAAGATCTGTACATCTGGTATAGCCGGGATCATATTCTAGTTTTAAAATAAAATCAATATCATTATCAACTTGACGAGACACTTTGTGCCAGATTTAATGTCAGACATTCGGAAATATAAAAAGACACTAAAATGACAATATATGTAGCTATATAAGTAAAAACATATACGTTATCTGTCTGTCTGTCTGTCTAATCTAATTTATCTCATCTATCTCATCTGTCTATTTTTTCTGATCAGTCTGATCTGTCTGATCTATCTAATCTCACCAAAAAAAAACCGTTTTGACTTCACTTTTGACATATGTTTGTTTTGATTGACATGAAGTGTAAGGGCCAGCTATATAAAGGTAAAGGTTGGGGTTTATAGTTTGACATCACCGACGATGTCAATCTCAGACGACTTTACACTGTTATCTTCCTAGTCTTCCAGGCCTTTCATTTGTGAAGCTTTTTCTCAGCTCCCTGGGCAGCATACAACTTAGGCAGCTAAAGCAGGTGCTAGAAGGTATGCGTTCTACATTTGCCTGATGCCCATTACCAGTACCTATTCACTCCTGGGTGGAGAGAGCGCACCCTTGTGATAAAGACTTTAACTAGGAGTCTTAGCGCAGACGGAGGTCAGAACGGGACGCGAACCCACAGTCTTGCTGTCACCAGTTAAGCGTCCTAACCATTCGTTTATATTATATTATATTATATATATATATATATATAGAGAGAGAGAGAGAGAGAGAGAGAGAGAGAGAGAGAAATATAAATGTAATTTCTTGGTTCAATTTAAACAAATGTGTGTTTCAGAATGCTCGTCTCCGTGGCACGGAAATGGAAAGATGTGTCTCCGGGAAATGCGGAACGGGATGAGCTGGGAAGGCATGTTTTAGTTTACCATCTTGTTATACATACAGAGTGCTGTAATCTATGTTGGGATCTTGTTATGTTGTTGTGCCAGTGTGGAAGTCTGCTGGTCAACCGAGAATACTGCAGATTCAGATTTGTTCAAGCGGTTTTTATTTTTGTTGAACTCGTGGGTTCCTATTGATAAAAAATACACGTTTAGATTATTATGGTACTAGGTTTCATTGATAGAGCAAGTCGGAATTAGCCCCTATATATATATAGACACCCAAAAATCTTAACTCAAGTTTAATCATAAAACATACAGATTATACACATATGGATATTATGGTTATCATATAATAGAATGAAATATTCTTACCAATACATGGTATTTTGTATAGCAACCAGAACAGGACCAATCATTTCTAAAGATGGATGAACTTCCTCTGCACTTTTTATGTTTGCTGTTTTATATCATATAGCTAAAGAGACCAATGGCCTTGGCTTAATTTGCAAACTACCCCTTGTCAGTACCCTAGAAACCTGAATAAACATTAACATGGCTCTGATCGTAGTTTTTTATGCATTCGGGTGTAAAATTACAAACATCAATGAACCAACGAAAGGCGCACTCATTTCTGAGGGAAACGCGACTGTGGGTCACAGACCCCCCCCCCCCCCCCCCCCCCCCAATTAAGCCTGCAGAATGTTACCGTTGGAGCTGACGGTGAACAATCACATCTTTCCTTCGAACTCACAATCCACCCCTGGTCACCAGAACCCGCCTTAAGAAAATGGTATGTAGCGAAATATTACTATTTTAACACATTAGGAATACCCGACCTGCTTAGATAAACCATGACGTCATTATCAACATCTTCCACTGAACCTTGATCTTATCATTAATGCAATCAACATTTCATACTCAAATCCTTTTATTCCATGTACTTTCACGACACTCCACGAAGAGTTCAGTTTGAATATTTTTGTGATATTACCAGGTGGTCGCAAAGTCTGCAGTCGTAACTGGGGGGACTTGGCGAGAATACCTGACGAGACGACAACTAACCTGGTCAAAACATTCGTGTCGAGCACGGACGCCTGGATCCTGGCAAACGACAGAGAGACTGAAGGTGTGTTTCTGTACGACTCCAATGAGAGGGTAAGATAAGACGCCCCCTAAAGACGCACCGGCTTATATGAATTGACCAGTTTATTTCCATATATATATATATATATATATATATATATATATATATATATATATTAATGTAAAATGTTTTGAGTGTAGATATGTTTAGTCACCACGTAGGACAAAAACAAAGATTATTTTTTCTGACTTTAATTTTTATTTATTTTTTCTTATTTTTTTCTGTTTGAAATAGATTTATAATATGATTATTTCTCAAAACTTAGAGTCTTCCATTTGGCGCATGACGACTGCATATATCTAGTTTATCATTTTTTTTTTTATTTTATCAAGATGCGTTGTGTTTATACCATGTTTATAAGAATGGGAACTCATCCTTGCGAAGTTCATAAATCATATATGTGCCCAGACTGATGGTAGTACCCCTTCTGCAGGCTCAACGCAAGACAGCCTGTGGATGGAAAATGAGACCATCGATCTCATTGGTGTGATGTACTTAGTTATCTTATTGGTTTAAAATGGCCAAAATCAATTTTTTGCTTGTCATTCTTAGCTTAAAACAGAAAAAAAAACAGACTATGGAAGAGAGCAGATGGATTTATCAGTTGTATTAGTAAAGTTGCCAGACACATGCGTTCATAAAGTATTATTAAACTATACAGGAACTCAACATAACCAAAGATAATACAAACAAAACCAAAGACACACCAATACGGGTTCTCGTGATCAAGATTTTATCAAGAAAACCACATACAGACAATAAATGATAAATAATACATTTGCACAACGTGTCTGCAAGGCTATTTTGAAATAAGACACAAAAAAACAAACGGAGACATAAATGCACCTGATACTGAAGTATTTTATTGTCCATGCTATATTCAACTGAAAGCTTATGTTTTTATAGACAGAGGCACATCCTTAAACCAGCAATACTTATATCTATGTTTCTGTGAGGACGGTGGGTGGAGGTGTGACATCGTTTACGTGTAACAAAAAAATGTCAGATTCGAACCTGAGGACTGCGAAAAAATTTACCATACATAGTACTTATGTAATCGTTAGTATTTTGGAAGACTTGGATGAGACTTGTGAGTGTGCATGCGTTTAACTGTTTCTCGTTTGATCTGTTAGGTTAATTATACAAACTGGTCAACAAATGAACCGAATAACCAGAACGAGGAAGACTGTGTCACTGTCAGACGGGATGGACGGTGGAATGACTCACCGTGTGATCAAGCTCTACAGTTCATCTGTTCCAGAGATACGATCAGAGGTAAGGACATTCACTACGCCTCGGCCTTTTTAAATCAGTTCGGCAAGGTCAAATCAAAGGGCATTACTAACACCCCTCGGGGGCTTCGGGGGCTGGCCTAAGACACGGAATGCGGAACAGCGGCTAAAATAAAAATTTAACAAATCGCACATTTCGAAATACGTTTAAACCTATAAATTGTGTCATGAAACATTCACCCAGATAAAAGTTATGACACTTTTTATGTCTTTTTTCCGGTCCGTTCTGTAAATTAGGCCCCTTTTCCCCGTTTCATGTTCCGTTCCGTTCAGGGTTTTAGGTCATCCCTTGAAGACGCCCCAGGAGGTGTGAGTGAGGCCTTTTTTGACTTTTCCGAACTGATTTTAAAAGGTCAAAGCGTAGTGAATGAGGTAAGGAGAACCTGAGGACCGGAACAGGCGAGGAGCAAACACTCGTCTCTCTCCCAGATTCGATCCCAGGCGTAGTTGAGGGAATAGGTTGTATCATTAGTGGTCCGTACATGGTATTTTCCGGTTGTCACTGCTATATGTACACTCCATGTTAAATAATTAATGATTACAAATTACCCTACCAAAATATGACATATAATCACCAAAAAACAGGTTAATGGCAGATCACGATAAAGATTAGACTAGAAATCAGGTCAGGCGTATCATAGTTTTTTTTTTATGGCTACATTGTTATACATGAAACAGGTACTGCCACCTGCCGGTAAATTATATAACTAATGAATTGTTCTTCGACCGTCGCCAGCACAGAAGTCTATGAAGGAATAGCATTGTGCTGGAAACTATTATTGCCCTGCAGTTTTGCCTTGTATCTTATCTGTAGGAGAACCAGTCATAGAGAGGGAGAGAGAGAGAGAGAAAGAGAGAGAGAGAGAGAGATAGACAGAGACAGAGAGAGAGAGAGGGGGGGGGTGGCTTGAGGAGGAGAAATGGAACATTCATATACAGAAGAGTGGGTTCAATGCCGGTCAGACTGGATTAAAAATGAGTTTTTTGTGGCCGGTGGTTTGATCACCGGCAGATGGAAGGATTCTGTGTATTCATGTTCAATTACTCTTTACCATGAACTAGCTATTGGCAACTCATATCTTTCTTTACTCTCTCTCTCTCTTTCCTCTACTCTCTCTATCTTTATATATATATATATATATATATATATATATATATATATATATATATATATATTTATATATATATATATATATACATATATATAAATATAATAAGTCCAGTTTCATGCTCAAAGTGTGTATACAGTTAAATTTTTCATATAAATACAATGTCATGAAATGGTCAAAAGTTGCCTTTTTTAATCAGAAGTTAGTTCAGCTTACCAGACCTAAGGCGCCCCGACTATAAGTGTATGTCAATTCTGGCCTTGGTCTTAGTAGACAAACTTCATTGTATCACAAAGGAAAAGAACCATAAAAACGAAAAAAATATTTAAAATGTCAAAATATTGAACAAAAGTGAGCATGGTATTGTGCAACCAACCCCAATTCTGAAACCCGTAACAACCCGCTCTCATTTGTTCCGTGCACAATGCGATATCGCGGTCTCAAAGATCTAATTACAACTCTCTTTCCATTGCCAACCCTCTCATAGAATCCCCGAAAACCTAGAAAAAGCAGCGGTTAATCCAAAGGAGATGTGGAACAACAGAGGCGTATACGCACAGCGAGATTAGTGTAACCCAAGTTACCTCCCGAACATAACTGACTGCTGTTTAGTTTTTTAACCTCCAATCCCCCATGCACACACCAAACACAAAATGTAAGCGAAATCGGTTAAAAAATGTGTCTCCTGCCGGAACTATAATAATAAACAAAGACCTGACACATGTTCTAAGGACGGACATGTTTTTCTTTCTGAAGGCAACATGTCGTGTAACGGTGATGAACACAGGCTTGATGATTGCTCTCACGGGGCGTGGGAGTTCGGTACCTGCGGTGCCTCGGAGATCGTCAAGCTCACGTGCGCCTATTCCCATAGAGAGGTAGGTATAAACGATATAAGGTGACATAATGTTCATCTATAGTTCTGTTATCGTTTTCTTTGAGAATATTCGTACTTAAATAAGGACAATAAATTATATATTCGTCACTTTGTTAATCTTTGATTGACTACATCAATTTAAGGTAATAACTTTCGCCCATAAGGAAAGCAATATTGCTACTACATAACTTTAACTACCACTATTACCACTGCTACTACTGCTAATAGTGATAATAATAATAAACCTAACGAAAAAGGGGTTCTCCGTACTGACCAAAAGGTACTTCACAGTGGCCTAATTTGTAAAAAAAAGACCTGTTATTTCCAGAACCTTTAACACATGCTTCCTGGACGACCCTGAGCAGGTTTTTGTGTAAATTGTGGGATGGTGTCAACAATCTTTTAACAGACACTGGAGAAATTTCATGCGAATATTTAGAGATGTTTGAACATCTATGATTGTTCTTTGTATACAAAGATACGGGTCTCCCTAACTCCTCTGCGTATTAGCACATCTTCATCGGGACTAGCAATGTGACGTCACAATAGTGGTATACATATAGGGATATGTGCAGTGGGCTCGGAGTGGAGCTTATCTCAGTCCCACATCAAACCCCAATAGTACGGTCTCCTGTGGGAAAGCCACGTGTGGATCATACAGGTCATCGTGTTTTCCTCCCTTTTAAATAAAAAAATTGGTTCTTTTATAAATGAGTTGACGTGACTGAGTGTATAGGATTATGAGATGTGGGTAATTGCAGTTTCTCGCCTTGTCATGAAGTGGGTTTATCTCTACAGTTAACATGAGGTATTTTTTCCATCTCTTCATCTTGTCTTTAGTACCCGTTGGCGGGGTCTAAGTCCCTGCTGGCCGTCCGCCGGGGGTATTTACAGATTTGGCACGAGAACCGCTGGCTGTACGTGTGTGACGGTAACTTCAGTGTCAGTAACAGCGAGGTGGCCTGTCGACAGCTCAGTAAAATCCCTCACCACGTCTATAGATACTCACTCAATGAAGGTAAGGTCAATGGCAAAAAAATAATATAATGTTCTGTAAAGTTTGGGTAAACAAATATGGAGCAAGTGGGCAATATTTGCCTCTGCCAGGAGGTTATGTTTTCATCCCCGTTCGTGTGTGTGTTTCTATGTGCGTGTGTGTTCTCAACATAACTTACGCAATCTTGAATGGAATATCACCACAGGTTTAAAGCATTTCCTGACTGGGCAATTGGAGAGTCGAATAGATTCGAATCCAGCTGCGTCATATTCACAAAACTACAGTCTCTTATGCGGGGATTGTAAAGATAGGCAACATAATACTGTAATATGTTTTATGTGACATATTTATGAATACTTTCTTTGCATTATTAAACCTTTGAAAGTGTTTCGGCAAAAGAACAGATAAGCAACAATGCTACCAACTAAATGCTTGTCTAATAGAGGGGCGAATGCCGTTTCTGCATTCAAGTATCAGCGGTATCGTTGATGCGAAAACCTCATCAATGATTTCTGTATAGTTGTGTTGAGGATGGGGATATGCTGTAAGGATGCGGTTAGAGGCCCAAGAGAATACGGGTGTAGTGTAAACACGGCTTTGATCCAAGTCAAGTAAAGAGGAATGTAGCAGGGATCATGTTACCATTAAAACGCAGCGGGGCGTGGGCTGTGTCTGCTCATTAGCCAAGTTGCATAGGTATTTGCGTTTACTAATAAACCGCTCATAATAAAACGTGATTATATGTACCGATAGCCCTAACTCAGTGCCAGCTCTTTTCACTAAAAGTAGGCTTACTTTAGTTAAATAATTTGCCGCTAGGTGGCAATACTTGTTCTAAGCAAAGAAAGTTTGATGGCTCTTTCAGTGGAAGGAACTATGTTTTAACCATTGCAACGACTGGGTCATCATAAGTTGCATGTGCATGAGGCGGCCTGGTGTCGGTTCCCTTGTGTTTAATTTCACGGAAATTCACATGTTTACTATAACATTTGGTCATATAATTAAGACCATGTTCAGATGATCAAAACCAAGCTCCCTATCATTAAATTTATTTAAATATGTACCCAGAATGAAAATAAGAAAGAAAGGTGTTAGAAGTAAACGGAATTTTTGATTGATTTAATTATCACATTTGTTCATATAAATAATGTTCTATCCTTCTAACAGATAGCAGTGCAGTTCTGACGGAGTATAAGTCAGGATGCCAAGGCGGACTTACAAATGAACAAGTTTGCCGTTCTGAGGGAAACGACCTGTTCCTATGTTCTAATTCGTCAACCCAGGTCACGTGCCACCCGGTTCGTTGAGTATAATTTCTTTTATTTTCCTCCACTTTTTTTTTTATATTTTATCTTAGCCAGTCAGCAGAATCACCAACATGATTCGCACTTTTTGTTTTTTTAAATTGACCACCCATGGAATGTAAATCGACAATTTTTGCCGTCAAGCGGCCGTTTCGTAAATTTCAATAGATTTAATGTGTCAATTGTAATATGTTCAGCATTTTACAATCGTGAATTGTAAACACTGGATATATCATTACAAAATGCATCTCCTTTGGGATTCTTGCTAAATATACATCATATACATTTTCCATAAATATTAGTATATAGAAAATAATGGTTTCAGTGAGCTTAAGAAACGGAAAACGGTAATTTTTCAAAGGCTTATGAGTGTTGCCTTTTATGGACATTTTGTGTGACTGAGAATTAATTGCGGTAATAGCGTTGTTGTAACATGTTGATATTCTGTTGCATGACATTACCTTTAACGGTGAAGACCAGGACATGCGTGACCAATCATTACTTGGCAGACTGTACACAGACCTGCGGTAAATGTAAGAGCGGGAAGTGTTCACCAGAAGATGGATCGTGCGGCGACGAGGGGTGTTCTCCGGGGTACAGAGGACCGGCATGTGACCAAGGTCAGCAATGTAGACTTGTACCCCGCGCTAACATGTTCGCTGCTCTGAAGGAGCCATTCTGATAAGCTGTACTGAGGGCATCGGGTATTTGGGTGATAGTCTACGTCAATGTAGCGTAGGCTAGATGTATATACCTGATTCGATAGCTTGCTCAAAATTAATTTTACGTCCCTTTGTCATATACATGTATTATCAAACCATATGATACCTATGTAAAGAAACATTTGTTGTATTCTTCTAATTAAACAATGTTGAAACATGATATAAAGGCCAAATGTTTTGTTTTATGTATCCTTATCCCTATAATTAATTATATATGATGCCTATCAAATATAGCTAGTTAAAGTATTAAACATAAGTTTAATATTTATGTGTGTAGTCTTTTTATGCCGCCTTCTAGAACAGGTCATATATATATATATATATATATATATATATATATATATATATATATATATATATATATATCTTTTGTTCTCGTGGGTCTTAACTTCAAGGGAAACTATCGTGAATAAAATCCTGATTATGACCCACGACCATCATAAATATATTGCAGCTTCATTGAAATTTTGGTCATTATATATGTCTGTAGCGTCGCTAGGCAACAGGTCATTCATGTATGTTCTCCGCTAATAAAAGAAATGCATACATACATAAGAAACAGGTGCGGTTATTCAGAAAATATGTCCGTAAGGAAATTTAATTTCTATGGTTCAGTCTCTCCGAGGGTCTTGCCATGTTTTTAAACAATTTAAAGTTTTAGCTGCCATGTTAAATAATAGAGTAATGGCTATTGTGTGTATAGCATGCGGGATGGAGGAAAAATGGTAATAAAGTTCAGAAGGGTAATCTGAAATCGTCACTTGAAGTGCCCCTGTTATCTCTAAAAACAACACAAATATTACTTTCACCAGTGAATATAATTATATTCTTTGCAGCCAAATATTTATAAAACATTAAACGTCTGAATAATTTGGGACTGAATACGGATGAAACCAGTGTTACAATCGCCATACCTGAGAGAGATCGGGTGCAAGTCCCGATTCCGTGTGTCAAAATTCACACTCAACTTTCTGCCCTCTTAAACTGTTATAGATTTTCTACTAAGAAAAGTTTTACTGACTGTATTGGCACGAGAAAAAAAAATGAAAAGGTTAAAAAAAATAATAAATCATTTTTTTTAGTATATGTTTTTTTCATCATTTTTAGTTTGCCAGAAGGGATACTGGGGGCTGAATTGCTCTAAGAAGTGTGGATACTGCCTGGCTGACCCTTGTTATATTTCGAAGTCAGTCCTATCTAACTCTACCCACGGCAGCCTCAATAGTTCAACCCCAGTCAACTCAACAAACTCATGCGTGAACGGTACATGTGACGTGGCTGGTAGCGACGACGAGCACGAGTGTAACCATGTCAACGGAAAATGCCTTGTTACCGTGTGCAAAGACGGTTACAAGGGCGACAACTGTGATCAAAGTAAGTATTAGTGTAAATGTCTAACTTGATATTTAAATGGTTAAGAAATTGGGGCAAGAAATATAACAGAGGATGCAACGGCAAAGACCCGGATAGAGAGATTCAACAAGAATGCTTTAATTATCTGGCGGAGGTGCGTGCTGTGTTGACAACCAGTCTATTTTTTTATTATATATTCCATGCAGAATGCAATGCCGGAACGTGGGGACCCGGATGTAAACACGCATGTGGAGAGTGTAACGGCACCACGTGTGACCCGATCAACGGAACATGCCCCTCTGGAGAGTGTCAAGATGGCTACCAGGGCGAACGATGCGAAATATGTAAGTACATTACGAAATTCTACATTAATTAGATAAAAAGAAACCTATAACATATGTGGAACGCACTTATATTTGAGGACATGACTTAGCACCGGGGGTGGTACATCAAGGGTAAATAAATACCTGAGGCTTATATATATATATATATATATATATATATATATATATATATATATATATATATATATATATATATATATTCATAAGTATTAATGACGAAAAACCAACTATTTTTTTTATAAAATTATTTATTTTACATGAATAGTACAAATAGTTATTAGACTAATAAAGGCACTCTCCATGGCTTTGATAATGGCGTTCGGTAGTCTGTACGGGAGGAGGAAACCGGAGAACCCGGGGAAAACCCACTACATTCCACTCTCATGGCAACACCTGGCATCGAACCCGAGTCGCCAGCTGGGAGAGTCAAGCGTTTTACCCCTCGACTGTACAGGCCCCCATATATTTTGTACTGTTAGTATAGTTCGTAGGCAGAACCGACCTCTAGATCGACATATACTTATTTCAATATGACTTCCAAATAAAATTTACACAAACACATTTCATCCGGCAACGGAATGAAAAGGAACGGCCTTTGCAAAACAAAATTAAAAGGACTTTCGCAAAAAGCAGAAGGATTTTTAGCTTTGCAAATGTTTCATGTTAGGTGAGAACAGTCTACTGCAATACTTTTGTTACAGCATTATTTTTAATATCTTATTTTGTTAAACAACTTATGATGCCTGATAGCAATGAATTGACGTATGATTTATCACCAGTTTTCATTTGTTCTCATCCAACAGCATGTCCCGCTCCCACGTGGGAACCTAACTGTACAAAGACGTGTGGTAACTGCATCGACGGCGGATGTGACGTCACCACAGGCGAGTGTCGCCTTGGAGTGTGCAAGGAAGGTTACAGCGGGGATAAATGCACTCAGGGTAAACTAGTTTAAAATATACATCAACATGATCCTTAAAACCAATAGTTTGTATGTTTTTTTTTTCTTCATTGTTGGAATTTCGGGTTTACGTTCAAATTTTCGGTTCGCATTTTCCCTTTTTCTTTCCCGATATAAACGTTATTGGGATAATTGAAAAGTACTGGGTCACGGGAATTGAAACTCAGGTAAACTTCCCTCGTCTTATGTGTTAAAAGAAAATGTCCTAATGTTTCTTCATTTTTTTTTCTCCATGACTTACAGTGAAACAGTAATTTCTCCTCTCTTACATATAACATGGCTAGATATAAAGTAAGAAATGAAAGCGTAATTATATGTAGACTTTAGATGGAAGTGTTAATGTTTCGGCCTTTTTCAGTCTGTTCAGTTGGATATTGGGGCATGAACTGTCTCAGTAAGTGCGGACACTGCGCCAACGGACCCTGCAATGTTAAGGACGGCAAGTGTCCAGGCGGGATTTGCAAGGGCGGATACGAGGGCGACCTCTGTCGTAAAAGTAAGGAAACAAACTAATTTTAGGGGTCATTCCATGTGCGCGTATAAGCGTGAAAAAACTCTCACATGATTTTGTAACTTCGGTGATTATTTGGGCCCGTCATCGTAAATGCTTAATCATGTGTGTATATGCATGAAAATCGCCACAGGAGCGATTTTCACGCATAGGGGCGCCTGCGTTATATTTCGGGGATTCATAGTAAAATGACACATTTCACCATCTTTTTTGTTGAAGTCCTGCTCGATCCGCTGTACATATACATTATACATTTACGCTTATACGCGCACAAGGAAACTTACCTTTTTTCTGATTTTGGACACAACGGGAATTTTTTGTTGACCAAAAGAATGCTTAGCAGTAACCGCATATTTTTTTTTTTTGACGTAAAAGCCTTCTTTTACTCTGTCCATCTGCAAAAAAAGGTAAAAAAAAAACTCTATTTCCGTTAAGTATTGACTAAGCCATGCATGTTTTGTGTACAGAACATACGGGTGCTTATCCGTCTCCATCCTCACTGCTGAACACACCTCCTAAGGGATACTCGTTTGTCAAAAAAGGAACTTTTGTAAATGCATTTTTTTTAAGTAGGTCAAAATTAATTCAGATATACCTTATACCGTAACTTTTCAGAGGACAAAAAAAAATCTTATGAAATGCAATGAAAATCACCTTGAAAGAAATGCACTCATTTATAAATTAAACTGTATTTTTTTTACCGGCAGGAATCGGAGTTACCAGCGGCTGCAGCGACGACTGCCCAGAATGCCCCGCGTCCTGTAACCAAGACGGTGGCGACCTCTTGCGACAGACGGGAGGTGATAATGTGACGAGCGAGGCGGCGTGTCAGGACCCCGAGTGGCTGTACCCCGCCATGTACGCATCTGTGCCCCTCGCTATACTCACATGGGCAGCAGTGGTTATACAGTGCATGTATCATAAGTTTATGTAAGTACAACTGTTGTATCCATTTTTGTGGCTGAAACTGTTATATCCCTGATAGGCTTTGCCAGAAGCCGACTTTTATGGCGAGACTTTAATCCATAAAATAAATATTTAAAACATCTTTGATTTGAAGAAAACAAAGCCATACACGTCCCATAACCCTATGTCTCAAAATAATGTACCGTCCTGTAAGTGAGAGTACCGTTTTCATAAGTCCTTTGGCCTGTCCATAGATAGCGCTCGATACCACAACTTTGATGAATAATATTACAAAATTATATTGACCCGTTGGTGCAGCCCTCGCTCAGGCGTGTTTGCGTTCAGTATACAATTCTTATTCTTTCGATAGAGATTTTCGTTTTCAGATGAATAATGTACATGGATAATCCTTATAATGTAATTAAGATGTATATTTCATTAACCAGAAAGCCCAGGAAGATGACGTCGCCTGAGAAGTGACACACTGCCTGCGGTGCCAAAGGAGACCAAAAAAGAGTCAGGACAAATATGATGTCATTACAAAGTTAAACCATGATATGTGACTTTCATTTATTCTGACATATCAGTGTACTGTAGACAGAACTTGTATGGTATATAATACACAAACAAAAACTCTTAATACGATGGTATTAAAGGTGACCTTAAAGTTATCGTGTTAATTTAACGGACATATATATTAAAGCATAAACACATACATATTTATATTATATAAAATAATATTTGTGATTTTCTTTTGTGATTTATAATCAAATTTTCGGGAATGTAAAACTTTTGTATCAAGAGCCTTTAAGAGATATAATAAAGTTGATACTTTGAAAATGTGTTACTCCGGTTTCTTTGATAGATTCTTGATAGTGTGGGAAAACGATTGATAGTCAGGGAAAGTTTGAATGATAAACAGGCCTGCCTTCGTGTCAATTTCTCTGTGTGTATGTGTGTGTTATAAGTCCTGACGTGGCTTAGACAATGTCTTCAATGTTATGTATTACATGTCGCATCCCGTGTACCTTTAAATGCTCATTCAAAAAGAGGGATTTCTTATTTCATGCAATATTACACTCAAAATATTAAAGCGGGTGTTCACAGCTCTTTTTTGTCCGATTCACCGTCCACTTTATATATAAATATATATATTCACTAAAAGCGATTGGCGATTGAGAGCATGTCTATATAAGCTGTAGATGCAAGGAGGGTTCCAAGGCCATACGTGGAAATATAAATACTCTCCCACCCACGTGACCAACAGTCGGCAAAGCGGGCTATGTTATCCGATCTTTGAAGTATACGCGTTCTTGTTTATATTTAGTGCAAATTAGGTCGGCCATCTAAAAGAGTACAGTGTACAGGTTGATCTATTGCTAGATCCGCGAATAAGCAATTGTTATGGTTATATTTTAACTATGCAGTATTTTTTATTTCCCAAAGCAGCCTGTAGTTTCCAGCTAAATTATACATTATTCCTAAGGAATTATTGTTCATAGCGATTAGTCACTTAACTCACCTTTGTATTGATTCAACCAGCGAAATGTATTATCTCATGCCTATTTTGCTAATGTTTAATTTATTAGGTATAATTATGAGTGGCATAAATATATATATATATATATATATATATATATATATATATATGTTCATTTATATGCTCTTTATCGGACACAGGATCAAAGGAGTCTGACAGACATACTTTATACTGATGAATTTGTTAAATATCCCTTGTTGACAAATAGTATCCGCAGTAACGACAAAAGAATATTAAAGATATTTTATTTAATCTTTAAGTATATGAATTTTAAATACATCTGCTGATTGGTAGTCTTTTCCCTTAACAGTAATGTCGTAAATAAGGGCACCCAACATATCACATGTGCTTGTACAGTACGATACAGACAAACCGGTGGGTGCCTGTTTTGGTTAGCGGTCGAAAGATGGCGCCGGGTTTTGATAACCACAAGGTATGGGCGTGAAACCACTGTCTGTCATCTCTATGTGATCTGTCATACCATTAACGACAACGGGTACAAAAGGGCTTGCCCTTAGGCATCGGATTCGATATATCCAAACTACTGATAAAAACCCGATAACACTTGTCCACAACTTTATATTTCGCTCGTTGGTATGTATAAACATTAACAAAAGCCAGAATAAAGCAATGTAGGTTTAAGGAAATATAGTGAACACGTGATTGAACAACGATAGATTGACACACGTTTGTAGTTATAGGAATGTGTATTTACACAGGTTTGCAATATAACAGTACGTGTACACATTGTCCCTGGTCGACTGACCCTTGCTCAAACAACATATTTGTACATGCATTATATTCTACCAGACCGTTCTGTATTCACGGCTGTGTTGGTGCAGGTCAAAGCGACATGCCATAAAATACCCAAACAAATGTATAGCAAATTTTCACGGTGCCCTACTTTTTTTCTGCTTATTTTACCAAGACCTATGTTTCTTACCTTTTATTGTTTTGTTTTACTTCGTGACTCATAATATACCCTTAATTTGGTTATGCAACTTGCGATTTCCACTGTTTCGTCTGTACGTAAATTGACAGACACCAATATTTATTTATTTTTGCATGGTCAGGGTTTATTGGAGTTACTGTTACCCTGGAGGAAACACTATGGGG
The DNA here is from genome assembly GCA_026874595.1 of Sipunculus nudus. NCBI lineage: Eukaryota > Metazoa > Annelida > Sipuncula > Golfingiida > Sipunculidae > Sipunculus > Sipunculus nudus. The sequence continues at coordinate 57,791,963 of CM049322.1, read as the reverse complement.
ACGGTATGAAGATGGGAATGTGTCTATTGCTAGCTGTTCAGAAGCGGATCCCGAGGATCCCCCCCCCCCTCTTTTTTTGGTCAGCCATCGCACACTTTCCTTAAACGTTCCAGACCATTTTTTTTGGTACCTGGTCCCTTTTTCCGGACCTGGGCACCTTTTCTTTAGAATTCATTATGTCCTCCTTGTTGGGCCCCTCATTTTCCTGAATCCTGGATCCGCCCCTCAGATTGATTGCCATTAAACCCGTTTATTCAAAGCCAGATGAAAGTTCTGGGGATGCAGGTTCAATATGTCATGAATTATTCTGGCACTGTTATTGTGTTATTATAGGAAAACTGTTATGAACAATTTGGAATACCAAACCCTCATTACAACATTGACAAAAAGGATTAACGTTAAATGGCATGTTGACCTATTTCCACATTCATAATAATAACCTTTTTATAAATGCCTGTTGCCCACCCCACCATGTGACGGGATCCACCTCTGCCGCGTGTATGAGAGTGTCTTTATGTAGGGACTTTAAAACAGAGGATATTACTTGATCTCTAGATCCATATTTTTTTCTCCCGGTGTAAGAATAATGTATTTTCTTTAAGGTTTTTACTTGTTTGATTTTTTTCAGTTTGCAAAACAAAAAGCCCTGACAGAACTGTGGATCAAGTAATAACTCATGAGGCGTGTGTTGACTTTTTTATCACTGTGGCGTGTGGTGACTGCTGTTTATCACTGTGGCGTGTGGTGACTGTTGTTTATCACTGTGGCGTGTGGTGACTGCTGTTTATCACTCTGGCGTGTGGTGACTGTTGTTTATCACTGTGGCGTGTGGTGACTGTTGTTTATCACTGTGGCGTGTGGTGACTGTTGTTTACAACTGTGGCGTGTGGTGCCTGTTGTTTATCACTGTGGCGTTAGGTGACTGTTGTTTATCACTGTGACGTGTGGTGACTGTTGTTTATCACTGTGGCGTGTGGTGACTGTTGTTTATCACTGTGGCGTGTGGAGACTGTTGTTTACCACTGTGGCGTGTGGTGACTGTTGTTTATCACTGTGGCGTGTGGTGACTGTTGTTTATCACTGTGGCGTGTGGTGACTGTTGTTTATCACTGTGGCGTGTGGTGACTGTTTTTTATCACTGTGGCGTGTGGTGGCTGTTGTTTATCACTGTGGCGTGTGGTGACAGTTGTTTATTACTGTTGCGTGTGGTGACTGTTTTTTTATCACTGTGGCGTATGGTGACTGTTGTTTATCACTGTGACGTGTGGTGACTGTTGTTTATCACCGTGGCGTGTTGTGACTCTTGTTTATCACTGTGGCGTGTGGTTACTGTTGTTTATCACTGTGGCGTGTGGTGAGTATTGTTGATCACCGTGGCGTGTGGTGACTCTTGTTTATCACTGTGGCGTGTGGTGACTGTTGTTTATCACTGTGGCGTGTAATGACTCTTGTTTATCACTGTGGCGTGTGGTGGCTGTTGTTTATAACTGTGGCGTGTGGTGACTGTTGTTTATCACCGTGGCGTGTGGTGACTGTTGTTTATCACTGTGGCGTGTGGTGACTGTTGTTTATCACCGTGGCGTGTGGTGACTGTTGTTTATCACTGTGGCGTGTGGTTACTGTTGTTTATCACTGTGGCGTGTGGTGACTGTTGTTATCACTGTGGCGTGGTTACTGTTGTTTATCACTGTGGCGTGTGGTGAGTCTTGTTGATCACTGTGGCGTGTGGTGACTCTTGTTTATCACTGTGGCGTGTGGTGACTCTTGTTTATCACTGTGGCGTGTGGTGACTCTTGTTTATCACTGTGGCGTGTGGTGGCTGTTGTTTATCGCTGTGGCGTGTGGTGACTGTTGTTTACAGATCACGTGTCCGAGGATAAATCACAGCAGGCACTTGAATAACATTAGGACATCAAGTTACATCAGTCCTGACGGGAATGTGATAATCGTGTCAAAAAATAACAAATGCAATTACACATTTAAAAGCGAATGTCAGAAAAATAAACGACTGTAACAACCGTATAACTCAAAACCATATAGGTTAAAAGTGAACAAAAAAACTCCCACCCTCTCTATATCATTCATGATTTAAGTCAAAGTTCCCAGATGCCGCCGCCAGAAGGGTAGCGTTCAGTCCCGTTCGTGTGTGTGTGTGGGCTCCCAAAATAACAGAAATCCACGAAATTTTCTGAGCACCTCGGGAATTGAATTTGCCAATGAAGAACCGAATTTAAAATGGTGTTGATCCGATAATGATCTGGACCGAGGAATGACTTCTAGTAATAATCACAAATGTGTCGTCACATATGCCCGATTGAATATGGGAAAAGGGGCCGAAAAACTGCCCACTTTATAGAGGTGCCCACTATATGGAGGTAATAGTTGCCACATTTAGTGCTGCTATTTTCTTTGAAATATTACTGTAGTTACTCCTGTTTTAAGAGTATTTCTTTAACTTGATGCATGTACTTTTTCCCTGTTTATAACCATAAGGGTTAATTTAACATTTTTTTAATTGTTAACATATACATGTATATTCATATATTTATATGTTTGTGTGAGGCTAGATGTGTATGTCTGTTATAACATATATTGATTGACATATCCTGCAAGCATTAATCCTGTTATTAATTTTATTTTTTTTTATATTTTGAAAAGTTACCAGACGTATCTTTAGATATACCATAGCGCTCTACAAACTTTCTCCAAGATAAGTCATGCACTCTCAGAATCTTTGAACAGGAACACATTTAGGGCTATTCTAAACCTTTATATTTAGTTTGGGGTTGACATTTTATAATTAGACAGTAACAGTGAATTATGCCACAGAATGCATGCGAATGACCAGTGCTTGGTGTTGATCAATAATTGCATCTGCTGAGTAAACATTGCACTGGGCCAGGGGGACCTTACCCTATTATCTTATCTCAGAGTACCAAAAAATTGGGTGAATGAGCAGGGCGTCCACTCATGGTATTAACTATAACAGTTTCTTTGCCGACATAAAGAAGTCTAGTGACATTCAGATCAAAGTTTGATTATCAGTCCAATATGAGTGGTGCATCCACTGCTGGCTATAAACCAACACCAGACAAGGTTGGCCAAAAGCCGGCTTTTACTCATATTGTCCCGGCCGGTGGCTATAGCCGGCTTTGGCCGGCTAATACTGGCTGTTACTGGTCAATACCGGTTAATGTACTGGTCATCTGACAAATCATTTATACAATATTCTTTATTACTCAGGCTTTTAAGTAGTTGCAGTGATATGCTGGTCATCTGACAAACCATTCATAATGTACACTTTTTAAAATGGGCTTTAAAGTAGTGGCCGTAATATAAGTTAACTGACACAAAGCCTAACTCTGGACTAGTGCAGTGAACCATGTGGTTACTAGATGGACAGGTGGAAGCGAGACAGTTATGTGACCAAACTTAATTAGTATTCATATGATCTTGAGCATAAAACTGGATCCACTGTATGGCTCCCTGATAATCATTGTTTTTTTTACAATACTGACTTGCATCATTAAACTTAAAGGATGTTTAGTTGTTAACCCAGAGGCTATGGGGATGGAGATTCAAAATCAGAGTCAGTTTTGAGTCAATTTCAGTCTTGCCTTGACTTAAACTCCATGATAGCTTATGATTGCTGTATGTATGGACTTAACTTTTGATTATCTAAGCCTTTCTGGTACAAAGCTTTTATGTTGGGCCTTGGTGTGGGACATGAACTGTGACATTTAGTGATAGGCCGCCAAGTTGTTGGCCTGCTATCAGGCACAGAGAGATTATTATAAGACTGGCTTAGTGAAGCACCTTATTTTTCACATTTATCATTGAACTTTTGTCATTTGACAAGTCAAATGTTTGTACCAACTGTAAATCTTTACAGTTAAAAGCATGCATATTACTGCTCTAAGTTCACCTTGGTTCCCCCTGCAGTATCATTACAACTTTGTTAAATTGGTATATTTGTCTTATTTGTGTCATAATTCCTGACCTTGTGTAATTTTAAATTATTTACTTTAGTATTTCCTGGCACATTGTACAATGAACAAGCTTGGTTAACAATAAAAACATTTAAATATAATCCTGTTGTTGTTTTGGGCATTTTTTATTCAACTGAGGAGTTTAAGCAAGTAATACCCAGTATTGGCCACTTGTGAAGTATTGACCGGGCCGGCTAAAGCCGGGGGTGGCTCTTACCGGTCAACCCTGTCACCAGAACAGCCATTCCCGGCTGAGGTCTGACCGGAGCATGTGCAGACAGATCAAAGTAATCTAATTAGTATGCATTTATCCCATGCCCAGCCTTGAGTCAAGAATTCTTTTATTATAATTATGAAATCGGCCAGTAATATACCTCTGTTCATTTGTTTGGTCATTATCGTTAATAGTTACAATATACTTATTTAATAATTAACTGTTATTTTGATTACTAATAATTACAAATTCATAATGAATAAAGCTCCGAAAGTTTGAATAGGAAGCATTTCAGCTGGGAAATTTAATGAAGTGCCCACAATATAGAGGTGTCCACATTAGTTAAACAAAAAAAAGAGAAAAATATATGGGACTGCCCAATGGTGCCCAACTTATAGAGGTGCCCACTTTATGGAGGTGCCCACTAAGAGAGGTTCGGCTGTACTGTACTTTTATTTGAGAGTTTAGTCCTCTGATGCACTTTTGTTCTTTTTATGGGTGCTGTAAATAAGGTCTTTAAACAGCTAAACTGTGTCATATATCGGATGCTGTCATAGAGTGTTAGAACCACGGTGTACAACTCACTCCTGTACAAACTGCAGATAAGGAATCTTAAATAAACATAAACGTGTCATGCGGCTCAGCAGCCGTGGAGTTTCATTTGGGATTATTGCCAAAGGGAATGTTGACCTAAAAGAATTTCCCTTGTAAATTCCCAGCATCATCGGTAACTTTTCAAGAGTAATACTGCAATACCCTTAGTGATTGGTCATATGACTATTGCTCATCTTTTTTCAACCATCTAAAACCACGCATCCGAACGAGCGTGAAGGATGACGAGTTTGCTGTAGACACCGGGGCCATGCAGTCAACCTGCCTAAACGAGGTGAGTATTCTTATTGATCATATTTTGACGACCCGTACAAGCTTACAACGCTGTGATGTACATGTGTCAGAGTAAATAGTCGGCCCTTTAACAGAGATCGATATATATATATATATATATATATATATATATATATATATATATATATAGATGTAGCGAATGTTAAGTCGGGAGAACAGCCGGCTTGTCTCCCCTGTGTAATATTTCTCCTCTTTTCCTTCACTATGGCATTGTTAGCATTGTCGTCTTGGCGACACTGTCACCGGAAACCGTTTTAATCTGTCTCTCTGGTTGACTCCCCTGAATAGATATAATTTTTCAGATTAATCATTTAATATAGTTCTATATCATTAAAGTTTAGATTTATATTTAATAGAGGTCAGAATAAAGGCGATATCAATACAATTATTATATGTATAGATCCCCACCATCTCGGGATTTGCCGAAGATGTCCGTACTGAACGGCTATGTGGCATGAAACCTTCCCTGACCGGTTTTTGAGAAACCTAAAGCAACAATAGGACAGGTCGCATGGCATGGGTACTTGGGCGTGACGTGCCCCTACTGACGATCCCGTTAGGGACATCACGTCAGTCCAGCCTCATGTCATGCTTTCGACAACACGTCGATTCTGATCTTGTCCACTTTGTTGCAGGTAGGTAAAATTATTTTCAAAATGTTGTAGATAGATGCCAAAGTATACATTGAATGTCAATATAATATTCCCTAATTAATATTAAAATATTTTCTATCTGGGTGCTTTAATTATATATCCTTGTAAGATTATCGTTATTACTACGGGACCTCTGAACCTTCGACCTCGAGTTCTTTGTTTGCACTGGAAACCCTGTGAAATATTCCTGTAAATCTTTAAAGCGACCCACACCACAAGTCAATATGCCAAATTATTGCTGACCTCTAAAAGCATTTCCACGTGTCCAAATAATTTCCTCGTGTCTAGATAATCTCCACGTGTTCCGATAGAATTCCACGTGGTACTGAAAGAATGGCCAATAAACAATTATATCTGTACCGGTACATCTAACCTCCGTTATTTCCGTCTATCCATCATTTTCCCCCCACTCCTAAGGCATCAGCAATATTTAAAAATAAGCTTGAAAATGCATAGAATTGAGTGAACAGGATTTAAAACATAACAGAACTAATTGTAACACTCGTATTGAATAATTCTATAAAATCGTATTTTCTTTTATAAAATATAATGAGAAAATGGGTCTACGGCATAAATACGAAAGAGAAAATGGTTCTACAGCAACGGCCTTCTCTCAAACAAACGCAGACGTTATGACTATAACCGTGCTGCCGTCTATCGGTGGATGCTCGCACTAATTCGAGCTAACCCATAACACCCCCCCCCCCCCTTCTCTCTTTTATTTTTGACAACTTGAATTACCACGAAATGTTAGCGAAATGTATCAGAAATTCCTACAAACGTTCATAAACCTCGCATAAACGTATTTTAAACTTAAACCACTTAGCATTGTGGTAGAACTCACTGTGGGAATATGCCAAGTTACTTTCAGCCTTAAAAATCTGATCCTTTAAATAAAAGTACGATCCTATGCATTAAAAGTACCAAAACCACTGACCAATGACTGACTCCCAGTAACTTTCCACTTAATTATTGATTTTGAACCTCACCTTTGATAGCCCTGCTGCAAAATTCACGTTAAATTCATACACAACTTTCACCAAGCGTTCTGCGCCTGGCGATGTTGATGATTCGTCATCGGGAACCACCTGTTTGCGCGCGGCGGCCTCGTTGTTCTCGCCCGCTGTTCCCTTTATAAACCATTCCCCTTTCATAACACACATTAGTCCTTCTATTTATTATGTTACGATTATTATGTTACGAAGTAATGTTAATATGGGTGATCAACCAAAGATATCCCATACCTACAAGTAAATAAATATTTACCGAGGTAGATTTCTTGAATTTCCTAGGGGAGATAAACAACCATTATCCGTCCCTCCAAATATAGTGGGATACCCCCTTCGCTCTTCCATCATAGACTCCCAGAAAATAACCACCCCGAATGTTTTCACTAAGAAATTTACTACAATCATTGGTCATATTTATATTTTATCTTGTAATAGCATAATTACTTTGAATGATAACAATATAAAACATTATGTACTTAAGAATGATACTTAGCCTAGATGTTTCACATTTGTATACTTAATGTATGTTATTATAGATAGAAGATATAAACGAAGTGAAATCTTAGTGGTATTGTTTGTGTATAGTTGTACACAAACATAATGTGTATGAATAGTTAGATGTAAACAAATATAAAACTAGATGAGGGTTTGAGATAAAGATTGATAGATATGTACACACAAGATGTTAGATAGTATGAGACTAGTTGTTTAAAAGATATGTATAATAACATGGTTATAATAATAACATGGTTATAATAACATGCAGTGAAGATTTCAGGTAAACCTACCTTAATGAATATCTTGTGTACTTGTTGCAGATGCATACATTGCATTTGAGTATATTTATATACAGTTTAATAAGCAATCCAGTATTTGTAAACAATATGTTGAGTACCTTTATATACATTATAATGAGCAGTCCAATATTTGTAAACAATATGATCACGTGAGTCCAGCCTCATGTCATGCTTTCGACAACACGTCGATTCTGATCTTGTCCACTTTGTTGCAGAATAAACAGTCGTCAAGTGTCAGCTGCGTGTCGTTTACCATTTGTGTGTGTGCGAGTGGGCCTCGAACCAGACCCCGCCTTACCGCCCGCCCGCGACACTGGCGCAGCCTGCAGGATTCGATTTCGCAGCTGGACACTGATACTCCAGGTAGACTTCCGGTTGGACGCACTCTCATGAATGGGCCTCCAGTCCTTGGACCCCGGGCACCCATGTGGAGACGGCCTGCATGATTTGTCGTGGCCTGCATGAACTGCCGTTTCGTTTGCGGTTATTGTGTCCCACTGAACATGATAGTTTATCGACGTCACCCCTGTTTAAGTGACAGTTGTTTGCGTGGATGTTCCGTCACTGCAGAAGCCAGTACAAGGACATTCAATGCATAATAAAAACTTCTCCGGAGTTATTTATTTCTACGTGCACTGTTTAAGTGAATCGCGCCTCAGAATTTCTTAGTCAAAGAAAATTTGATGGACTTTACTTTTCGGTCATTCACTCTTGCGGTACTCTCATCTGGGTAACAGTGCCGGCCGTGTACCCAGGACACCAAAGAGAACTGTGGAGACTCTGAACGTTAATGTGAATCCAGCGTGATCCTCTACTTCGGTGACCAACCTGTGACATTTGATACAGATACATTTATTATTAGCACATGGGTCACCACTAGTTATTTGTTATTATGCAACTTTGATTACCCATTGTTGCATATCAAGTTTACTTATGATATTTAATATCTAATTAAAACTACTTATGATATTTAATATCTAATTGTTTTAATATCTGATAGTTTTGTTATGTAAACATTAATGTTCACTAATCCAGTTGCTTTTTAGATTCACGTACTCCTGTACAGAGGTAAGCTGACCTTGTATATTTTATACTAGGTTCGGTACTGGTATTTTATTTAATGATCACCTAGTAGGCTAGAAAATGGGATACTTCACATGAAGATAAGCTTAGCTTCACCTAGATAAATTATTAGATTTTAAGCGGTAGTGTTATTAGATTTTAAGCGGTAGTGTAACTTAGATTGTAGTGTAACTGACTGCATTGTAGTTGTTTACCTAACTAAACAGAACTTTGATCTCACCACTATGAAGTACCAAAACACCCTTGTGGTAGATAACTTACCAGTTGATGTGCAGCAAGCAGAACTCGGGGATCACTTTGGTAATGCGGGTGACGTGGAGCATGTGTTGCTGGTTCCTTCAGACTCTAGTCCGGACCAGGCTTTCATTGTCTTTGCCTCCTCATCCGCAGTTACCAAGGTTCTTAGTTCTCCCAGTTTTGGTGAATGGCAGACTCCATCGGGAGCTGTGTCACTAAAAGTAAAAGCTGCCACAACCGATCATGAGGACTGTATACGAGAATTGATCACTGAGGGGAAATCATCCTTGACAGATCCGCTAGATATTTTTCTAGATAGACTGTCCTCTGACAATCTTAACAGATTAAAGCATAAAATAGAGGATAGGATGGCTTATCAGAGGATCCCTTCTTCCCCAGAGGGCGCTGCCATGGGTCCTAACCTAGTGTATACAATGTCCCAGAAACCACGTTTACCCACATTTTCCGGTGACCCCCAAACAAAAGACACCCCTTTTCGCCAGTGGCGTTACCAAGTTGACTGTCTCTTAGATAACAGATGTTACCGCCACCAAGATATAGAGGAGGCAATTAGACTGTCCCTTAGAGGTTCAGCCGCGGAGGTTCTTCTTTACCTGGACCCATCTGCCCCTCTTACTGATTTGATCCACCACTTAGACCTCACGTTTGGAGAGGTGGTAGACATTAATATGATAAGAGAGCAGTATTATGGGGCCCAACAAGAAACTGGGGAGACCATCGTTAAATGGGGCTGTCGTATTCAAAAGCTTCTACACAGTTTAAAGCAACGGGGTGCAATCTCAGACCACGAGGCTCGTAGCAGTCTATGTTCCAGATTCTGGTATGGATTAAATGACCTCTATCAACCCGTGAAAGATGCCCTACGTCCCACGTTAAAATCGGGTACGTCCTTTGAAGTTCTTTTTTAGTGCAGCCCGGGAGCTCGAGGTTGAATATATGCCTATGATGACTCCATCAAAACCTTCCCCTGGGGGTGGTAACATTAGGAGACCCAATTTAAAACCCTCTCCAACTTTCCAACAACAGTCACTTAGTGATCTTTCTCAAATGGTCAATACAGTGTTACAAAAACTAGAAGGTATTGAATCTCGCCTAACGAAAGTCGAAACAACCCAAAACTATAGACATAGTAGACCAACCACTCCTGCCTATCGAAAGAGTAACACTACAGTTTCAGAACAAAATTCGAACCCACCTGAACCAGTCATGTTTTGCACCAGGTGTAAACGTAATAACCATTCTGTTCAAGACTGTAGAGCACGTCGTGACGTAACTGGTAAGCCTTTAAACTCCGGTCCACCTGCGCCAGTCAGTGGGAGGACGTAGGTCGGACACACAGGCCCACTAAACCCAAGGTTATACCTGTTGCTTTGACCGGGGATGTAGATTGTGTCTCGCTCATATCACAGGGGGTTCCATGTACCGGTTTACTAGACACTGGCTCTTCTGTTACCACAGTGGCTGAACATTTCTACAATCAGCATCTGTCTTCTTTACCAATCCAACAAATATCTGATGTCCTTAACATAGAGGTCGCAGGGGGAAATAATCTCGAATACCTTGGCATTGTTGAAATAAATTTAAATTTTCCAGGTGTATTGGATAAAATTTTTCCAACTCCCGTATTACTGGTAAAAGATACAACCTTTAATGCGTTGCACCCTTTTGTAATTGGACAGAATGTCCTAAAGCAGTGTGCTCGGATACTTCGCGGTGATGGGGGCCCTAGGTTCCTCCAGAAGAGTAAAATTCCCGATGCCTGGCGGTCAGCCTTAAAATGCTGTACTTTTGCGACTGCTAAATCTTCCTCGATAGGCCTCGTCACCTCCTTTAGGCAAATAACTATTCCACCAAATCAGTCTCTTACTGTACCAGGTAAAACCCGTGCTTGTACATACGGAAAGACGTTGATTGTAACAGAACCTTACGGTCCTCTTCCGGCGGGATTAGCAGTAGACCCTCTATTGATGGAGGTAAACTTGCAAAATCGTTCAGAGAAACGATTCGATATAAGAATGTCTAATCTTACAAATGATATTGTTACTATTCCAGCGAAAACAACCATCTGTTCGTTGCAATTGGCCTCTGTTGTTCCTTCAGGCAAATCCAGCCTCGAGGCCAACGATAACGTACTTGACCAATTTACCATTGATCCCTCCCTTTCCCTTACGGAAAGACAGCAAGTCCTGGACCTGCTGTGGGAGTGGCGAGACATTTTTGCTTAGCATGATTTGGATCTTGGGCGCACAGATAAAGTTAAACACAAAATTGTTCTGTCAGACTCTGCCCCTTTTCGCGAGGCATATCGACGTATCCCTCCACACCTTTATCAGGAGGTGCGCGATCACATAAGGGAAATGCTCGAATTGGGGGTGATTAGAGATAGTTGCAGCCCATATTCGTCAGCTATTGTTCTAGTCAGAAAGCCAGATGATAAGCTACGCTTCTGCATAGACTATCGCAAGCTTAATGCTAAAACTGTCCGTGATGCTTACTCATTACCACGTATAGATGACACCTTAGATTCGCTAGTTGGGAGTAAATACTTCTCTTCTCTCGATTTGAAAGCGGGGTACTGGCAGGTTGAAGTAGAGGAGGAGGATAAGCCTAAAACCGCATTCACTGCAGGTTCTCTCGGGTTTTTCGAATGGAATACGATGCCGTTCGGTTTAATTAACGCCCCTGCCACGTTCCAACGCCTAATGCAAAAGACAATGGGTGATCTCCATCTGTCTCAGTGTCTCCTCTATCTTGACGATATTATAGTGTTCAGTTCCACCTTTCAAGAACACTTAGATCGACTTACGGCAGTCTTTAAACGTCTGAAAGAGGCTGGATTGAAATTGAAACCCAGTAAATGTCATTTGTTCAAAAAACAAGTAAATTACCTTGGCCATGTTGTTTCGGCTAAAGGAATCCAAACTGACCCTACTAAAATTGAAGCCTTGAAGAACTGGCCCATTCCATCTTCCGTAACTGAAGTCCGACGTTTCCTTGGCTTTGCCAGCTTTTACCGAAAGTTCGTGCGTAATTTTGCTCAAATCGCAAGGCCCCTCCATGACCTCCTTAAAGGCGAAGGCTCTAGTAGAAGTCCTGCATCTAAGAAGCGTAAATCCAAAGCACCACCTTTTGTATGGGGTCCAGACCAAAAGTCCTCCTTTGAGAAACTGATAGAGCTCCTTTGTAAAGCCCCAGTTTTGGCGTATGCAGACTTTTCTAAGCCTTTTATTTTGCATACAGACGCTTCTAGATCTGGCTTAGGGGCGGTTCTATACCAGGAACACGATTCGAAACTGAAACCCATTGCTTATGCCAGCCGCAGTCTAAACAGGTCTGAGCAGAATTATGCTGCTCACAAACTAGAATTCCTGGCCTTAAAATGGGCGGTTGTTGACAAATTCAAAGATTACTTGTATGGGGGCAATTTTACTGTCAAGACTGACAATAATCCCCTTTGCTATGTGTTAACCACCGCAAAACTGGATGCCACAGGGCATAGGTGGGTGGCTGCATTAGCAAACTTTAACTTTAAAATAGAATATCGGTCCGGAAAAAGGAACGTCGATGCTGACTTCCTATCCAGGACTTGTAATCTTCCCAGTACGGATGATTCTCTCTCTCCTGATATTCTGTCTTCAGATATGGTTCAAGCTATATGCCAGTCTCACCTGCCCGGTTGTACAGGACTACAAAACACCAATCATGACCCATTTATTCCATTTGTATCCCTTAGCCTCCCTTCTATGCCAATAGACATGATTCAGGAGCAATCAAAAGATCTTGTCCTTAAAACAGTCATAGAAGCTATAAAAAGCGGGAACAAACTAAAATACCGTAAAGGGGACTCGACTGAGCTGCTGTGTTATCAGCGCCACCTATCTAAATTTCTCATCAATAAAGGCGTCTTATGTAGAAAACGGATTGTAGATGACATAGAGACTTTGCAGGTAGTTTTGCCTACCGCTTTGCGTCAAACGGCTCTCAAGGGGCTCCATGATGATATGGGCCATATGGGTCAGACTAGAACAATAAACCTAGTACAAGATCGTTTCTTTTGGCCTGGTATGAACAAACATATCACAGAGTATGTAGCTCAGTGTCCACGATGTGTGAGACGAAAAACTCCTACCTGCCAAAGAGCACCTCTTATAAACATCCAATCCTCAGCCCCTCAAGAAATTTTGTGCATAGATTTCCTATCTCTGGAACCCAGTAAAGGTAACATAGAAAATATATTAGTGGTTACTGATCATTTTACTAAGTTTGCCAGGGCATTCGCATGTAAAAGCCAAAAAGCAAAACCAACCGCTCAACTGTTATGGGATAATTTTATCTGTAACTACGGATTTCCCCAAAGAATCCATTCCGATCAGGGGCGAAATTTTTAAAGCAAAGTTATCAAAGATTTGTGCACTCTAGCTGGTATCGAAAAGTCGCACACAAGTCCCTACCATCCCATGGGCAATGGGCAGTGCGAGCGCTTCAATCGCATGCTACTGAATATGTTAGGCTGTTTAGAACCTAATCAAAAGAAAGATTGGAAACTCTTTGTTAATTCTGTTACCCATGCCTATAACTGCACCAGACATCAGACCACCGGCTATTCTCCCTTTTTCTTAATGTATGGGAGACACCCCAGGCTACCTGTAGATGTTTTTTTTTGGGCTAGACCACGATCAAAGGCCAAATATGGCCGACTATGATAAATATGTTCAATCAATCGGGGAAACACTTAAGAATGCCTATCGCAAAGCCCAGCAACATTCATTAGCTGAGCGGAAGCGACACAAGGCCCGATATGATTGCAAGGCGAAAAGCACTCAATTAAATATTGGAGATAGAGTTTTAGTAAGAAACTTGCACTTAATTGGAAAACAAAAACTGGCCGACCTGTGGGAGCCCCCTGTATATATCATTATCGACCAACCAAAGGCTGATATTCCGGTATATAAGGTTAAGAAAGATGGCTCGTCCGATCCGCCCCGAACTCTCCATAGGAACTTGCTCTTATTAATTAACCATCTCCCACTTGATTCTGACACTTCCCCAGACACTGATCCAGGTACGAAAACGCCTCCTAGGCATCTTAGATCTTCACCTGAGATCATGGGAAGTGATGAGGAAATAGAGGAAGAAAGTCCGAATGAGGATGATTATAACGATCCCTATTTAACCTTAACCCCTATCATAACCGCTCCAATGTCCACAGCTCCAATTTCCACTGTAGCGGAGCCCAATAGGATATCGGTTAGTCATTCTGAAGCGGAGCCTGATAGAATATCGGTTAGTCATTCTGAACCGAATTTAGACAATTCTGATTTAAGTTCTCCTTCCGGTAGTCCTGCCGCTTCCCATGATATTAGCCAACCCCCTGAGGAGGGTATAGTAGACAGAGCGACAGAGATGGAAACGCGAGAAGAACTAGAAACCCATTCCCAAACCTTTAATGGGGATGAAACCACATCTGAGGGTACAGAACCTCAATCCGCTTTGCGACGGTCCACACGTGAAAGACGTCCCCCCAGTTGGATCCGATCTGGGGATTACTTCACTTCTTTTAGAATGTCCTTAAGTGATCACGACCAATTAGTTGGGCTTACTTTTTAATGAGCCATCATTAAGAGCCTTATAAGTTGTCGGGTCGACAACTTTTCTGAAGTGGGGGAGGATGTAGCGAATGTTAAGTCGGGAGAACAGCCGGCTTGTCTCCCCTGTGTAATATTTCTCCTCTTTTCCTTCACTATGGCATTGTTAGCATTGTCGTCTTGGCGACACTGTCACCGGAAACCGTTTTAATCTGTCTCTCTGGTTGACTCCCCTGAATAGATATAATTTTTCAGATTAATCATTTAATATAGTTCTATATCATTAAAGTTTAGATTTATATTTAATAGAGGTCAGAATAAAGGCGATATCAATACAATTATTATATGTATAGATCCCCACCATCTCGGGATTTGCCGAAGATGTCCGTACTGAACGGCTATGTGGCATGAAACCTTCCCTGACCGGTTTTTGAGAAACCTAAAGCAACAATAGGACAGGTCGCATGGCATGGGTACTTGGGCGTGACGTGCCCCTACTGACGATCCCGTTAGGGACATCACGTCAGTCCAGCCTCATGTCATGCTTTCGACAACACGTCGATTCTGATCTTGTCCACTTTGTTGCAGGTAGGTAAAATTATTTTCAAAATGTTGTAGATAGATGCCAAAGTATACATTGAATGTCAATATAATATTCCCTAATTAATATTAATATATTTTCTATCTGGGTGCTTTAATTATATATCCTTGTAAGATTATCGTTATTACTACGGGACCTCTGAACCTTCGACCTCGAGTTCTTTGTTTGCACTGGAAACCCTGTGAAATATTCCTGTAAATCTTTAAAGCGACCCACACCACAAGTCAATATGCCAAATTATTGCTGACCTCTAAAAGCATTTCCACGTGTCCAAATAATTTCCTCGTGTCTAGATAATCTCCACGTGTTCCGATAGAATTCCACGTGGTACTGAAAGAATGGCCAATAAACAATTATATCTGTACCGGTACCGGTATCTAACCTCCGTTATTTCCGTCTATCCATCATTTTCCCCCCACTCCTAAGGCATCAGCAATATTTAAAAATAAGCTTGAAAATGCATAGAATTGAGTGAACAGGATTTAAAACATAACAGAACTAATTGTAACACTCGTATTGAATAATTCTATAAAATCGTATTTTCTTTTATAAAATATAATGAGAAAATGGGTCTACGGCATAAATATGAGTAAAGAGAAAATGGTTCTACAGCAACGGCCTTCTCTCAAACAAACGCAGACGTTATGACTATAACCGTGCTGCCGTCTATCGGTGGATGCTCGCACTAATTCGAGCTAACCCATAACACCCCCCCCCCCTTCTCTCTTTTATTTTTGACAACTAGAATTACCACGAAATGTTAGCGAAATGTATCAGAAATTCCTACAAACGTTCATAAACCTCGCATAAACGTATTTTAAACTTAAACCACTTAGCATTGTGGTAGAACTCACTGTGGGAATATGCCAAGTTACTTTCAGCCTTAAAAATCTGATCCTTTAAATAAAAGTACGATCCTATGCATTAAAAGTACCAGAACCACTGACCAATGACTGACTCCCAGTAACTTTCCACTTAATTATTGATTTTGAACCTCACCTTTGATAGCCCTGCTGCAAAATTCACGTTAAATTCATACACAACTTTCACCAAGCGTTCTGCGCCTGGCGATGTTGATGATTCGTCATCGGGAACCACCTGTTTGCGCGCGGCGGCCTCGTTGTTCTCGCCCGCTGTTCCCTTTATAAACCATTCCCCTTTCATAACACACATTAGTCCTTCTATTTATTATGTTACGATTATTATGTTACGAAGTAATGTTAATATGGGTGATCAACCAAAGATATCCCATACCTACAAGTAAATAAATATTTACCGAGGTAGATTTCTTGAATTTCCTAGGGGAGATAAACAACCATTATCCGTCCCTCCAAATATAGTGGGATACCCCCTTCGCTCTTCCATCATAGACTCCCAGAAAATAACCACCCCGAATGTTTTCACTAAGAAATTTACTACAATCATTGG
Organism: Sipunculus nudus; assembly: GCA_026874595.1. NCBI lineage: Eukaryota > Metazoa > Annelida > Sipuncula > Golfingiida > Sipunculidae > Sipunculus > Sipunculus nudus. The sequence goes on along the minus strand of CM049322.1, from coordinate 57,775,439 downwards.
TCATATTTATATTTTATCTTGTAATAGCATAATTACTTTGAATGATAACAATATAAAACATTATGTACTTAAGAATGATACTTAGCCTAGATGTTTCACATTTGTATACTTAATGTATGTTATTATAGATAGAAGATATAAACGATGTGAAATCTTAGTGGTATTGTTTGTGTATAGTTGTACACAAACATAATGTGTATGAATAGTTAGATGTAAACAAATATAAAACTAGATGAGGGTTTGAGATAAAGATTGATAGATATGTACAAACAAGATGTTAGATAGTATGAGACTAGTTGTTTAAAAGATATGTATAATAACATGGTTATAATAATAACATGGTTATAATAACATGCAGTGAAGATTTCAGGTAAACCTACCTTAATGAATATCTTGTGTACTTGTTGCAGATGCATACATTGCATTTGAGTATATTTATATACAGTTTAATAAGCAATCAAGTATTTGTAAACAATATGTTGAGTACCTTTATATACATTATAATGAGCAGTCCAATATTTGTAAACAATATGATCACGTGAGTCCAGCCTCATGTCATGCTTTCGACAACACGTCGATTCTGATCTTGTCCACTTTGTTGCAGAATAAACAGTCGTCAAGTGTCAGCTGCGTGTCGTTTACCCTTTGTGTGTGTGCGAGTGGGCCTCGAACCAGACCCCGCCTTACCGCCCGCCCGCGACATATATATATATATATATATATATATATATATATATATATATATATATATATATATATATATATATATATATATATATATAAGCGGTATGATAATTAATGTAGCCCGCTACAATAATTTGTGTCAGATGTTCGTTATTCCTTTGTGAACTGCATGGTACAGTGTTTCACGTTTGTATACATATATATATATATATATGTTTGCTCGCTCACCCATCCCCCAAGAGGATCCGTTCGGCAGACTTCTCTGTTCAGGAAGGTGCTCTCTCACTGTCCTGCAGTGTTAAGCCACTATCTCATGGTGAGTTTGTCGAATCGAGTCCACTTGATATGAGTGTAGTATGTTTGCCTTTTGTATTATGTGTATTTTATAGTATATGTGTATTATTATATCATATGTGTATACAACTGAGATGTTCACTGGACCCAGGGCCCTATTAAAATTCAGCACACTGTGCTGAACGCTAAATGGGCATCCTGGTAAAATATATTTGTATTAAATAATAAAATAATAAAACAACAAAAAAACCTCTTTCCCCTGTTATGTACCTGCACCGCACGCGTACTCCGACTAATTCTATTTGCCCCAAGGACAATAGGATAAGTTTTAATCATTTACTTGCTTTTCCCGATACGCACAAAGCATAATCTCGTAATCTCGCACAGTCCCGGCTTTTCAAATCATGCCGTTAGCTTCATTCTAGCAACATCCACCTGAGGATCGGGTCGCATCCCGTGAAACAGTCTGTAGTGAATTTACAGTGTTGTTTTTCTATATCGTTATATATATATATATATATATATATATATATATATATATATATAATTAATTATTTATATATCACAAAAACGAAGGTTCACGCAAGTCAAGTAACACTTTATGACCAGTCGTTAAATTATCAGGGTATTACAATGACTATATCTCACATATTTATTCTAAGTAAATCATATGAACTAATCGTGTTTGTTTCTAAAATAGTATAAGAATTTCGTTTGAATGTACATTTATACTCGTATTACACATATAAAGCATGTCTCCTACTGCAAAGTGGTCTCATCTCTTGGAATAACTGATAAGCACGCACTTTAAATTATTACTCATTGTCTAGATAATAAATTAACACTGAAGTCCAGAAAAAAATAAGACCGTGTTAACTCATAATGTAACGATCATTGATTTGATGATAAATCTGATACGACTGAACGTTGATAAATGCATCAGATGATCGTATTCCTTATTATCGCGCGTAAAAGAGTAAATCACCTTTGAATCAGTTTGGTGATAAGATTTGTTTTTGGTTTTTTTTCTGACTGCCATTCTATATCCGTATGTGTGTATATATGCATGTCATAGGTAACGGGTCGCTTCCATCATAGCAAACAAGGCACGAATTATAATAAAAAAATTAACGCAGTAAAGCAGAACACAGGATGAAGTATTCCATTGTAAATAAAAAACCTAAAATCCTACTTGTGTTTGGTTTATTAATAACTTCTCATTTCGGATTTATGCTAGAATACTAGGGTTTTAAGTGTTGTTGTATCGAATAAACACTCGACCTCGACACATGCGGGGACTCAATTTACCGAGGTGTATACATATTTAAAAGAGAAAACACATTTTCAGTCTCTATTCATTCAATTTTTAGATTCTGCCGCATCTATCATGGGACGAAATAATTTTGCATTAACATACCAACATGTGTTCATCTTAATCACTAGTATTACGACAACATCATGTGAGTGCTTTTACATGTTTCTTTCAATTACACACACACACACTCTCTCTCACTCTCTCTCTCTCTCTCTCTCTCTCTCTCTCTCTCTCTCTCTCTCTCTCTCTCTCTCTCTCTCTTTGTATATATGTATCCAGTGTTACTTGACAAACAGAACAAACAGTAGTAAAACAGAACAAATTATTATCATTTCCATTCGTTTTAATCTAAGACGTTGAAATAGTGTTAACGAAAGTTATTTGGAAGCAGCATTCACATCACACATCATATCATATATGTATATATCTGAATCTCCCTATAACAGAAATCGTTACCTCCTTATATCGAACAGGCACGTGATCCTCAGTTTAACACAGCTTACTATACTGTAAACGGTACTGTACAATTACGTTAATGAACTGTTATTCACGTTCGGGCCAACTCTTTTGAACAACGAAATCATCCTATTTTTATACAGAACATTTTCTTAACTGCATTAGCGTCATCTCATGGCAATAGCTGACACTGTGTGCACGGGTATTTGTTTATTATGTCACTTGTATTTCATATAACATGATCGTTTGGCCATTACATTCGGTTACCTTTATCAGGTAAATACGCGCCTTGATAGGATATCTGCATTAAAGATTTATCATTCCCTAAATATACATAAGTGTTTCATAAGTATAGTGCGTTTACACATGGCATCACATTAATTACATTTCCTGACCTAGAAAGACAATCCTATCCAACCTTTAAAAGTACCTAAGCAAACATGGTTATCGCTGAGACTGATAGCGTAAGACTTTTGGCTTATGTGTTAAAATCACCGCTATAAGAAACATACCAACACGCAACTAAGAAAGGAGAGCTGATTGGACTGATTACACACGCAGTGCCCGCAGGCGCAGCAGTCCCCGGGCCTAGTTATCACTAGGATATAACATTAGAGGAGTGAGATACTGCTCTGTCACGTCGTCCGAAACCGTATATAAACATTTAAGGAAGAACATTCTCAACTTTGGTGTCAGAAGGTCAAAGGTGAACAACACGTCTGAAATTAATCTGAATTCTGCTTTAGATTATTATCAACAGTCTATCGTACTGTCACCGCACAATGTAACGTGTGTCATTCTGTGAATAACCAGTTAAATAAACGAAAAGCAAAACAAGAAAATAAATATATATATAAAATAGTATGTAATATTTTAGGTCGAATATGCGATAAACGTTACCAATACAAAGAGGCGGAACAGTGTGGTAGTGAGGCAGGATCGTATATAACGTCAATATACAATAACACAGACGTCCATCACTTGGTGGGGAGGTTATCAACGGAGAACCTGACGTCACTGTGAACACCGATACAGCGTCATGACCTGCACGGATTTTACTGGCTCGATGGCACAGCGAGTGACGACACAAGTACTGATGACGTCATCCTCCATTGTCAATTAATTTCAAGTCCACTCTGATTATATAAAATAATGGTAATTCGACTAATTAACTAAAGGTGACATCTTTTAAATATCAATAAGACTTTATATCTCTCTAAGGAAGTAGACGTACATTTTTTTCTCGTAATCCAGTTCATATGCGAGAACTCTGCATTGGTTATTTTAACATAATTACAATTAAGACTGGTTGTGTATCAAATGTCTTGATCTTGTTTATTTTATTTCCTGGCCCAATATAGTTATATTGGGTTATATATAACTATATTGGTTCCAGTTATATTTTCACAGAGATTTCTAACATCCGTATATCCAATACAGCTTGCAGAATGTTTGTCAAGAAAGATAATTATGTTACAGCTGAAAACTGCTCAGGATCGTACGGGCACATATGTGAGAAACGAGGTGAGTCCTTATTAATTACTGATTCATTACCATATGCTTCACCTTTGCTGAAAGGTATTTATACACACCTATATAAGTGAAGTATAAGTATAATATATATATATACTATATAGTATAACTATGTAGAATAAGTAAATATAAGTATACATATAAGCGTAGATTTAGTTGAATTATTTCGAAAATTTCGTGCCATTAATATATTCATATTTAAACGAAAACAAAATTACAGTTATTTTGTTTGCATACATGAAATATTTATTTAAGGTGAAATAAACTTTTTTTTTACTTGTCCTGAATAATTAAGGAAAAATTAACACTATATTAAATTTATTTTTGGTAACACGGTGAGAAATTTGTATGGTAAGATTAATGAGTAACAAGTGAGTTTAAATTATTTTCAAAATTCTGTCAATTCATGAAAATTTAATTTTATGACTCAATACAATTGCAGCATATACTATAACAGTTCAATGGCTGTCTTCAAAATGATTGTGACTATTGATTACGTTACCGTTTATTAGTCATTTCTCCAATATGGCTCCCTTCATGAGATTAATGCTGAAATGGCATTTTCAAATTTATTAATTCGTTCAAATTACGTTTACCTGTTTCAATGCACAATGCATTAGACCCCTACCTTATTAAATAGTTCGAATATGATAATTCTGTCCACATCAATAAGGAATGAAAAATTTAAATAAAACAGTTGAAGAGTTGAACACTGTTTTAAAGGCGTTTTCTAATACTTTTTTTTATGTGCAACAATGGATTAAGTCCAGCACAGGGTTCTGTCTCTATTTGTTTAACTTTCCGTAACCAATTCTAAAATATATTCATTATGTTACAGAGGGAAAAAAAAGATGAGCTGAGGGTCAATTATTTGTACGTGTGTCGGCGTTCTAGCTGCCGTGCTAGTACTGATTATAATAGCCCTGTTCAAGGCTTACACAAAGGTAATAAGAAAGCTAGTGTCTTGAATTATGAAAATGTTATAATGTTCTTTGTTTATTAAATGTCAATATATTTTAATTTCAATAAAAGAGGTCTGGTTCCACAGCTGACCAATAATTAGATATTACACTATCAGTTACTAGCCTGTCCCACGTGACTAATATTGTAACAATAAGTCAGCCCTGGAGGAAAAATGTCTCCATAAAGAATGACCTTTATATCTATGATAGTTATATTTATATTTGATGAAAAACAAAAGAAGATAAGTTACCCCATCGCTCTGAACGATCTCTGTATCGATCATAAGTACATATATTCAAAATTGGTGAAACATACAAGAAACATATTCAAGTTAGTTTCAGTTTCTATCACAGACAGCAAAGGTAGAGTAAGTACACTTCATTCATTATCCTTATGCGTTTATATGGAAAAGTGGTATTAATAGTTATCTTCTAAACGTGACTAGTTTACTTAGATTCTCCAAACCAAGCCATGTATTTCACCTAATTAATTCGAAATCAAACTCTATTTTTTTCAAGTCATCGAAAACGGATTTAATCTGTAAAAAAAGGATTTCCCACTATTCAACCATAATTTGACCATTGATAGACATGAACCCTTTTTGTTTGGTAAATATGACATAAGTCTCAAAGAACATTTGTTCCAGCCGAAAACGGCGAGTCATCTACAGGCATGCAAGAGAGAGAGGGAAGGCGGGGGGGGGGGACTGACAAACCGACAGACAGACAGAGAGAGACCGACAGACAGAGAGAGAGAGAGACAGGCAGGCAGAGACAGACAGACAGACAGAGACAGACAGAAGGAAAGGGAGACAGAGAGAGAGCCTTAAAGAGAGAGGGGGGAAGAGACTGATAGACCGACAGACAGAGATAGACAGACAGACATAGACAGACAGATCGCGACAGACAGACAGAGAGGGAGACAAAGAGAGAGACAGAGAGACAGAGAGAGAAAACAAGAATAGTGAAGGTGCACAAAATAATGAAGGTGGTAGCACGCTCCACTGATCAGCGAATATAACCATCAAACATATATAAACCCATGATGTAAGCAACATGTAACAAGTGCGTTCATGACACGATAAATGCTCGGCATGCGTAAAACCTTGCCTTAGGTCACCTTATCAAATAATGTTGAAGTAAATAAGACGCAAAGTTATGTGTGTGGTTATGTTCTATGCAAGTATAAAGTCCATTGTGTGCAATGCTGTTACGATACACGGTTGGACTTCCAACTGATTATCCACACACAAGTGTATCTGTAACGGATGATAATAAAGAATTGTTAAAGACAGTGAGATCAGGTAAGAGTGTTCTGTATAGATATATATGTATATGTGTATATATATATATATATATATATATATATTTATATATATATATAAATATATATATGTATATTTTATATATATATATATATATATATAAGTAATCTCTAGATATGTTGTTATGAAAAGTTTGGTAGTTGTGCCTTTATAGCTGGCCTATGGACAAATATACCCAAACACTTTTTATAAGTATGCTATGTAAATAAGTTACTGCTATACTGTATACTTAAATAACATAAATGGTATCAACAATCAATATTTATTCCAGGTGAATTTTGCTAAGTGTGTCTAAGTAAATGATTGCGGACGTTGTAGCCACTACAGCATTGCATCATATTACGCACTCTGGGAATCCCCAGTGACTTGTTGTACATATCATTTCTTATAGCGCAGATTTATTCAATATCGCTTCACGCCTGGTTACGTCAGTCATTCCAATCGGTTCTTATTTAGACTCGCCTTTAAAGAGGCGTGTCTCATTGAACGACATTATATTTACATTAAGACTTTAAAACATTATCAAGATTCCTTTATAGGATATAACATTGTGAGTGATCAAGTACTTTCAATGTTATTAACTGGTTAAAAAGCTAAATAGTTTAAATAATAATTTATCGCAAGCAAATTGTCAGAAATGCTGTATTTTCCTTTAAAGAAATTCTGGATCCTGATGGTGAACCGGGTCACACCAAGAATTAATCATCCCCTTGTATCATAGCCGAGCTATCCCGACATTTCAACAAAATCCGTTAGTGACTTTGGCAACAAACTAACGCCGGGAAAAACATAACCCCCACGGAGGTAATACATTTCAAAATGGGTAATTCTATCCTTTGTGAATATGTGATTCCTCGGAAATCCATACCCTTACATTTAAGGGCATTACTACAATGAGCAGCCACAAGGAGCCATAGAATGTTAGAAATTGCCTACCAAAAATAAACTGAGGGTTTTTGATTAGCAAATGCTTATGCTTTAACTATGTATTATCTGGAATGTAGGGCAAAGCCGAGGTGTAGTATGTGCAGCTATAAATAGGTCCACATTCATTAACTCTGATAAACAGCCGTTACAGTACCAAGCCGTCTTATCTCGTTATACACCTGCCCAACCATATAAACTAAGAGCTACAGAAAATAAATGTTTAAGTGAATCTGCTATGTGAGACAGGTCCCCACGGGTATTAAATTAGCGAACCGATACACATTTATTGTCCATATTTGTACACAATACTCTGTCAATTAAAAAAATAACAATTACAATTACAAAAAAAAATATTAAAGTGATTTAATATATAACATACTTGGCCTCCCAATTATTAAAAAATACTGTTAAAATCCAATTTATGAACCATATGACTTCCATGAGGTTTACTGATTAATTCTTAAAACATGTCATTATATTTTCTCTAAATGTATGCTAAAAGAAGTGACTGTTGAGGTATGAAATATTGTATGACCGTAAGCAAATTTCCGAAACCTAATACAATATTATTGCGGCCAGTTTACCAATGGACACTATATGTTGATCATAATTTTAATTTTTTTTCTGTTTCTAAGTTGACCCAATGCCGAAGTTAATAAATGAAATATACGTTTCTTTGTGGTCATAGAGAGATTAGCTAGATTTCGATGAATACTTATTCATTGTAACTCGATAACTTTTTTAATGCATGAGGATTATAGTCTGCTCTGGATACTAATGGATAAGCTATCGGTAACACACGTGCCATTCTAGTCAATGTTTGTGTATAAACCAGACAGGAACTGACAACGTGTAAAGTACAACTTTGCAATTGTTCATGAGAAAGTGTTCGAGTGTACAGGAAGTTTACGGTCATCAGGGTTTAAACCTTATCTGCTGTGATATAATGTGGTATATTATCGCAACCAGATCGCAATTTAGATTGCTAGGGACTTAATTTCAGAAGAAACTACAACCCGGCTAAACAGAATTCATCATAGTTGTTTCAATAATGCACTGAACCCGAGTATTCTTTTCTAAACGGGAAATGATATAATATTTTGTCAAGATATTTTGCTGACGTTTATGTATTTATTGACACAGGTCATGAGTCGACAGCTTTCAGGCAAGCTCGTGCTTCTATTATTATTTATATCAGCGAGATTGACAGGTGTATATGGTGAGTTATTTTTTTCTCTATTTGACTGACCATAGGTCTTAATATTAAGTCTTTCATTATTATCTAAAAAGTGGCTGTCGTCGCAGTGCATTTTTACTGAGAACACGATAACTGCATTCGAAAAAGGATAGACATAAACGACTGTTTTACAATATTAATTGATTGTGTCTGAGTTTAGCTCAGCGGATATTGAGCTCAGTATTCTAAGCTTAAGTGATGGTTCTTTGTCCTTCATATCGTTAAGAGGGCGAAATTCGTTAAAGTAAGATCAAACCTGCTGATAAGTCTTGATACGTCCTGTATCGTAACCAAAACGCGGGTCCCGTGGACCTATATTGTCCTAGTGATGAAAGGGATAGTACAGAAGCAATATTCCGACAGATCAAATTGGTAGCCGTAAGAACCAGATGTTGAAACTTCTATGTTAACCAGTCCAGGTGGATCCTCTCTGGAAGACATAAAATAGTCTATGTGATATATATATTTTCATTGCTTTGGAATGAATTCATCGGAATCCATTGTCGGTCAATTAACATAGCACAATAGTATAACGTTTGAACCACGAAATTGTCCATCTGCAATTCACATTGACATGTATCCTCCGAGATACGTTTAAAACAGGTCAAGCACCTCCACTGTTAAGAAACTTAAAAGGGGTTCAATCACACATAAAGATGTTTTAAAAAAAAATAGCTTCTACTTTTTAAAATAAATCTGTACCTGCCAAAATATGGCCTTAAAACCGTTTGCTTTCTCCTGTAAGCGAGTGTTTAATACAGTGGACCTGGCGATATCACGAGTGTCAACAAAAACACAGCGCGTGGGACCGTGTACTTCGCGGAGCCACAACACGTGTCAATCAGGAGATGTTCTGATGGACTTGCTCCCCCCCCCCCCCCCCCCCCAACAAATTGAATACAATGTTCCCGCTGGGTGAAACACCGCGTGTTGCGGTTCATTTTCGGGTCTCCGGTCACGCGGCTTTGTTATGATAAACATACACACCTTGACTGTGTTTACCAACACGCAGCGCCATAATAAGGTGTTAAACAGCCGTTCCAAGGTACTGAGACTGTGTGCTCGGATGGTTTTGCTGGGACACTTTTGTATAAAGAAAAACTGAACTGATAGTGTGAAAAAAAGGCATAATATTGCTCCTGGTTATGTCCCTTTAATATTAAAAATACATTAAAAAGCAACATTTCGAAGGAAGTGCTTCTCCGATTATCATGATAGTTGGTGTGCTAATAAGCTATTTAAAGACTGTTAATGGTAATTATAATTGAAAAAGGCAAAATTTTGAAAGAATTGCTTCACTTATTTTCAGGATAATTGGTTAGCTAGTCAAGCTATAAAAACAAAAGCCAAAGAAGACTTTCTGAAACCGTAGATCTTGCCTCTCTGTCATATCTTTATGTGTTATGGGAGCTAGTATGGTTATCTTCTAATTAGGAGTATAACACTTTATTTTATTTTGATATTCTTCAGGTAGAATATGTGAACAATCCTACAGTTATCAGGACGCTAAGGCTTGTTGCAAGGCAGCAGGGTCCTCAATAATGTCAGTATATAATAATACTGATAAACTGGTTGCCGGGATGACTGCTCAAAATATTATGTCAGTGTGGCTTACTATAAAGAGAAGATCTCTGAACGACTTCGTGTGGTTGAATGATCAGACAACAAATAACACAGGTTTGTACTAAAAAAAAACAGAATTTTTTCATGCATGGATGGTCCCACATCATGGATGTTGCAAATGTTAATTGCGGGTTGACGATATTGGCATGAACCTTACTCACTTTAGTGATAGATGATTTTTTTCTAAAGAAACGGCTATGTACTGTGATACTTTGGTATTTCTTCGGTGTGAATTTGCTTAAGCTTTTAGGTATTCCGGTATCAGGAGGCTAATTTTAAAACAAATTTTTATTATTGTCCGTCAAAACAGTTAAAATGCTTAAGTTTTAAAAAAATGTTTTACGTAAACTGCAATAAATTAAACTTTATAGACCATGAATTCATATTACGTCAGCATTTAATAATAAAACAATTATGTATTTAGCTCTCCATTATTGTAGCGCTGACTAATAACATCTCCAGCAATAGATCCTGCGGTATATTTCATAAACAAAACAGAGAATTGGCGGCAGAACACTGTTCGGAATCTGTCGGCCATATATGTGAAATTCAAGGTATGTTTGTAAAAATTCTTCCACATTAAACATATTCTTAGAGAGATCTAAAACTTGCTAAAACTTTAATTGGTACTTATAAAGGTCGTTAACAAAATAGAAATGCCATACCGTCCAATTTTAAATTAGCAAAGAATAAGCAGTAACATATCTGATCATAAACATCCGTATATTTATCAATTTTTCAATCTCCCTGTCTTAAAGCGAGAAAAATATAATAATATTTCCTATAGATTGCAAAGGCTGTAACACCTTGGGCTGGGATTCTGTGGTGTGTCAACAGGCTGCAACTAGCTGTTTTATATTTTCTTGTGACAATAAGAATTGGTACGACGCTCGCCTTAGTTGTGAGCTGAAAGGGCAAAGACTGGCAGTTGTTACATCCAAAGCAGTAGAAACTGCCATATCCAGAGGAGGTTATGCCTGCAACAGATTCTGGGTTGGCGTTAGAAGTGTAGAATGGGAAGAAACAAACGGTAACACGTCGATTTATTCACTTTATTGAAGTGTGTTTTTATGTGAGATATATATGAAATAATATTTGAATGTAATAAACAAGTTCTCATATACAAGCACAGCATATGGCACGGGTGTTACGGCTCCTTTTGTATTAACGTCCCCTATTGTAATAATTATTATATAGTAACAATTTACAATTGTTATTACCTCTTTATCACATTAGAGGTTGCGGCTGCAATGGTTTTTGCGGATCAGCTTTGGTAAAAAAAATGTGAATATTACTCTATTACTATACCACACACAAATGGATGCCTATGCACATGTAAATTGTAATTTATGTTATAAATATTAATAAAGTACCATCGATTCATTAATATTATTATTCCTTGACCAAATTACATCTGTGATTTTAACAAACACTTACTGTTACAGTGATGAACCGTTAAATATTGTTAAGGGGGCTAATTAATCGTTGCCTATACATTATACTATAATTAATGTTATATATCAAATTAGTTATACATCTAAATAAAAATAAGTCACGTATCGAACAAAAATAACATGATAGGACAACTTAAAGACAATTATTGCTTTATTCTGGAAATTATTCTTTATTTTCATTTTATTCTAATAACTAAACTTTTATTTGTGGACAATTATATCATGATCCATTATTTCAATAGTCGATGCGATTACAATACAGGTTGGACCGGGTACCCAACATTGTAATAATGTCCAATAATGTGGTAACCACGGTATAGACTGTTGTTGTTTCATTTATAGGGTAGTAACAAACAGGTGTTCATACATTTCACTGTTACACCCCTGTCCTGAGTGATATACAGCGAGATTGTTAGGTTACTGAGATTGACATATTTGTCTGTCTTGAAATTTGAAAGGTGCACTTGCGTTTGGCAGGAGTTTGGCGTGTGGGTTCTCACGGACAGAATTCACCCTGTGGATACCCTTTTTTTTCTGACAGATGGCGCTGAGACAGACCCTTCGCTAAATTTTTCAAATGGTTTGAAATTACTCGAGATTTCCGTGAAAACATGGAAAAAATAAACCTTTTCGGACACAGACACTATTCATATAATACACAATATTTGTTTTGTGTCTGCATTCCGTAATTCCGTAGCTTTAGTCTTAGATCGTATGGAATCTCGCCTCCTTTACTTCACAATACGGGTACCGTTTTTATATGTATTTCGCATCTCGCATTACGTACCTAGGAAATCGTAGCTTCAGGCTGCAAATATATTCGACTTTACATGTTTATCGACGGCGGGGGTTGTGTTTTGCGGGAGTTGGTTTGGTTGTTTGTCTGTAGGCATCATTAGTCAAAAAGTTATTGACGGTTTTAATGAAATCTTCAGGTTAGTTCGGTATGATCGACGGAAAAATTGATTAAAAAATGTTGATACGTATGACATTATCCATCCAGGAACATTTTACAGGAAAAACGCTGCTTTACTGGCAGTTGCATATCATGGTAATGAGCTGCCTTGGCGTAATCCCGCTCTCTCCCAGTGCATTTTTAGTTATTATTACAGAGAAACTCTTGTAAGTCGGACAATAACGTTACTGGAGGAATTGTCCTGATTAGTGAGTTGTCCTGATTAGAGGAGTTGTGTTAATTCGTCATTTTTAATACTGGTATTTAAAATAATTTTACGTTTAATTTGAAATTTATAAATCATTTTTGAGATGTATTCTGAAAATATTTAATATATATATATATATATATATATATATATATATATATATATATATATATATATATATATATATATATATATATACATACAATTTTAACCGCATTCACCTGATGATCGGGCACATCCCGTGAAACAGACTGTTGTGAATTGTTAGTGTTGTTTTCTCCAGTGTAATATATATATATATATATATATATATATATATATATATATAGTGAAAAATGAAGAATCTTGAGCTCTGGTCATTGTGGTCATGAAACATAGAATGAATGACTCTCCATTAATTTACTTTATAAATAGGCTCCATATACATATGAACCTTCCTTTATATGTGGTATGTGCTCACAAAATCCTTGAGCAAATGCCGCTTCTCGGGATAGAAAGTTTAAACTGAGAAAATCAACAGGCTTGAATTTTAAAAAAAAATGATACAAACAACGTGTGTGAGTGTATAAATGAATCATGTGAGTAACGCTTACACCTCACCACGCATTCCCCTCAACAAATTGCAAACTGTCGCTAACAAATTAAAGCTACCCGTGCATGACGCTGATCACAAAGCATGAACGGTAGTCTTTGGTGGTAGTCTTTGGTCTTTTATCACGTGTCTAAATTTACATACAAAAAATTACTTAATTTTGAAAAAAAAATATTCATATTATCATGTTCAAAGGTATCGATATACGTTGTTCCACAGTATTCACATTATATTACCAAAGCTGGTGAGTAAAATCCATTGCAACCGCAACCTATTATGTAATAAAAATGTTATAACAATAGGGGTTGCAAATACAACCCGTAATGTAATAATTATAACAATATTGCACGATATTACAATAGGGGCTATGAGAAACAGCTCATTTGTAACCCCTAATGTAATAATTATTAAAATAGGAGACGTTATTACAATAGGGGCCGTAACACACGGGCGAATACCCGGAATATTTTCTAGTACATGTTTGCGTTTGCAGAAAAATCAAGCATTTTTAATCATATGAAACACAAGGTTCCATTAAATGATAGTTTCTGTTTCTAAATGTTATTTTATTATCGTTACTCATTGTTTGTTCATAATATTACATACACGTGCCAGCTTAGCATATTTTTTCCTGATTAATTTATTCCATGCTTTCAGGGTCAACATTCTCCTAAACTTTTTTTTTCAACAGACAACGTTCAAGCAGTCGTTTCATTTTGGGATGTAAGGCAACCGTCAGATGAAGGCAACTGCACAGCCATGTTCATTGCTGGAACATCATATAAGATGAAGGTCCAACCATGTAGCAAGGAAAGACACGTGATTTGCCAACATGGCTACAGCCAAATAGGTGATTATACATGTGTGCCTAAATTTAAACGTTTTGGCTTTGTTTTTAAATTAACACTAAAATAAAAATAAAATGATACATTATCATGCCGTATCTGAATAATCTAACAACCATTAACGAACCCTTTTAATGTGCCAGGAATATATTTTCTAAAACCTAAACTTCACACTTGAGTTCGTGACACCACCGTTACAAGCAATGGGTATGATTAAGAATGTACGTGATATTTATTACTGCACGGGCTGAACGATGCTTTCCTATAATTAGGTATGAGGATGGGTGTTAATAACTTTAATTAGTATTGTTGATTTATTCTATTAATCTTTCATATAGGTAACCCGAGGTCGAATGCTAATATCGTCACTCGGACGATAAAAAATATCCACTTTGGGCTTCAACGGTATTGATATTCTTTATATTAATATATCTTTGCATAAAAAACAGCAAAGGTAAACACATTGCCCCATTGGTGACTTTTTATTCTATTTTCTTAGTCTCCTACAATGGCTTGAAGGTCAACTTGTGCTTTATGCTATATAGTAATATATACTAAGAACCGTGCTCTGGTTTTGATTTATTTCAAGTAGCAAGCACAGCGTGGGTACCGACAGACGGAAATAAAGTGATGATCATCAGCGTGGTCCTGGCTGTCGTAGGAGTTTTGATAGTCGTTCTGTTCATTCTAATCATTTTCAGAAAACGACTGTGTAAGGTAACTAAAATCTAAGTTTGTCTTTTTTTGATACCGGCGGGAGTGTTGGGGAGTGGGGGGGGGGGGTGGGGGGGTGGGGCGGGGGATGTTCGATGATCGTGAAACTGACTTAAACTGAGGGACAGGACTAAAACACATTAATTGACTTGCCTGAGCCTAAAGGTAAACTTGATTCATTTACCCTGCCTTTACGTTGTGAGACTTAAGGTTCGAAAATACTCTGCTTGAGTACCACCTCTCGTTCAACGAAACTTAAAAAGGTCCATAACTTACAGTTCGAGTTTAGAAAGTGATTCATTGAGCATCAGGAAGAACCTTCCTCTTGGGAACCAGTGAACAGCAATCTTCTCCCTGTTATCACATATTCAACTCAGTTTCCAAAGGAAAATTACTGATCAGGGGGAATATCGTGCAGCATACACTGTAAAATACATACACTATTTTGTTCTTGGTTTAAGAGTGCAGAAACCAGGACGAAGCATTTTTTTAAATGTTGTATTGAAAATAACAGTTAAGTCAATTTAGGTTGATTCATTGAAACTCCTCCATATATGATTTGTAATAAGTGAAATGTATTAAATGTTAGCAGTATGCCTTTGTGGCAGACATAATAGAATGGATCCATACACACCCCTGATCTATATCCCATAAACTCGTGTGTATACCAAAAACAAATCGAAGAGGTTCATTACTGGACAGCATGTTTGTATGCGGTCCGGTTATATTCTGAGATAAACAGTTTACTGATCTTTGATGTTCAACTAATATTAAATTTGTTTGTTAGTTATTAGAAAAACTGCTTTCTGTATCTTTCCAGCTTCGTTATCGGTTTGAGTTCCAGTCTTCATTTAATCTATCAAGACAAGATTATAGAGTAAATATAGGTAGATTGTCTGAACATTTGTATATAGTAAAGTGTCTAAATAACTAATCAATCTTGATGATTATGAGTGGCATCTTCGCTTTTCATTCAAAAAATATTCTATAGTATGTTTATTTTAAAATCACTGGACATGGGTGAAAAAGATATCTACATAAATCTGTATATTGCAATTCTCATAGCATGTTTGTTACTTTTTTATGGCATGCAAGAATGCCACCTTCAAGTATATCCATCGAAGGACATAAAATCGCGATTGTACTAACAGAGACGAGATTAATGGAACAGTTTGCGAAGAGTGTGATCATGTAGACCGTTTACATGGCTTTTTTCACTATTTTACCAAAAGTGTACTCCAAATTAAACGTTTTAACCGTATTACTTTGCTTCTATTTCAGGAAACTAAGAAGAGCAAAGCTAAAATCAGCAATGAACGTATGAAGAACAATGAAGAAATGGAGGAACTTATCAATCATGGTAATAATGCCGACCAGTTTTTCATTGTATGCTGGTCATTTTTTTTTTTGTATGGTCGTTGTCTTTACCCAAAAAAGGTTGGTTTAAATACATTTTGAAATACATATTTCTATTGAAATTTATTTTAGATATTCCTGCCGTATTATTATAATATTACTGCTGCTTTATTGAACTAGAAAAGACCAAGGAGAAGAAAAAAAGAAGGTTTCTCAAAAAGAAAGCTCACAAATGATAACGACTCCAATAAGCAATGGCGAGAGATATATCTTTCTTTTGTTACATGCTCATTTCAACAAATGGGCTATGGAAAATTGCCGTTCAAACCTGAGAGTCACATTTTGTTGGAGAATTTGGTTGTATTTGAAATATGCAGGTTCAACTAAAATAGTGATATATTGTGACATGAATGAAATATTTTAGTTGCATATTTGAATTATTTTAATAACGTTATGCAGGCGTAGAACAATATTTAAAGCAATCCAATGTGAACCCATGTTTCCAAGCTATCTGTTTCATAATTTTTCGAAAAGAATGGTACGTTCAACATTTTCTCAGAATGAACTAAACGTAATTAATTGTTCATATTTGTTCCGACCAATGGACATGGAATAATGCTGTAGTAATATCGAAGGGTACGCTTCTGTGTTCGTACTCCATTTCAATAACCCCCCCCCCCCCCCTCCACCAAAGCCTTATATATGCATTCTGTCTGCTGTTATGTGTACGTCAAATTAATGGAAATAATAAAACGCCTGTCATCAAAGTAGGCATATTATTTACAGATAACAAAGGAAGAGAACCAGTAGAACCAGTAAAAGAGGAAGAACCAGCAACACCATCAAGTAAGTACAATCTACAATCTATGAGGTGTAAACATCAAATCTTATAAATAATGAAATAAAACAGCATTTCATCTTTAGAATATATGCTAAATATGTTAGACAAATCCATTCTAGTAATGATTGAAACTTTTGCCAAGGCAAAATGATATATTCCTAGTACGTATAACTTAGTGATGGACTCAGAATAATTCAAAGGCTGTGTTTTGGGGCTCCCCGAAAATAAATAATAAATGGAAGTGTAAACGGACTTTTGAAAAGATAACGTGTTATTATGATGTTGCTAATGTTGATAAGCAATTTCATAATGTATCATGCATGATATTTAAGTTTAAACTATTTAAAGACGTTATGTAAAGGACGATACTAAAAAGGAACCGATAATCATTGATAGTCCCAAAGAATCTATTCATTTTACTTCGAATGAAACGTTTTTATCATGTTTATAAAAGAATTTGTTTTCCACTCTGGGCATGAACCTCACATATCTATTATTATATCAGTACAATTGAGTAAAATCCAATAATTTGATGTTTTTTTTTGTATGCAGGAAACGTGTGCACACAACCGCTTTCTCCAGTGGAAAAGACGAAGCAAATATTCGAGCAAGGTCTGTAATATTATTTCCTTTTCATGTTATATATATATATATATATATATATATATATATATATATATATATATATATTGCCAATTAGTTATTCAGTTTAAAATAGCAACCGGTTTCAATCTAAGCCGGTATTTTCATAATCTCTTTTTAAAGCAAACCACTGTAAAGTATGCTCTTTGATAAACCTATCAACCTCCTAAGTATTGAATTAGATTAGCATCATCTAAATATAAATGTTGTGACGGCGTTGTCTGTTTGTCTGAACCATGCGCTCATGTACACAAACACTCTATCAAAGCTCACAATATAATAGAACCCAGTATATAAGATTAACGTTTCTTTACTGCGTTTACCCTATCTAATACATAAAGGTATCTACTCCAAAGCCAATCTGTTGGAAATCCTGAGACGCCCACACGATCCACCGCACTCTGACGTCATTACCAAGGCCCAGGTCTTATGTGATGGACTCGTAGGCCCGCGTCATCACCACCCGTATCTTTATACCTCTTGTCACGTTTCTGACGAACCTCACTCCTCCGCTGGCCGCACTCGAGCGCCCTCTCTCGCTCACGTTGACGACCCCTACGTCGACCGTGCGGTGCAGACCTGCGAATCTGCGTCTCACCAGACTTCAAGATGAAGGTCTGCAACTCTACGCCTAACCAGACATCCTTCCTCCTGGGATGTCCGCTTGTCCGGCAGCTGGACGGAATATCCTCTCTCTGCGCCCCCTGCGCTCTCGGCCTCCCCTAAGTGTTGTCAACCGGGGTAAAGAGGGGTCTTCAACACCAACCTTTCGATGGCACTCTGAGATCTGCGACTTATGTCCTGCTAATGATCTCTTCTCGTTGGCGGCTTAAATTCAAGTGCAATATTTGACACAGGAATTGACACCCCTTTATAATGGTTTCCACTGGAGCTAATGATTATTCATGAGGTGCATGTATTACAAAAACTTAACAATAAGCGAAGGTAGCCCTATGAATATTCATTAGCTTCGACACGCTAAGCCATTTACACAGGCGTGCCCCTTTACCTCTTAACTGGTGACCTATAAACTAACTGACCCGAGCGCTCATCCCCATTGTGCCAAATTACAACGTGTGGTCTCTCAACCAGAGCAGCAAAAAATAAACGAGTGGTCACGCCATTGTGTGTATTAATGGGCAATATTGTGTGGGATCATTTTAATGCCTCACAATAGCTCCCCATATAAGATGAACCGCCAGTGAATCTACATAATAATTTCTCCACAACGAACCTAAAAAAGAAATGTTATACAATGACAACTTCCAGCCTTTCATCCTAACTACTATCTTATCTTTAACTGCCCTCCGCAAAATGCGCTTGAGGCTGAGTCATTATCAGTTACTCGATGCTCACACACATCAGCTTAAACAATCAGCAAGAACATTATTTTTGCCTTTAACAACTCTTACCCTGTACTATAATATCTGCATTGCAAGTGCCAATTTAAGCATCCTTCGGTTGTTGATTTGGATCTGTCAAGAAATAACAGTGGTTGATGATCAGTTTCTAAAACAAATTCTCTACCATACAGATATAGGTACAACTTCCCTGTGGTTCTCACTAAAGCAAGGCATTTGCGCTCCATTGTCGAGTATCGGCTCACGCATTACTCAGCTTCGTGAAGAAACGAGAATCCCTCTTCTCCGTGCTATTGCATAAGCACTCCGCCAATTTCAGCTTGTGAAGCATCTGTTCACAGTATAAATTCTTTACTAAAATCAGATAATCGTAAAACAGGATGTGTAGCACTCTTACCCCTCAATTTTTTGAATGCCTAATCGGCCTCCTCAGACCACTGTAGTTCCGTTGGAATTCCCTTCTTTGTCATATCCGTTAAAGGTTTTGGCTATGCTAGCAAAATTGTTAACAAAACTGCGGTATTATCCTACTGCACGTAGAAATGATCACTACTGTGACCTGTTCGTTGGTTTCGCAATGCCAAGAATTTTCCCAGCATTACCCGCTTGAGGATGTATCTCACCTCTGCCTATTATTTGGCCCAACAACTCCCTGCTTGCCGTTCCTATCTCACACTTGGCTGGCCGAGCTCTTAGCTTGTGTTCACGGAGCCTATTGAATACCTTCTTGACCGCCTCGATATGAGTTTCCCAGTCCTTCGTATGGATGATGATGTCGTCGATGATGGTCTCCACGTTGCCCAATCGTCGTTGTAATTTGCAAACCTTCCTGAAAAAAAACTGCACCCGCATTTACTAACCCGAATGGCATGCGAACGAACTGAAACAACCCCTGATTAGTCTGGAAAGCAATGTGCTGCTTACATTCCTCTGCTATAGGCACTTTCCAGTGTCCATTTGACAAGTCTATCTTGGTGAAATACTTCAATTT
Organism: Sipunculus nudus; assembly: GCA_026874595.1. Classification (NCBI taxonomy): domain Eukaryota; kingdom Metazoa; phylum Annelida; class Sipuncula; order Golfingiida; family Sipunculidae; genus Sipunculus; species Sipunculus nudus. The sequence continues at coordinate 57,755,124 of CM049322.1, read as the reverse complement.
CCACAGCTTCCCCAATACAATCTATTGGTTAGGAATAGGTTCCTTATCAAATACTGTACTAAATAGACGAAAGTCAATATAGTACCGATTAGATCCATCAGGATTACCTACGATTAACTGAGGGTTGCCATATTGCGACATCAATATTGTTCTTCATCTTCTCGACTTTCTTCCTCAGCACATCCAGGAGTGCGTACGTTACTGGGTATGGTTTGCACCGAAAGGGTTCTTTGTCCGCCAGATCGATGGTGCAGTGTAGCAGGTTAGTCTTGCCGTCTGTATCGGTTTTCCTGCCTGCTGCTGCTGCTTACTTGTCAGGTTCGGACCGATTATTACCTCTTTTCAAGTGTCATTGGCTGTAATGGACAACCTGTATCTTCAATGTTTAGTATGTAATCGCTTAGATCTTCGCTGTTTACCTGAACGCTTTGGACAACCTCCATCTGTAGGCTTCCCATACATTTCACCACCCGGTTGCTTGTGATTGCCTCTCAATGTCCTTCCGTAACATGTTGATATGGATGGTCTTATGGTTCCCACTGACGTCGAGTCCCTAGTCGATAGTCGTTCACATTCTCCACAACTGGAAATTGGTCTCTCCCACTGCATAAGTAGCTTGTTGGTTTCAGTTGGAAGCAATGAATTGTCTCCAACTTATAATCGTCTGATTCTGGTTTTCCGGTTAAAGTACTTGCGTTGGTTCACTTGGGCCTTCCTTAAGTCCTCGTGTGCCAACCTGCACGTCTCTTCGAGCTTGTCTTTCAGTTCCAACACATAATAGTACGTGGTGACGGTATCCTCGTCCCTCTCCTCGTCTTCCTACAATTCTCTCAGTATGCCCACGGGCCCTCTAATGGTGTGTCCGAATAGCAGCTCAAATGGTGAGAACTAAGGCTATCATGTGGTACCTCACGATAAGCAAAGAGGTATGCTGCTACAAACCTATCCCAGTCTCGGGGTTCTCCTTGCACATTCTCTGTAACATCTTCTTCGGCGTTCCATTGAAGTTGTCGACCAGTCCATTGCACATTGGTAGATATGGTCACGTTGTCAGTTGGGTTATAGTCAATAGACGTGCGATCTCCCGCATGAAATCCGAGGTGTACTGGGTTCCTCTGTCAGCAAGGATCTCTCTTGGTATACCGACCCTGGAAAAAAAAAGCATTTATTAATGCTTCAGCCCCTTCATTTATTTTGATACTAAGTAAAGGAACTGTTTCCGGATAACGTGTAGCAGATTCAATTACAGTCAGAATCCACCTGTACTTATGTCCCGCCAGATTAATACTGACACGATCATAAGGTACTGATAATCGGCATAGTTCCAAGTGGAGCTTTGCTGGTCCTTCCTTTCTCCTCCTGGAGAAAAATGTTCCCTGTAAATGACGCCTTACTCGGTATGAAAAGCAACACCATATTACTCTTCCGAATCTTTACTAAATATGTTGCAAGACTCCATTCTGGTTATTATTGAATCTCAGAAGCAAAATAGCTTACCATCAGTCAAGTCACATTAATTCACTAGCTCTATTATCTACAAATTAATGGTTTAATACTCTTTTTATCACATATACATTTGGACTCAGGCTAAATGATATATTCCTGGCATGTATTACTTAGTAATGGAAATATCTCTAAGGCGGTGTTTAGGGGATTCCCAAAAATAATAAATTGTATCAACGTAAAATAGACATATAAACGGGCTATTACAGAGGTATCGTGTTATTATGATATTGATAATAACGGCAAATATTTTATTTTATAAATCGTTTGGCGACATTTTACAGGCATGTTATCGTCATAGCCGTGCGATCTCCCGCATCAAATCCGAGGTGTACTGGGTCCCTCTGTCAGCATGGATCTCTCTTGGTATACCGACCCTGGAAAAAAAAAAACATTTATTAGTGCTTCAGCCCCTTCATTTGTTTTGATACTAAGTAAAGGAACTGTTTCCGGATAACGTGTAGCAGAATCAATTACAGTCAGAATCCACCTGTACTTAGGTCCCGCCAGATCAATACTGACACGATCATAAGGTACTGATAATCGGCATAGTTCCAAGTGGAGCTTTGCTGGTCCTTCCTTTCTCCTCCTGGAGAAAAATGTTCCCTGTAAATGACGCCTTACTTGGTATAAAAAGCAACACCATATTACTCTTCCGAATCTTTACTAAATATGTTGCAAGACTCCATTCTGGTTATTATTGAATCTCAGAAGCAAAATAGCTTACCATCAGTCAAGTCACATTCATTCACTAGCTCTATTATCAACATATTTATGTTTTAATACTTTCTTTATCACTTATACATTTGGACTCAGGCTAAATTATACATTCCTGGCATGTATTACTTAGTAATGGAAATATCTCAAAGGCTGTGTTTTGGGGTTTCCCAAAAATAATAAATTGTATCAACGTAAAATAGACATATAAACGGGCTATTACAAAGCCTATTATTAAATCGTTTGGCGACATTTTACAGGCATATGCAAATGTGTATGTGTGTGTGTATATATTAAATTTGCATAATCCAGAAGAACATACATAAAAGGTTATATATATTACTCGAGTTTATTCATATTCCTCAAATAATAATTCAAAGCATGTTCCTCATAATTATTATACCCGCCAAACAATACCCCAAACCGGCACAACAAACCAACAAACACCACAACATTACCCTCACAACACCTATATATATCCCATGCCAGTATGACCCTTCACTCGTATTAAAAATATAGAGATTTAGACCTAGTTTCTTGACTCGAGTAAATAACATTTTTGTTTTCGATCTCCAAGGGTTGTTGAACAGAGCCATTTAGCTCCCAATGAGCAAATAATGGTCTTCATGTATGAATTAACCTGCAGTACCTTTCTCTGCTCACCAAATCATGTAAACGCTTATTGACAGTTTTCAACTTTTCCTGCGAACAAACAAAATCCCTCGGTCTCGGTATTCATGATGAAAATATTAAAATTGCTTTTGGATTTGTCGTGTGACACTGGTGAATAACAGGGCTGGGGCCAGGTACTTATACCTGTACCTGTTCCTGTACCTAGATACACATTTCAGACTACCTGTACCTGTACCTGGATGTAATGAGTAGGAAGTACCTTGTACCTGTACCATTACCTAGAATTGAAGTACCTGTACCTGGTACAATGTACTCCAGGTACATGTTCATATTTTCGTAACAAGTTTCTTTTCTGTTCTAGTATTAAATTTGGATAACTGAAGTGTAAATTAACCAGCAAGCTTTCAGTGTGATAAACTACTCATCAGTGGAATTATGATCACACCTCAAAAATGGTCACATGTGTGAATCAGCAGTAACCACTAATTAAGCAAATCATTCAGTTATACTGTACTTGGTGCACTCAATGAACCTTTAGTACACATATATCATGTTTGTAAAGTATGGTGTCATACTGTACTTAAATGACTTTTAATACACTTGCATATCATGTTTGTGAATGTATGGTGCCATATAGAAAATAAATTCTAATCAAATATACCTAAGAAACAACTATAATTTTGTTTGATAGAAAAAATACATGTTAACTTGCATATACTTGAGTTTATGCCGCTATTATTATCCGTAAAAACTGCCTTTGAAGTGATCCTAAAATAAATGTACCTGTACCTGTTACTAGGTACTTTCTAAAGTACCTGTACCTGTACCGAGATACTCTGTGGAAATTAAGTACCTGTACCTGTGCTTGTACCTGGCCAATTCACAAGTACATGTACCTGGCCTAAACCCTGGTAAATAAGGGCCTTGTAGTGAGATAAAATGTCCTTCTCTGTATGATACCAGATATTGTTTGTGCTTACATGAAACGATATAATATGAAAACTGTGGACTGTGATCTGGCCTGTATGAATGTTAAACCCTATATCGGAAATCCTAGCTCCTCTGCAAATCTGCATCAGGTATTCTCCACATCGACATTTAAACATATGTAGTCGGAAATGATCGTAGTTTTTACTTCATCAGCAAAAAAAATAAAACCATATTAAGATATCGCCGCCTCATCCGCCAGAGCTCATAAACTGCCGTCAAATTAGCCTAAGTTTACATATAAATGATATTCTGTTTTACAATGTTTGCCAAATGCAACTGATCAGACATGAAACAAACTATGTATTTTTTGTATGCATCGCTCTTCCAGTCACCTAGCAACTGTATTATTTCTGGAATTTCGCCAACGCTAGCAAAACATGTTTAAGAACATTCATCCAATAACTATAGCTCCAGAATTTCGCCCCTTCAGTGAATGCAAATTCGGGAGTAGCCGGTCCATTGCTGACCCTTTTGAACACCTTATTCATATGGAGAACTGGGCAAAAACGGGCTACCTGGCAATTCCCTTTGCCTTTGCCCGAATTGATTGGATTTGTACCATTTAAATATGACTAGATACCTGTCCCCCTCAAAGACAAAATATTCGGGCTTCAGTACCCTTGGTTTCCTTCCAAGCAACGATGATTCCGGTATCAAATATGACTTTCACAACCTGACAAAGAACCCTTCTATGGAACTTCACCATAAAGCCAGGTTCTTATTCAGGGTAAGATCCAGACTGCCACAGATTCTTAATAGAATACCCGGGGTCTTTGGACTGGCCTGTTTGGGTGTATGCTGTTTTTGTCGTTCAATACCTTTCAATAATAATCTCAACGCAAACCACTGATAGGGATAAACATCATAAACGTTTGCTTTCTGCAGCTTAACCACCCCACTAACATAATGTTGTATCGCTTGCACCAATTTCAATGATCTGCTATAAAAACTGTACATAAAGCCTTAAAGTTTGTTCTACCACCGGAAAGGCTGAAAAATTGAAATATATACAGAAAGGAAAGAAAGCTCTCCACTGAGCAAGGACATTATTTGTTGTTCCCTGTTCCCTATAGCTTCACTATATTGTGTTACTTTCTATAACATTTTGAGCTGAACTGTATCAAACGCAGAATGTTATTGAAACGTCACGATAGTTACTAACAAATGTTTAAAAACTTAAGCAACTCTTTACCAATCACCCTTCTCCCAAGCTTCTGTGTAAACGGCATTCGTTCAAATTCCCTTCCAAAACTGCCCCCCCCCCCCCTCATATTATATCTCGAAAGTAATTCCGGAATCCTATCATAAATACCCTCTATGTAATCAGCCTTCAACTCGAATTCATACAAAGCTGCTATGGAACTAATTTCTCTCACGCACGCTAACATAAATTGATCAGATGTCCTACCAGAGTTCACAACCTGAACTGAAGTTTTTGAAGCTTCTGAAGATTCTCACATATTATTACAATTCTCTGCCTTTTGAAACTGCTGCCCCGTAACTTTCAGGCAATCATGACTGCAAACAATCCTAAACCGTTTATTTGATCTGCTATTTCCAGCAGATCTCCTGTCACTCTAAAGCGCCAGTATCCTTGCTTACCAAAAGCTATGCCCCCCCCCCCCCCCCGGTCCAACCCTTGCGAGCAAGCATCCGTTGCAATAATTTGATCTGGTTCTGACCAGTCATTTTTCATAATTGAAATTTTGATATGCCGTTATACTAAGGTACGAAATTCTCCCACTAGCACAAATCCTTCAAAAACTCTGTTCCTAGATCAATGGGACGGTCCCTTTCCCGCACTTCCCTCACTTTTTCCAGGGGTCTGCTTATTAACAACCGGCCTCGTCTGACGCATTTGGCGAATTAATTGAAGTTTCCCCACCAACGTTTCTATCTCCCTGCTTGTTACCTTACCTCCCAATTTCCACTCTACCAGTAATTCCACTGCTAGCTGTACTTTACCCGAGGGGATTTCAAGTTTTTTTTTTTTTTCATTTTTTTCCCTGTATCTACATAATTCCCAGCGGAAGAAGCTGCTGCTTTATCTCCCGCTTCTTTTATATCTAAATCCCTCAGGAGTCTGCCTAACGTTTGGATAGCCAGATGTGCTTTCACCGGTATCTCTGCGCATCCAAAATCATCTTAATAATTCATCACACTGAAACCAGTACAGTTAAAAACATGCGACACTGCGTTTGTTGTCTTTTGACATGCTTCTGCCGCTGAACGTAGCCCCATAGGCAGAAACCTGTCCACATATAATTTCGAATCCCATATATATCCCAACAGGTGAATATCCCTCAGGTCTTCGTGTAATTACTGGTAGGCTCTTTTCAGATCCCTTTTGAACAATAAACAGCCTCTCCCCTTCAGCTTAACCAGATCTACCATATCATCGTCCGATGGATAGGTGAGTTTTGAAATTTCCCCAAAATATTATAGCTTGAATATACCATAATTTACCGATCTGCTTGGAGGAGAGCTCAGATCTACCACTATTCTTCTCTCCAAACTCTCAGTTTTTGGGAACTGACAGAATGGAGATGTAACTATTGGAAAAATGAATTGGCTTTTCTCAAAGGGCCATAGAGTGCTCCGTAGCTCTGCTCTTTAGCGATATAATTAGAAATATCCCCTGAATGCAATTTCCCACTTTTACGGTTACCCCCAGCAGATAATGGCGCTATGTCTAACACATAACACACTGGTCAACAAAATCCAATCAAATCACAGACTATATAACAATTTCAAATTATTTCTAGTGTCTACCGGAATTCTACTTCCCACACAATTTGGCAAACCAGAACCATTAATCATCTGATGTACCCCAGCCCATTTTAAAATTTCCTGCTCGGTGTTCTCTGAGATGGGTGAGCTATCAAAACTACCAATGCATCCTTTGCCTCAATGCAATAACTTGCCTCAGGCGTAGCAGTCCATTCACTTGACTGTACTAAAGTTTCAGCATTTTCCTGTGCACCAGGAGCTATTGTCTCAAAAAGTGTTTCCCGTACAAGGACCACTGCATACCCCGAGTTAGTACATATTTTAATATTTCTCTTCATCAGAAACATAAACCAGATCAAATCTCTCACAACCGAACGGGCTTTCCTGAAATACTACTTGCTCATAATCAGACTGCAAAGAGTCTGGACCTATTTCGCCATCATCAGAAATTACATCAAGTTGTACATCTGTATATTTTTTTCTGCAAATCTATCTTTCCATTCAAACAAACTAACATATTCATCCCCTTCCGCATGTTTTTACTAGCTAATTTTTGTCATTTTACTCGGGACATGCTCGCCATTCTGAGCATGATACGCAATTTCTTTATGTCTCATTAAAAATTTTCACAAATATGTTGCACAGTACATTTTTTATCACTCACATACTCCTGATGGCTTTCCTGCTTCATTTCGTCTTGTTTGGAATTCTTTACTAAAGAATACCCTAGGCTCTCTTGCCATACCGCTTCCTTTTGTGACTTAATTGTAAGATTTATCTGCTCCACCTACCCAATTTTAACTCTAACTCGTAAAAATTACCACCCCATTTTGTTTTATTCCCCAGTACAATAGCTCGAAGCTTTGCTGCATGCATTTCTAATATGAATGTCCACTCATAACTACCCTCAAGATCAAATGCTCTTTTTAAATGCTCTTTTCAACACTCCTTTTCCTCTGAACTAATCCTATCTCACGTTACAATTTCCAAATTTACCGGCTACAAACAAGGGCATGTCCAAATCTTTATAATCCCTGCTAGTCTCTACGACGGAAGGCATTTTACGTCTTTGAATCTGGTTTCATAGTGTTTTAAAGGAATATATTTTCCATTCTAAGCGTGAACGTTACATATTGAATATGTTTACAGTGCAATTGAGTACAATCCAATAATTGGATGTTCTTGTATACAGAAAAAGTATGCTCACAGCATTTTCCGCAAAAATGAGGCATCTGTTCGAGAAAGATATTTCTTTCTTTTCATGTTTTATTTATATATAGTTCGCCAATTAGTTATTCAGTTTGAAATAATCACCGAGTTCAGTGTAATCCAGATTTGTTTTCATAATCTTTCATCAAGGCCTTATATATGCATTCTGTGTTCTGTTATGTGTACGTCAAATTGATGGAAATGAGACAACGCCTGTCATCAGAGTAGTCATATCATTTACAGATAAGAATGGAAAAGAACAGGTTGAACCAGTAGAGAAGGAAGAATCAGCAGCACCCCCAAGTAAGTTCAATATATACGGTGTAAACTTTAAATCACATAAAAATAAAAAAAAAAAACAGCATTTTCGTCTCTACATAGTATAATGAAAAGTTTACACAACTCCAATCCAGTTTTGATTCATGGTCCAGTCAATGAGTGACTTAGGTTGGACAAAAATGTGATCAAAGGTTTCTCACCTGAAATGAATTCATTTTTTGTGTCTTAGTTCACAAATAAAACCCCACCCGATTCCACCCATGCCAAAGTGTCATGTTCACCCTAAATCAAAGGCGGCCGCAATTAGAAGAGGGGAATTATTTAAATGGCCATATTTCCATAACTAACTGAGATATTCATATTAGAGAGTCATTTCCAACTAATATTAGGATGCCCGTTCATTTGATAACACTTCTGAGGTCATAAAGGTAATACATCATGTATAAAGGTCAAGGTCAGGATTATATTTGGCAGAAAAAAGCCAAACTCGCCATGATATGACATATTCTTTTTCAACCAAATTTTATAAAAACTAACCTGAAGTATTATTTCCATTTGACAATAGGCTGTCCATTCATTTGCTGATACACCTGAGGTTAAAATTATATATATCATGCTGTGAGGTCAAGGTCAAGCTTGGAAAAGAGAAAAAGCATCAATCGCCATGTGATGGCATGTTTTTGCAAGAGGTTGCATCTGATTTTAAAATGCACATATTAAGTTGGTGATAGTCTTGAGGCAAGAAATGTTTATATTATGCATTAAGGTCAAGGTCAATTTCTTAGGAAACCTGCAAAATGTCCATGATATGGCATTTTTTTGGCAAGAAAGTGACCTATAAAAAATTCAAAGTGTCATTTCCATCTATCTTTAGAATGGACTTTCATGTGGTGATAGTTCTGAGGCCAGAAAATTATTGGTTCCTATCATGCATAAAGTTCAAGGTCAGGTTCTAGGGAAAATAGCCAACTGTCAATGATATGACTTGTTTTTGCAAGGAAATGACAGACACCAGAAGTGACACAAGTGTCTCCATCTAAATTTAGAATGGACTTTCATGTGGTGATAGTTCTGAGGTGAGGAAAGGTTCATATCATGCATTAAGGTTTAATTCAACTTCTGGAAAAAAAGTAAAACTCTCGATTATGTGTTTTTGCAAGAAAATGACATAGAAAAACATTAAGGGTATCACTTCCATCTGAAAATAGAATTCCCACTCATTTGGTGTTAATGCTTAGATCATAATTGGAACTTATCATACATTATGTTCCAGGTTAATATAACCTTTAAGAGGAAAATGAGCAAAACTGGCTATGATATCTAACATTCTGGGGAAAAAATATGACACTAATGGCGTGCAGGTAGCCCTTTTAACTTGTCACTGTGACTGTTTTGATTATGCCCAATCATCATAAATTGAATCAAATTTCGCAAGGGCATGTTATAATACGTTTGAAAGACTGATTAATATAAATATATCGTACCATATATAAGCATAATTCATGTATATTCCATGAAGTTGGGAAAATTCAGCATTATTGACGTTGGCACTTTGAGTTTTGTGTTGATGGTAATGGAAGAAAACACCCTGTAGAAGTTGAGATTCTGGGTTGAAACTTTGCAACTCGAGCAGATGTCGGGTTTGGTGGGTGTTTCCCTACATCATAAGTAGAGCTTCCTTGATCTACGTGCTTGTCATACAAAGATGTTGGTAATTGAGAGGTTTTATTTGTGAACTGAGGCACCATCAACGAATCCATTAGAGGTGAGAAACCTTTGATAACATATTTGTCCTATCTCCCTTAATAAAAGTCGTTTATTGACTAGACTATGAATCTCGGAAGCAATTATTTCAGGTGACATTAATTCACTGGCAATATTGTCAATATTTAAATGTTTTAAGACTCTTTGATCACATGTAGTCTCAGGCAAAACGATAATCCTAACACGTCTTACTTAGTGATGGATTCAAATTTCACAAAGGCTGTGTTTTGGGAACCCAAAAAATTATAAATAGTATTAACGTAAAATAGTAGTATAAATGCACTATTAAAAGGTATCTTGTTATTATAAGGTTGATAATGTTTATTAGGAATTCCATAATGTATCATGATATTAAAATTTAAACTTTTGGATATCCTTAGGCGAGGAAGAACGTTACGTAAAGGAAGATACTAACAAGGAACCGCAAACCATTGATAGTCCCAACGACGGTAGGTAATTTCGATGTCTTCGAATGTAATGCTTTTGTCGTGCTTTTAAAGGAATTTATTTACCACTGTAAGCATGAACGTTACATATAAAATATGTTTACAGTGCAATTAAGTACAATCAAATAATTGGATTTTTTTGCATACAGAAAAAGTGAGCACTCAGCCGCTTTCTCCAGTGGAAAAGACGAAGCAAATCTTCGAGCGATGTATGTCATATTTTTATTCTTTTTATGTTTTTTTTTTATATTTTACCAGTTAGTGACTCAGTTTAAAATAACAACCGATTTCAGTCTTAGTCAGATTTATTTTCATTATCTTTTGTTTAAAAAGCAAACAGTTGTACAGTGGTTTCGGTGCGTGCAGATCAGTGCTCAATACAGCTAGGGTAGAGCAGGTTAGCTAAACGTCAAGCAAGTTGGAACATTGAGTTATTACTCGACTCTCCAAAGTGCTTAACGTTTAGCTATATATATATATATATATATATATATATATATATATATATATATATATATATATATATGTATGTATGTATGTATGTATGTGTGTGTGTGTGTGTGTGTATATATAGGAACGGTCTAAGTTATGAGGACCCTGAATAGACACATGCTTTCCAAGCTATCTGTTATATATGTATATTTTTAAATTATACGTTCTAACAACTTATCGGAATGAACTAAATGATATAAATGTTCATTATTTGTTCTGCGCAATAGATTCAATAGATAATGGTGAAGTCTTATCGATGGAACAGTACGTTTTTCTGTATTCTTACTCCACCTCAATGACCCCCCCCCCCCATCAAAGCCTTATATATGCATTCTGTGTTCTGTTATGTGTACGTCAAATTGATGGAAATGAGACAACGCCTGTCATCAGAGTGTGCATACCATTTACAGATAAGAAAGGAAAAGAACTAGTTGAACCAGTAGAGAAGGAAGAATCAGCAGCACCCCCAAGTAAGTTCAATATATACGGTGTAAACTTCAAATCACATAAAATTAAACAAAAACAGAATTTTCGTCTTTTCATTGTATAATAAATATTTTACACAACTTAATTCCAATTTTGATTGAATCTCAGAAGCAGAATAGGTTATCATCAGTCAGGTGACATTAAATCACTGGCAATATTGTCAATATTCAAATGTTTAAATACTCTTTTAATGACTTTTATCACACGTAGTTTCAGGCAAAACGATAATCCTTGGCACGTCTTACTTAGTGATGAATTCAAATTATCTCAAAGGCTGTGTTTTGGGGATCCCAACAATTATAAATAGTATCAACGTAAAATAGTAGTATAAATGATTATTAAAAAGGTGTCTTGTTATTATAAGGTTAATAATGTTTATAAGCAATTTAATAATGTATCATGAAATTAAAATTTAAAATTTTGAATATCCTTAGGCGAGGAAGGACGTTATGTAAAGGAAGATACTAACAAGGAACCGCAAACCATTGATAGTCCCAACGACGGTAGGTAATTTACATGTGTTCCAATGTAATGATTTTGTCGTGCTTTTAAGGGAATTTATTTACCACTCTAAGCATGAACGTTACATATACAAAATGTTTACAGTGCAATTGAGTACATTCAAATAACTGGATGTTTTTGCACACAGAAAATGTGAGCACAGAGCCGCTTTCTCCGGTGAAAAAGACGAAGCAAATCTTCGAGCAAGGTATGTTATATTTTTATTCTTTTCATGTTTTTTTTATATTTTGCTAGTTAGTGAAACAGTTTAAAATAACAACCAATTTCAGTCTAAGCCAGATTTTATTTTTTTTTTTAATTTACGTTCTAACAACTTATTGGAATGAACTAAATGTAATAAATGTTCATTATTTGTTCTGCCCAATAGATTCAATAGATAATGGTGTAGTCATATCGATGGAACAGTACGCTTTTTGTATTCTTACTCCATCCCAATGACCACCACCCCCCCCCCCCCACTCACATCCCCTTCATCAAAGCCTTATATATGCATTCTGTGTTCTGTTATGTGAACGTCAAATTGATGGAAATGAGGCAATGCCTGTCGTCAGAGTGTGCATACCATTTACAGATAAGAAAGGAAAAGAACTAGTTGAACCAGTAGAGAAGGAAGAATCAGCAGCACCCCCAAGTATGTACAATCTATACAGGATAAACGTCAAATCACATAAAAAAATAAAAAAAAAGAACAGAATTTTCGTCTTTACATTGTATAATAAATATTTTACACAACTCCATTCCAGTTTTGATTGAATCTCAGAAGCTAAATAGGTTACCATCAGTCTGTTACCATCAGAATTAATTCACTGACAGGTTTGTTAATATTCAAATGTTTAAATACTCTTTTATCACACGTGGTGTCAGGCTAAACGATAATCCTGGCACGTCTTACTTAGTGATGGATTCAAAATATCTCAAAGGCTGTGTCTTGGGGATCCCAAAAATTACAAATAGTACCAAAGTAAAATAGTAGTATAATTAGACTATTAAAGAGGTATCTTGTTATTATAAGGTTGATAATGTTTATAAGCAATTTCATAATATATCATGATATCCTTAGGCGTGGAAGGACGTTACGTAAAGGAAGATATTAACAAGGAACCGCAAACCATTGATAGTCCCAACAACGGTAGGTAATTTACATGTTTTCGAATGTCATGCTTTTGTCGTGTTTTAAAGGAATTTATTCACCACTCTAAGCATGAACGTTACATATACAATATGTTTACAGTGCAATTGAGTACAATCAAATAATTGGATGTTTTTGCATACAGAGAAAGTGAGCACACAGCCGCTTTCTCCAGTGGAAAAGACGAAGCAAATCTTCGAGCGAGGTATGTCATATTTTTATTCTTTTAATGTTTTATATATATTTTGCCTATTCGTTATTCAGTGTAACAGAACAACCGCTTTCAGTATAAGCCAGATCTCTCCATAATCTTTTTTTTATCAAACAAATCGCAGTACAGCACGCAATTTGATAAATCTCTCAGCCTCCTAAGTATTGAATTAAATTATCTCCATCTTGAGACAATCACGTTATATATATATATATAAAATAAAATGAATTCGCATTTGTCATATGACACCTATTTTATGAAGGAGAGACTTCCCATATTGTTGTATATGGGCTGTCATCTTCATGGCAGTGATGTCGAATATAACTATGGTTGAGTTACCTTGCAGCGTAGACAAAATGCTTGGACCCTGAGGAACGCTAGATGAAAAGGGTATCTCACAGACAAATCTATATTTACTGTATAGTCTTGTAAGGGGGAATAGCACAAATGCTTTAAACCGACCCAAAACATTAAGAAGACGAACAAATGGCAAAGCTTGTATGGAATCATGCAATCTCTGTGTACATTGGAACGACTGTTTATTTGGAGTGAAAGGTATGGAACCCGGAAGAAGTGGAACAAATATTCATATTCCGCAGGATGCTTGTATAGCTTTTTTTTCAAAACATCTTTCTCGATTGTACAGAAACAAGACTGAATATCCCTACTGACTCATATGTACGGAAAGTTTCTATGCCCTTATCCTTTATGGGATGATAAGCCCTGCCTATGTTTGAAAAGTGCATGAAAACTGTGTAACCTAATGAAGAATTGAAATTAATTTTACCAACACATGACTCATACAAAGGAAGCCTCGAGATTTCCACGTTCAATATATATTTGTAATTAGGGCAATTGAGTTCGGCTTATACTTGCCAATTATAGACATGATAAGCAGAAACAATACATTCAATGAATATTTGCTTACCTAGACGGTATTAAGAATAATAGTCAATGACACCATTTAAAGTGTCATTAATGCAATATGTCCATTGTGATTTTTTTGTAAAATGCTTTCAAATTAATTTTTTTTCTTGTATCGTGATAGTAAAATATTTATTGTATGCGTTCTTTTAGATATATATTAAACAGTCCTTCTAATCAAAATAATAACTATGCTTGTGGATGTGGATGTATATGTAACATTCATTAAAATGGTAACCAAAGTTACGTGTCGTACTGCATCTGATATCATTCTCTCTAATTACTGAAGGCAGTATGCCAATATATAAGCAAGTACGTAAAAATAAGATTTCTTATTACACCGTAAAACTTATTGGCAAGACCATCTGCAACGATTACTTGAATGTGAACGATAACATCAGATTCATTCTTTCTTATGCGCATTATCACATTAGCATTAAAGTGATGTATGTGTCATTAATAGTATCAAAAATTAATTTTGTGGACCAAATTTGTTGTTTGACCTGGCCTTGGCCACATGAACACCTTGTTTCAGTTGGAACACCAGTTTCTCCCCATGCGCAAGTTAGGGTGTTTTGTTGTGCCGTCTTGTCACTTGACGGAACGCCGTTACTCCTACGAAGAAAGGGTTGAATGTTTACTAAATATTAATGCTGTATAAAAATATTTCGTAGTTATGATAGGTTACATTATCTGTTTATTTGGGTACAACCCAAAACATATGTACATGGTTTGCAGCATCAAAACCGTTATATCTAAACCAGACTACTTTTGCTATCTCGCTCCAACCCTGTTAATGAATAGTTCATGGTATGTCAGTTTAGTCTGTTAGTGCTAACCTTCATTTAGTGAACTGATTTCTGTATTATGCATGCTTTAAGTCTGTGCCTTACAGCAAGGTCTCTCCCTTAAACGAGAGCATCATAGTAGTTCTATGATGTTTCTGAAAATGCAATGGAGTTAATCATATATCCTTGGTAGGGTAGACACCGGGCCTTACTGACACTAGGAAATAAAATAACATGATCCTACTGCTACCAGCCTCATTTGCAGTGTCAAACCAAAATCGAACGATGTACGATTGTATTTGCCTAAGGTTATGACACAATTAAAAAAAATGTAGGCAGCTATATACAAATGTTAAATCAATGTAAAAAGGAATAAGGCTATTCCAAAGGAATCGGTGCCATATGTCTACGTCCCTAATGCCATTATGAGACGAACTGTCACGAAAAAGAAAGGTTAATTATGTCAATTAAAAGTAGCTAGAATCATGCTATGCAGGGGCCATAAGTCATTGTCTCGAATAATACAAGCTTTACTCGTAAAACTTCAGTTATTTATACCCTATACCTGAAAAGGCGGTAACCACTCAGTACGTAAAACTGGCTATACACTGATCTTATTAGAACGAATAAAGTACTCCTGTACAAGCAAGGTTAGCGAGGGCATATATTTACGTGGGCTTCTGTTATTGTTACGACTGTCACGAAATGGATTGTGTCATTTAATTTTATTTTCATTTCTTAGTTTAGCTGAAGTGGGCTGTACAGTTGTATTTGTTGAGCAATAGTTGACGCGCCGGATAGAGTATTGTTTGATAGGTAACAGAGTGTGCGGGAGGTCTATAAGTAGGCCTTTGTTCACGATCGCTTTGGGGTTAGTGTGTTTTGTTCCCAGCCTATGTAGTATTTAGTGCTCTTGAATACAAATGGCCAATAGCATTAAAGGCATTCGAGGAGGCTTTGTATCAGTTTTATACATAAAACAAAAAGTATTTAAAGGGTTCGCAGCCTATTTAGTATTCAGCATGCTCTTGAAAACAGATGAACTTTAGCAATACAGGCTTTCGAGGAAGCTTTGTATAAGTTTATGACTATAATTGAGCCTTCAAGGTAGAAGAGTATTTAAAGAGTACATTCACGGTACTGGGGACAGGCGAGCTTGCAGAGTCGAGAAGGGCAGTCCGCCGGAGTTCAGAGGGGGGCTGCAACCTGTGTCCGGCGGGCTGCAGTCAGCCGTTGTCCATCGAGGTGCAGCCAAGTCACAAGGGAGTTAGTGTTTATGTTCCTCCAACTGATTCTGAATAATACAAAAGAGCGCAAAATGCCCCTACTATTTCCTGTGAAAAAAAGGAAATTCCGAAATGAACTAACAAATATAAGTAGCAATATAGTCACTTGCGTAATACTTCATATCGACTGCTGTCAAATAATATATAATGTGGATGACACCGATACTCATACAGTTGCGCCGAATTCCCGATTGGAGTGATGACTACTGATGTATACCACGGCCACACAGGGCATCATGGTTAAAGTATTTAAAAGTAGTTTAATGTTCAATGTAAACACACTTTTCCTTGCATTGTGCACTCTAAATATTGTCATTCCACCATATATAAACACCTCTATTAGTCCCCACTTACCTTTTTGACGAAGAAGCCCCCCCCCCCTCCGAAAGCTTGTGTTTTAACAAACAAGTTAGTCACTCTTTCTCTTTACCTACACATCTAGTACAGACTAATATGGCTATTCCACTATATATATATATATATATATATATATATATATATATAGAAGGTAGTGTTACCCTCCGATGTAAAGTGCTCTATGGCCTACAGACTAGGCTAGAGCGGTATAACTCTGGAGAGAATTAACAGTGTTGTTTTTCTCCAGAGTTATATATATATATATATATATATATATATATATATATATATATATATATATATACTGCGAGAGACAGAGAGACACAGAGAGAGGGAGAGAGATTACGCTTACTTGATACAAATCTAAATTATGTATCCCCTGAATTCAATATCGCCTTATGGACACTGAAACATATTCAGGCCTTGAAACATGCCTTCTGAATCAGAAACATCAGTGTGGAGTGGATGTTTTCTATGGAAATGTCCATATTTCAACTTTTTTTGCTGGTTAACTGTATACGTGTTCACGCCAGAGAATAATATATTCATGTCGTATGACATAATGATGTCAATCAATTCTTTGGAATTTTTACGAATGTGCGATTTGCACTATTTAGTAGTCAGCTTTTGCACACGAGAATGATATATGTTGGATATATAGGTCATGAGGTCACCTTGAAGAATTGGAAAATAAAGGAATCTGCATGATGAGCCCCAACCGCCGGCTGCCATAAATACGTGACTTAGCAATACGTTTTATTGAAATCATAAGCCTAGATTGTGTGGTAATACAAAACATTCCAGGAGATCGCGTAAGCTGAATATGTGTATCTGTTGAGCGAGGATCATGCGCCAGTCAGGATATCATGTTGTAAAACAATGGCGGCATTCAATAAAAGGTTATCGAGTGCTCTACAAGTCCAGTTATACCACTGCTAGCGTTCTCCTGCATGTTTATGGGTCAACGTAGAAACAAGGCACCTGTGATTCACGGCGCTCAAATGAAATTAATAATGAGAATAATTTATAATGACTAAAACCAAATCCCAATAAGGAAATTGACCAGTCCAATTGACATAATACTAAATAACGCCTTTCGCCCTGTGACCTTGAACTTTGACCTCATGACCCAAAATTGAAAAGGGTTCTTACTTCATTGGTGCCATATATAAATCGTTTTAAACCAATAGGATAATCCATAGATTGGAGTTATTACTCGGAAACAAATATTAGGACAGAAGGCCCCTGTGACTTTGACCTTTCACCTTGTGACCCCAATATCAGTCAGAATCTTCTCCTATTGGCAGGTCAGCTATATGTGCAAAATGGAAGGTTTGGGATGAAAAGTTTGGCATAAAATGCATCCACAATCTTTCTTAATAGGTGGGTTGTGTGACCTGGACCTTTGACCTCATGAATCCAAAAGCTTTAAAGTTCTTGCGATAGAGGTTGACGATATTTATGTCAAGTTTGAAATCCGTATCAGACAGGGTGATTACTATAGGGCATCGGTTCACTCAAGCAGGGCCCTAACAATACATAAGGTTTCAGGACTCATGAGGATATTCTCTGGATATTCAGTTAAAGGTTTCTAGGTCCTACGGTGTCCAGAAAGGCCAGTCTAACAGACAGACAGACGGACGAACGACGGAGGCCGCCCGATCATCATAACTCAGGTGACTTACAGTCAGCTGAGTTAAAAAAACAAGCTAGGCTTTTTACTGGTCGTATCAAAATAAATGGGCCCCAAGAGTATAATTTTGTTTAAAGAGTGCGCACTATGTGTTAAGCAGCGGCGTACGTAGCGTTTGTGCTGCCCGGGGCGGTCGTGAATTTGCCGCCAGTCTAACAACATAAAACTGGAATCATATGCAAAACCATTTGGTCATTTTTCTCCGTCATCTCCTCAACCACTCTTCCCTTTTATAGCAGAAATAGTTTACTTAAAATCAGATTTTCCACCTTAAAGATAAAATACTTCATATACAAGTCTTGGAAAAAAATTGGGTATTCACTATAAGTAAATGGTCACGTCAAATTTAATTAACAATGGTACTGGCACAGATGCTGCAGCAATTTGGGTATTCCTTCCGATATCATAGATAGTGCATAACAATGTATCAATACTAAGGGATACGAACGAGGCATGTTATTGTCTTTTAAATTATTTTAAGGCTGTTTACAATTTAGATGGTAAAGCTTGGTGAATTCTTACAGGGATATACGTTTTTATACATAAATAAGACACTGTATGCACATTTTGTTTACATTTCTCCTACAATATTGCAGGACCACTAATATTGTTATTGTTTTCTATGAAACATGCGTGAAAGGCCAACACACGATTCAATTAATTTTTTCATTGTCCAATCAATAATGAATAGAATACCTGAAATTGAATGAGGTAATATAAGTCCTTGATGTATCGGATTAGAGACGCGTTGGTGATATCAAAATGAAAAGTTGTCATGCTTTGGGAAACACAACCAAAACCACAAATCAAAGCAGAATAACAGAAAAATTTGCAAAACATGAAGTGGCACTTTTCTGGTGTACTCATCATGCTACATCTCAGTACTATACAAACTTGACCGAATAGCCTCCCTCTAAAATGACCCTGTCACACCCCCCCCCCCCCCCCCCTTAATTCCCCGGCGAAAACTATTCTTGATTGTGCAGTACCAGTTCTCAGCAGAGTAAACAAATTATGCATTGGCAGATGTTCTGCATTTTAGCTTGAAAAAAAATGTGACATTTCAAAGTATGAATTCACTCACGTACTCACTGTGCAACTTCTCCCCTCCCCCTCTCTCTCTTTTATTATGTTTACAGTAGAAGTAAAAATAATAAAATAACTGACGAAAAATTTTCTGAAGGCCATTGTAAATCATGATGGTATATGCCCATTAAAATCAATTTAGAAACCAGATTATGAGCGTGGCACGCTGATAAACATGTACACTAATATATATATATATATATATATATATATATATATAGGTACTAACAGGAAAGCAGGTTCACTAAACATAGAACTAATAGCCTTATATGGTGTGCGGCACATAAAATATATAGATGTATGAATAATCATGCTGCTTCATGGTATATAGATGGAAATGGTATACACAAAAATGTGGGTCCACTGACGGTGGAAATCGAACCCACGATCTTCCGTTTTCCGTTCGGGTGCTTTAATCACTTGGCTACGCCAGATTCCCATCCCCTTTTTGTATTTGCACACAGACTATTAGGCTACAACATCTGAAGAGTGCCACACACTCTGAGCGTGTGGTACGAAGCTAATTAGTCATGAAATGCCTGCAGAAAAACTAGTTTAGTTCTTTCTGTACAATATAGTAATGCTCTGGTCACCCATCGAACACTCTGCCATCAGTTTTTGCAACAAATTATGACTATAAACAACTGTATATATATGTGTATGTGTGTGCGCGTGTGTGTGTTTGGTGTGAATATAACATATCAATCATGAATGAGTAAATAAGGGAAATATAGCTTAAAATACCTTAACATATGACACACTTCGGAATTTACTATTACATCATATATTTGGCTAGGCATTGTTACCATATGATTCAATGATGCTGACGCTTTGGTTTTCCATTTGCAGCATTTTCGCCAGTGTCCCACCAGAGAATCGGCTGACCGCCAGTGTACTACACAACAAGGTAAGTCCAACATATACATGTATATCTCTTTTATAACACGTTTCCTTTCTACGGGAATGAATAAATTGAACTCAAGGTGAAGATGGCGACTTTTTTTCCAATAAACTCTTCTCCCCATTTGTGCAGGCCAGTAGGTCATATGTCACTCTGGATATGCTGATATAAAAATAGCTTACGACTGGAAATTCTTATGAATTCACTTGTACTGTAGCGGTCCGGTCTATACTGGATATGTTCAGATATGAGGAAAAAGCTGGATTCAAGAAGAAAGTAGTTTGTTACTCTGAATCGGCGCCCTAAACCCGCTACAAATGATCGCTATGTGGCATGACTATGTTGTTCCTCCGCAAGAAAAGTTTTCAGACAAACAAAATATATATATATATATATGTACTGTTGCATAGTGGCAAATTACCTTATTACTAAGTTTCGGAGTCTGCAAAGGTGTATATACAAATGAATGAAAGAGACTCTTATATCGATCACGAAAGCTGTCTTTCCTTATATGTTAATCCTTGGAAACTTTCAATAAATCAGTGATGGTTAAGACTACTTGCACAGTAACAGAGACCTACCGGTCCTGGTGTTCATGAATCTGTGAGATTATATATATATACATATATATATATATATATATATATATATATATCAGGTATCATATATAGTTGGTGTTACTTCATGTACTACAGGACTGTTTCGTGAGTACAGCTGAGTATAACATTGATTATATATATATATATATATATATATATATATATATATATATATATATATATATATATATGAAGAAGGAGAAAAAAATATATATTCGGGAAAAAGGCCACAGGCCCATAGTTCCTCAATACAATCAACATTAACAGGTCTTATTATACAAGCAAAACTGGAGAGATGACAATTTTGATCAATTTAAATTTAAACAAACAAAAACAAACAAACAAACAAAAAAATGAATAATAATAATAAATAAATAAACTTTAAACCAAGTAACATTGTATATTAAAACTAATTACGGAACAAGCTGTGATGAATTAAACAATTTGTAAATGCATAATATTAGTAAACATAATAGTATTAATAATAACAGTTAAAAAATAATAATTATAATTAATAGATATCCTTAACTTTAATTTTACATACAGATGTATTTTCTTATACCAAATCAACACTTGCACATCCAAAATATATACATGAACATGCAAGACATTATATTTGTAATTTTCGTTCTTTAGCATAACCAAACCTTCCTATGTTAACCTCCATATAGTCAAACAATTTACATATACAAACCAAATATATTTTTATATATACTTTCTATTGATTATCGCTAAAGGAATTGAATCAGGTTAATTTGACCACCTTTTTAAATTGAAAATATTTACAGTTAAATATTTCTAGAATAACGACAGTGTCTAGTTTTTTTTTAATATAAAACATGTACGCTGCTAAATTTTGTTTTCTGGAATAGGTCAAAATTCAGTATTATCTAGAAGTTATATTTATTTGGTTCATGGGATTTATGTGGTATATATTATTTCGTTGATCAGTATATAAAGTTTCATCCCCAATTATTATTTATCCATTTATTTTAAATAAACATATTCTCTCTTCTCCCCGGACGCCTTTATGTCGACGATTTTCTACTACCAATGTATGATTTACATATCTTAGATGTGCTAAAGCAGTTCTATAACCTTTATTTGTGACACATAATACATATTTTTCAATATTAAGCAACGACTTAAATACCTCACAGTAATACAATTTACTGAAATCTGTAATGTCATTATAAAAGTTTTGCTGTTCCATATATTTAATTCTCTGTTTAATGCTAATGATGGAGTGGTCAACAATACCAACATCTTGAGCCATCAAAATATATCCAAATCCAGCTTGAAATGACAATGACCTTACATGATATATAACTGGTATAAAATATGATGTTTGTGTTTTGGATACCACTTGTCATCCATATACAAAAGTTTAACCCAATACTATATACATTGTTTGGAGTATCTGATGAATAAAGGAAATCGACCACATTCGCCAAAATTGTCACATTTGGAGCATTTGATCCAACGTTTACAACAAATGTACATAATTAATATTGTACCCTCTCTATTAATACAACCGTGGTGTAACCCAACAGTTTACAAATATATAATAAAATTGGTACCACCTTGTCATCGACAAATTGAAAAGCTGTTACACATTTAAATGACGATACCTATGCTTAAAACTTTTGATGACACAGACTGTTTCATTAGCATCACTTGTTGCTACCGAGTTTCGATCAAGGATAATTTACTTATAAAGATAATACTAAGATATTAACAACAGGAAACTACATTTAATTGTTTATCGCCTAAATAGGACTTCTCTGTTTTACGAAGAATGCCTCCCTTATTAAAAACCATAAGTTTTGTCTTATCTATATTTACTTACATACCATACTTTTTGCAAAATACATTCAAGTGATCAATCTGTTTTGTTATCTCCCGACTGTATCTGAAAAATTGACAATGTCGTCAGCAAACATTTCCTGACAGTTTGAAGTATTAAAAGATGATAAAGTTAATTTATGAATAAGGAAAACAACAACGGACTCACCATACAACCCTGCCTTGTTCCAAGAGAACGTTTAAAATATTCAGTGGTTTCACTGCCTGTGAGAATGCATGACTTCATTTGGGAAAACATTGATCTAAGCACCTTTAATACCTTTCCATGTATGCCCTTTTGCAGTAACACATACCATAATATAATATGTTGAACAAAGTCAAGTGCTTTGGAAAAATCAATAAATATACATAAAAACCTACCTCGGCGTTAAATTCAATATCTATGTATTACACCCTCTGAAACAAAAGCATTGTCCATGTTACATTATCGTTTCCGATAACCTGCTTGTTCTTCTGATAATAGTTCATGTTCATTTTACATATTCTATTCCACGATTATTCAAAATCTAAGAAAATATTTTCCCGTTATATTTAGTAAGGAGATTCCTTCATTATTTCCAGGATCATTACTCTGACCATTTTTATACAAGGGATAGATTATAGCTTTACTCCATTCTTCTGGGTCAAAACCTGAATTTTGTATTATATCAAATAATTTTTAAAAGGAGGAAAGAATAAATTTTAAAATATATTTAATTATATCCAGAGAAATGCCATCTGGACCTGGGGACTTGCCAGATGGCATATGTTTAACAACCTCAAAAATATCAGAAATTCGAATATTGTCTTTTAAGGACCCACATTCTGTATTTTCATCAAAGTGCACCGGACTGGATGATCCATGGAAATGAAATATTCGACATGAAACGAGTACCACCACGTTTACTCAAAGAGAAAAGAAACTCTGCAGACCTATTTTCTGCAACCTAGGTTTAAAAACATTATTTTGAGCACTATGAAAGATAGATAGACACCTAAGAACATAATATGTAATAGTCAGGGTGGTCCTGGTGAAATCTCCTCGGAAATCCGAAGTTAGGTCTTTGTAACCAGGATTCTGCAAACAATGATTATGAATTTTAGCACCCTGGGAGTCGGGCTTCATGGTGTGCAGATTTGCTAAAAACCTGAAGGTCATGGTAGTGTAATCACCCCCATTGATGGGTCATAACCCCAAGTAAGCTCCTGAAGACGCATTAATTTGTGAGTGATACATTTCGTTGGGAGACAGCCTTTCCACTAAGCCTGCAGTTCGTTAACACCAAGGTCCGAATTTGCTCATGCACGAGAACGCCTAACCTAGGAGAAGAAGATAAGAAAGAAACACTGGTTTCAGGCAATCTTGATTTCGAAGTTGTGGGGTACGAGTGGCGTGAGCGCTACGTTATGTTCTATTCCACTGCTCGGCCTTGTGCAGGTTTTATTACACCTGTGTACTTAAAGCCTAGGTCACACTTTCACGGTTTATAACCCAATGGTCCGATTTTGCTCAACACCTAACCCAAGAAAAGAAGATAAGGAAGAAAACTACGTTATGTTGTACTCCACTGCTCGTCCTTGTGCAGGTTTTATTACACCTGTGTATATAAAGCCTATGTCAAACTGTCACAGTTTATAGCCGTGGTATGTCACGGTGCTGAAAACCGTGGGCATACTTTGGGTTTCTTAGTGTGTCCCGCTACAAACGGTACCGATCCGGTATGATCCGTATTGAACGGTAGGTCGCTACTGTAGTTTTAAACTGTTTAAAACTTCCATTGGTCACCGTAGCCCCACCATGGTGACTTCCATGCCGAGGTGGCACCTTAGTGGGAAGTAATTACAAGAAACAGTATGCAGAAACTAGTTCTAGATCAATAACATAGATTCGAAGGTCAATAGCATAACAAAGCAATCGGCATCTGCTGTATGGATCGAGTATTGCGAGTTATCTACTGGTCCTGTTTTTGCGTTTTAATCCATTTCCTGGTTCGGACATACATGTGAGCCAGCTATTTGTTTCAGCCGGAAAGACCAGCTCAGTCCATCACACGGTCTATTATATAATATGTCCCTTTATCTTTAACTTCTCCTGTTTATTCCCGGGGCACGCCTAAAACCAGATAAGGTAGCACTGAAATTTTCAAACTCTTGCATTAAACATAACCCAAAACCAGCAGCGTCGACTATTAAACACATAGAGTATGAGATTTTTTATGTCATAATTTTCCCTGTAGGGTGAGAAGAACGTTGAAGAAGTTGTTTTTAGATAAAAAAAAGGTAAGACCGTGTCTTTTTCCTTGCAATAAAAAAACTAAAATGAAATATGTATGCGACTCGATAGAAAAAAATAATTTATTTAGCAACACTGAAAACCAAGTTATGACATGCTTTGCAAGAAAACAACAGCAAACGCAGATGGTTTAATCTGTATCTCCTAATTTAAAACGCAGTTGAAGCAGTTGATTTTTATAAACTCGCCAAGTTCTGCTTTGTATAGTCATGACCACACACATAAATTGTGCGATCTTATTTATTATAACTTCTTATATATATATATATATATATATATATATATATATATATATATATATATATATATATATATATAAGAAATAGTATGGAGAAAAAACAGAAATGAAGGGTAAAGCTTCTAAGATGAAATCCTAAGTAAGTAGTTTAATATGGTTTTCACTGAAGCAGTTTAAATGAGTTTAAATGTTTAATTGCTTGTAGTATTTACCCTGTGACTTGCCTGGTATTAATACATTTCCAAAGAAGATTTGTGTCCTCGTTTCGTTATAGGCAGAAAGTTTGGCTTCAAATTGGATTGTACCATGACTCGGCGTAGGCCTGATTCATCTATATTCTAATGTAAGACAATTTTTGTTATGGGTTACAGGTATGTTGATTTATATTCATTAATCAAAATCTTTCCATGAAAACCATGGTTTTAAAAGTGAGGCCAAGTCATGTGTTTTCTGATTTTTTTTTGTCAAAAAAGCCCCACAAGTTAATTATCTTTCGGGTAGGGTGGGGGGGGGTCATATATATATATTTGTTAAGATCCGTTGTCTGTAGGGACGGTGAAACATGAAAAAATATCACCAGTACATCTTTAAATTGATAATAATCTAGAATCTGTAGTCAGGGCGTACAGACCTTAGCCAGAATCTCCTTTAATATCAGTCATGCGTTCACATGTATGCGTTTCATGTGTGAACACTGTCATGCATAAGTAACACAGTTCACCTTGCGAGTTGCAGAACAAATAAATACGAATGAGTGGCTTCTACACGGGGACAAAGTAAAGGTCCTTTGTCATAATGGTTTATAAGAAAATATATATTGTGGTATTCTTATTACCTTCAAAATGAAATGGACTATTAAATGTCTTTACCCTGACCCACTACAAATGTTCCGCAAAGCATTTTTAACTTGTCACGCCTTTTCAGGAGGCGACCTGTAATCCACACTGAACCCCATTTCCATTATATCGCATGTTAAAGAATTTTACTTCGGAAAAGGAAAGATTTTAAATTCAAGCGCGGAACACATGTCCACATGAATCTTTTAATAGGGAGCGCTTTTCCGTTGAGTGGGCACAGAGATCTGAGACCTTTTACACGATCATCGTTTAATAGGGGTTACAGGTATGTTGCTTTTCTATAAATTCAGAAGTAATTATCCGTGATAACCTTGATTTTTATAGTTCGGCCGAATAATGGGTTGTTTGAAAAAAAGTTTTTTTTCAAAAGGAAGCCCCGGGGGGGGGGGGGATTGCACACACTTGTTAGGGTCCTCAATCTCTTGGGGACTTTGAAACCCCGGCCGGAATCTACTAATCAGTCGTTCGTTCATACGTGCATGTTTCATGTAAACATTGCCATGGTTCAGGAAAAAAAACTGCATACGAATTAGCGGCTTCTACTCGGGGACAAAGGAATAGCCCCTTTTAGTTATTCCTTTCTTGAATTGTGATTACGGCACTTAAGAAAAAAATTATTATGGTGATTCCGGTGATGTAATCGATTACGGATGCAGTTTTACACTACCCTACTACAAATTTTTAGCAAAATCTGTATATCCCATTTTGCCTGAAGATTCAACCATAGATCGTTCTGTACGTGTGTACAAACAAAATCAATTCAGTATTTTGTGAATATAGATATTGTGAACTCGCAGTAATAAATCTTTGATTGACATTTTGCAAATAGTTATGTATGATTTCCTATAGTCAGTATCAACCATTTATAATCCAGAGATTTGGTGAGTACTGGGCAATCCTCCTCTTTGATTCCCACAAAGTCGGGCTGGGCGAGATCCCAATTTTCATACCACAAGCATCTTCCAGTTATAGCCTATATCCAGTTCCCTTCTTTCTTATAATCCGTACAATTTGTCCAGAATCTGGTCTAATAATCAAAGGCACATGCAATGTTTATGAATTTTTTTCCATTTTACACGTAGGTTACATATACAAGAAATAACATAAAAATCATTTTTTTTAATATCTGGTACAAAGAAGCTAAATGTGCACGCAGGAATGTATAAACCCTGGAGTAAAATATATTTCTTCCGACAAAATATTTATGTAACAATACGATTTGTTTATTTAATAATAGAGCTTGATTACGGGGTCAGATGCGTGTTAATTTTTCTCAACATATGTTTTCAATTTGATAAGTGACAAGCTGGCAATACAATATATAGTTGATTAAGACTAATAAGTGCATATCTTTGTAATAAGACCTTACATTTACAAGAGAATGGTAAGGAATTAAACGGTGATAACATTTTTGGATTTAAGAATTCTTATAGTGTAAATAGACAATGGTAATGCAGGGTCTGCCCAAACGATAATGTCCAATTTGCTTAAATCGCTCACGACTGCCTCTAAAAATTAAATTTTAAAACAGATTATTTTACATTCAAATTGAGTCTTAATCCCTCGTCTATAACATATACGGATATTCATTTATATATTACTAAGAAACATTATTTTGTGGGTACCTAAAGGAAAACTGGTATATGAACATTGCCCTACTGGGGACATGTTTTATTTACTAACAACAGGTGCCCTTCCGCTCTATGAGAAATCTCGAACGATGTATAGATTGGGTAAAAAAAATGCATCATGCGATCACAAGGAACTTTGAACCCAAACATTCTTGAATAATAAATAACGTGGATATTCACAAGATTTGATTAACTCCTCAAAAACCCTCTGGTTGTTCCTCTGGTGATTCGATGCTCACCAGACTACCGTATTTTATGTACACGCAGCTATCGCATCACCCCAGGCATGATTGTCCTACACAATTACAGATCGAAAAGAAATGTGGATATTATTATCATTATTTTTACAGCATTAAAATATCATAAATGCAAGTGACTTTTATCAAAGGCAATTATTAGAGTCGCAATATAACAGGTTTTGCAGGTCTCAAACAATTGATTAACGTACAATATACATGAAAATAAATGGTTTATGTAAATTATTTGCTTAAATTATCATTAAAGTGAAGATTAATTTAGAAGTCCAACTAGCAGTGTAGGATGAGCAATGAATTTCCATTTATCTCAGAATATTCTTTACTATGGAAACAAATATAACATGTTCTTTTAAAAAAGAATGATTTTTCAAGGTAGATAGATAGTCTTATATACCTCTGAGACAATACTTCGTAGAAGAAGAAACATGATTTGAGGTTGAGGTGGTCTGTTGAAAATGGAGAGTGAACTCTGATCCCCGGAAACTGAGTACATCTGAAAATAAACATACACCATGGCAGTCAATATTGTTAGAACGGCCTATTATTCCATTAAGAAATTTTTTTGCAAGTGTGAAATATGATCACACTCATGTGTGTACGAAACTAGGACCCTTTGAATAAATAAACTTATTCATTTTATGTGACTTGTATTACTAATAATTATTATTAATTTAGGCTTTATCCGTGGCTCAGATGATGAGGTTTGGTCGTCTGTAGGGGAGGAGGGAACCGAAGAAGCTAGGAAAAACCGCTAACTTTGGACGGGCAGCTACAACCCACTGTCATAGCCACGAATCGGGGATCGAACCTTGTTCGCCAGGGCAGAGAGCCGAGCTTTTTATCCCTCGACTGTCCAGGTCCCTTACGTAAGTGTTGATTCATACTAAAGTGTGAACCGGCGGTCTAAATAAGTTTTAAGAAGTGTCCTGAGCCTTGACATATATAGTTATGAAATACATCGACAGGTCAAATATTACACTATCCCAACTAATGACAATTGTTTTCACGTGTAAAGACACAATGCATATCATACGCAAAAGATTAGATTTTATATAAATCGTGATAAAAATATGAGAACATTAAAAACAACTAATTACCTTATTATTTCCAAGATATCTAATTGCAATTAGAATCTTCATTAAATAATGTATTGTTTCACAGGAATGACAGAAAAATAAATAATCTTTTGTCTGGGGAAAAAATGGCTTGCTACGGATTCCCCATTTTAAAAAAAAGGTTTTCAATAATTGTACCAACTGCTGTTTTGTTTAACCGCATGGTCAGGGGTTCTACGGGAGGAGGGAGTGGATTTTGGTGATACAAACAAGAAGAGAACAACCAAATACATGATGGGTACGATATAACCCGGGCTACCTGCATTTGAGGTGAACTTGAACGGGTTTCTTTTCTTCATTCTTTGTAGGTCTTTTAGTATAGTTGAAATGTAATATAGCATTCGACATTTTGTTTGTGCACTTATATAGGCACTCGTCGAAAAAAAAAACTAACTGGACCGTGTGTGATATGTTTGATATTCGACGTATTTTACGGATTGGAGTTATTCACGATGAAAACCTAACCTTTGGATGCGTGTAAACACTTAAAATGGTGTTTTTATTGATTCTGTATTCATATATTTGTATTTTCTCTTTTCTAGAAATGATGTCTTGAAGGGTTTATACAAGAGAAAGAAAAAAAAGTAATGATAGCATTTTCCCGGCCTTTTCTCTCGGTATTTTCTCCCCTGTAAACAAGCCTATGGAAAGATTATCTGAACACCCATAGCGACTGGAAATCAGAGTGATATCATATTTCCGAGAACAATATATTAAAGGTGTTACTCTCATACAGTAATGTGACTGGTCAGAGACCATTGATACTTAACGTTCGGCGAAATCTAGCAAAATAAAACCCAAGTTTAAACATATGCCAATCATGATAGCAAAACCTGTTTTATATATCTCTAGGTTTGTCAAATCATAAGCTACTTTTTGTATATTACTTTTTTTTCACATATATAGATATGCTCTTTTTTGGATCTCAACAGTTTATTTAAAAAAAAAGAAAGGTTGATTGTACCTTAATTCCATGTGACACCTTATCAATACAGACCTTATTTCCCACAGGAAGTAGATACAATAGCACTCCAGGACCCGATCGATAAGCCTCAGTCACCTTGGTCATAAAATCCGTTGAGTAAAGAGAGAATTACAATAGGGATTCAGGAATTCGAACGCTTTTTGTAGATGTTGCTCTGACATAAACATCTGAAACTTTAAAGATACCTCTAGTTTAACATAAAAACTATATTCTAAGCAATAAGGTTATCCACAAATGTTTTTAAAAGATTCCGGTATCAGAGAGGCAAATCAGCATTTTAAAAATGTGCCAAATCTATTGATTGTGATCTATTAAAAAAATGACAAGGAAAATAAATATTGAACCAATGTTAGAGACGACTATACTTGTGGAACGACCTTTCGCTATTCGGAGTAATGTACAGTACATGACATACATTATTCTGTTTTGGCTACAGTTTCAATGTTAAGTATACTTGCCACCGACGTGCGCCACCGACCTGGAATCGACTCCCGGATCGGCCAAGGATTTTCCTCTCATTCATTTGTCTTCGTAACAACGTACACCCTACAACTCGGAGGCAATAATACAACATTATTTAACTCAGAATATCGGAATTCATTTTATATCACTTCGTCTTATTCACTTTCACTTAATTATATAAAGTAAACATTCGACGACTTTAGCCTGGTTTATGCTGTCATCTGAAATACGTTTTAGACAAAGGGATTTTCTCTCTATGACAATTCAAGAAGGGCGAACACCTGGTGTAGGTAACACAAGGAAAAAGGGCATCTAATATAAACAAGAGGAGCTAAATGATGTGTGAGGCAACACATTTTCATATTTGGTGGCCATTTACAGAAATGGGCATGATACTTGTGGTAAGATTTATAGAAGATGTAAGAATTGAAAGAGAGCAATGAAGTAAAATTATTTCTTTTCAACGAATGTTCATAAAATAACATTATAGTACTAGACAAGAAGTAGGACAACAAATATACAGCAAAACTAAAAACTTTAATATCTAGCCCCTGAATAAAACAGTCGTCATTTTATTGCAGACCCTAATTTTAGTAGCTCGATATTGTGACCAATCCACTAAGTGAGGCAGGTGGCTATTTAAGATCAGTGATAAAGGAAAGTCGGTATACAAATACTACTACCACTACTTTTACAACTACTTCCACCACTACAATTACTACTACTTCTACTACGAATAGTAATAAAATTTTATGTTGTAAAGCTTAACATCCACAATGTTGTGCTATGAAACGCTATTGCAATCAAGCAACCGCTATAAAATTAATGACTATAGTCTTAGTTAAAGGGAATTGAAATACACACAATAGGACCTGGCACACAAACTATCAAGGTAGCGGGTTGTAGCCTCTGAATTAATGTAGACGGATACCCAAGCAATAAAAGTATGACATTTGAACTTTAATTCCAAATAAACTAGGGTTATAAATGTGAATATTCATGTTGCTTCGATTATTAATATGATGACCAGTCAATTTCCATGCAGTGGTCAGCTTAATCTCCATTAGATGCGATTCCAAATCGCTCCTACTTCACAGATTGTTTAAACAGACATTTTCCATCATTCCACTTATAGTTTGAAGCCTTGCAAGACAGTGTCACAGGGAACAATATTAAAGAAGCCCGCCTGAACAGCTTGCCAGTTTCCAATGGTCACTGAGAGTTCAGTCTCTCTCCTGTTGAAGCCTAGATCAACATTCTGTCATCTTTTCGATCGGTAGCACTTGTCCAAAGAGCGCAGTGCATAAATAATAGAAAAAATCTTTGCCGCATGATAACAGGCAGATCTTTGATTTCGGTAGGCATGTTGGTCAGTTCAGTATGTCTGTTTGTCTGTCTGTTCGTGTGTGCCCTCTCTACAGGTCACAATTTTGCAGCAATTGCTTTTAAACTTACACAGTTGATAGACAATTGAACTTCCTAGCCAGCTATTAGTTTTGGTTAACAAAGAACAAAGGTCAAAGCCAAGGTAATTTTCGTCATAACTCCGTCAATATTGGTCCTATTGTCACAATCTCAAGCTCTTTTTCTTCCTCTGGGTGTTCCCCAGAACCTTGTCTAGTCGACTCTACAACATATCTTTTTGGCCATATCTCCAAAACTATGAACTTCAATTACTAAACTATACGTTATTTAATTTGTCTGGGTCTTTTCATAACCATGTCAAGTTTTCTGGTCTCAATCTTGTGTCACTTTGCCAGACACTGTCTGTTTGTCAGTTGTCCTCCTCTGCTTGCTGGTTCTTGCGTCTCATATACAGCATTCTACAGCGCGTGAACTCTGGTCATCTAGTTTTATGTTTTAATTATTTTTATTCACACAGTATTCCTTTTATATCATAATTGAGAAATGTGTTTGCATTGATAAAGTTACATTACAGGGATATGTGTAACCCTGGTTTACCAATTAAATAAGGAAATATTTGATTTTCTATAATCAAAACCATTGCAAATACTGTTCTAACAAGATACATTCCTTGTATCAGAAAGAAAACTCACTCAGTACGCTATTAATATATGCTATAAAATAGTATTCATATTATATATTACTATTTATTCTTCCAAATGATGATTTATTATAAAATGTGTTCATGGTTGCTTTCGCATAATCTTGATTTTACACATTTTTATTCTCCCTTGCATCAGGACATTTTTAATGAAATTTGAAATATTCCTAATATTTTAATTACTGAGGCGTATTTCAGTGGCATTTGCATTCAAATTTGCCCTTTCAGATTTCAACCCAACCAAGCTTTTATACATACTGTGTATTTTAAGTGTATTGTATTTTCAAGTATCTGTTCTATTTAACTGCGATGCACAATGTGTGTTATCTCAATAATACAGTCAGAAACAAAGCTTTATTAAATCAAACAATATTTCAGGTAATATAAAAAGAAATGCACACTAATCCGTTACTGTTCATAGACCAACCTAGGTCAACAGTGGATTTAGAAGGGAATGTCTAAAATGCTTATTTTCAAGGTCTAATGTTCAGCCAGGCCCTATCAAAAGATTTAATAAGTACCGTATTGAATCTCGAAAATAAGTGTTGCCCCTACCTTTTGTGACGACCCAATGCCCAAAAGGGTACTATTCTTCTTCTTCTTACATTCAGTTATCGCTTTTTGTCCAGATAATTGTTCCTATAGAAGAACGACCCAAAATAAACAAATGATAGGAAGTATTTTTTTTTATTTGCATACTAAAATTGCAAGTGCAATTTTACTTTACAACATTAAATACCCTGTTCCAACAGCCTTGTCCTCTTAATTTTTCTCGATTTTTTTTTTAAGATATATTTTGTTTGCTTTTACATATTGGCCTATATCAAAATAAGTAATGTGGCCATTTATGATGATTTAAATAATCATGAAATACATTTATTTAATTTGCGACGCTATGACGGTATTCTCCTATCTAGAAAGAGATGCAATCATGATGGCGTAAGTATAAGTGACCATATATGTTTATCCGTGCGATATAGGAGGGACGTTTGTGTAAAATAACAAACACGTGACGCAAAAATCGTCAAGTAAATATAATTTTAGTCCGAAACCTTGAGTCGTCGTTGATATGCCACAAGACCTTTCATCTGTTGAGTCATATATCTTTCTGAATTAATCATATGAGATACATACACGGGAGAGTATTATTATGCTGTAAGATAATCGCCGCAATTGTATGATTTTTTTTATTTTTTTTTTTTGGGGGGGGGGGGGTAAATAAATATAGCCATAGGAAAAAAATGCTGAATTCCTTCGACATTTTGTGCCTAGGAGAAAAAAAACAACGCTGCGTCACTCTTGCAACATGATAACGTTAATACGGTGGCAAAGTAGTCTGCGTGCATGCCCAGAGGATGAAAGGTAAAAAGGGAAATACCCAATAGTTGCCAGGCATTGAATGAAGATGGCTAATTAAAATCGATTTTTTGGGGACATTGGGACTTTTGAACATGGTCGTTGCCATCCAAGATGCTAATTCTGTTATTGGTCACATTTTTTTGTTAAAATTTGCATCAACGCATTGTGAGTTGTCTCGAAAAAGAGATAAACATTTTAGTGTCCGTATTTCTTGGACCAGGGATACGTAGGCTTTTTAAAGCAGGGGAAATGGCGAATGACATCTTACGAAATCAGAATTTGGGAAATGCAATTTGCGATATAGGAAAAATGAATGAAGGTAATTGTAGGAAATTAATTTGCAAAAAAAAACTGTACAAAAAAAATAGTGAGAATTTATTTCAAGGAGACAGATTTGAAACATTTATTTTAATGACAAATGCTAAGTTTATCTTGGGTACTTTAACGGTCTTTCAATGGTTTCGCTTTAATTCTAGTCCGATGAGTCTTCTAAGGATCACATTTTCCTAGGTGTAATATATACAATAAAATCTGTTCACGGGTTAGATAACAGAAATACAATCGGTTAAATAACTTGTTCAGGTTTATAATTAAATAACAAAATACAGGTTTACTCTAATCTAACTTGTCAAAATCCGAGAAAGGTGAATAAACGTGTCCTTTATCAATGAAGCAGGGGGCATGACTACGGCCTCTCATATTATTTAAATGCAAATAATTTTTTTATTTTACACACGGGGTAAAAATCTTATAAATTTAATTCATTACTCAAAAAGTAACATAGAGTGTTTTTTTATCTACAGGGTATTTCTGTTATTTCATCTATTCGTGTTGAACTGGCGGTGCAAAGGCAAATCTGAATACTCATAACATGTTATATTTTCAATAAATAACATTCCGAGCCAGTGCCGATTATTGTCGACTACCCCTATTCTAATTTTATTAATATAATCATCAACATTTAATCATCAACATTTGATTTTTTACAAGAGGTTAACTTTGTTTTCGTTTAATTTAATGTTAACAAAAAGTATAATGAATAGCCCGTCCGTGCGATTATTAAGAAATGTTTAAAAAGTAATATTCAAAACTGTTATCAAACGGTTCATATACATATGCAGTGATCTATGTATATTAATATTTGAATTTATGCCAGTCTGGTGACTATGCGCGATGACAAGGGCGCTGCAGTGGTCGGTCCTATCAAAAGACCTTGTAGCCGACTGTGATCGACTGTGAAGCTCAGGTATAGCCAGTCAATAGAATGGTATTACAAGGATCGCGTGGAGCGCTACAGAAAGTGTTGAAATAGAGTTGGTTCTGTCTTGCGGTGCAAGGCCCAATGAAAGTTACGATAGTGAGAGTGGGAGCGGCTGCGTATCATTGTTCATGTATTCTTGGACACTTGGTGAGCACAGAGAAGGTATAAAGGTAGAACGCATTTCAAACTTTTCGTTTGCAACTTCCGATTTGGTCCTATAAATTGTTTTCTTTATTTGTTAACGTGCGAAAGTAACAAGAAACAAGGAGTCACCACTGAACGGACTCGAAGTACCTTACTGGGAGCAGATGGGTAATTGGTTTTAATGTTATTCCATTTTCAATCAATTAAATTAATTAAGTTAATTAAAAATGTAATCCAAAACTCAAAATAACATTAACAATTGCTGATCAATATTCGTGCTTTGTGGTTTCAGAAATAATTCTAATTTGTGCAAACTGATCCGCAAGAGTTCGTAAGATATGTCATCTAATTATGTCTCCCCTCCCATGATGGCGATATAGATGTTTGCTCCGTCTTCGTCGTCCGTACGCTTCGTCGTTCGTTGTCCCCGTCGACTTTGGCAAATCTGATAAACGCAATAACTTTTGAAATACTGATTTTTTTCATGAATTCTGATATTTAAATTATGTGTACCAATAATTCAGACCAGTTCAAAAACCGGCACCTTGACTTCAACACTAATATAAAAGGGCCAATATAGAATTTTGTGTGAAAGCTGTAACCTTTTATATATCACATATTGTTGTTTTCTCAAAGTTACACATAGATTGTTTCCACTAAATCACAGAAGAGTTCACGTATTGGTGACCTTGATTTTCAATGTCATTTATGCAGAATTCTACGATTATTATGACCTACATTACTTTTGAAGTATTGTAGATTTATTCCTAAATCTTGGCACTCTTGATGTACCTCCCATGTTCCCTGGAGATCGAAAACTGTGGAACTTGACTTACATCTTCCAAGTCAATTCTGCAAAAACCTAGAATCCACACGAATCCGTTTAATTATCAATACTGTAAATCTTTTCTTATAATTTCACACACAAGTTATTTTCACCATATTTCCCTGAGAAGTTTCAAAACTGGTCACCTTCACCTTGATCGTCAAGATCCCACCTACAGATGTGCATGTCTTACAACACATCAGCCCAAGGATAGTGCATATATTGCTGCACCTCATAGTTAGAATTGCCCATGAGGAGGGAGGAATCTGTCTGTTTTTGCACCTGCAAACACTAACCTATACAAGTACAGTTGTTATTATATTAAAGAATGTATTCTTATTGGTCGCTGACAACAAATGTTTGGCATATATTTTGCTTGGCTTTGTTTTTTTTTTTTTTTGTTTTTTTTTTTTGTTCTATTATTTCAAATAAAACCCGTTTTTATAGGAAAGGGCTACTATTTAAAAATGTTATGGCCATGAACATAAAAGTAGACATGGAACTATACAAAATCTCGTTTATCAAGTTTTTAATTCAATATGTTACATCCAATATTGCTTTTATAAAACACATAATTCACATAGTTTCGGCGTTTAAATATACATGCATTTGACGCTCATAGGTTTGATGAATCAACATGGACAAACATAATGCGGTATAGGTAAAAGCTGAAACAGAACACTAGACAAAAAAATACATGACACCTTGACCCCGTTCAATCATATTGCACCGATCGCGAGCGCATTATACATATCTGACTGATGGGATGCTGTGCTTCTGGCAGCCGATGCTTAGTATTGTGATAGTTGAAATAAATCAATAGTTAGCTATGATGATGAGATATGAGTGAAAACATGTCAGACATTCCTTTGTATTAGTAGTTTATTATCTTGTCCTCCCATGGTAAATTGTTTTTTTTTCTCTTTTTTTGGAGGGGGGAGGTTATACTTCGATCCGTTTCAAATGATCGATAATGAAAAAAAATACGGTGCTTATATATAACATAAAAAATATTATAGAAGGTCTAGTCAGCTCACATTAAGAAAACAAAGTTCTGGTTAGCCCTAATATTCCACCGTGTCTGTCCTGTCACGAATCATGTAAAAGACAAACCAATCAACTAACTCTGTATGAAAAACCAGGTCAGCTGTCTCCGGACGACAGAAAGTCACCTCAAACAGTTGGATAAAAAAAAATTATTGTAATTCCGGTAATTGTGTTTTTTTTCGGCTGCAAGTATACATGTATAGTATATTTTACAGTCAATGTAAATCCGTGACCAAATAAAAAATACCTTTGCTAGGTGTTTGCATTTTTTTTTTCAAATTCAAACACTTACACATTAAGATTCCTTCATCTCAACGAAAAAGCACTTTGAAACGAGTTGAACTGCAAAAACAAAAGTTCAGCATTCTATTTATTTGTCAATATAACTCAACTGTTTAAGTTTTCCATTCATATACAAACAATAAACTTGTTGTAACATTTTATTTGAAACAGTCCTAACAACAGAGTCAATTTAATATCTCGATTTATTATCTGGTTTGACAATGTATAAGGTTAATAAAACAAATGTCCAAATTGGAACGGATTCATAGCAAATTGACAGTTAAAATCAATATTGTTAGTTCACAAATATTAAGCTTTACATTCAATGTCTGGTGGTATTTGTACAACTGGTTTATCACTGTATATAAAAAGATCACAACATAAAAAAGTCAAACAAGGATAGTGTACAAATACTTTCATCTAAACAAAATTAATTCTTATGAAATAATCACTTTTACTCAAGTGTGTACAAGCGGTACGGCTGGATGATTGAAATACCTACAAAACATGGCTTGCTTTACATATGGATATACCTAGGAAAACGCTCACGGCGTTAACACTGTTTAAACAATTTAACCGAGTTGAAATTGAATTGAATGATGCTAAATACATTTACAAAATATTTGAAAGATATGGAAACTAGATAGTCGTGCCGCTTAATGTGTACAGTTCATATACAATAGATTAATAATTTACAACAGGAATAATCTGAAAAATCAAGGTGAAATTATTCCACTATGTAGGGCGACAAAGCAGGTATTGAATGAATGGTAATTATAAGCAATCATATACAAAATCAGTTACTGCTCTCGGTATATATTTAAAGAGGCATATAAATGCGGGGTAATAAAATCGGACAAACATGACAAATGATTTATTTCAGTACATACATCAAAGCATATAAATATATATATATATATACATATAAATATATTTATATGTATATATATATATATATTTATCAAAGTGATTGTAAATTAACATTTGCTCATCATTGTATATATATATATATATATATATATATATATATATATATATATATATATATTGAAGAGGATTTATACAGCGTATACAAAATAAATGTATATGAATTTAATACTTAATAGGTATGTACAAGTATGTATATAGATAAATCACAACATACATATATTAATAACAGCAGGGCCTCTACTTTTATGTACTTTTTTTACATTTTTGTTGTTTTTCTTATTTATACACACTTTATACAACTTGTTATATACACCTTTCCCTTTGTGTAATGTCATGACATGACAGTATGACCAAATGATATCTTTACTCTGTGAACCACACATTGAAAATCTACAAGATCTAAAAGCGATGTGTAGTCAATCTCTTTATGTAGATGACTGAAAACAAACGTGTCTTTCTTTTTTTTATATTTTTATGTGATTTTGTTTTGTTTTTAATTTTTTGTCATACACTATAGACATACTAGGAAAGGTGATGACATGACCCTTAATATAAAACACCATATTTTGACTTAATGTGCTGCCAACATTAGGCTTTCTTATCCAGTATTTGTTCGCGGAGTTAAGTTAACCTAAATTTTTTGGGCAGGACTGCATTTGTTCACTCTTAAGTTACCACTTGGGACCAATTATGTGGTTTTTGTTGTCGTTGATTTTGTTTTCAGAGTATTTTGATCAGGTGAGAGACTTTTGCTTTTCAGACAAAGGTAAAATTCCCGCCTAGCATTTCCATCTGTTAAGATAAAAAGAAAGAACTGACTGAACTCATAAATTGACAATAACAGGTCACATGATTGAAACAAAACGGGGTTCACTCTGTAAAAATATATGGTTATGATAAAAACAGTGAGATACGGCACTTGACAGATACTGAATAACAAGGTTGTAACAAACGCAGTTAATCTGAAACGGCCAATAAACTGTTTCCATTTGTCAACGCTGCTTTCCCCAGGGTGTGTTCGCTTGGCGCGCACCAAATACACCAATATCGCAAAGTTACACGCCATTGTAATTATAAAAGTAATGAAAATGTAAGAAGCCAACACCACAACTGAAACCATTGGGTTTATTTTTGGACATTTTGGTTGATCAAAGCCTCCAAGAAACAGCTGATGGGAACCCAGGGCTAGATTGATAAATATTATTATTACAACTGATGCATTAACTCTCTTCCCTGACCACAATCTAGCCACAGACAGCGGCACAGCAATGGCGCCAAGCTGCATTAAGGCGATTGCAATAACAAAAGAGAAAACTAAACCATTGAACGTTGTTATAAAAAGCAGCCCCCAGGGACAGCCGTATCCAGGCGCATCTTTGAAAGATCCGATTAGCAGGGAAACCTGAAGAATTACCCCTCTAATGGATAAACACACCGACAAACCGCAATAATACTTTGAAATTTGTTTGGAGCGCAAGTTTTTTCGTGACATCAGAGCAGCCCCCAACAGATTTAGAATTATAGCTGCGCAGCGGATCCCGATGGACGTGTTACGTACAATCAAATCTGGGCGTATACCTTTTAGTATACTCTCCGTTTTGTGTGTGGCATTCAACTTGTCTGCATTTTCCCACAAAGTTCCAAAAGTAGCTGACTCAGCGGTCGCCACACTTAGTGTCGTGGTCAGCCAGGGCTCTGGTGATTCAACTATGGGCCACGCTGAAGTCAGAGATCCAGATGAACCGTTTGTATGGACCCACGGCTGAATGCTATTGAAGAACCCACTGGCAGGTGGCGCTGTAGTCGTGAGTAAGTGATCTGTCTCCGGGTTCTTCATTAAGGCAGGAACCATTGCTTTATCACTAAAAATAAACAAGCTTTCTAAAACTTAAACAAATATTAGCTCTTATCATATTTATGTTATTATATGCATTTTAATTGTATGAATGTTTTGGTATTGACGTACTTTAAATTATAACTGATACTCCCCTAACACATTAGTAATACTAATTATATTACTTCTACAGTACTACTACTGCTACTATTTAAACAACAACTACTACTACTATTGCTTATAATTATAATAAGAATAGTCAGACCAATAATAATGATAATAACAATAATAAAATAATATAATAAAATTCATAATGATAGTCACACTATTCTTAATAATAACATTTCTGTGGCTTGAAAACCTGATTACGAAATCCCCATGCCAATAAACAAAACACATCCCCGTAGAATAATATTCCCTAGTTGCTGGATACAACATCCAACGAGTTACGTGGTGTACTTATTATCTTGTAACACTCCCTTTAAATCGGTTATCTCTGTGATGGGCCATTGATGTTTAGGCTGTTATAAATATAGTCAATTTGAACAGAGAAAATGCACATGGGAACATATTATTGTACCACAGTGTAATATGTTCATGGTCAAGATCCAATGAAGCTAAAGACTCATATGGCAAATGCTGTTAAAAATTGCAGAATAATGTTATTATAAGAAAAGTGTATAAAAATAAGCCAAAGCAACGTCCTGATAATGAATTTTGTTTGCTTGTTGGAAGCACATCTGATAACAGTCTCCTTCAGTTCCTCACATTCATTATATGCTTATTAATGTACGTATGACAGGACTCGGGAATCGAAAATCCAAATTATAGTAAAAGTTACATACCTAAGGCAAACCTCGATTATATTGTGATCATGATAACCACGTTACCAGTGCGGCAGCTAACTCATATGGCAACTACACTGTGAGGCTACTAATCCCTGTGAAACTCTCGTGGCTTTTGTCTGTTGTAGCAACAAACCCTTGTTTGTAATAACACTTATTTTCAATATTTCTTTTTTTCGAAAAATATTATTCAGGAATGCTCAGATGTAAATTTGTCTGAAAAAAAATCGTATAAATGGCTGAGGATATTCCGGGGGAATTTATCTGACTTGCAAAATCGATATATATATGATGAACGGAGCAAATATAATGAATATCGCCTGTGTCCCCATTCCTTTATTCCTTTTCTTACTATTTTATTGAAGGTAAATGCCTCCATTTTACAATGCCGACTTATCTAAGTCTTAAGCATAGTATTTACATCTGCTGAGGTAGTAGAAAACTACCAAACTTGTGTTGGCCACGTGCACTACACCCCGCTCCCATAGCCACGCCGGGAATCGAACCCGGGTCTCCAGAGGATTGTATTGATATAACAATGATGCTATCGCTGATGCGTTCTTTCGGTGTGGGAATTGTGAACCACGGTTCGGATAACATCATTAAATTTCAAATACTTTACGTGATGGTGAAGAGCTTTGATCTCATATTTATATAAGTACATTAGTTGTCCACAAACTTTTTCTTTCTCCAGGTGTATATAACTAAACATCATTTTTGGTCGTTATCCATATGTAACAGCACAAAGCTAATATATATTTTGTATTTGTAGAAAACCACTTTATCGTTCATAATTTCTCCCAAAATTGTTTAATGAAAATGTTTTCGTCTATGGTTGCTATATCCAAAATTATTTTGAGGATGGATAGCAATTAAAAAACAATCAAAAGGGAGACTCGACAATTTCATAATTTTATCTCAGTAAATTTGATTCCTTGATATCTACGTAACAGCCTCAGTTTTATACCTCCACACTCCAGAGTTTTGCAGAGAACATTGTATGGATTGCTTACTGTCGCATCCCATTAACGAAACTGCTTACCTTGTCTGAGTAAAAGAATTCATGACCGGGCCGGTTTCCTATTCTTTCTTCTTCTCCTTCTTCTTATCAGCTGGTAACAGGGATGCTGACCGTGGAGATGAGCGGGATGCTCTTATGTCCTGAGGCGAATGCACAGAAATATATACATAGCTAGTGAGTAGTGACGTATCAGTTTCTAAGGCTACCACGCGGTACGGCCTCACTCGGCACCAAAAAAAGGCCTCGAGAGAAAGGGCGTGGCAGCATAGGACTAAGGGCAAGGAAAGGGGCTTGGGCTGAAAAGTTTAAGATATTAAACATCAACCTATACAAAAGTATTGAACACGTTCAACGAAAAGAAAATAATTTTGTTCATTTATATCATATATATTGTATATATCAAATATTTGTTGCTTCATATATATATATATATATATATATATATATATATATATATATATATACCTGTAGGCCTATATATAAGTTCATATACATACTGAAAATCGCAAAACCATGACTATATCATGGTTTATACCAGTGCTACATATTTATACCATATCTTTGAATATTAACAAAGATACATATTTTTTAAACCTCTTTTTTTACAAATATTTCACATATAGGCCTACACATATGTATATTGATAGAATGTCTTCCAGAGTCGATCTAGATTTAACAAACAGTTACTAATGGCTGGCCGCCAGCTCAATAGGCTTTGGATATGTCGCGTGTTCGTTTTTCGTCCTCGGACAACACGCAGCTATGCTGCTCAGGCCGTCAGATATCTACAGTGAGTCGTGTCATTGTCCACTGAGTCTAGGTTCAATGATCGTGAATCCGATGTGTTCATGTTACCTGAGTAGCCGTCATATTGGGTTTTATTTAATATATATTTTGTCTGTACCCCATAAATCCGATGTGTTCATTGTACCGGAATTGCCTTCATATTGGGTTTTACTTAATATCTGTTTTGTCTGTGCCACATAAATCCGATGTGTTCATTGTACCAGAGTGGCCTTCATATTAGGTTTTACTTAATATCTATTTGGTCTGTACCACATAAATCCGATGTGTCTATGGTACCGGAGTGGCCGTCATATTGGGTTTTACTTAATATTTGTTTTGTCTGTACCACATAAATCCGATGTGTCTATGGTACCGGAGTGGCCTTATTATTGGTTTTAACTAAAGATCTATTTTGTCTATACCACATAAATCCCATGTGTCCATGGTACCGGAGTTGCCTTCATATTGGGTTTTACTTAATATCTGTTTTGTCTGTACCACATAAATCCGATGTGTACGTGGTACCGGAGTGGCCTTCATATTTGTTTTAACTAAAGATCTATTTTGTCTGTACCACATAAATCCGATGTGTCCATGGTACCGGAGTAGCCTTCTTATTGGTTTTAACTAAAGATCTATTTTGTCTGTACCACATAAATCCGATGTGTCCATGGTACCGGAGTAGCCTTCTTATTGGTTTTAACTAAAGATCGATTTTGTCTGTACCACATAAATCCGATGTGTTCATGGTACCAGAGGGCCCTTCATATTTGTTTTAACTAAAGATCTATTTTGTGTGTACCAAGTAAATCCGATGTGTTCAAGGTAATGGAGTGGCCTTCATTTTGGGCTTTACTATCTTTTTTTGTCTGTACCAAGTAAATCTGATGGGGATATCGTACTTTTTCT
The DNA here is from genome assembly GCA_026874595.1 of Sipunculus nudus. Lineage (NCBI taxonomy): Eukaryota > Metazoa > Annelida > Sipuncula > Golfingiida > Sipunculidae > Sipunculus > Sipunculus nudus. The sequence continues at coordinate 57,711,387 of CM049322.1, read as the reverse complement.
GCCCTCATACTGAGTTGTACTAAATATTAATTTCCTGTGCACGATCTTCTTGCACTAGAAAAATCACCAGTAATAGACCACATTAAAGACAGCCCATAACATGCCTGGACGGGCACAGTAATGAGTGTTGTCACTTCATAGCGTAGTGTTACTTTAAAAGATGGTGGTTTTATCTCATAAGAAGGGACCGCCTATGATGAGCAGATAAATAGGACTCTCTGGTAGAAGTTATAAACAGACCACGTGATAATGTTTGTGTTATAGTTTTGTACTTTGTCTCCGACAAGGAAGTTTATTGATTGGTTTGTTTGTCTGTTGATTTATCGCCTCTGTCAATATGGCAACACAACTTGGCGGTGGGATGGGTGTTAGGCCATTGAAGCCCACTATTGTGCAACTGGGTGCTTGGTGATCATTCCTTATATTTAGGTATAACACATGCGGGTGTGCCTGTGTGTAAGCTTGTTGAGATTTTTTTTTTGAGAATGTGTTCGTTTACATGTAGATGTCTGCTTACAAGCAATTGGGTAGCTGTGCTTATACAGGAGTGTTTTATTTGTTTGAACCAACAGCATTCTGTGTCATCTTACGTGTTAGCTTATATGTTAGCCTGTGTTTAAATGCGTTCGTGTTTTTGTTTTTTATTTATTTTTTTTTGTTGGAGGTAACGGCCTCCACATTTGATAGCATACTTAACTACGTATATGTAAATATGCAGAATTCCAGTCCGGTTTTGGACTACGTGACAGGGCAAAATCACATGCGTCCTGTCATTTTGTATCCTGGCGTTAACCAGGCTTGGCGAATACTGCACATGCGGGCCCTGGCTGCGGAATTGTCCCCATTGCCACCGACTACCACCGTGGAATCCCGAAAGGCGCACTCGTTTGAGAGTGAAATACGGCTATGGGGCCCGACTTTTCTATTTATCCTGCAGAGCGCTCACTCTGTGTGGGGCCCGACTGTGAAAAAGTCACCGTCTCTGCTGAGATTCGAACTCACGATCTCCCATGGTTTAGTCCTGTTCTCTCCCTTGAGCTGCCGAGGTCGGTAGTATTCATTTGTTTGTACGTGTATGCTTGTACCCGAAGGAGCATGGACCTGTATATAAATTTCAGGATTTGTTTTATGACTGTTGCCATTATTGAATAACTAATTAATAGCATAATTTTGTAATGGTTAAAAAAAAATTGCATGAGAATCCATGGGGTTGCACGCAAATGCTAGCTACTTCACTTTTGCCTGTGATGCTGGCCTGTTACTTTTTTATGTTTATAAGATAACCCTATGATGAAATTACTATTATTAATTCACGAAAGAAGTAAGATACATATGATATTCCCTGTTGATTACGCAAGGCAGACTTACAGAAATTAAAAAAAAAAAACGTAGGTTGTGTTCTCAGGCACCATCTTCGTCAATTTTATCCCCTCGCATTTTAAATTTTTAATTTTAATTTGAAAATAAAATCGATAAATTGAAAATGTCGGTCCACGTGCCGGTGCGAGGGAAGGCTGTGATTCGGTCAATATGAATGAGAATGATGAGTCACCATCGATATTAAACTCACCCCTGTGGTTCCGATAATTAGAAAAGTAGCTTCAAGGGAGCTGAAGTCTCAGTGATACAGATCAAGTGAAAGGTGCATGCAACGAGAAAGTCTGATGAGCAAAACCCAGCGGTCGGCTTCACTACAGGTCCTATAGTCCTCACGATTTACAGTGTCTATCTTGAGCGGTGTCCTTGCAAAGTCTGAAACTGCTCTGGGTTACGAACCGTTCATAAAAACAAAATCAATGTCGGTTGTATGTTGATTTTGATCGGAACTTTATGACACTAGATGGATAAGGTAAAAAACTATGGGTATTTTTTTTTACAATGAATTCGGCTTGTAACTATGTTTCTTGTTCTGCATCCACGTATGGGCAACATAATTTGTGGGACATACTTATTCGACACTTGTTTAACAAACGAAATAAGTATGAATTAAAAGAAGCCTTCCGGATCTAGTAATGATATCTTCAATGTAGTCTCTGGCGAGGAGACTATATATATATATATATATGGCATCATAAGTAAAGGTTAACCATATTTATATGGCAAGACTAGTATACATGGCATCATAAGTAAAGGTTAACCATATTTATATGGCAAGACTAGTTTACATGGAATCATAGGTAAAGGTTAACCATATTTATATGGCAAGACTAGTTTACATGGCATCATAAGTAAAGGTTAACCATATTTATATGGCAAGACTAGTTTACATGGCATCATAAGTAAAGGTTAACCATATTACTATGGCAAGACTAGTTTACATGGCATCATAAGTAAAGGTTAACCATATTTATATGGCAAGACTAGTTTACATGGAATCATAGGTAAAGGTTAACCATATTTATATGGCAAGACTAGTTTACATGGCATCATAAGTAAAGGTAACCATATTTATATGGCAAGACTAGTTTACATGGCATCATAGTTAAAGGTTAACCATATTTATATGGCAAGACTAGTTTACATGGCATCATAAGTAAAGGTTAACCATATTTATATGGCAAGACTAGTTTACATGGAATCATAGGTAAAGGTTAACCATATTTATATGGCAAGACTAGTTTACATGGCATCATAAGTAAAGGTTAACCATATTTATATGGCAAGACTAGTTTACATGGCATCATAGGTAAAGGTTAACCATATTTATATGGCAAGACTAGTTTACATGGCATCATAGGTAAAGGTTAACCATATTTATATGGCAAGACTAGTTTACATGGCATCATAAGCAAAGGTTAACCATATTTATATGGCAAGACTAGTTTACATGGCATCATAAGCAAAGGTTAACCATATTTATATGGCAAGACTAGTTTACATGGCATCATAAGCAAAGGTTAACCATATTTATATGGCAAGACTAGTTTACATGGCATCATAGGTAAAGGTTAACAATATTTATATGGCAAGACTAGTTTACATGGCATCGTAAGTAAAGGTTAACCATATTTATATGGCAAGACTAGTTCACATGGCATCGTAAGTAAAGGTTAACCATATTTATATGGCAAGACTAGTTCACATGGCATCATAAGTAAAGGTTAACCATATTTATATGGCAAGACTAGTTTACATGGCATCATAAGTAAAGGTTAACCATATTTATATGGCAACCCTAGTTTACATGGCATCATCAGTAAAGGTTAACCATATTTATATGGCAAGACTAGTTTACATGGCATCATCAGTAAAGGTTAACCATATTTATATGGCAAGACTAGTTTACATGGCATCATAAGTAAAGGTTAACCAAATTTATATGGCAAGACTAGTTTACATGGCATCATAAGTAAAGGTTAACCATATTTATATGGCAAGACTAGTTTACATGGCATCATAAGTAAAGGTTAACCATATTTATATGGCAAGACTAGTTTACATGGCATCATAAGTAAAGGTTAACCATATTTATATGGCAAGACTAGTTCACATGGCATCATAAGTAAAGGTTAACCATATTTATATGGCAAGACTAGTTTACATGGCATCATAAGTAAAGGTTAACCATATTTATATGGCAAGACTAGTTTACATGGCATCATAAGTAAAGGTTAACCATATTTATATGGCAAGACTAGTTTACATGGCATCATAAGTAAAGGTTAACCATATTTATATGGCAAGACTAGTTCACATGGCATCATAAGTAAAGGTTAACCATATTTATATGGCAAGACTAGTTCACATGGCATCATAGGTAAAGGTTAACCATATTTATATGGCAAGACTAGTTTACATGGCATCATAGGTAAAGGTTAACCATATTTATATGGCAAGACTAGTTTACATGGCATCATAGGTAAAGGTTAACCATATTTATATGGCAAGACTAGTTCACATGGCATCATAGGTAAAGGTTAACCATATTTATATGGCAAGACTATTTTACATGGCATCATAAGTAAAGGTTAACCATATTTATATGGCAAGACTAGTTTACATGGCATCATAAGTAAAGGTTAACCATATTTATATGGCAAGACTACTTCACATGGCATCATAAGTAAAGGTTAACCATATTAATATGGCAAGACTACTTCACATGGCATCATAAGTAAAGGTTAACCATATTTATATGGCAAGACTACTTCACATGGCATCATAAGTAAAGGTTAACCATATTTATATGGCAAGACTACTTCACATGGCATCATAAGTAAAGGTTAACCATATTTATATGGCAAGACTAGCTCATGGCATCATAAGTAAAGGTTAACCATATTTATATGGCAAGACTAGTTCACATGGCATCATAAGTAAAGGTTAACCATATTTATAAGGGAAGACTAGTTCACATGGCATCATAAGTAAAGGTTAACCATATTTATAAGGGAAGACTAGTTCACATGGCATCATAAGTAAAGGTTAACCATATTTATATGGCAAGACTAGTTCACATGGCATCATAAGTAAAGGTTAACCATATTTATATGGCAAGACTAGTTCACATGGCATCATAAGTAAAGGTTAACCATATTTATATGGCAAGACTAGTTCACATGGCATCATAAGTAAAGGTTAACCATATTTATATGGGAAGACTAGTTCACATGGCATCATAAGTAAAGGTTAACCATATTTATATGGGAAGACTAGTTCACATGGCATCATAAGTAAAGGTTAACCATATTTATATGGGAAGACTAGTTCACATGGCATCATAAGTAAAGGTTAACCATATTTATATGGGAAAACTAGTTCACATGGCATCATAAGTAAAGGTTAACCATATTTATATGGGAAGACTAGTTCACATGGCGTCTTAAGTAAAGGTTAACCATATTTATATGGCAAGACTAGTTCACATGGCGTCTTAAGTAAAGGTTAACCATATATATATGGCAAGACTAGTTCACATGGCGTCATAAGTAAAGGTTAACCATATTTATATGGCAAGACTAGTTTACATGGCATCATAGGCAAAGGTTAACCATATTTATATGGCAAGACTAGTTTACATGGCATCATAAGCAAAGGTTAACCATATTTATATGGCAAGACTAGTTTACATGGCATCATAAGCAAAGGTTAACCATATTTATATGGCAAGACTAGTTCACATGGCATCATAAGTAAAGGTTAACCATATTTTTATGGCAAGACTAGTTCACATGGCATCATAAGTAAAGGTTAACCATATTTATATGGCAACCCTAGTTTACATGGCATCATCAGTAAAGGTTAACCATATTTATATGGCAAGACTAGTTTACATGGCATCATCAGTAAAGGTTAACCATATTTATATGGCAAGACTAGTTTACATGGCATCATAAGTAAAGGTTAACCAAATTTATATGGCAAGACTAGTTTACATGGCATCATAAGTAAAGGTTAACCATATTTATATGGCAAGACTAGTTTACATGGCATCATAAGTAAAGGTTAACCATATTTATATGGCAAGACTAGTTTACATGGCATCATAAGTAAAGGTTAACCATATTTATATGGCAAGACTAGTTTACATGGCATCATAAGTAAAGGTTAACCATATTTATATGGCAAGACTAGTTTACATGGCATCATAAGTAAAGGTTAACCATATTTATATGGCAAGACTAGTTTACATGGCATCATAAGTAAAGGTTAACCATATTTATATGGCAAGACTAGTTTACATGGCATCATAAGTAAAGGTTAACCATATTTATATGGCAAGACTAGTTCACATGGCATCATAAGTAAAGGTTAACCATATTTATATGGCAAGACTAGTTTACATGGCATCATAGGTAAAGGTTAACCATATTAATATGGCAAGACTAGTTTACATGGCATCATAAGTAAAGGTTAACCATATTAATATGGCAAGACTAGTTTACATGGCATCATAAGTAAAGGTTAACCATATTTATATGGCAAGACTAGTTTACATGGCATCATAGGTAAAGGTTAACCATATTTATATGGCAAGATTAGTTTACATGGCATCATAGGTAAAGGTTAACCATATTTATATGGCAAGACTAGTTTACATGGCATCATAGGTAAAGGTTAACCATATTTATATGGCAAGACTAGTTTACATGGCATCATAAGTAAAGGTTAACCATATTTATATGGCAAGACTAGTTTACATGGCATCATAAGTAAAGGTTAACCATATTAATATGGCAAGACTAGTTTACATGGCATCATAGGTAAAGGTTAACCATATTAATATGGCAAGACTAGTTCACATGGCATCATAAGTAAAGGTTAACCATATTTATATGGCAAGACTAGTTTACATGGCATCATAGGTAAAGGTTTACCATATTTATATGGCAAGACTAGTTTACATGGCATCATAAGTAAAGGTTAACCATATTTATATGGCAAGACTAGTTGACATGGCATCATAAGTAAAGGTTAACCATATTTATATGGCAAGACTACTTCACATGGCATCATAAGTAAAGGTTAACCATATTAATATGGCAAGACTACTTCACATGGCATCATAAGTAAAGGTTAACCATATTTATATGGCAAGACTACTTCACATGGCATCATAAGTAAAGGTTAACCATATTTATATGGCAAGACTACTTCACATGGCATCATAAGTAAAGGTTAACCATATTTATATGGCAAGACTACTTCACATGGCATCATAAGTAAAGGTTAACCATATTTATATGGCAAGACTAGCTCATGGCATCATAAGTAAAGGTTAACCATATTTATAAGGGAAGACTAGTTCACATGGCATCGTAAGTAAAGGTTAACCATATTTATATGGCAAGACTAGTTCACATGGCATCATAAGTAAAGGTTAACCATATTTATATGGCAAGACTAGTTCACATGGCATCATAAGTAAAGGTTGACCATATTTATATGGCAAGACTAGTTCACATGGCATCATAAGTAAAGGTTGACCATATTTATATGGCAAGACTAGTTCACATGGCATCATAAGTAAAGGTTAACCATATTTATATGGCAAGACTAGTTCACATGGCATCATAAGTAAAGGTTAACCATATTTATATGGCAAGACTAGTTCACATGGCATCATAAGTAAAGGTTAACCATATTTATATGGGAAGACTAGTTCACATGGCATCATAAGTAAAGGTTAACCATATTTATATGGGAAGACTAGTTCACATGGCGTCTTAAGTAAAGGTTAACCATATTTATATGGGAAGACTAGTTCACATGGCGTCTTAAGTAAAGGTTAACCATATTTATATGGCAAGACTAGTTTACATGGCGTCATAAGTAAAGGTTAACCATATTTATATGGCAAGACTAGTTTACATGGCATCATAAGTAAAGGTTAACCATATTTATATGGCAAGACTAGTTTACATGGCATCATAAGTAAAGGTTAACCATATATATATGGCAAGACTAGTTTACATGGCATCATAAGTAAAGGTTAGCCGTATTTATATGGCAAGACTAGTTTACATGGCATCATAAGTAAAGGTTAACCGTTTTTATATGGCAAGACTAGTTTACATGGCATCATAAGTAAAGGTTAACCGTATTTATATGGCAAGACTAGTTTACATGGCATCATAAGTAAAGGTTAACCGTATTTATATGGCAAGACTAGTTTACATGGCATCATAAGTAAAGGTTAACCATATTAATATGGCAAGACTAGTTTACATGGCATCATAAGTAAAGGTTAACCATATTTATATGGCAAGACTAGTTTACATGGCATCATAAGTAAAGGGTAACCATATTTATATGGCAAGACTAGTTTACATGGCATCTTAAGTAAAGGGTAACCATATTTAAATTTTGTCAAAGGTATATATGAGATTATAATCATAAAAAAATTCAAATATATCAAGTTAATATTTTGGGTGTATTTAAAACACTGCCCTCCCCCGATGCTTTAGTTCGATTTGCGACCTCTGTGCTTAACATGTCTGAACAATCATGATAATTTATACATAAAATATTCCTTTGTATCACACATGCATGTGGTTCCTCTTGTTGACAGCATCTGATCTGATTATATCAACCACGAGTTTATTATTTATTGCTTTCCAGGGGAAATGGCAAGGAACAAATGGAAAAATCTTGAAGATTAGTTCAGCACCATAAAAAAACCGAAAGAGTTACAGCGGAAAGGGTCAGAGGCCGCATACTTGAACAAGGGTCCCTTTTGGGATCGCCTCCAATTTTTATCCCAATGTTCTACAGGTGGATGGTAGACTAGTTTTATAATATGCAGTGAAAATTTGCCGATATTAAGAGAATTATATTTAAATATACATCAACTTAAAACATAATACCTTATTTAAAAAAAGTTTTATTGGAAGATATATCAGATGTGTCACAAATAATATATATATATATATATATATATATATATATATATCAGGGTTATAGCTAGACAAATTTGAGTGCCGGCTCAATTAACGGACATGGTGGTTGTCACTGCGGCTATGTGAGCTCTATCTTTATGTTTCACAATAGAACGCACCTCCAGTGACAACCACATGCATAGTGAGAGTAAGGTGCTGGCGACATGGGATTCAGCTCCGGCATCATAACACCAGCCATGCATGGGACACACACACACAGCCACACACACACACTGTATCCCTCTTCATATCCCCCCCCCCCCCCCCCATTAACAATTATAAACTTATTATTTTAATTTTCAGCACGGTTTCCAACTTCAATGTAAAAATGACTCCAGAGGACAATTCACCGCCGGACGAGTCGACAACCTCTCCGGCTTGACTGGACCCAGGGATGAGTGAGTTTGTCAAATACATATTCAGACTGCAGCTTAAGAAAGTCATTTTTGTATGTAAGTTGTTTACCATGGCAACGGAAACTTGCTAAACAAAGCAGTGAATCTGTGCCCTACACCATCAGCAACCGCGGAACCTCTGGTACCGAAACCGTGTACGTACTTCTATAGTACCAATGTTGGCAAGTTTTCCGGGATTTTTTTTTTTACAAAGGAGACAGTATAAAAAGTTCTAGTCTATATGTTGCAACAGTCATTCCTTCGACTACCGAGTAAATAATAATGTCTTACCTGGCACGTAATTCGTACGAGACAAATAATCCAAAATATTGCAAGACAGTTCATAGATAATGATCAGGCGATACCACTTGATGACGTCAGTCAATACGACGTCATGCGTCATCGACCTTTCTGACGTCATTATTAGGTTCGAAGAAGTGCTCGCTACCACGGGCATGGAAAACCATCTCTGTAGGAGCGTTTTTGGGACTCATTATAATTATAAGTTAAAAAGGCGGAGCATTTTGATTAGTGGTGGATATGTTTATAATGTTCTACCGTGTGCATTTTTCACTGAAAGAGTACATCATCAAGCTATGATATGATACCGATGTCTTGATTTTGTTATATTCACCATACAGACTATTTAAGAATATATAACACCAAAAGAGAAGGAAATATAAGGCCAAAATAAATAAAAAGTATGGTTCTCAGGCACCGCCCGCGTCAATTTTAAACCCCCGCATAAAAAATTATTTTGATTTTAAACAGAAACTTAACAATTTTGAGCTCTAGCGGCTCGGGTATAAAATAATACAATTTTGATAAAAATTCTTCTGTTATGTATAGTGCTTTTACTTGTTTAGCAAAATAAATTTGTTATTATCATGCTTTTCCCTTATAACTTGACATTTTAATCGAAACAATCAAAAAATTAAAAAAAAAAAAAAACGCCCGCCCGCATTGATTTCTGAAAAAAAGTGCCTGAGAACCAAACATTAGGCTATTAATATTTTTCCCTAACATCGAATATTTTATCTAAATAACATCTTAGAAGATTAATTTTCATAATTATATTGAATATGCTTATTAGTATTACTGTAAGCGGCTGATTACATATGACATATTACAATCCGTACCGAATGGTTATTATATCATGGATGGACGTCATAGTAGGCCTATATTTAAGTATTTCTGACAGTTTCGGCTCTTGATGCACAAGTTAAAATGATTTATTTAGTTAAATTAGCAAATAAACCGTTTAAAAATAAGTTGCTAAATGGTTACAAACTTACAGGAAAATCTTCATTTATTGTACGAAACATTACAATCTCGACTGCCATACTGCCATCCCCACACTGAAATAAATTGATTGATATATTATCCTAAAAAAACGAGTTGCGTTTGGTTTTCTAAATGGGGGTGGGACGGGGTGACGAAAGGATATTAATGTGATAACTTTAACTGTTTTTGTGGACGTGATTTTCCATTTGCACTCTCCTGAATTTCCCCCTCCAGCATCATGACGGTTTAAGCCCACTTTGGAAAATATTATATCATTTGTCGACTGTCATTTTTTTTTAAATAAATTCTAGTCATTGACTACATCTAATAACACCATGCATGAACTGGACGATGTATCTTCATTTATTTATTTCACGACATAACCAGAAGAAAAGGATAACATGCAATCTGCATCCACTGGGCCAAATGAGACAGCTGCTGTATGTATATATAGCTGTTACAGTTATGTTATCAAGACCTAGTTTTTCACAGTTTAACACAAAAGAAAGACAAATCTGCATGCGATGAATACACCTTATACATAACATATATACCAATCGGTTCATTTACTCACGTTTTCAATTTTTCACCGTGGCAAAATTATCATGAATAAATCAAATCATAATTTTAAAGTCCTATTTGACTCCGTAAAGTCATTTTGACAGTATTTTTATGTATTTATGTATTACACACCAACATATACCTTTATATAATATATATATATATATATATATATATATATATATATATATATATATATATATATATATAATTAAATGAAGTGCAAAACCAATTCCAAAGTGTATTATTATTATTATTAATAATAAAAAATATTTATTATTATTATTATTATTATCATTATTATTATTATTATTATTATTTTTATTATTACAGTAGAACCTTGATTATTGGAATGGTTCGGGGTAAATAAATCGAGGTTATGGATATGCGAGGTCGACAAGTTTTATAGGTACACCACTGCCCTATACCGGTATGCACAAACAAAGTAATTATGGTTAATTCATGGCATTATGGCAAAGTTCTGCCAATAACGCAGTATCTTCAGTTCTTTCAAGATTTAATTTAAAATTTACAGTTAATCATTTATAATCATTTTTATTCTTTAAAAAGGAACTTTGAAAAACTTCTATGCATACGACTTTCAGCTGTTGCGTTAAACAATAATTTTAACTAGGCCGACATAGTGAATGTTTTAACAAGGCCGATATTGTGAATGTTTTAACAAGGCTGACATAGTGAATGTTTTAACAAGGCCGACATAGTGAATGTTTTATTATGGCGACATGGTGAATGTTTGAACAAGGCCGCCATAGTGAATGTTTTAACAAGGCCGAAATGGTGAATGTTTTAAGAAGGCCGACATAGTGAATGTTTGAACAAGGCCGACATAGTGAATGCTTTAACAAGGCCGACATAGTGAATGTTTTATCAAGGCAGACATAGTGAATGTTTGAACAAGGCCGACATTGTGAATGTTTGCACAAGGTACCTGTGGTACTGACATATCGATACTGATCGATACGCAGAGTCGATACGGTTACCGATACGCTTTGTATACTGTATTGGTCACATCGAGGTAAAAACAACGATTGCTAACACATAAAAATACAAGCCTAACCTAAACTTTAGTCTTAACTACTTGTAAAGCTATAGCTTCATGTTTTTAGGGTTTTTCGTTATTTTTTTATCAATATTTGCTCATTTTTCAACACTTTTTGATTTGAAGATTCCAGATAATTCTACAGGCGTACAGTCATGATGATTCAATAAGGCCACTGACGCAACTGAACAAGTGTTTAGGAAAACGTGAAGAAACTAAAAAGGGGAAAACGGAAATAAAGATTTCGAAATAGCTATGTACAAAACCACGCGTTTTTCACTTGCGCATTCTAAAAAGATAGGGGGACCACCCCCCCCCCCCCCCCCGCCGGAAAAAAGGCTCATGCCTGATGACGTTCCTCGTGATTGATGGAATCTAAACTCGTATTTTATTGCTACTATTGCAGTTTGAAGTTTTAAATTATGTGATCATGGTATAGGGCACGATTTCGTTTTATGATATATCATTTTACCTCTACTTTATTCAAGTGTTTGCTTAGCATTTTCTCGAGGTGTTTTATACGAGTCAAAGAACGCATAAAAATGTGATCGATTCATTTAGGGTTATTCCCTGAAGTATACAAATATGTGTAATCTCATGACGTGAAATAGCCTATGATCTTCCCCGCTAAATACACTAGACCGATGAGAAGGTTGCCGGGGGGGGGGGGGGGTGGGGGGGGGGGGCGGTTGATGGAGTGCAAAGGCAAAAACAATAGCTTAATCGCAATATTAATATTAAGTACATATATTCAATAAATGAGGTTTAAGAAAAAGGTTAGGAAAATGTTCCTGCCCATATATCACGCATCTTACATCATTTATCAAAGGCGAGATTTGGGACCTACTTTGAAATTATTGCCTATCCTTCCCTAAAGAGAAAGGTACAGCCCACCGACGTTTTAGGTCTAGTAAAAGCATATATAAGCAGAGTGTTTTATTTAGAAAATGGTATACAAAGAAAAAAATGGAACGTATCGGCAATGCCTATCGGATTGTGCGTGAATAGGAAGACTGTCGCCCTTCTTGTTAGGCACTCGTGGTGCCATCTAGGTGCAAGACTATAAATTATTTTTCATTTACGTAATTTAAAGGAGATAAATCTTGTTGGGTAAAGACGACAAATGATGCACGGGTGTAGAATGTCTGTGCGTCTGACGCAAGTAATCTGTTGTTTACACACACCGCGGCAACTCGAGATCAGCTACGTCATGGCTCATACACACACATTTGAATACGGTGAAATAGAAGTTGAGAACGACAACATATTATACTGAAAAAAAAACTTATCCTATTGCTACACAAGGTGATGAAAAGAGCCTTCAGGTTGAACTGTCACGACTATTATTTCAGATACAAGGTTTATTAGCAGATATGAATTAAATAAGATGAAAAAAAAACACATTGGTACAACTGAGTTTTATGCAACTAGAGAACGCTTCTTTAAATAAATATTTAGAAGACACAGTGTTTTAACATTGATTTGTTTTGTCTTTATCATAAAAAAATAGAGGGAATAAAAAACTTTTATGTATAATACCCTTGTATGTATAATTATGTCAAAGTAAACAACACAAAATGTCCATTTAATATTCCCATTGATACTTTTCAAGAAATGTTAAAACATTTCTTTCTTTAGAGAGCTTTTAGTTTAAAATTATTGCATGTAATTATATTTAATGTTCTTAATTAGTATATATCATTATAATTTACATCTTAATTGTATCTTAAATGTTTAGTGATTCACGATTTTAATATAATATGTCATGTATTAATATGAAATTTCACTGTAAAGCGCTCTGACCAAATATATTTTTTTGCGCTATATAAATACAGTATATTATTATTATTCCCATGCAAAAAAAAAGAATATCATACATTTTAATCCTAACAAATTAATCGCAACATTGATAGATCAGCATTAGATCAGCCTCCGGTAAACGTTCAAAGCAGCCAGGCAATGCGGTAACGTGACCAAATCTTCCTAAGCTTCCTCATCACTTGACTGGCAGGTGGCAGGACCGCTGACTGAAGGGAAGGGGAGGGGCAGCTGGTTTACTGTAGATACATCGGGAAAATCCGTTAATTAAAAGCTGTAAATATTTGATTTCGCGCAATTTAATGTCACATGTAATTTTCTGTATAGATCCAAGGGCCGTGTGCTCCGGGAGACAAGGGGGCAGCTTTCCCACCACAGAAATATCCACAAATGTAAAAGGAATAGTAAAACGATAGGTAAAAGTGGTCTATATTATCCCCAAATTATATCGCCATGCACTAGTAAATCAAAAGAAAACAGGTTTTAGGCCTTTACTGGTCACGAAATGTTCGTGAATATAGGAGTGGAATTATGAATATATTCCAAAGAAAAAGTCCAAGAATTCTTCATTCTGTCCCTATACTTTAAACTGTATTCAAACGTGTGGAAGAGATGTGTTTATATATATATATATATATATATATATATATATATATATATATATATATATATATATAAGTTATGTTACCAAACAGTCCCCCAGTTAGTGCCCCAAGGGATATCTGTCAGGGTACAACCATTCAGCATGAAGGTTGTTGGCTGTTGCAGCCAATCTGCAGTCACCACCTGACATGACGCATAGTGGGAAGCAGTAGCAATGTCTTTGGGGGAACTGGAGGTGCATGGTATCGTCAGAATCACCCTTCTTCAGCAGCCCAGTCTTTTTCCAGCACTTCTCGATCGGCTTTACCTCCACCCATGCAGAATGTTACCAGAATCACTGAGCCTGAACGTCTTCATGCTCTCGATGTTGGAAGCTTCCCTGTCTCTGTTTGGTAGCTCACTCAATAGAGTTTCTTGTGATGACGCTTTGTGAGCTTGATGATGCCTGAATCGCATGGTTTGGAGTTTCCCGGTGGAGAAAAAAAAAATGTACCGTATTCTGCCATAAGCTGTGCGGAGCTCCACTTTAGGCGGATGGAATGAACAGGAGGGCACGGAAGAAGGCTTCCGTTTTCTGAGAGCAAACGGGCGCACAGACGAGACAAAACTCTCTTGAAACTGCTCTGAGAATATTGCTCTGTTCATCAAGACACTCTTCTGCGCTTTGTGAGTTTAATGCAGAGTATTTATATCCATATGTATTAAACACAGCGAATGCTTCGATTTTCCCATGACAAGTGACGCCAGCTTGTGTTCTCCGGACGCATTACTCCACAGCAATACTGACAAACGCCCCTTGAAGAATTTGTGGCCGGGGGTGGACTTTTCTGCTGGTGACGCCAGCGTCTTGTCGGGCAGCAGCTTCCAGTTCAGCCCGGTTTCATCTGCGTTGTAACTCTCCGAGGGCTGCAGGTTTCCTTCTTCCTGTAGGGCTTGGAGATCAATGCAGATCCCTTGGATCTTGCATGTATCAGCTGGTAGTTGTACACCATGCACGGACGGAGGCGTGGTATTACCAGTGGCGTATCCCCGGGGGGGGGGGGGGGATGCTGCAGGGGTTATGCTTCATCCTTCCGATTTTGCATGTAAAAACTGAGGGGAAACTTTCCAGACAGAAATATTTGATCAGAAAATCAAAATATGATTGTTATTTGAAACAAAAAAATGAAATTTCAGCCATGTTTACGTCAATTTTAGTTAATATACCAGGTCATATGCAGGTGAAAAACCTTTCTTCTCGTTTTCAGTCTTAAAGTGGAATAAATTGAAGAAGGCTGATAAGGACGAGACGCTTGACGATTGTTGGTGGAGATCGAAGGTAAATATCGAAGCAGTAGATCGTTGATATAATCACACAATGAATAAAAACGTTTGTAAATATGTTAATATGGCCCCCGGCGCTGAGTATACACCCAGTCATTGCACAGGGTAGGTACATAAAAGCTGATTGGTTAATTCGACCACAGAGCCAAACTGATGACAGGGAATGCTCCACGTGATGTACTCTTATCAAACTGTGAGTTTGTTTACAAATGTGAAAAAGGAAAAGATCATAGAGAGATCAAAGTAAATGGTGGCTTAGCAGCCTTGATGCGATTGTTTACCTTACGTCGGTGAAAGGAGCGGGGTGGGAGGTGGGGGGGGGGGGGGGGGCAATGCTCTTTCATGTTCACCAGACCATTTTTATTACTTTGCATTTGCATTTGCAATATTATTATTTTATTTTTTTATTATTTTATTATATAATTATTATTATTATTATTATTATTATTATTATTATTATTATTATATAATATAATTATTACTATTTTATCATTATTACTATTGTTAATAGTAATACTGTTCTACTATTACTAAAATTACCATTCTAATATTAATAGAAAACACAGCAACAAAATCGCGACGGGCAGGTTAAAAAAATATCACGACTACATATAGTTTATACATGCACAACCTGGACTAGGCCTTGATTCGACGCAAAGAGAAATCTGTGTTCGGCCTTGATACTCAGTCTCAATAGCCGACAGATGGTGCTGCGATGGTGCTTCGTTAATTTGAAATATATCTCATGATGTTTGGATAAATATAGAAAATACCCCCCCCCCCCTTAGGAACCACTTTATAACATTCACGACAGTTTGATACCATCATGGTGCATAAGCAAGGAGTGGCCAAAGAGGGTTTCTGTGACAAAAGTCATAATGCCACATGCTTAGCTATTTGGTAAATAACTGTGACAATCCCATCCATATTGTTTCTTCTGATGTTCGTTAATCGGGCGGAGCAAAGTGGTAAATTTCAACTGGTTATCAGAATCCTGCAGTAGTCAGGCGAATACTGTGTACAGGCTTAATGAGATACACATAACAATGGTCGAAGAAACGTCTTTCCGCCTGTCTCAGACATCCAAAATGTACACAGAGAGGCATTTTTCCTTTTGTACCAATCCGTTGGAAAGGTAAACACCTAGATGTTTTCCACATTAGTAGCTGATAAGTAGTGACGCATGGCACAAACCCTAATATTTTACAGGTGGTGTTCCACCGACTCCCTATATTTCCTATGTTTTCCTATAAAATGGTCTATAATTTCTTATACTCTCCGGCATTTGTCCCTTATCTCTCATATTTTCCTGTTTTGTTTCACTTCACAATCGTGTTTCTGATATAACAGTGTTACTATTGAAAATATCCAGTTCTTTTTGGACGCATGGATGCATGGAGAAAGCCATATAAGATGGCAGAATCGGGTTTACACTGAGGGAACTGTGACTGAAAGTTGATATTATGATAGGATGCTCCTATGGCGGAAAGGCTTTTTACCTGTGGAAAGGCAAACCTGTATTTATGCCTCTCCGTTTAAAAGGTGAAAGTATTTCGATCCTTCCTTATCACCTAACTGTTGATTTGTCAGATCTCAGATGTTCGAATTGCTATTTGTGGCTTATAATGCAACATAACAACCCATAAAGCGGTTTCCTCTACACACGTGTCTTTATATGTTTTACGAATACATATAACCACCGATGTAAGCTATAACAGCTTTTCTTGGTTGTTTTCCTGCTTAATGATCCACCCATAGCAATTAAATAAAATGTTAATCAAGTATCAGACATTATATCAGCCCTCTTTCCTCAACGTACATTGAGATAATATGAAGTATTACTGAGGACCGATTCACACCAAAACAAAATATAGGTGGGAGCTAAGAAAGGTGTAACGGAAAGGGGGCTATAACGTTGAAACAGTCACTATTGGTTATGCATCGGATGATAGGAATAATTGTTTACATGTCACTCAACTTAACAGAAGGGACGTAATTCAGGAACTCTTATAACTATAAAATATCTAGTATATTATGTTTATTAAGAAATCTCTAAGCTAACTTGGACACAAGTATATTAGGACGATCGGTGACGGAACAACCTTAAAAAACGATGTTTTCATCCACCTGATGGGTATTACGACTTGCACTTGGTGAATCCTATATTCAGTATGCGTGACAGGTAGACTATATAGTTCGACAAAAAATAGGGCAGATGGCGCTGCAAACGCTACCCGCTAACTTCCAGAATAAGTACATAATTGTTCAGTAAAACTGAATAAGTACATGGTTGTTTACCCAGAAACGGTTCAATTAGTAGGTTGAAATATTTGACCAATGGGACTGATGTATTGTATAGCAGTTGGCGCTGCGATAACCCCTCCAAGAATGACTGTGCTCATTGATGTAGAAAGAGGGCGCTTCAATAGCCCCTTTAAATAATGTGAATTATTTTAGAAGTGGTGTAAGCACAGTCGAAATGTTTTAGGACACAACTTGGATCTTTCCGAACAGTAATGACCTAGAACGTACATATCCGTTGCGTTCCAACAGAGGATTTCCCTGGCAAAAGACCACTACATTCACCGTCCATTATTATTATTATTATTATTATTATTATTGGTATGGTTGTTGTTAAAAATACTGTCGTTGGAATGATGTAAGTAAGCGTAGTTTGCGCTTATGGGTGTTAAGGAAAGCTACAAACGGACTAACTAGCCAGACAGCCAGATTAACAGCCAGATTTATTATGAAGATGATGAAAATACTAACAATGTGATAATAATATTAATAATTATAATAATAATGCAACCTTATAAAAATACTACTACTAATAATAATAATAAAAATAAGTACAGAAGCACTCAGAGAGCGCAGAGCCCATAACCCCATATGAAACTGTCTGAAATGCAGCAATTTTCCTTTAGCTTATTCCTGGATCCAGATGGTGATCCGGATCACCCCCAAAATGAAATCAATTGTTCCTTCAACTATATAAATATCCTGAAAATGTCATCAAACTTGATAAAAGTTTATAACTTTTAATGTTGCTAACAAACAAACAAACAAACAAAAGCCGCCTTTTGACTGATGTAATAAACAGGTTTAGCAGATTTTTTTTTTGCAGAATAACACGTTACTGCTGAAGAAACTGACAAAAAAGAGCCTTCGAAGCCCTGGCGAAGCTGTGAGTACCTGAACGAAACAGCATTTTTTTTTTACCTTTAGATAACTGACAGTCCATGCTACGTCTGCACTTGAAAAGTCTTCTCATAAGTGGAGTAAATGTATGTGTACCGTTTATTCATAAAATACGAAGAAGTCCATTTTTATGAACCAATAACAATAACCAGACAAAGTATCAGTTAAATGCAGCACAATTGCAGACTTACATGCAAATATTTCTTAATGTTTGCATATCAATATTTTCACGCACAATCAATTTATAAGTTTTTTTAAAGGCAGAACTTGATATCCACTACCATTGGTTATCAGAACATTAAAAAAGTAACCATGTCATGTAAAACTTATGTAGTTTTACTGAAAATATTGAATGTCCGTTGCTTCACTTTTTTATGTATGGACTATATAGTAGGCCTATATTTTATACCTGGCTGTATCAAATGTCACGTGCATTGTCAAAAGTTGCATCTTTCTGTCTCGTTACAAAACAAGATGTGACCACATTTATAGATATTTTAATTGCAAGAAGATGTTTACAAAACAGTTGATATATACCCTGCCAAAAATAATAAGAACTCCGTTTTAAGTGGGTTTTAAATGTGTCACTCGTCCACCAATAGGTTGCGTTGAAAAGGGGGATTTCCAGGACTAAAACCGGTCTGCGCTTAAACTGCGTCCAACAGATACTCGGGATTGCCAAAGTCGGGTTTTGGGGCATATCTCCCAAGAAGGGCCCAGGAATATAAGAACAATGAACAACAACCGTGGCCCCCATGTTGTACGTCGATTTACTGACACCTTAAAGGGAATCGTGGAGTGACTTCGTTGTCCTTTGTGACGTCACGGCTCGCACTCCAAATATGGCCACACGGTCACCTGATAGGTACCCCGTGTAAAGAAATGTGCTAAAACCCCATAAAACACTAGAGCTCATCTTCGGGTAATTTACGCATGAACCCCCCCCCCCCCCCCCAATAAGTAATATTGCTCACAGACCCACATAGACAACAAACTCTAGCAAACACATAACCCCCTCCGCTTGGCGGAGGTAATAATAGTAAGTTGTAACAATTCAAGTTTCCATTTATAATGTTTATTTAAGTAATGAAAAATAACCAGATAACTTGTATAATAACATAGTAGCATATGTTGGTCACTAAGCGTCACATTTTAATCTTCTCATAACAATAGAAGCACACGCTCAGCCTTTGTGATGCATACGTTTGTGACCTCAGAACATTGTACAACCCGTACCTTGCGCCTTTACAGAAAAGCATGCCTGTTTACGTTTACCCTGTATTGGCCCAGGATTGTTAGAATTGCGGAACGATACACGTTTCATTTACGTTTTAATTACGGCTTAAATATTATATATTTAAAGACAGCAATATACACGTGTAAGTAAAGTGCATGTAAATTGTAAAATTCTGAAAGCAAACTCGGTCCCAGACGATCTCTTGCGGGATCATGTATACAACGGCGGACACATGCAATCCCAAACGCAGTTTTGGATTCACAAAACCTATGGCTTTGGCATAGGCACCCCCAGCTAATGACTTCCAGACAATTCCTAATTATATCCAAAAATGTAGAATTGATTATAATTTTAGAATTATATCGATTTGAAGAATATTTTTATGGAAGACAATAACGTTCAAATGCACAATTTATAGTGCTAATGAACCTGCAAATGACACAAAACCTGGCCTGAGACACTAGCTCGAAAGAGTGACACAGAATTTAAATCTTACATGAATTAACTGTGACGGTTTACAAATCTCTCTCTATTATAACCCTCTATTTTGATCCGAGTGTCTACAGGAGCCGCTCTTAAGCTGCTGAACTTTCCGGTCCTGATGTATACATATTCTCTCTCTCTCTCTCTCTCTCTCTCTCTCTCTCTCTATATATATATATATATATATATATATATATATATATATATATATATGTATTTGTTATAGCCCAATGAAATGTAATGCAAGCCGTGAGGTTTGCGAGGCTTGTGTCACATGGCAGGCGAGGCGTTAAGGCGAGCCTGCCATGATTGACACAAGCCAAGCAAATGTCATGGCTTGCTTTACATTTCATTGGGCTATAATTGATTTGTCCCACATGCCCCGCCTGCTTGGTCGAAGGTCACGCGTGTATTTTTTTTGGATACCCACCGCTTCTTTGCCATATTTGGAAAGTCAAAATGCAACCTCACTTGCATGGTCACTCTTCATAATCCGTGACAGACCCGGTGATGCAAGCAGATTTGAACGTACAGTTAGAACAAAGGAAAATACGCCGCTTGTGGGACAAATATATATAAAGGTTGCATTAAGTCATTTACGTTTTTATTGCATTAGGCCCAAGGAATATATCACAACGAACAATTAACAACCGTTGCCCTCCCTGCTGTACTTTGATTTACCAACACCTTTAACGGAAACGGCACGTACACGTGGAGTGACGTCATTGTCCTGTGTGAAGACTCGCACCCAAAATATGGTCATATCGTCTCCTGCGAAAACGAATATGCTATGAACCACAATAAAACACTAATACGCATCCTGGGGTTATTTACGCATGGATTGCCCCCAGAATTTGATCAATTTTTCCCTGTATCATAGCCAAGGTATTCTGAAAATGTCATCAAACCCCGCTGAGGAATTTATATGTTATCGTGCTAACACACAAAATGATAAACAGACAAACAAACGCTGCCAAAAACATAACCCCCACCGCCGGGCTTTGCGGAGGTAATAATAACATACATATATATTCAAAATCATATTTATAATGAAAATAATCTAAGATCGCCAACTTACATATGACAGTGGGTAGTAGCTTACATTGAAAGAAAAAATAGATAGATAGATAGGTAGATAGATAAAGATATCACTGAAATCATTCCTTGAGAAGACAGTCCCAGAAGAAACAAATTTTACTGTGCTCTTTTCATGTGATGAAATACTTAAAGAAAAAGCTGGCTCAATTAGAAATAAGCACCAACAGGAAGACAAATATAATGAAAACTGGTAAACGCTGCCCACGTCAACGAATTTGACCAATACGTTTTTGTCACTTGGAGAGGAAGCCCCAACAGATTTTTTTTAAATATTTGAATCGTAACTGTCTCAGTTGTAAGGAGCGGTGGGCACATTATTCTCCAGTCTCCCTTAAGACCTATTGGAACATTACAAACAACAGAATAGAATATTATAATCAAATGCTGAAAGCGTTCATTAAACCCCATTTCTATTTAGATGAAGCCGTGCAGGAATGATCAAGATTGATCATAATGATCCAGTTTTGACTGTTAACAATTTTCGGGAATTAGATTTGTGCATAAACTATAAATTATCCCTTGATAACCAGATGGAAATTGGTAAAACATGTAAAAAGGGCATGCATTCTCATAAATTAGCAGCATGGAATGCGCTGAACTTGTATTAAGAAAACACCTAGTTTCAGACCATTGGTTAAAGAAGTCTGAAATGGATATTCTCGGTAAAGGCATCGATGTAGTGAAGCCTGAGCCTGTATATTCTTCTGATTCCGCCTATGATGTCTCGGCAAATGTAGAACTAAGTGCAGGGAAAAATGATGAAGCTACTGCAAATGAACCTACCAAACCACCAAGCCAAACAGTAAGAAAAAAATTAACCCCCATTAAAAATATGAGAAAGCACCAAAAATTTGTATAGACATAGTTTATTTTATGAGCACCTGCGGTGATGAAAAAAAAATCTTTGATAAGTTACATACACTGGAAAATATTTTGGCTAAATGGCAGGTAAATGAAGATGTTAAGTGAGATTCTTGTCATGAAAATACAAGTAAATCATCAGACATTACATATGAGCAGATATCTCACAGAAAAAGTAATACATATTATGTGAATGCAATAAACCATGATAACAATTACATGTATGTAAAAATGACACTTGTCCCAGATCATATAAACTAAAATCTCAGTAAGACAAACCCCTTATACCCAAGCACAGAATATACTTATACAGATTATAGGGATACCACCAAGCTTTATAACTTCCATCTAATAATTCTGAATCTACAAATCACAGTGATCCACAAAAAAAACTCTAGATAACTTAATGAAGACTAGGAATGGGGCACCAAGAAAATCACTAAGCAAAATGTATGCAATAAAAATTTGAGACGTAAGGGTACAAAGAAACCTTAAATATTTTTAGAGAAAAGAAAAGTATATGTACGAAAAGTGTTGCAGAGAATTAACATTCCATTGAGCACCTCGGGAGTAAAGTAAATCTTGTTAAATAACCTGGCCACAAACAAATATTACCTCAAAAAAGAACCTCAGCCCCCCAAAAATAAAAACTGTTCCAGAGAATATACAAACTATAGAGCAGCCTGATAGTAAACCAATCCGGTTCAAACATGGCCACGAATAGACGATAGTACGGGCGATCACCTCTCAATAAATGAACCTCCTGAAAATAAAAAACAACGGTTCAATATCATTTACCTGTGCGTGAACAAAAGAAAATACTGACTCCTGGATTCAGGTTATCAGATAAACATATTGATCCTGCTCGAACAATTATAAACAATAAATTCCATATAAATGGTCTACAGAGCCCACTTTTGGCAGAGTCATGGGCCTTTGACCCCCTAATGAATAAAAAGAGCGATTTTACTATGCGGTAGGTTTAATCACAGGTTAACAGCCACAACTATTGGCTGTACACCGGATACAGTTAATATATTATGATTCGCTCGATGTAAACTAACCTGAGAATGTCATTTATCAAATTTGTGCATCAGTTCCCGAAATCTTCCGATCTTTAAAAAATAGTATCATGCCCTTTCCAAATTCAGAACGGTGGAAATGACTCTGGCTTGTTTGCTTTTGCTGGAGCGGTTAGCTTAGCAAACGGTTAAGATCCAAGTTCAATTAATTATCACCAAGAACAATTCCGCATGCATTTCTATGATTGTCTGCAAATAATCTTCAGCTCCCGCATTTGGCAAGCCCGAAATTTAATAATATTTAAAATAATTGATTCATAGTAACTCACAGTAACAAATGTCTGTGAGGTAGGGGGTCTGTATTTAGCGTCTTCATACCAATATCAGCCAAGACTTAAAATTGATTTATAATAATACAAAATAACATATGTTTTTGTTTATTATATGTCTTGAAATGTCTGGCTAAAGTTGACACATTTCACATATATTTTATAATACTCTTACTATAAATATAAATAACATATATTAATCAAATGAAAATGATATAATATATCTTTCACAAATCAAATATATCGATTAAATATTGATTCTATCCTTTATATTTAAGACGTAATAAAATCATATGGCTTCAAAGAGTTAAAAAAGGGTATGGTTCTTAGTCTCTCTCGACCGCCCTGTGTTGTGTTCATCAGTTACTTTTCCTAGTGGTATCGCTTGATCACGCGCATGCGCACTCACTTCTGATATGGCACGGTATGGCACGAAAGCCGCCCAAATAAATATCCCACGGGATGAGAAAGCAAATATGTTTTCATATTTATTATGCTACACAATCTAAATGCACCTTGTATCCCAAAAGAAACTACACCATCTTCTAAACATTATTGCACGTTCTACCATTTTAACATGTATTCTTTTATTTTAATGAAGTCAGGCAAGAACTTATGACCTGCCGTCCAACGTTAAGTTTACAGCGTCATTGTTGGACTCGGATGGATGGCAATAACCGTACGCTTTCACTCATGACTGGCGTCACAGCTCGCAATGAGGCCTACTGATTCGTTATTTATTGGTTCCAACAAACATGTAGCTATAATCAATTATTCTTTAACACAAAGCATTTCTATCTATAACATTTATTTGATAATTATTGAGAACAGATGGGGATTTTGACAACAAACACTTTTTGTGGTCAATGTGTGGATCAAAGCCAGATCAATTGCTTATTTAAAAAAAGATGGTCTGTCCGGTTTTGGTCAAGATCAAATAATCAGCCTGATCAAGAAGGGGTGATAAAACGACAGAGTGCTCCGAGGTCAACACTTACCTACAAGCTTTCCCTTGAGGCTTAATGGCATAGTGTATGGCACTGGCCATTATGCGATTATTGTACGCAACTCCGCCGCTAATCTTGACACATTTAGATATTTTCTGCCTTTAAATAAAAAAAACATGTTTCCGAAAACGGTTGCCTTACTATGCAATGCGCATGAGCAAGAAGTATATGCTAACTCTTGTCTCAACAGAAGGGCATGTGAAAGTAATGTTCACGTATTTTCATTAAAGTGGTAAATTTTAAGGTTATCCGAAAACATTTTTTTAATTAATATTATATTCCGCAAGGTATACTGTCCTATACATCATAATCTTAGTGTTATTAATTTGTCAAGGGTATTTATGAAATATTTAGTAAAATAAATGTATAAATATTTTATATTACTGATGGGCATGCTTTTGATGCTATATAGTACCTTTTCGGACAGTGAATAACGCGAATGACAGATTTTTTTCACCATTTTACCCATAGCTTAAGGCGCTGAAAGGTCCCTGGCGCCGGGACTCATGGGAGTCCTTTTGTTCACTTCGTTTATCAAGGAATGGCATTTTTTTTTTTCACTTCGTTTAAAAAAGAGTGGCGTTCCTTGATTTAAAGGTGATAAGAATCACATACTTAAGAACTTCATACATTATATATGGTTTATTTCTTGAACTGAAGTAATTATTACACAAGTTGAAATTACAGGTTTTATCAACTGAGCTTTCATTACTTGAACTTATTTCACGTTTCTTTACTACAAGAACATTTACATCCTCCAAAAAAAGGACAGGTAGCAGTTGGTAAGCTAATTCCAGCCCCAAGACACAATAAATCTGAATGACACTGACACTTCCTTAACTTAACAATACAGCAACATTCGGTTCAAATGAATACTACCTGCCACCACTTGTCAAGACAATCTGTCTATTCGATAACATTTTCATAATATACTGTTTAAAGAGTGTATATGTACTGAATAATATTTATTGCACTTAAACTAAACATGTTCCTGCAAAATGCCAAAAATAAAATTAATTATAACTGAATGAAATATTTAAATTGATGCTGAAATACTTCAGTTTATGTGAATGTGGTGGGGCTCCGACACGACAAGGTATATGTTCCTTTCCCTTCACTCACTATGTGATAGGGACATGATCTGTTCTTGTTTTGCTTGCTTTATGCTTGATTAAAACTAGAATACGGGTAGTCGACAAGCAACTACGTGTATCCGCCAAAATCAGAGAAGGACGGGTGAAGTGAGGCATGGATTGAGTGGCAAGGGGAAATATAGTTACATGTGTCACTTATTAGAATGGATCTCTGCCACATAAACATGATTGTAGGTGGCGCCACCTGTTATTTGAATGAGAAACTATCCAAGATGTATACACATGCAAAATTGCATGCGGAAAAGTCAAACCACTGCAGAGATGAGTGATTTTATCCCACAGCAGACAAACAGATGGACGCTGTGCAAAAATGGCTGCAGGTGGCGCTACCTTTTTTGTGTATGTTATAAAGCTATCCAAGGTCTACATTGGTGTAAAATATTTTTCCTGGTTGGTTGAACGAGTCCGGAGATATAAGCTTTAATGTCTGCAGCGTGAACGTGAATATAGGTGGCGCCACCTGTCATAAAATCAAGAAAGCTATCCAGGATGTATACGCATGACGAATAACAGGTAATTTGTTCAAACCACTGCAGAGATATGAGTGATTTTAACCCAAGGCAGACAAACAGATTGACACTGTGCAAAAATGGCTCCAGGTGACTCCGCCATTTTTGTGTATGTTATAAAGCTATCCAAGGGCTACATTGGTGTAAAATATTTTTCCTGATTGGTTGAACGAGTCCGGAGATATAAACATGGATGTCTACAGCGTGAACGTGAATATAGGTGGCGCCACCTGTCATAAAATCAAGAAAGCTATGCGGGATGTATACGCAAGCTGAATTTCAGGTAATTTAGTCAAACCACTGCAGAGATGTGAGTGATTTGAACCTAAGGCAGACAAACAGATTGACACTGTGCAAAAATGGCTCCAGGTGACTCCGCCATTTTTGTGTATGTTATAAAGCTATCCCAGGGCTACATTGGTGTAAAATATTTTTCCTGATTGGTTGAACGAGTCCGGAGATATAAGCAAGGATGTCTACAGCGTGAACGTGAATATAGGTGGCGCCACCTGTCATAAAATCAAGAAAGCTATGCGGGATGTATACGCATGCCGAATTTCAGGTAATTTGGTCAAACCACTGCAGAGATGTGAGTGATTTGAACCTAAGGCAGACAAACAGATGGACGCTGTGCACAAATGGTTGCAGGTGGCGCCACCTTTTATGTGTATGTTATAAAGCTATCCCAGGGCTACATTTGTGTAAAAAAATTTTCCTGATCGGTCAAATGGTTCCCGAGATATGTGGGTTTATGTGTGGAAACAGACGCACAAATGGACGCTTGGCAGAGAGGAAAGGCCAGAGGTCAAGGGCACTTGGTTAGGCACCAGTTCACATGTGACCCGATAATTTTGTGTAAGTTTCGGAAAAATCCGCCCAGTAGTCTCAGAGGAGATCTCCGGAAACGAACGCGGCGGCGGCGGCGGCGGAACCCGGTCAAAAACATAGTATCCGCAAAACTTCGTTTTGGCGGATACCGTTATTGTCTAGTGTGCCTTTTAGTTTTTAATATTAAGGACTAATCAGTGTATCACCATGCTCCATCAAACAGTGAATGTGGTGGGCCTCACACACCCGAAGTATATGTGCCACTTCCTCTACTCACTATATGATAGGGACAAGATCTGTTCTTGGTTTGCTTGCTTTATGCTTGATTAAAATTATTGTCTAGTGTGTCTTTTAGTTATTGATATAAAGGTGAGATCAGTATATCACCATGCTCCATCAAACAGTGAACGTGGTGGGCCTCAAACACCGGAAGTATATGTGCCACTTCCTCTACTCACTATATGATAGGGACATGATCTGTTCTTCTTTTGCTTGCTTTATGCTTAATTTAAATTATTGTTAAGTGTATTTTTAGTTATTATGCCTGATAATAAATGATATGGGAAGGCCTTTTGTTAGAATTAAAAAAAATACATAGCTATTTTTAAATGCCGACTTTCACCTGGTACCTCAAATCAGTGACTTTTCAGTTTCACTGTTGGTTGCTGTCAAATGCTGACAATTGGCAAATGCTGCCAATGAACTTACCACATAATCTGTACTGGTGCGAAATGTTGCTTAGCAAGTGAACCAGCCCAGCAAGGGTAGTGACTCTGTAAGTATCACCACTGACCACTGCTGTAAAGCCTGACCAATGTAAAAAAGGCAGGGCCATGATGTACGTCACAGACAGTGATGTCATGTACCATATCTGGGTCACGCGACCAAACACTGCAAAGTATCGGAATCTGGCTGTAGCCCTGATCCATTAGTATGTGCAGTGGCAAGAATATTATAGAGCTTGTTGGAGATCAAGTGGCCATTTGTGCTGAAGGATTGAGGTTCAAACTGCATGGTAACTGTTTGACAGTCAGACCGCTTAAATGTTAGGGTGCCTTTCCATACATGCGGATTTTCATCCGCGCGGGACCCGCGCGGGTGCCCGCATGCGAAGAGTCCCTTTCCATATGTGCGGGTCCCCGCATGCGGGTGACCCATTAGTTTGGATAAACGCATGCACTAATAATCATAGTTTCTAAAATTTTAGTGCAATATCTTAAGAAAATATTCAGTGTCAACATTTATACTAACTGATGAGGCAGATTGGAGCGGATTAATATCGTATCTTACCAGCCAGGCTTAAATGGTGGCTATTTCCTGTCACACTCTAACTAGAGCTGGTCCCGGGCCGTATCTCAATGAAGAATGGTCGTATATTTTTTTAATGCAATTAAATAAGCTCTATCAGCTCATTTTTCTTTTCAAATACAAGGACACATGCCTGCTACTGATATATACATGTAGCATCCGCATGCGGGCCCCCGCAGAAATCCAACACTGCTGGATACGCATGCGGGACCCGCGCGGGTGCCCGCACGTATGGAAAGGCGACAGTGATAACACTCTTGTTGGATTTCAACCGTGCGGGACCCGCGCGGGGGCCCGCATGTTAAAGGCAACCTTATCGTTGTGAAGTTAACAGAACTGGCATTGAACGGAGGAGAAAAAATTAGTTGTATCAAGTGCAAATGGTTGTCACAGGTCTTTTCTGTATGGGCTAAACAGGAACATGATGGGATTTTATGTTTATATGTGTAATATTATGAAATAAATAGTACATACAGAAATTTACAGTACCAAATTTCTTAAAATGAGGATTCCAAAAGCCCCTGATATGTGCTAAATATATATTGTGCAGATATGTTTAATATTAAACTTCATTTACCTTTCAGTTGTGTTTGTCTTAACTAAGTTTGGCTTTTGAAATGCCATCCCTACTGTCTGGATACCCATTGTCACTATTTCAAGTGACCTAAGAACAATATATTTCCACAGTTACTAAGTTATTGTACTATGTAAATGGCACTTCATATATATATATATATATATATATATATATATATATATATATATATATATATATTGCTAAACAAGAAATATCATGTCTGCCTCTACCAACACTGACAGCATGTAACAGCTCTGTGTGAAATGGAGATGTTTGTTTGAGTGACCTACTTGTAGGCAGTGCTGGGACATATGACAAAGGGTCATAGTTTGAACTATGAAGTTATAATACTATAACTTCACGGTTGATCAGATGACTGTCAACTGAGATGAATATAATCAAAGTTATACATTACGTTCTTTTCTGTCATCATGACAAACTTGTCTTCTTCTGCTTAGAGGTCGTTAAAATGCTAGTGCAAACACTTCATCTGAAACGTAAAAATATATATATTCATATTAACATTGATTTATACAGTTTTGTATGGATTAATAATGGTAATGTCTGATGGTTAGACTAAATTAATTCAAAAGAAGCTCCCATTTCTACACTATATATATAAATTGATACCTTATTTACATTTTTGTAGTATGTCTGCCATATAAGTACATTATTAATGCCCACTAAACATTCATTTAATTTCCAAGAAGTTGCCAAATTCTTTAACCACACTTGAAATATGTGTATTAATATTTTTTTTTTCAGATAAATGTCCGATCCAAATCGCTTTGCTTAAATTAAATTCTAGACAAACAATGAACTAATTTGCTAATATTCTGGCGCTAATTTATATGTGCTTTGGGAAAATCACAGTCATAAAAAATCACATAGATAAAGTAGGATAATATGTTTTCTACCTGGAGTGTGGATACCAACCTAAATGATTTAATAAAGGAAACACCTATAACTGGTAGTAATCTTGATCTGCATCTGGTGTGCTTGGTGTACTTGACCAATCATGTGTTGTTGCAATTTCTTTCGCTTTTCGGAAGTTTAAATTAACTTCAACCTGCTTTTGCATCCTAACTTCAGGAATCTGCTATTTAGAACAAAGACCACACCACTTACTATCCTTGCTGTTTTAGGTCATACCAAACTTTACACAAACTTTTACAAAGAGCACTCAATGAGCCCATCTAAAAAAAAAAATAATATGCCCTAGTATAACAATATACTTGAAGGCAGGTTATATATGTGAATTATCTCCATATTCTAAGTACCAGTATATCAGAACATTGAAATTTTTCAACAATTACCTTATGCTGTTTAAAAAAGGGACCCATGATCCAAGGCACTCAGCTGAAGTTATTTAAAAGAATATTTGTATAAATTCTAGCATGTACTTTGCAGATGAATATACCTGATGCATGGAAAACATGGAACTCTGTAAAATATATTAAAAATGTGGAGACAATCTAAAGTATCATGATTTATGCTTAATCTGTTAAATGAAATTAAACAAGTGACATACAGGTCATGACACTCAGCTGCTCTGTGATACAGGGACATTCCTTAAACTTAGACTGCTGCCAGTTTAGCAATTTTTTTGCAATTGTGTATGCAGCAGTTAAGAGTAAGGATATACATGATGCCTAAGTGATGCATGTTCTTTCAACTAGTGCTTCACAAATGTAAAAAGTTGTTTGCTCAGCTGAATTGATATTGAAACATATCAACCCTGATTTTTTAGGTTTGCAAATCATATCATTAAAAACGCATAAAAATAAAGAAAATATAGATGGTGGTGATCATGGTGGTACCAAGTTTGCACGACTGAAAGGGCTATCCATGATTCATATGTTCACAAAATTTCAGACAAATCAATACAATCAAAACTGACATATCAATGAATTTCATACATCAACAGCACAAAATATTATTAATTAGCAAATTGTATCAGCAACGGTCCTAGAGAACTGGCTTGGCTGATTTTCCTAATATTTTAGTGGTGATATGGATATATGTGCACATAATGCACAACCTTTTATCCATTTTGAGATGAATACAAGACTTGTGTTTTAAAAGCCTGAACTAAGTCGTCAAAACACACAAAAGCACATAACTTACATAGGTTACAATGACTTAATTTGGTATGTGATATTGCAAAGACCTACCTATATATTAAGTTATAAATTTCCTGGTCAAACAGATATGATTTGTGCCCTGTTAACAGACAAACAGATCATCATACTATGGAAATACAGTAAGTGGAGCTAAAAATTTACTCAGGTTTACCTTACAAATCAGGTTGAAGAAATATCCATTATTACGGATAAGCATCTAGCATCAAGGCCGTATGTTAACATTACACCCTGTAGTAACTGAAATAAGTGGAGAATCCATTAAGAAGAATATATATAGCACTGCAGATAAAGCTGGATAACTTTACCTATCTGACCTATGTTGAAATTAATACAAAAGCATTTTTATTATTATAAAACATTTCTAAGACTAAAAACAAACATAAATGTAACAAGGGTCATAAAGATATATAAATTTAACAATAAAAAATTCACTCAATGAGTTTTGAAAACCAGTGTAAACTGTGTATGATTGCTGTGTACACAATTAAAACAGTTTTTTTTTTCTCACAAAACTTCCCGAATTTGTTCCGTTGTAAGTAAATTAGACAGAAGAACACAAATCGGAGGTAGGGAGGGGTGGTGGTGGTATATGGGTGATTGCCAGGACAGCTGATCTGACCTGGACAACATGGTCTCACAGGTGGGTGGACTGCCTCTATCCAAGAAGAATTTCTTTTTGGAAGGGAAGGGGAGCACATTATCAAGCAATCAATAAGCTAAAGAAAACGACTGACAAAAGGTCATGGCTTTAGCTCAATTGACTTATAAAATTAGCCAAAAAATACAATATCATTAAAAGCTGAAATATAAACTTACAATTGGGGGAGGTCCCCAGGTTGTATCCAATTCTTTTTTTGTATGCAGTGTTGTTGTTGAGGCTATAGGATTCTGCCTTGATCATTTTGTTCTGTAACCTTTCCCAGGATCTGGCTATGCCTTATCTGCATCCAACTATCAGGTCGTCTATGTCTCTGTATATTACAGCCAGTTCCTGTTTAAATTAAAAGAACCGTTGGCAACTGCTGTATGATGTGTCAATCCTGTGCTGATACTGAGATTTTTACTCTGATAGGTCGGAGAGTACCAAATATGGAGGTTATAAACTTATTTATACTATGCACATGTTTTAAATCATTACTATGTTTTTATTATCTTTGGGGTTTTTTTCAGAAGCATCAATACAGTGTACAAAACACTTTTTTTATGGTAAGGTGCACCTGTGCACCACAGCTTGTACAACTGGGAGCACAAAAGTAATTTCAAGATGAACAAATACATTGTCATTAGTTATTTTTATTACGGCTATATTATAATTTATACACATATTTCAATGCAGTAAAAAATAAGCT
Organism: Sipunculus nudus; assembly: GCA_026874595.1. Classification (NCBI taxonomy): domain Eukaryota; kingdom Metazoa; phylum Annelida; class Sipuncula; order Golfingiida; family Sipunculidae; genus Sipunculus; species Sipunculus nudus. The sequence continues at coordinate 57,678,858 of CM049322.1, read as the reverse complement.
AAGAGTTTAAACCTGGACAGAATGGAACCTTGAATAATGTCCATCTATAAAAAGCTCTGACCAATGGATCTATATACATGTAATGTCCAGTGTGAGTCATGTTTTACTGTTTATATGTCCTTGTTTGATCACCTGGACCGTCAGATGTGCATGTGCCAAATGGCCCTGCAGTTATGTCCTAGTCAAATTGTGCACCTGGCAGTGATACAGTGGATGCACAATACTGTTTTCTGGTGCATCGATGCACCTAGGCACCCAGTATATAGTTTGGATTGGGAGGTAGGATATCTCATACCATTTTTGCTAACAGTGTATGATTGATATAAATCGGATGGTCAGATGAAATCATGTGCTTCTTACCTCAGAAGATTGCTCTAGAAGGACTGCCGGAATGTAAACAATAATAAAAAATAGATATTTTAATATTGATAGACAATGTCATGTGGTGCTCTGTTGCAATGATGCATATTGTATTTCCGCAGAGTAAAAATAATACAAAGAAGTCTTCACTGGATCCTGAAATTTAAAAAATACTTTAGACCTGTCTCTCATTTGACTTTTGTTTCCACGAATGATGCAGAAGGTCGTGTGTTCATGACACCGCAAACATATTGTAGATAATAATCTGGAGGAGCCATATCAATCAGCTTATCGGGCTGGAACTCCACAGAGACTGCTACATTGAGAGTACATAATGACATCCAATATGCTCTTGGGGAGAATAATTGTGTACTTTTAGTCATGATTGACTTGTCAGCTGCCTTTGATACGGTCAGTCATGAGATCTTGCTTGAAACACTCCGGTCTATTGGAGTTACTGGCACTGCCCTTGAATGGTTCGCATCATATCTTTGTAAGCGTAGCCAGTCTGTCCAGATTGAAGGGATTAAGTCTAAGTTACAAATTTTGTACTATGGTGTGCCCCAGGGCTCTGTCTTGGGACCTGTCATCTTTACTCTTTACACTGCTCCCTTAAGTACTTTATTGCACGAGCTTCGTTTTTACAATACGTATGCTGATGATTCTACTTTGTATTTGATTTTCGGGCCTGAGCACCTCAGCAATAACATTACATATATGGAGGCACTGCTGGTTTAGTACGTTAGTGGATGGCCAACAAAAGCTTGAAAATGATCGATGATAAAACAGAGGTGATACTGATTACACCTAAACACTTGGCGACAAAGATTAAATGTCCAAATCTTTTAATCGGCAAACATAAAGTTCCACCATCTCAGCGGATTCGAAGCCTTGGTGTTTATTTTTATTCCCATTCCACCATGGAGCAGCATGTGAACACCATATGCCATGTGGCCTACATGCATCTCCACGACATCTGTACAAAAAAAGCGCATTTTGGATCAACGTTCTCTTGAGCGCCTGATCCATGCTTTTGTCACTTCCAAGTTAGATTATGGAAATGCTTTACTTCTTGGGTATCTGTCTTCATTAACTCAGCGAGTTCAGAAGAGCGCAGCCCGTATACTAAGTGGATGTGATAAGTATGATTACTCAACACCTGTTACTCGCTCCCTGAGTCAGCGCATTCAATTTAAGGTGGCCATACTAATTTTCGAGACCAAACATCGCATGACCCCGGTCTACTTACAAGATATATTCATTCGTACACCAGGTAGATGCCTCAGATCGGCAGACCATGACTTAATTTTGTTCCACATACAAAGTCTTCTATTGTTGCTCATAGAGCATTTTCTGTGGCAGGTCCCACCTTTGGAATTCATTTCCTTTAGAATCAAGAAAAGCTTAGAGCCTAGCCGCTTAAAACAAAATGCCCAAGACATACTTATTTGTGCAATTTTTCGATGAGCTGTGATTTTGCATATGTGCAGATTTTACATTTCCATACCGTAATTTTTACTACATTTATTAGAGGTTTAATTTTTATTAGTTTAGTATAATTGTTAATGTATATTACTGGATTATGTGCATGTTTATTCTAGCCTAAGTAATATCTAAATGTTTGTCTTCATTTTTATTTAATGAATATTTGTTTTCACACGGTCATTTTTATGCAAATGCTTGCTCGAAATAGTATTTTAGAGCACAGCACTGCGGATTTTATGCTTTACCAAATAAAATATTATTATTATTTTATTGTTATTATTATTATAAATGGTATGGTCCAAATATGAAGTACAGATGAGACCACACACCTGTTCACTAACGATTTCGCTCTTGAAGAGAAAGACGAAGTAAACGTGTATTTATTGCACTTGAGTAACAGGTGAGAGATTTAATTTACACAAAGCATCATGGTACCAGACATGTGCACAATTATCTTATCTTAAACTTTTACATAAACTACATAATATAATTTTTAACTACAAAATGGTCTAATAAGCTATAAATCTACTTCCAATCTATAGACTACACGCACAGACACATATATGAACGTGTGTGTATTCTACGTCCCATGTGATCGGCCCGTGTGACTCGTATATATAAAAGGTATGTTAAAGGTGATTGGCTCATGCCATATATATGTACGTGTGTGTTCTACGTATGTGATTGTCCCGTGTGACTCATAAATATAAGGGGTATGTTAGAGGTGATTGGTTCATGCCATCGTCACGGTATCATCCATACTGTAATAACTTTATTTAAATTTGACACGTAAAGAACTCCAAGAAATTGTAAGTTCATCTTTGTAAGCAATGAATGAACACGTCAATCATCAAACGGCCATATAATAAACATATTTGATCGAAAGCCTAACCTTGTCACCTGTTCGTGCAGAGTCCATAACTCTTGAACGTTTATGTACATAAATACAATATAGGTTTTCATTCTCGGTCCGGTGAAAGAAAGTACTGATACGTTTTGTAAACAAATTACAAACTTCGAGGTATATGGCGTGAAATGTCTTTTGTTTTTGTCCTTAGCTACAGATCTATACAATAAAAACAACTTTAAACGGTGGAAGATTAGAGAAGCAGAACGTAATTGCATTTACAAATTATTTGTCCTGCAACTGACCAAGGCGAGCGTTTTTGTTTCCGTTAGCTGATATGATTGTATGTGTTTTGCGGAAGAAAGTGTCCGTTGTCATGAAATGCGGGGTATCCACAGACCGAAGTTTAACTGTAGTAAGCAAAAGTATCACAAAGCTGTCGATGTATCCGTGGTAATTTCCTAATTGATGTTGTTGAATATAGTTATCAATTATAACATGCATAAAGCAACATCAACACTGTCTTACCTAAATTGACAAAAATAACTTGATATGGCCACATATATTCACGGATGTTTCTGCAACTCGGCCCAGCACTGTCGTAAAATCTCAGTTCCGGATTCGTGCAAATGCGCGAACACTATGGATGATTTCCGCATTTTGCAATCATTCAGGCCTGCGAAGTATGGAATATATTTGGCCCAATTAACCATGTTTTTGTGTTTCACACTCTCACCAAGCAGGCCCGTCATGTAAATGTCATCAACATGAAATACTGGAATATGTAAACTAGCCTTGTATAGATCAGCGATAATATCAGTTGTGAAAACAATGCCTAACCCAGACATATAGCGAGGTTATAGTTTTCTATTGTACACAGTTCTGTTAACACACCATTTTGGAAATCTCGGGCAAACGATTGGCTCATAACCTGGATGATAGTGTCCGTAGATGGACCTTGTGTCACCATGGTAAAAGTCCCGAAGCCACATCATAATCAAATCCACATTTACTATGACGTCATCATCCGTTTTGATGACGTGATGCACATTCGAGCAATAATGTGTAATAAAATTGAACGCAGTCAGACCTTTATAGCTTAGGTTACGGTAACTGTCATTGAAATCTCCAATTTCCAAATCCGTGTATAAATTATATTCTTCAATTAACCTCATTGGTATCAGATTTAGACTTTTATTTTCCTGTGCAATTCCTAAAAGGAACACTACCTTTAAGTTCCATTTCTCCTGGACAGATTTGCTGCCGTATGTTTCCCGTATTACGTCTCTACTTTGTCGCTTGGGGACGCTGGTGTACACATATATAAGGGTAAGATTATCTTGGCCTTCACAAACACTCTTATTATACAGGAGTAGCCTAGGAAATGTTGGAAGAATCCCTTTCTTGGTGGTTTTAAGTTGACCTGTTATATATCCCCTGAAAGTGTTGTTGGAGGTTATTATAAAATATAATATGCTGACTCCAATAAACATTACCAATAGTAGATAGCAACATCTGATTGTCCGTTCCATGATGTTGATCTAATGATCCGCGTGCGTCATCCACAATTTATTCTGCGCTCTGATAATACCGTTCTTTTTATCCCTGCTTGTGATCCAGTTTGTGTTGTTTACAATCATAATCCAGATAATCCAGGAAATAATATGTTATTTAGACACTGAATTATTCCCGGCTCACCTGATAGAATCATAGTAAGCTGTTGGACGACTTTAATCCGTGCTGCCTTTATGAAACGAACAGGTTTGTCTTCCGTTCAATGGAGTTTGCATGAGTCTAGGCAACTATTGCTAGGGAACGGGTAAACGTTCAGCTGGCATCCTCACTGACGACCTGAGCTCGCTCAGAATTCTTCGTCATTCTTTGCTATCCTCTTCATGGTCTGCTGTCTCTTACTGGTCCAACAGAGGCATATTCTATCCTAGTTAGATAGAAACAAATAAGTAATATATTGATATTATGCAAGTTATGTGTTCCAGTAAAGCTAGACTAATTGATGCCAGGCCACTCGTGTCCGACTCCATAAAGCCAGTGTCCGACTCCATGAAGTCCGAGTCCATGGGATTAACCATGCCTTTATGGCTATGTCTTACGGAACATCAAATCGTGGACGACATATGTGATTTTTTTTCTATTTAACTCGAGAAGGAGTCAGTCTATTTCTCACCGTAAATTTCTCTGATGAAATAGTTCGAGTAGAAGTCTTAGTCCATGATTTTGGAGTCTAATTCAAGGTAACTGGAAAAGTGGACGCGAGTCCGGACTCCAGTAGTACATCACTGGTAAGAGCAGGAAATAGCTTTCACTTACCCTCTTACTGTTCAGATAAACGGTGGTTGCATTTATTTTCCCTCTCACTGATCAGTTTAACAGCGGTAGGTCTCACTTACCCTATCACTGTTCATATTAACGGTGGGAGTTCTAACCTGCCCTCCTACTGTTCAGATTAACATTGGTAGGTCTCACATACCCATTACTGATCAGATTGACAGTGGTAGGTCTCATTTACCCTCTTACTGTTTAGATAAAGAGTGTTAGGTCTCACTTACCCTCTTACTGTTCAGATTAACAGTGGCAGGTCTCACCCTCTTACTGTTCAGATTAACAGTGATAGGTCTCATTTAACCTCTTACTGTTCAGATTAACAATGGTAGGTCTCTCTTAACCTCTTACAATTCAGATTAAGAGTTTTAGGTCTCACTTGTCCTCTTACCGTTCAGATTAACAGTGGTAGGTCTCACTTACCCTCTTACTGTTCAGATTAAGAGTGATATGTCTCTCTTAACCTCCTACCGTTCAGTTTAACAGTGCTAGGTCTCACTGACCCTCTTACTGTTCAGATTAACAGGGATATTTATATTTCCCCTTCTCCCGTTCAGATATCTAGTGGTTTGTCTCACATACCCTCTTACCGATAAGATTAAAGGTGGTAGATCTTAATTACACTCTTACTGTTCAGATTAGGAGTGTTAGGTCTCACTGACCCTTAAACTGTTCTGATTAACAATGGTAGGTCTCACATACCCTTTTACTGATCAGATTGTAGGTGCTCGGTCTCACTTGCCCTCTTACTGTTCAGATTAACAGTGGTAGGTCTCACTTACCCACTTACTGTTTAGATAAAGGGTATAAGGTCTTACTTACCCTCTTACTGTTCAGATTAACAGTGGTAGGTCTCACTTACCCTCTTACTGTTCAGATTAACAGTGATAGGTCTTACTTATTCTCTTACTGTTCAGATTAACCGTGGTAGGACTCACGTATCATCTTACTGTTCAGATTAATAGAATTAGGTCTCACTTACCCTCTTACTGTTCAGACTAACTGTGGAAATATATGTTTTCCCTTCTCCCGTTATGATGTCTCACATACCCTCCAACTGATCAGATTTGAAGGTGGTATGTCTGACATTCCCTCTTACTGTTCAGATTAAGAGTGTTAGGTACTACTGACCCTCTTACTGTTCAGATTAACAGGGATATTTATATTTCCCCTTCTCCCGTTCAGATATTCAGTGTACGTCTCACATACCCTCTTAATGATCAGATTGAAGCTGAGATGGTAGGTCTCAATTACACCCTTACTGTTCAGCTTAAGAGTGTTAGGTCTCACTGAACCTCTAACTGTTCAGACTAACTGTGGAAATATATGTTTTCCCTTCTCCCGTTATGATGTCTCACATACCCTCCAACTGATCAGATTTGAAGGTGGTATGTCTGACATTCCCTCTTACTGTTCAGATTAAGAGTGTTAGGTACTACTGACCCTCTTACTGTTCAGACTGAGAGTGTTAGGTCTCACTGACCCTCTAACTGTTCAGATTAAGGGTGGTCGGTGTCACTTACCCTCTTACCGTTCAGATTAACAGTAGTAGGTCTCAATTATTCTCTTACTGTTCAGATTAATGGTGGTAAGTCTCACTTAACCTCTTATCGTTCAGATTAACCGTGGTAGGACTCACGTATCATCTTACTGTTCAGATTAATAGAATTAGGTCTCACTTACCCTCTTACTGTTCAGATTAACACTGGATTTGGAACAAAGCCTAACTAAAGTTTCAAAGTACGGCTACCCAATGTTCAATATTTACCTAATGGTTTAGTTTGGGCCAACAGAAATAGTTAGGTTGTGTATAAGCTTTATTTAGAGATTTGATTATGGTTGATAAGGAAATGGAGCAAAATAAGCGATTTATTTTTTGGTTACTTGTCTCAAGGGGGTCAATTCAGATGGACGATGTTCAGCTAGACGCCTTCGTATTACAGACGCTAAATCACGCCATCGTATGTTGAGCGGGAACATGCACCCTCCAGGAAGACGCCTAAATAAGTCATATAGCCAAATTATGTTATATTTATATTTTTAATTATATCGAACGCTGCCAAGATAGACACATTTGTATTATAGACGCCATCGTATGGATGTAGCCTTTTCAAAGACGCCTAAATTCTACTTATTTTATTAATGTATACATATATTTTACCAGGATAGCCCATTCAGCATGTTCAGCTGTTTTTCGATGGGGTCCTGGAAATATCACAGAGAAATATACATTGACAAAGTAATTAAATGATTGATTAATGATGACATCATTAAGACTCTCATATAACTGGAGGATATTTCGAAAATAATGCAAATGTTAAAAATATCATATTTAGTTCCGTTGTAGCTAGGAAGTATGCATCATATGAAGCCAGAAAATTAGATTAGTTAACACTGCCATAGAGGTTATGTGTATAAATAGCAAATGGTCATATCTTGAAAATATTAACATTGATCGTTCACACATTGGTCGGGATTGGGTACACTTGAACAAACGGGGATGTTTAGTTCTGCAGAGCAATTTTGCACATCTCATTGACTTGCTGGCCAAATCTAATAATATTCATAATGGAACAGAATCAATTGAGTTAGTTTACCGATGAAAACTCCTCGTCATTCAACCTACCTACCGTACTTAATGAAGATCCAAAGCTTCCGATAATAAATGACGTGTACTCATTAGCTGATGAGTTGCTCAGCTTATTAGAAGCTGAGGGTACAATTTTGGCGCATCTTAATGTACGCAGTTTAATACCGAAAGTTGATGAGATTCGCATAATGTGCTTTCGTTTCAGGCCACATGTTTTAGCTTTAACCGAGTCTTGGCTTGACAAACATGAACTTGATTCTGAGGTCTCCATCGAACATTATGTGCTTTTTAGACACGAAAGACACCGGGCATGGCGGAGGTGTAATTATGTATATTCTAACATCCCTAAACTTGCAGCCAGTGTCTGGTAGCATTGAAAGTGTATGGGTGAAAACTGCTCACGGGAATAAAAACTATTTTAATAGGATCAGTTTACAGGCCTCCGAATGCATCAAGTGAATATATTAATGATTTGCTAAACGTTATTGGTCAAGCTTTTAAGATCTCTCAGTACGTCACTTTGTTAGGTGATTTTAATGTTGATTATTTGCTGTCTACCAGGTTAAAATCAGGTAAACTTGATTTAGCAGAACGGATGAAACAACTAATTACTACACCCACTCGTGTTACCAAACATTCAAAAACATTGATATACCTTATTTATGCATCCAATCCTGAAATGCATCACAGTTTTAAAGTTTACCAGTTGACCCTGAGTGATCACATTCTAACAAGTAATATAGTTCATTTTTTTCTAATTGTTTCCTGCAAAAGTGAGATCTAATTTGATAATAACCATGTTATGTTTCAGATCATATTTTGTTTTCGTGTGTGATTAGTACGAATAGTGGTATTTTAGTTCATTTGTCAAACAAAGAAAATGTTTAATGATTGACATTAATTTAATTGCACTTTACAATTTAACTTATTCCATCATTCATTATTATAAAGTATTTATAAGTTATGTGTGTAAATTATGTGAAGCAACAGAAATACATAACAAGAGATTCAACATTTTAGTAATAAACATACAAGTAAACATATACCCCGTTACCGGGGTACTCTGGTTGCCTTTTTGTTCGCGAGGGTTTTAATTTTGCGATATTCAAGAATGGGAAATAATCGCGAAAATGAAACCCTCGGAAGTACTTGGCCAGTGGAGTACGTCCTTCTTATTTAGCGTTGCCAATATTTGTATGGGAATAGATTAGAACAATGAGAAATATCTTTATAAGTTACATCCATGCAGGTATAAGGAAAAGTTCCCCTTAATTTGAACTAAACTACCTGTGCTTTGTGTTCGGGCCCATCGTTATTTGAGAAAAATATCACAAACTCATGACTTATTCTCATTTTTTAACACACATAGGTATGGCTTTACCAAATATTTGGGTTCTTGTGAGATCGCGAAAATGAAACCTTCGCGAAACATTAAAAATTGAAAAATCGCGAAATTTCAGCCTCGTGAATGTGAAGCCAACCACAGTATCCCATTAATTAAATGATCAATCGAGTTACGGGACTCTGGCCGTGTCTGTACCCAGGACTCGGTTACTGTTAAATCAATATCATATAATAACTGTTCCATGTCAGGTTCAAATATTTGACTGCTTTTACAGAACTGCAAAATAAATATATGCTTAACTCCACCTTGATATTTGGGGGAAATCGTCAATAAAATAAAGGGGAGCTTGAGATCAAATATATAATAGTGAAATTATAAATTTTTTAAACCTTAGGATATTTCATATGTCGCTACATGATATTATTATATAAATTTATATATCACGTTATGATATTAAAATATAATTCTTTAAAATGATGGATAGTTTTTTTTTTACTGTGAAACGATGCATATTGTGGATTATCGCTTTGCTTGTTCGGATTTTTGTAATAATATGTTATCATGGTCTTTTTGTCGTTCACAGATATTCAAATTATATGTAAAAGTTGAAAACTTGACGAAGCATTAGTATATCAGAAGTATAGGAGAACATAGTCATTAATCTTGTAAATTGAAAAATCAGTAAGATTTCCTGCCTAAGTATATATACTTGGATCTCATTTATTGTTAAAACAACATCATAGTCACCACGTCATGCTATAAATTAATTATAATCGTTGGGTTGCTTATATTATTAGTAAAACGAATCAATAGTTCATATTCCATCATATATAAATACATACATAAATTACACAACAATAGGTACGGCATTATTCTAACTTATTTTAACTTACCATAACATTTATATGTAGACATTTATATGTAGACGCCGTGGAAATATATGCTGTTCAGCTAAACGCCGGACGTACCATCAGGCAAATGTATTTGGTTGAATATATCGTATGCCTACTTATGAATGTCCAGATAGCGTTTCAGTGAATGGCGTCCAGCTGAACAGCGTTCATTTCTAAGCGTCAAGCTGTCTGCGTACGCTTTGAAAGCGTCCAGCTGAACAGCGTCCAGGTGAATTGGGCTCGTCGCAAATGGTCTTAACTGGTAAAGGGACATATCCGCCGTCGTTGATAATAGCTGCCCATCTCAAACCGACCATGTCGGCCGCCAGCGTCCGACGGCATGCGATTTCGGCCGCCAGCTCAAATTAGTCACAGACCAAACTTGGTGAATCTACAGACTTTCCCGGAGCCTGTTATTTGGTGATTTGATTACATGTAAATAAACAATAGTACCTGTGGCGTGCATGTGTTTGCATGGTGAACGAATGTTAAAACCCTCGTCTCCCTGCCTAGAACAAAGAAGCAAGTCACGACATTACGTGTGAGTTGTAGGCGTATTCGTATAAATTTGTATGGTCGGATAGTTATTTTTATTTCCAACTCCCAAACTCATATAAACCGTGTGTAAACCGGTGTAAACAGTGACAAGTAAACCATTCCGTGTTAACAGTGAACGACAGGTGTCCCGCTCCAAAATAGCTCCTGTGTAAACGCGCGGTTTCCAATTAGGTCCGGGCTCAGCGCTGGCACACCCGTTTACGCGCCGTTCCCGGCTTATGGTTATTCAGCCCACCTTGACATTCGGCCAATAATACAAGCTCCGCCTACTGCTACCGGTGTCTACTATGGTGGCTCACAGGTCTCGTTCTCGTATCACGCTTAGCGTCGCGCCTTGCGCATTGGCGTTCTCTTTTATGTACGATCCTCTGAATATCAATTTCAAATATTACTTTATTATATGTAATAAGTGGTACAGCCGTGCAAGTCTGTAGTTACACCGAAGGTTAAGATAAACAATGACGCCTTTTAGATAGACTAACCAGTTTATTAACACACGAGCTTTCGAAGCACACATGCTTCTTTAGATAAAATAAATAATTTTATTTGTTATTATACCAAAGGCATGTGTATTTTAAAATGAATTATTGGCATGGTGTGAATACCTTTAAACTGTATAACGCCATAATTTAAATATAGTAGTCATATTCACATTAGAAAGGAACCAAAGGGGGTATTCACGCTATCTAATATAAGACCTGATGTGTAACGAATGGAAAATGTATTAAGTTTAAAAACTGGCTACACATTATATGAATGCATGATTTTGATGCAGTCAAATCTTTGTCACTACATGAATTTTCAAATTACTGCACAATGAGATTGAGAAGTTTCTGTTGGAAAACATGCTGGCGGGGTGGGGGGCGTTTTTAATAAACAGTATACACTTGCTTGACAAATTTACAGTGGAGACAGTCCTCGATGGTGAATAACGTTATCAAATATTACAAAAAGAATACTTACAATAAAAGTGTGTGCCATATCTTTAATGAAACATAATATTTTTTTTGCAATGTTATTTTGTTCAATGTTATTTATAATTTCCGTTTTAATTTTGATAAAACTAATAATTTAAAAAAAAATGTATAAAATAAAATCAATCAATAAAATATTATACAGTGGACTCACTAAATATACAAATATTCAGTTGAAATAATGGCCACACATCTCTGAATGCAACACATCTCTGAATCGTAATCCTGGTGTATCCAAGTCCTTTATACAATAGCTGCTTATACTATATCCTATTATATATATATATTATATATATATATATATATATATATATATGATCTTAATACACCTACTAAGCTCTTTGGTTTATATACTAATTTTATTTTATGAACATACAGAAATAAAAAAAAAATTGCTTGGAAATCGTGGTTGGACAAAAATTACTATCATACTAATGCCCTCTGGGCACTTGCATGTTGAGTTGAAAAAAAGTCGTCTTCGCCAATATGAAGCCAACCACAGTATAAAGTAGAACAAATCCTTCTAATATTCCATTTAGGCTCCACCAGTTCATGAGTGCTAAGGATATGTTCATTAAAATGCACCAATGCATTAATGTCACTACCCGCAGGTTTCGTGCTCACTGCGTGGCACTCATCAGTTGACTGAATGGTGTAGGTTTGTGTTTGTTCATGTATGGGTGCGTGTGCGAGAATATTTACGGTTGGCTGGTTTTTGCTGTATGAAGCCTGCAAGTATAGTAGCCTGTTTAGATATAAATCTATATAAGATTAAGAAATTTAAATAGGCCAAACAAGTGGAGTGACTGTGATCCAGTATTGCTACTCATTGTATGAATGAGTTATAACTCGGTAAAATATGTTGTATAGAAATGTTTTAATTGAAGTAAATAAGTAAATTGAAGGAATAAAGCCCTATTTTCAATTATTTTTGATTTTATACACGTTTATACAGTTCCCTGTATTGCTTACAAAAATCAATATATTATATCACACACACATATGTATATATTATATTTAAAATATGAGGTGATTGGTCACAGATAATATCTTCTTCTGATATATTTGTTCCAAATCTCTTTCTGTGTCTATGATTTGTTCTTATGCTCATTTAATGTAAGAATTCGCCCTGTTTTTCGCAGAGAACCAATCTGTTAGATGTTAGGGCGACAATAAATAAAACTCAGAAGCCGATATACTTTTTTAGTATAATTATAAATATTAGCGATTATAACAACACCTTTTCGTGTTAAAATCGAAGATATATACCCCTTTACAAAACCTGAAAGTCTCACAAACATATATTCCTATATATGAAAATCAAAGCATGTTTAATGCGTGGAAACCTGATGATGTTCAAAATGCATAAAACCCGGAAGTCAAGCACCAACCTACAATGACGCTGTTAATCTCTTGAATAATTCCAATTTTTAATTTAAGTAATATTTATGTATTTGAATAAAATCATAAAATATATGACTGATATAATTATACAAAATATAAAAAAAACTTAAAGAAAAAATGTGTTTAAATATACATTCAAATGTAATACATTATACCAGTATATCATATCGCAACGTAATATTTTAATATTGCATGTTATTGTCGACATATAAAAGAAAAGCATTTAAAATTTCGTAAGTTTATCAAAATGGTGTATAAACTTATTCCTTATATAACAAAATGATTAGAATATCATACCATATAAAAGATTAAGTATAACTTAAACAACTTTCATTTGTATTAAAATAATTTTACATAATTCTATTGAAATATTTTATAAAATACATAATTTTATATATTAATGTAAAACAATCCTTGCAGTAGATGGTAAAACATAAAGAAAGTTTGGTATAAATTCAGTTTTGTATAAATAAAACTATTTTTTATCCATTAGATGTTACATACAGAATCAAGGAAACTAACTCTCTATTCATGCATTAGGGGGCTGTATATGGAACGCATATAACTTTCCAAGGATTGCCGGATACTGGTCACCAAACCTATCAGGAAACATTTTTAGAACATTGCACAGACGATTTGCCTAAAACATTATACAATCACTTCCAAAATATTTCGTAAATTAAAAAAAAACTGAGAAACTGCAAAACTGTAAACGATTTAAAAAAGGCATGTGATACCAAATAATTGATATAAATTATAACAGTATCTTCAAGTTTAAATTTCAGCTCAATCAAAATAATTAATGTGGCATGGGATAATTGTTTAATGTTAAAAAATGTAACAGTTTAATGGAACAGATAAATGATAACATATGTTCTGTCAACTATATCCGGATTACGTAAGATTCCAGAGAAGATTTTTTTTGTTATATAATGAAACTCTGTGGTGGCTATATTAACCGAAATGGAAAGCGCGAGGTGCGACGCGCGTAAACAAAGTTTATTAAATAATGATATACATATATACATGTAAATATAAAGACCTAATGTCATATTTTAGCAGTTTCAAAGTGTGCATTAAGCACATTTATAATATTTGGAAGAACTAAAGCATATCAACTTTAGAAATTATTTTTACTACTTAATCAAATATTCACCTTTAAATAAATTTCAAGAATAGGTAGCTTCATTGCTGTTAAAATTGCAACGCACAGTAACAATCCGCTCATAACTTCTTTCAGTTGATTGTTCAAGTTATGATAGCCCCTTGTGTGTATATTTAATATCCGTTATTATCCGTTTTGCTGTAATAAAATAACTACCTGTGTTTATTTCACATACTTGTATTGCCACGCATTACAGATGAATTATCATATTACATAAAAAGTAGCAAGATTCGACATTGGAGTGCCTTCCACAAGAATTTTTAAATTCCAATGTGCTGCTCCGATGTCCAATGAAAATATCACTCGTATAAAGGACTTAGATACATCAGAATTATGCATTCAAAGATGTTTTGCATTCAGAGATATGTTGCCACATTTTTAACTGAATGGTTGTATATTAAGTGACTCCACTGTATTATACTTAAATTTATATATTATTTCAAATTATATGTTATCAAAATTAAAACGGAAACGATAAAATATTATTGAAAACTCAAAACAAAATGTTTCTGTAGTGACAAAGATTCACATAATATGTACCCACTTTTTAAATTTGACATATTTGCCATTCGTTACACATCAGGTATTTTATTAGATAGCGTGAATACCCCTTAGGATGCCTTTCTAATGTGAAAGGACTATTATATTTAAATGATGCACTCCGAAGATGTCTCAAAGTTAAAAAGGGTTTAAAATATTTAGTTTTTTACTTTATAGTTTATTGGCATTCACACCATGCTAATAATTCATGTTTAAATACACATTCCCTTAGTATAATATAAATTAAAATTATCTTTTTAAATAAAGAAAATAAAGATACATTGTAGATATTATAATTTGATTGTACATTGAGAATTCTTTGCATATAAAAAGTAATATTTAAAAGTCATATTCAGAGGCTCGTAATTAAATGAGAACGCTAATGCGCGAGTTTTAATTAAAATAACTTATGGATCCGATATAATGTAACATTTTATTTGAAATATCCTTGTCTTGCAATTTATCTGCTTATTATATAGTGCAGGGTTTATTATACAATAATACATGCTCATAGAATAGAGACGTGCATTCTCATCGTTAACCATCCATTGGTCTTTATGGCGTTATATTACCCAGAATAAACCATTATTTGTGAAACGTGGATGTAAAAACTTGAAAACGTATTTTGTGAGTGTTTTCGTGTGTGACTGTGAAGAACGTTAATATATAAAGCTAATATTCCACAAATCTGCTTCCGGACAAGACGCTATAATGGCGGCTGACCGTGTTTACATTAGAAACAGATTAAGAATGTGGCTGTAGATGAATGCAGGAAAGATAGACTTTATTTAGTTTTTGTATGTTATTCCATGTCCAGTTGCCTAAGGACCATGACCACTCTTAAAGGGAAACTTGATACTAGATATGTCTCTTGTAAAATAAAAAAAAAATTGGTCAGACAGTTCGCTGTTACTGGGAACTTCGCATCTCATAGGAAAAAAGAGGCCGGTTTCTGTAGAAAATCCTATCTGTGCAGCCAAAGTATTGTCAGATGAGTCTGCAGATAAACAGAAAAACGGCCTTCGCTTAATTTAGAAATGAAACTGAGGAATATTTTATATGATACGAACGGGTCCCATACGGAAATTACCACCAGACACCCAAGGCATATCCACGTTCATAGCAGATTAAGGATTGATTGATGGCTCAGTTTATCATTGTAACGAATTAACCACTATTGGTATATCATAAACAGAACGAAAGCAGCATGGCCAGCAAAAACAATCTTTCATTTGCTTGAAAACTGACCAATCACAATGACAATGTATGCATTTGTTATTGGCATACAGTGTAGATATTATTGGATCTAACTCTCTCGCATGAAGATGCACCCACACATACACAGGCATACCCCGTGCCACAAACACATTATTTGGGATTTCTTTCTAAGCTTTCTTTAGAAACTGGTATCTGTCTGAAAACACAATCCCTGATATAATGAACTAAACATAAAGTAGTTTGTCTTGGCATTAGGTTTAGATCTGGGGGTAAAAAGTTAACCTACCTATAATGCAGTGTCTTTTATACAAATAAACTCCAGGTATTTAGTAATTAGTTACCAGGACTGCCGTTGTTAAGATAGACCGTGTGATGAAGATACAGGGATTATACTCCGCCCAGATTGTTACCGGCACTGACAGATTAATCACTTTATATTTATACCGATCGTCCCTCTTATTGCACTGTGGGAGGTATTTACATTTCAGGGACAAACAGATATGGCATCCCGCATAATAATATTTCACCCATAACCCTCTGCAGATCGGCATTGTGATGTCAGTAACTCATTCATATTGATGACTCCATTCGAGCCCTCCCGAGTTCGCCGATTGACAGGACTGTTAGTAAAGCCAATTTCTTACTTAGCGTAGGCTTTCTTGTCCCCGCAGTTTACTTTCCCCTGCGACTTCATTTATAATCTTGGTAATGGAATGAACCGTCCATCAAACCTTGAATATCATAATCAGGACACCACCCACCGCTCCTACCCCCAGCAGTCTCACTTACAGTAGCAACCTGTTATATTATTTAAAAGTTTCACGCTGACCTTTCGGGTTTGATTACGTGCATGGCCAAATATTAATTAAGAGAAATCATACTTTCATAATCATAATCGTATGTTATCAGCATAATAGTGTATATTATGTAATATATTGATACAGTATTATGCCACTCAATATGTTGCTTTCAGTTGACTTATGAATAATGTTTGGCATATGACTGTAGTGAGACGGACGTATCCTATCCTTAAGCAGATAGTAATTCCTCGATTTCTAAGACATGATACATAAATGGAATAATTGTCAACTTACCTTAATACTATTTAAGGTTAATAATATCCCGGGGACGCTTCCTATATATATATATATATATATATATATATATATATATATATTTATTCAGAGAGAGAGTTACAGAGAGAGACAGACAGACATACAGAGAGTGAGAGATATATAGATACATGTGCAGGTTTTGTCTTACATTGAAATGCCGCCATGTGGCATATTTAGTTGTATTCTTCAACGCTGCTCCACTGATTAATCGGCCGTGAGAATACAAACATATCAGCTCTTACTAGTCAGTATTGCGCCTAATCACTATTGACATCAGAGAAATGATAACATAAACCACTGCATTTATTGCAATGGAATTTTTATTCACCTGTGACTCACAATAGGGCACTTTTATCATGCTTGCATAGGTACACGTATCTCCATTATTATTTTTTTCAGCTGAAGAGGAAAACGAACCGTGTTCCTGCACAAAACAGCTATCGTTGACAACTTTGAGGTCATTCAGTGCTTGGACTAATATTTGCCCATGGCAGAGAGTGTCGATGGCTGTCTGGGTATCAATGTTTCACCCAAAGGTCCCTGAGCTTAGGCGTCTTGCCCCAGTTTTAAAACGTAATGTAACATAAACAAGGGACCAAGGGGTAATTTTGCTCAGCTCAAATTGACCTTGAAGGTAAAATCTTCATTAATATCAAATAGAGATAAAATATGAGAGGAAGATATATCAAAGGCCATGGCTGGTTTGTATTGATGAGTACGAAATTGTTGCAAAAAAAATCTGTGTACAAAGCATGTGTTTACTAATGCTGATACTGAAGCATGTGAGCAGTTTGTGAACTTAAGATCTATATTATTACATACTCATTTGCTAACTTTTTCATAAATTGTTAACAGTTCAGCAGTTTTTACATTTTATCAATAGGGTATGTTTTATAATATTAATGTCTACCAAGTCGTCTATTCACGGCTAATTCATAACACAGCATCAAGCTAGGCTTACCTGTCCCATATAAATGCCTACCCAGTCGTTTATTCACGGCTAACTATTAACACAGCTTCAAACTGGACGTACCTATCTAATATAAATGTCTTCCCATTTGTCTATTCACGGCTAATTCACAACACAGCGTCAAGCTAGGCTTATCTGTCCAATATAAATGTCCACCCAGTCGTTTGTGTTCAAACTAGGCTTACCTGTCCAATATAAATGCCACACGGCTAATTCATAACATTATTTCATTCTTTGACGAAGATTCAAAGGAACATCTGACATTGGTAGATGATTCTTAGTGAGTGGGAGAAAAGAAGTAGTCCAGCTTTACTGCTGATATAAGTAATAGGTCTGTAAAATTTGAATGTTCAACTCTGTAGGTGTGGCAACTCTTTCACGCCGGTGTTCCCAAAACAACTAATGATCAAAAGTATATAAACAATCGCACACACTTACCCACATGGTTGCTTACCCTCATGGGGCCGGGACAGCTGAGTGGTAAAACGCTTGGCTCTCTCCGCTGGCGACCTGGGTTCGATCCCCGGCGTGGCTATGAGAATGGGTTTTAGTTTCCCGTCCAAGGCCGGTGGTTTTCTCCGAGTACTCCGGTTTCCTCCACCTCTGCAGACTACCGAAACGCCATCACCGGAGCCATGGAGAGTGCTTCGATTAGTTTTGATAGCTATTTGTACAATCCATGTAAAATAAATAAGTTTATAGTTATAGACCACCAGTAATATCTCATTATTGAACTACTTTATAATTCTCCACTTTTCAAATAGAAAACGAATGGTGTACAGACAGCTATGTGAATTTTAACAGACGATAAGGGCTGAAATCTATTGATTTATTCTAATATGACCTACCTTCAAGCACGCCACATTTTTATGAAATGCCATTGTCTTATTTTTTTAGGGAGAGGGGTCAAAATCAAGCCAAAAGTAAATTGTAATTAAGATTATATAATATTTGTTCCCGGCAAATGACGCCTAATCAAGAGTTAACTAAGCCCGGAATACTAGACTCGGTAAGCATTGATATTGGATCTATTATATTTGTTATATTATTTTATTCATGGTATAAACCATACGGAAATTTGCCTTGCAACGGCCAAGATATAGTTGTAATTTGCCGGCAATCTTTGGATTAGACAAAGAATAATGATTAAATACAAATAATACATGTGGAATTCTACACACAAGTGTAGATCACATTATTATCGTGACCAGTCAAATATATTATACTGCGTAGAAGTGGGATATGGTTCTCGCAACAGGAAACATGCGAGAGGCATAAACTGTTATACATGCGGTGAGAATTTAACAAACATGACATAAAAATGTATGTTGAGTTACAACGGATGAATTTTCGCATATGATTGGTTTGTTTGAAAGTACATAAAACAATCAAACGATCGGTCAGGGTTACTCCAGACAGAAGCGTATATGTAGGCCATGGAGCGTTGTTAAATAATGACATAAAATATTTAACTGCCACTCTTGCAGGTTAATTACCAGTTTAAGTTGATTTAAATCATTTGATTTAAATTACGAATTTACATTCAGATACAAAGCTGGTCTTGTCTCAGGCACTGTTGTAACACATTGGAGCCAGGTTCCCGTTTTAGTGTTCTTAATAAATAGTTACATGGCAGCAGTTTAATTTTCCTTTTTTTTGCAAGTTCTACAGAGCAGAATCCACTAAAACCCTTGTTAATCCGGGTCAGCATAAGATGGTTTAATTAAAGTTTGAAACAAAGGGTTATTTTTTATATAAGTGAGACTATCAAAACTTGCCAATATGTTTCTGTAAAAAATGTATTTGGTACTGCAGGGTCCACTCTTGCTATGAAAGATATGCTCAAATTTTGATTCATTCGTACTCAAAATTCAGGAAAGGACTAATCACAGAAAAAAAGAGATATGTCGATGTAAATGTGTCTATTTTAAATGTGATAACCTATGGATCCGAAAGACGATAACATTTTATTTTACATATCTATTTCTTGCAATATCTGCTTATTTTATAGTGCAGAGCTTATTTTACAATCATGCATGCTCATAGAATAAAGACGTGCATTGTCATTGTTAACCATCCATTATTCTTTATGGCGTTATATTACCCGGAACAAACCATACAATGTGACGAAGAGGACGTAAAATACTAAGAATGTGTTTAGTGAGTGTCTTTGTTTCTGACTGTGAATAACGTTTATATATGAATCAAATATTCCATATACCTACTCCTGGACAAGACGTTATAATGGCGGCTGACTGTGTTTACTTTGGCAACGGATAAAGAATGTTGCTGTTGATGAATGCAGAAAAGATGGACTTCATATTGCTTCATGAATGTCATTCATATCCAGTTGCCCATTGACCATGACCACTCTTAAAGGGAAACTCGATGCTAGATAGACCTCTTGCAAAATGAAAATGGGTCTGACAGTTCTCTGTCATCAGGTACTCCGCTTCTCACTGAGAAAACACAAGTATTAGCACTGGTATAACTAGATGAGTCTGCAGATAAACGGATGAACAGTTTTCGCTAAATTTATAAATGAAACCAAGGAATATGTTATATGATACGAACGGGTCCCATACTGTAATTACCACCAGAAATCCAAGGCATATCCACGTTCATAGCAGATAAAGGATTGATTGATGGCTCAGTTTATCATTGTTACTGTAACGAATTAACCACTATTGATATATCATAAACAGAACAAAAGCAGCATAGCCAGCAAAACAGTCTTTCATTTTCTTGACAACTGACTAAGCACAATGAAAATGTATACATTTGTTATTGACATACAGTGCAGATATCATTGGAACTAACTCTCTAAACAAACACTTTTTTTTTTGCCTTCTTTCTAAGCTTTCTTTTAAAACTGGGATCTGTCTGAAAATACAATCCCTGATATAATGAACTAACCATAAAGTAGTTTGTCTTGATATAAGGTTTAGATCTGGGGGTAAAAAGTAAACCTACCTAAAACGCCGTGTCCTATAATGCAAATAAACTCCAGGTATTTAGTGATTAGTTACCAGCACAGTCGTTGTTAAGATAGACCGTGTGATGAACATACAGGGATTATACTCCGCCCCGAATGTTAACGGCACTAACAGACTAATCACTTATATTTATACCGATCGTCCCATTTCATGGACACACATATATGGCATCCTGCATAATTGTTTTACACATAACCCTCTGCAGATCGACAAGGTGTATCAGTAACTTATGCATATTGATGACTTCACTCGAGCCCTCATGAGTTCATTGATTGACAGGACTGTAAGTAAAGCCACATCCATACTTAGCGTAGGCTTACTTGTCCCCGCAGTTTACTTTACCCTGCGACTTCATTTATAAACTTGGTAATGAAATGAACCGTCCATCAAACATTGAACATCATAATCAGGACACCACCCTCCGCTCCCTCCCCATGCAGTCTGACATACAGTAGTAATGCATTTCTATTACATTATTTGTAAGTTTCACATCACGTTATAAACACCAATAAACCAGTGTTGACTTGTAAAACGCTCTGCTGTCTTCGACAACCTTCGCCATATACTAATTTAGAGATATCATAATTTCATAATCATAATCATATGTTCGCATCATGATATTGTATATTATATAATATATTGATACAGTATTATGCCACTAAATCTGTTTCTTTCTGTTGAATAATCTCCTATCTCAAGGAGATAAAATGTGAGAGGAAGATATATTAAAAGCCATGGTTGGTTTATATGGTTAGTTTGTATGGATGAGTATGAAATTGTCGCAAATAATATTTTGTGACCATGCAATCTTTCCTAAAGCTAATTTACGAACATAGGATTTATATTATTACATGGTCCTTGGCTTCTTGATAAATTGTTGACAATTCAGTAGTTTATACATTTATACAATTGGGTATTTTACAATATATTATTTAATATAAAATATATAAAAAATCTACATTAAATATATATATATATTTATTAATTTTATAAAACGTATAGTTGCTATGTATAGTCCTCATGTCCACAGGTGCAATGACTTAGTATTGGTGGGGTGGAATGATGAGTCACAAGATCTCACTTAGTGAGATATTCAGTGCATACAGACATTTTTTTTCTTAAAAAAAAAGTTCATTCACAATTAATAAAGTTTAAAAAAAGAGAGACAAGCTGATACACATACAAATCTGATTATTTTGCCTGACATTCTGCTGAGGCAGGAAAATAATATATGAAGTTTGAATTAATCTTGATCATTTTATTATATCAACTTAAATTGGTTTAAAGTATAACATATTAGACCGACATTACACATCTGAATATGTGAGTTGCTTTCAAATTTCAGACTTCAAAAGCTTAAATTCGTATTTCAGCATAAGAAAGTTATTTCAGCATTGCTTATAAGGAAAACGTTCATAATTAATATTTATTTAATGATAATGGAGAGACGATGGACATAGAGAGCTGAACACTTTATGTTCCAGACTCCTGGGGCAACAATATGTTTATTTTATTTTTTTCTCCAATACTATTTTTTTAAATTAAATAATTTTACTATCAGCAATAAAGCTATAAGAAAACAATGGAAGGCAGCGGGATATGGTGGGAATTAAAACACCTCTGCATATACATACAGGACAAACAATGACCTAATTCTATTTCTGCAGAGGCAGGAAAATAATGAACGAATGATTGCATAAGATCCTCATTATTTTTTTGTTACATTTTTTTTTACTTTTAAGTTTATGATTTTTTTACAATTCCAATAAAACATTTATCTGAACATAAAAGTTGATTCATAATTCTTAATTGCTTCATCAAATATATCAATCTTGTCAGATAACACCACATTCTGCATACAAATGTATTTTTTTTTCCCCAAAAAATATATCTTTTTAGTTTGGAATCAATAAATAGCTAGAAATGAAACTTGATTTAATTACACAATTTAAAATTGTGCCTTTATTTTTCTAATAATTTGCCTGATAATGTATCAATTGATTCATACTGATCAATTTATTTATATTTTGATTTGTTAAATTATAAAAGAAAGTTTTGTATTTTTTTAATTCTACATTAACATAACATGGCATCTCTGCATCTTCTGGATTACCCCTTGAATTACTTTTGCAGAAAATGTTTGTATATTAGAGTGGCACAGCATAACAATTTAAGAAATACAGCGCAAACAATACCTATTACTGATTACCAGTTGTTAGGGAAGGCGGGTTGGGGCGGGGATTGATATGAGAATAACTGTACATCTGTCACAGCAGGGGATCTCCCCCAGCGGCCCATGCCAAATTAGGTAGCCTGGCATAGTTGACTTCCAGTGACCAGATGTGGGCTGGATGAATTTTCACCATGCAAGTGAATAAAACAAGATGCTAAAAAAGCATTGCATTTATTTGCCGAATTGCAAATATTTGCAAGGAAATGATAGATTTAGAGACACAAGACCTGACCAATATGGTAAAAGTGCAGTCTACTTTATCCAAAAATGTTCGTCTTATGTATCGGAAGCATTTAAAAAAACAGGAGAATGATGATTCAATTTAACGGAAAATTTGATATGATTTAATTCCACAGTCAACAGTGGAACCCCAGGTATTAATATTTTCTAGTTTCAGTTGGACTTTTGAGCATTTTTGAGCATCAGACAAAATTAAATAACTTATATTAACACGAAGCTGATTGTGCTTAAGAGGTCCAAAGTTGAAAAAAAAGTGCTGAAAGCCGTTAGGTTTGAAGAAGGCGGACATCACTGTTATCTACAGCATAATTTGACTCCAATTAGAGAGGGGACCCTTGTGTAAAAATAAATCAGGGCATTGCTGATAAACTCAAAATATCAAACGAAAACAGTTGTTGGGTTTATATTTTACATAACGAATGGGCTTCGGAGAAAATGATTCATAAAGGTTTAGATATCTACTGGGTTGTTTACCAAATGCAATGGGCAATATGGCCACTCTCTCAGTTTAATCGTTGTTTATATATGTATGTATATTTATATACGATATGAATGTATATGTATTTTGATATATATGTGTATGTGTTTACATGCCTATATATATATATATATATATATATATATATATATATATATATATATATAATTAGTGTGTCTCTGATTGATATGTATATATGTATCACGTGTGTGTCAAAAATGTATGGGTATATATATATATATATATATATATATATATATATATATATATATATATATATATATATTCTCCCAAACGTTCCACTTTTCATTCAAGTAAGGACCGTGAGTCTGCAATAAAACATTATCAGCTTTATGTATATATATGTTCTAGTAAACTTTCAGTAGCTACATGAAATCCTTATTCACCCAGTGACTTCATTTATTTACTGAAAATCTAAGGAAATACACGTTTTTTTACTGAAACTAAGGGATAATTTCTACAAAAAAAAATCACCGAAGGGTTCAGGGGAGGAAAGCCAAAGATTCACAAGTACAAAGAATCACTGGTTTTGTCATTTTACCATAGCACACCAGAGTGTCAGGTAAGGATGAGTTTTATTCAAATATGTGATACACTGACAAATTGATCACCATAATTTGCTGTAAATGGTTAAGAAAATATTCTAAAAGTTAAAATGTTAAACCCGTCGAACAAAATAAACAAGAAAGATTATGGACACCAGTTTAATCTTCACGCCTCCTACTTTTAAGATGTTTTCAGACGACACTGAAGATACATTCTATAAACACAAGGACGTGAATAAAACTAATTTTACCAAGCCTGGATACTTCTTCCTCCCTGATAATGTAAATAAGCAGCTGCATATAGTCCAGTCCAAAGAGCAGGCTTTGATCGGGTTTTAAAGACTAATATCTGCTTGCAAATAAGATAAGTTCATTGACAAATTGAACATAGTGTTGTATGTATTATGTTGAAAGTTATAATAATATGTCGAAACATCTTATCCTTGAAACATCTCAAAGTATATTCAGAATACAGGTCATGTTTTCAGGTATTCAAACGATACAGGCAAATAAATATGCAACGAAAACATATAATTAATAATGTTTTTCATACCATTAAATGTAAAAAGTTTAAAGCCGTGGATTTCAGAAAATAGGCTTAGTTAGAACATGCCAACACTGTACACGCACTGTATTTACTTAAGGCTTTAGAAAGTAGACGTATGTTCTGATTTCATACATTCACTGTAACGCACACAAGCACATATATATATGTGTGTGTGTGTGTGTGTGTGTGTAACAGTTATGAAGCAGTCTTAACTGTGATCAGAAGTTAATATAACAAGGCATGTGACTGTTTAGTGGGTGACAGATGCATTGAATCAAATGCATGATAATCGTAACTCTATGGATTTTAAACCTTTTTACATTATACAAATACAAATACAAATATTTATTTGAGGCAACCCCCACTTCAGTGTGACCGGCTCTGATTCTGCACCATGCAGTGAAAGACGGAATTATAAATTGGAAAGGCACCCCTGCACAGATAATTTATGTGAACTTTTCCCATCCATATGAAGGTCAAACCAAAACCCCAAATTTCTAACATTTACATTCGGAGTAATTGTATCCTGCCCACTAACATTTGATGGTTCAAGTATCATGTCTTAATCCAAGAGATATATATATCCTGTGTTGTCATCATTTAATTTCAACAAATTTACTGCAATCCATTTTTAATATCTGAAAGACAGCATTCAAGTTTGTATTCACATACTACCAGATCTTTTGGTATATTAAGGCTAAATGAAAGATGTATCATTTGAATGCCGTGTTTGTCACATATATCACCTATAGGAGCTACATATAAATCTATCAAAATGGGGCCCAGTACTAATCCCTGAGGCAAGCCCCACTTCATTGTGACTGGTTCTAATTTTGCACCATCCAGTGATAGATGGAATTATACGAGAATGTGAATTATATAAAAACTTGCTCAGATGATTATTTGTTAAAATCACGTACAGTTACAGTGAGACAGAGGGAGAGATATAGAGAGGCTAACGGTAAAATAAAATAAATAAGATACCTAACCACTACTAACTAACTACATCTAAAGTAAATTTAAATAATATATACATTATAGTATATATCCATGAAGAAGCAGAGAATTAATCCATCACTATACTGTTTAAATATCACCTTACTGTACACCTAATGTTTAATCAAGTTGATTTAAATGTCTGTTGACTGTTTAGAACCATAAAATAAACCAGGTTGACATGTGTCAATAGTTTTAGCAATTAAATAATGCTTTAAATACCACTAAAATGTGTCCTCCTGTTACATTTTAGCATATTTTCAAATGGCAATATGGGAATAATTTTATATAACATGGACATGAAAGGCAAAGCAGGCCACTGTGTTCGTAGCTGACATTGCATGTACGATCATGTGGTTTCTGTTGAACCCCTTAAGAAAACTATGGTCAGTATAACATATGAAACATGAAGCGTTTACTTGATAGTAAAGCATGCAAGTAAAAAACTATTTAAATTCCACTTTATGAATAAAAAAAAAAGTTTATACTTAAGTAACACTGCTAAAACACTGATCGACCCCCTACCATTTTTTGGTCAACACCGTGTACCGTTTTGTTCCAGCACTGATGACTGCGCATTACCCCACCCTGAATACAGAAGGCTGGTAATCGAATCTCCTTCACGAATATACAGACTGTAACAGTGTAAATTGGCCAAAGAGTCTTAACTATGGAGATTTGTTACCATGAATATTCAGGGGTATGAAAACTGTTTTCTATCCTAATTGGATGTTATACCTGGATAACCACATAGTAAGAGGGCGATTGGAGCCTTTAATGAGTGTGTTTGCTGGGTAAATAAACAGGAAATCTCCAAATAAAGAATAAAAATTGAAAAAGTTTACATGGAAAAAATTGTACCCATTTATGGAAACATGTTGAGACTATATTTTGGAAAGTGGATCAATCGTTAAAAACATATTATTATTAAGTATAGCAAAGAAATTACACGCCAGCGTAAATCAGAGAAATATACCTTATAAAAAGAATCTATTACGCTTAACAAAAATGCAATCAAACCAACATGCGAAAGTTTACTAAAAACTAATATCATGAGAGATAAATTAAACATTATCATTAACGACAATTATGGCTACAGCAATAGATTTCCATGTATCACACTAATCACATGAATCTTAAGTAAAAAAAAAAACACACTGATAACGTCTGATAACCCACCCCCAGGCGGACGATCCAGAAACAATTTTTAAGGTATTTAGAAAACGCAGACCTCCGAGACGGCAGCTCATTGCCCCCATATGACATTATCAGAAATGTAGTATTTTTACTTAAAAAAGATTTCTGGATCCAGATGGTGATACGGATCAACTCAACAATTTAATTAATTGTTCTTTCTACAATTGATTAGCACCTAGAATTCGAAAATCAGAGTCTGAGAATGGTGCCACTACACAGACAGGAAACACATGGTTACTGTTGTTTCTGTTTCACTCACAGATAATGCGATGTTATTGCTCAATCTGATCGACCTAATTTTTGTTAACTGTGTACACGTGTAGTGCAGTGGTATTACAGAATGTGGATTCGGTCATTCTGTCATGTGTTAAGTCTTAAGTGTGTCGGTCATGGAATTTTAGCCATTTCGGTCGTGCAAACCGGGTAACATAGGTAACATTTGCTGTATGTCCATCTAATATGGTTGCTAAAGCACCAGTGTTTTCAAACCATACGCAAATATGCCATGATCAATCCTATATAAAGTGCCTTTATATTCTTTCGAGGTTATTCAGTGTGCCCTCAGAGACTTTTTTTCATCCGGATGGGCCATTTTCTTCTTTCTGCTGATTTGTTGTTTACCGTAACTACAGCAAAATGAAACAAATCCCTAACATTTCAAGAATCGAGCAAGTTCGGGAATAAATCCCACATACATATAAATTCCCCTGAGACGTTAGGCTCAGTAATTAGAGATCAGATCAAATGACCCGTGGATCATGTCGCTCAGCTTACCAGAATGCCATTTTAGCAGTCTGGGGCTGTCCCAAAAATGACTCTTCAGAGACTACAGGCGACAAGGCTGTCGTCAGGGTGTCGTCTGTACCGTCGGGAGTAGTCTGCTGAAGTCGCACAAAGACTCGTGCTGTCTTACCTGTCGCCACTGGATTTTCCACAGGTTCAAAATTTTCAGTCGACGTCAGTTTCAAACCAGTGAGCGTAGCCTGTCTTCTACTTGGATAGGTGCTGTCGCTATGTCACGTCTACGGGCGTAGGTGCTGTTGAGGCTGTCGCTAAGTGACGTAGGTTGTCCCCGGTGAACGTAGCATGATTTTAGTTGATCCCGGTTTTCGGTGATCTGCTTCGGCTATGAAAATCGTCAGCAGTCGCCTATAAAGTTGCCTCAATGCTACCTAATGCAAAAATCTCTAGCTTTAAAACTGACAAAGTGCTATTGTTAAAGTGGCTCCGACCATTTGTGAGAAAGATAAAAAGGAAAAACATTTTGAGAACTTTTGATGACCTTGACCTTTCATTTTATAATAAACTAAAACAAAATCATTCAAGCAATTTTGATCGTCAATTCAATGTGCAGGTTTGAAAGCGATTGCTGCAAAGTTGTGGCCTGTAGAGACAAAAAGACGAAATCATATAAATACTTTTTTTTTATAAAATTATATAATACCTTGACCTTTATTCTACATTAAACTAAAAAAAATCATTCCAGCAATGTTGATCGTCAATTCAATGTGTAAGTTTGAAAGCGATTGCTGCAAAATTGTGGCCTTGGAGACAAAAAGACGAATTCATATAAATCCTTTTTTTTTTTATAAAATTGAATAATAATTATAATTTTGCAATCTTTAGAGAACAGATTTGAAGACCTACACACTTATTTTGTTATGAAAAAAACTACAAAATTTATCAACAGTAATAAAATAACGTGAAATCATTCTTTCTTGTTTATCGAAGTTTTCATTTGGGCGGGGAGGGGGGGGGGGGAGTGCAGGGGGTTTGTGTTGGTCAGATGTTGTCTTTGAGGTTGTTACGCCAGGCTACCAGTATGTCGGACCTAGATAGTCCTGCCTGGGCTTTAGTATTTGCATTTTCTAATAAAATGCTTAAAATAAAACGTGATTCCATGTACCGATATACTTAACTCTGTGCAGCTCTTAACACAAAAGCCCTGTAAAGTCATGTTTTCAGGTATTCCGCACATCGACCTTCGTGTCCCATGAAATATCTCTGCTAAACGAATATTACAGTCCATGG
Source organism: Sipunculus nudus (assembly GCA_026874595.1). Lineage (NCBI taxonomy): Eukaryota > Metazoa > Annelida > Sipuncula > Golfingiida > Sipunculidae > Sipunculus > Sipunculus nudus. The sequence continues at coordinate 57,649,770 of CM049322.1, read as the reverse complement.
GCCAAATTAAGTGCATATTGTGGATACTATCGCAAAAATTTTGAACCGACAGGACTAAAATCCCTCTGCCAAGATGAAAAGAGCAGCTGGCAACAGTATTCTTAACCCGTGTTTTAAATGTCAAATTGTGACTCGCGAATCGTGATCGTTTTAGTCAGCCGGTACATTTTTACTGCGCTCGCCGCGTGTGCACATGAATATCTCGCGCTGATTGGCTGAGCCAAAGGTTTTAGGCCTACTGTCATGAGTGGTGGTCCAATAAACGGTAACAGTGAGTTTGAGAGTTAAAGTGTTTCATAGTCTCGCCGAACTCAACATAAGCGGCGGCCTGAAATAATTAAGACAAAATAAATGGGAATATTAGTAGCAATTGGATGCCCGGAAAAGGCAATGACTGAATGAACCATGTTGGTTTTGAAAAAGATTGAGGGAAAGACCACTGCTGACGTCAGTGGAAGAGACCTTAGTTCAACGAGGCGGTGATGTGTGACGCTGACCGTTCGGGTATGATAGTGGTAAATTAATTTTATGAGTTGCCACAAGATGGCGATGCCGGTACTCAGTGCGATACAAATCGGGAACGTTTGATTTCTCTGTCAGAAACAACAATTAAGTCATAACTATTTTATAGACTGGGCCAGTCTAGACCTAGAGTCAGCTAGCCTGATGCAAACAGTTATTCACATTAAACTTTCTTTTAAAACTTGATCAACTGCTTTCATATTTCAGACTTTACCTGCAATAGCAACCTATTGAGGGTAAAGCAGGGTCATCTTGGCCACCTACAGGTCCCTGTGCGCTGTGCTGGCTTGTTGTAAACAACTTTAATTTTTTAACAAATTTCAAATAATAAAAGCATGAGGCATATCTTACAGCCAACATGTGCAGATTATATCAACGGGACTAACAGAGGAAAAATATGCCGTGGTCAAAGTTAGGCACAATTAAATATAGCTGTATGCTTGAAAAAAAGAAAACTCAAAAGCCTCAGCAGTGATCTAGTGAAGGGGAGTAGTATTTTTTCCTGATTTTTTTACTATTAAACAATCATTTTTACTTATCCTTATAACTTTTGTTCTAAAAACGTTCTGGTAAACGAAAAAAAAACTAAGTTAACTATAGTTATATGATTGGAATTATCCCTCTAGCTAAACAAATAAAAAAGAAATTTTCTTTTTTTTACAAAGTGTATTTTGTTTCGGCCCATAACTTTAAAAAATTATGCAGTATTGGCCTGATTTATTGGATAGGAAATTAATTCAGGAATAGGTATGCCAAATTTGAGCACAACAACACAGCTGGTTTTGAAAATGGACAGCCTAGAAGGATAACAAAAGGTTTCTAATGGAAAATGGTAGCGTTTCCTTAATAACTTGAAAGAAACGCAGTTGCAGAGCCCAAGCTGTCAGTTTTTTTTTTCAGAACGTCGGAACATTTAACATTACAGTAATTTCAGATTCTCAGGTAAAATTGTTTCAAAACGTTCCAGTTTAACAGACGGATGTAACAAATAGACAGACGGACAGATGACTGGCAAAGAACCATCGCCATAGCTCAGTTGACTTAAAGTCAACTGCTCTGAATATAATAATAAAAATAATAATAAATTTTATTAAATTGTAAAGACCTCTGGCCCATAGAACCGTATAATCAACATTACATTACTTAACATGATACTTTGTGGTGCTTAACCTTTGTGATGCACACTATAAGTCAAATGAAAATATAATTTAAAGTAACTACAAAAAGACAATAAATAAATAATAAGATAATAAATAAAGGTAAGTATATATGTGTGTAAAACTTAATATACGAGTATATGAAAACAACATTAAAAAGTATAACGGATAGCACTGAACTCATATCAATCGCACATATATAGGACATATTTACAATCACTTACTAAATCACAGGGCAGTATAGTGCTTCCATCTACCGTCAGATAAGTGTATCAACTTAACTTATTTCTGGCCACTTATTTAGTAAACAAGACAATTGAACCCCGGGTTATTGCTTTAAAGCCACAGATATTTAATAAAGGTGTAAATCACATCTACTTCATCAGAAATATAGAAAACACTTACAAAAGTAAAAGTAAATATATATTATCAGAGGTATGTCTTAAACTAATACTTGATCAGTAGGGAGTTCTCTTTTTGAGATGGTGATTTATGTGTGCATACATTCAATCCTATATATATATATATATATATTGACAAATCTAAAGAAGGATTTCGATATCATTTCCAACTATACATTTGGCTTATAATTCAAGTAAAGATATAAGCAGTTGTATTCCATATACCAATAAAGTGTTACACTAATCCCTGATAATGTAAAGGTCTCCTTTTTTTAAAGTAATTTATAAAAATTGCAAAGTTTTTCATAGCCTAGGTATTTTTTGCATGACAAAAGATGAATAAAATTACCTTTGATTCTTCAAAAAATATAATCTTCAAAAATATAATTTTGTCTCTTGGTTAAAACAAAAGATACGCATTTTTTTCTGATTCAGGGATTTTATCCATTCTACCAGTCTGTATTTCAAGATCGTAGATTGAGCATCTTATTCTAGTTAAACTTTGTTTGTGTCTCACATTTGGTACACAGATCATTTTTTTTTAGTTTACAGTTTGGATTTATATTGCAAAACTTTGTAATCTTTTGTAATTTGACAGTGTTGAGGCGCATGCTATTTTTGTACACCAATATCACGAGCTCGCTGTTAAATACTTGATTAATATATTCAACAACTGAGGATCTCATTAAATAACACTGACAACATGCCCTCAGGTTTATCAATATTATTTTTGTATAACTCTGCAAGCAAACCAATTGGTCCAGGTGCTTTTTTTATTTTTCGTTTTCTGTATCACTTTGTTTATTATATCAGGTTTTTTTTTGTTAAGCATTCATTCTTGAGAGCTTTCATTTGCATCCATGTTTGATATTAACAATTATGTGACATGTTCAGAAGTTTTAATTGTGTGATCTGTACCCGTATACAATTGTTATGAATGATTGTACCATTCACGTTTTGATATGTTGTTTTTCTGATTAATGTTCCATCTTATGCGTTTCATTCCTCAGTTGATTGACATCTCAACATATTATCATTTATTTTCCTTTCATGTATTTCTTACTTTTTACCATACCATATTTTTAAAAACAATTTGTTTATTTTTTCTTTAAATGTTTAAATATGATTGCTGTATTTGTTTAATGATTTGTACTTTTTATGTTTGGACATTGTGCATTCATTATATCACCATGTTGGTTGTGTTTCTGATTTCACTGCCCCGCTGGATCTTTGTTGTATGTACATTTGCAACATGTTGCATTAGTAACATGATTACTTCAGCTGCAGAGTTAGGTTTTTGATAGACATTTACATAAAACTGATCCACAAAATGTGACGAATTTAACACCATCTTCCCATACAAACTGATTTTCTTTACGATCTCTATATTAGACAGCCCATGTAGTGTATAATTAGTACTCTGATTAGATGTGATAGGAAACTAATCAGACAGATCCATATTTAGGACCTCAATTTTAGTAAAAAAATGTAAACATGTCTGTACTAGCAATACTAAAGTCAATGATGCTCTTTCCCGTCTTAGAGCACATTGTATATTCTCCGTGTTATTCAGAATCAAAAGTATCATTTAGCATGCTTATATTTAAAGCTACAAATAGTTATTGTAGGGAATTACCAAACTTATTAACATTTTGCTCTTTACCATTTTTTCTCTCTCTGAATAAAGACTCACCATTAGACTCAAACAACACAAAAGGGTCCTCGCAATCATCCGTCAGGATATCTTGCAGATATCCCTTTCTTGCATTAAGAATACCTAATAATGTTTTTTTTTATTTCATCATGTGGAATAATCACTTCATAAAAGCACATTTTATAGTGTGCATATACCATCATCATCATCATCCTAAAACAGTGAATATGTTACTTAAAATACAGATGCAACATACACTAGGATAAAAAAAAGCAAGATAACAGTGCATTTTGGTATCGCCTTTTAAATCAAGTTTTTATATTGGTTTCTAAAATAAACTATAATGCCACCTCTCTTAACACTTATATTTGTTTTTTCTCACAGATGTGTAAGCTGTATATGCAACATTATTGACAATGGTATGACTCTCAACCAGTTTTATAATATACAGAGTGCCAAATATGTTTTTTCAAACAATTTTTTATTCCAAGCTACTATGTTAAGCATTTCCCCATTATCATTATTTTATTTTCATCCTTATCTAAATTGTTAGTGTGCAACTTACCAATCTCAGGGTTAGCTTTGTTAGTGTGCGTATGATACCCAATGATCTTCACATTATTACAATTTGAAACTTTGCAGAATTGTGTCATCTGATACCCTGATTTATTTTTGTAATCCGAAATACAGATAAAACACTAATAGTTAACATTGATAGTTTTGACCATCTTTCCATACCAAAACTACACCATCAATAGCCAACTTATCATATCGTTACGATGCTCTTACTTCATCTGCCAAAGCCTCAGCCAGCATGACCTGTGGGTTTTGTCGCCCATGCCTCGGGTGTTTTGCAAAACCCTCCTGAACATAACAGGTGATTCGGATTGTCGTTAGAATGTGCATGTTGTCTGAGGAACCTCATATTTTTTTTTCCTTTCAAACGTTAAAAAGAGAACAATGATTGGTCTAGGTTTATCTTTTTCCAGCCAAAGTAGACGATGTTCTCGCGAGATGTCAACATTTTCTTTATCAAGGTGTTTGAGTTGCTCTTTATTAACATTTCCCACTATTGTTTCACATTGTTCCCAGGTCTCTTTACCATTCTCTTCCTCCACACCATAGATTATTAAAATCTTCCTTTTTGACTGCTCCTTTTGTTTATTTACTATCCAATTTAGTTTTTTATTCTCTTTTTATCAAATGTTAAAACTTTGAATCAAGATTTTGTTTTTATTTTCTGCTCCATATCTTTTAACTTTCTACAGATATCATCAAGTCTGGTTTTTGAGACTTGGCTGTATTACTAGTACTGGTATTAGTTCTGCTGCTACTAGTGCTAGGGATACCTGTATCATGGAGAGTCTCGGCACTGGTCGTTCACTGAATGTCTCTACCATATACTACACGCAGGTCGCCGCCACTCTCGGAACGATCCAGCATAGCCTGCGTTGGTCGGATTGTCCGTGGTTCATTCGGCGTCTCTGGTTTACCTGGAGGTGGCCCTGGGTTTGTTTCCACATGCCTACTACATATTAGAACAATGGCGATTTTAAAGGCTGCTGTCAAACAGGCCCTGAGCGTCGTGCCTTGTAACAGCAACAATATGGAACAGTCTATTTTGGTCCAGGTCCATGGAGATCTATGCGGGCTCTATAAACCTACAGACTGACCCCCAGCCTTCCAATTGACTTTATGACAGTTTCTATAACATAAGATAGAAATATACTCAGTTACCATTGTAAACAAGCCTTCGATCGAGAGCTCCTTTCCATGACATGTGCGCGCATCACTAGGTGGCCCCTCCATCAGCAGCTGCTCAAATTCTCATAAAACAAACAACATAAATTCAATAATTGTGGATTTATATTATATTCCTTTGGTGCTGTTAAACCGAGGCTATTTAGTTATTAAATGAAAAGAAATACTGACTTTTTCACGAACAAAATAATGCTTAAAATACCATTAATGTGTCACCTAAAACTGTATTGCGACAGACAAATTTAAACATGTTCTACTACCAAATAAATCCGTATTCGTCATGTACAATGTGCACGAGAAGCAATAAGGTATTTGTGAGGATCATGCGTTTGTTTGTCTTCCTCCCAGTTCTATAAGTTGGAAAGCCAAAGTTAGTATCTAATGGCCCAGCCAAACGACAAGACAAGCAAAATAGGGGCTCTAAATCCGCTCAGATAGCCATTTTAATATGACGAGGGGAAATAAGTGCATTGGCACAGGAGTGTCACCTTGGGTATTTGCATAATATTTATACCTTCTAAAGAACGCACATCAAATGATTCTGTGGAGTAAATATCAAATTTTAGGTTACCTAATTCATCTATTGATAAATCGTTGGATTTCTTCCCCACTTTTTGATATTTCTTGTTGGATGTCTTCTTGTTTGTCCTTGATGGAGCAGCTATCACTCTCTGATGTTGGATGCTTGAATGATTTTGTGGTTGTTGATTCATAGTCAAGGAGCGGGGTTCTGGTGACTGTTGTATAATATAAAAATTGAGCGGATGTCGCTTCGTGTTAATTTATAAATAAGGAGGGGACTACTGGTGTTTTTTAATTGGTCGAATGTTGTATCTAATGGTCCAGGACCAACTACATGGTACCTCAGATAAAGTCTGATTAATACAGAATAAACAACCTGCATGTGGTTTGATTGGCTTCTTACGGCTTTAATGGACGGGACTGAAGTTGGACTGATATTCGAATTTCGATATTCGCATTCCACAATCTAAAATCACTCATACCATGCAAATATCGAATATCACTCAAATCAGGGATATTCTGTATTCGATGGTATGAGTGAAATTCGATTTTGCATGCGAACAGTGAATATCGAATATCCCTGAATTCAGTGACATTCGATATTGCATGTTATGATTGATATTTTATGTTAGCATGCGAATATCGAATATCCCTAGTTTGGGTGATATTTGATATCCGCATTGTATGAGTGATATTCGATTTTGCATGCGAATATCGAATACCCCTACTTTGAATGATATTCGGTATTCGCATAGTATGAGTGATATTCGATTTGCATGCGAATATCGAATTTCAAATATCGGTCCTTTTTGTGTAAAAATGATAAGGCGTAAAGGTTTATCTTTAGTTAAAAACGTCGGGATGATCTTGTCAATAGTGATAATAAAAAAACATAGTATAATAGACATTCTCGTTTGATATATTTATGTGCACATCGTGTACACACACAAAAAAAATTAAACAAAATGAATAAATTATACGAAAGACTTTGGTGACTTGTATGCATGCTGTGCTAACTTTGCTCCTTGATCCAGTGCGGTTACGGATTAGCCAAATCATGCGCAGACTTCGCGGATGTTAGATGCAACATCCGTCTCTCTATACAGAGACGGAGAGCCTGCATTCATACTAATGATGCCCTGTCTGATATTACTAAATTTCTTTCCTTTGCCCACATAAAAAAGACATATTCTAGCTGACAAATCCTGAACCATGAAACCTTATTTATTTTCTTCCTCAAAAGAGAAAATGAAACATAATACTCAGGTGCAAAGTTAGGAGGCGATGCTGGCAAGTTCTAACCAAACATTACATGTTGCCTTAGGGTCAATGCATCAGGGAGCAGTCAGTTTTCAAAGTCCTCCTTCCGATAAGTTGGAATAGGTTTCAGGCTCATTCATCATGGAAATCCAAGCATAAGTTTTAATGCCTGGTCCCTTAAAAATATAGCCATCTAGTGACTAACACAGAAAAAAATAATGGCTGTAAGCGAAGCTGGTGACTACCAGCAAAAACTTTCTTGATTTTACTTATTACACTCTGAAAACACATATGTTAAAAACATCTGAATAAAGTTCAATCTGTTAAAATATCCCCAATCTAAATATCAGTTGACATAACTGTTTAAAGATCGGTAACCATAACAAGAAGTAATAAAAGAAACAATAGTAAATACATAATAATAATAATAATAATAATAATAATAATAATAATAAATAACAATAATAATTACAATAATCTATTATCAATAGATATTCTTAACTTTAATTGTACATGCTGTTATATCATTTCTAATACCCAAGCAACACTTGCACACATTTTATAATCATTAAACACGTAAGCTGTTTAATATGTTATCTGAAATAGGTCATCAATATTTAGTATTATCTTAAAGTTATATTCATTTGGTTCATGAAATGTCTTTGATATATATTGATTCCACAGATCAAAACCCTATGTACCTAGTACAGAGCGGATGGTTTCACACTGTATGAGCCAACCCTATTGGTATTTATGTTGATACAGCGTGCACCTGGTGTAATTGGTATTTCATCTGCTCGGGTAGGACCACCTTCTAATTTTTAGAAACTTGTCACGATCCCAGTGAATGTAAGGTTGACGCTAGTCATCGTCAAGGAAACTTCACTGCTGCGTGCAAGTTCTCACATCTGTGGAATAAGAGTGGTGTCGATGATGGAAAGTTCACATACTGTTAATGGTATGGTAATCACCCAATACATAGTTTTTTTTACGAATTTTTGTTTTTCATGTTATTGGCCTATACTTATTTCAAACCCGTCCGTAAGAACGTGCTGTGGTGCTGTACGATCACCAAATACCCATTGGATTTTACTTTGGACATTTCCATCATTTTCTTTTAATTTACAGGCAACCCTTCTAATCACTTTCGCGTCACAGTGACGGCCTTTCATTACATCTGCCGAGGAAGTTATGTTCTCACCCGTGCCTTATACACGCCAACCCTTGAAATTTAGGTGGTAGTCCGCCGATAGAGTCGGAACTGAAAGACTTACAAAAGCCGACACTCCTGATCGTCCCCGTCACAGTGTCTTTTTTACAAACTTTTGCAATTGACAACTACTCTGAAAAATTCTTAGCCATGAAAACTACTCATTTGCATCATGATAACCATTATTTTGACGATTCTTTATTGTCTGAATTTCGTTCACCTAACAAAGTATTCGCAACAAGTGCTAAACAGAACAGCATGTAAAAGCAATCCCAGGTTTCTGATTCTTATATATATGTTCCTTTATATCAGTCTAATTTCGATATAACGTCTCAAGTAAGATTAAACATCGTAGCTTTAAAATGCAACTGTCTGTTAAATTCCCGTCGAACATTAGTGGGACAACAATTACCTGTCTATTAAATGGCCTTGGGACATCACTGGGACAATTATTATCTGTCTGTTAAATAACCTTTTGACGTAAGTGGGACAATAATTGCATGTCTGTTAAACCCCCTATGGGGTAGTAGTGGAACAGTAAGAGAGACAGATCAGGGTGAAGTCACAGTATTGCACCATGTGACCTCAGCATGTGACATCACTGCGGCAGCAGTGTTAGGTTACAGAGTTCATGTCACAGTGAGGTTACACTGTATGACATCAAGCCTACTGCCCCTCGGCTTTCAGTATTTGGACTGATTCATTAAAAGGCCACCGCTATTGTAAAGTAGGCTGGTTTACAGCCGGGAATGTTCAGACCATCCCACTCTTCTGCTTGCTCTAGAATGATGCGGAACTGGCCCACGTCTGATCAGCACTAGGTTTAGTCATTAAGACGTGTTAAGGGGCTAAAGGATAATCGATATAAGGTAAAGTTCAGTAGCCTGCCGCGACCCTTCTAGCTTCATGTTTATCACCTTTAACTATAAAACTAACACATCTTTCGATAATTCTGGTAATTTAAACCTAAAATTCGGTGTTGTTTTCAACTATCTGTGAGAAAAATCATACACTCGGGAGCCATTGCCAGCTCGTAAATCTAACATATTTACGAGCAGTGATACGAACCTGCATTTTGGGGAATTTTTGTTCTTGACAATTTAAAAAAATGAACTGGAAGCCATTAAGTAGTTAGGGAGATTATTATTTTAGATGAGTGATGATGAAGAATACCACCCGATCAAGAGGTTCCAGATCCCTGGACATACTTAGGTACGTACACTTTGTTTCAATGTTTGTGTCATAGAATGGTCGCAGATTGCATCAGAATTTAGCCCGTTAATCTTTACCAGTGAACTGACAAAGCATGTGAGGTAGATCGAGTGGCCAATGTCCACCGAAGCGAAAATTAAAGGAAGCAATGGAGATATACCTGTACCTCATAAGATTGCTTATAAGTGATTATTACAAGTTGAATTTTGCTTTACAAGTTAGCGTCATAGAGAACAATATATGCTTTAGCGCATATCTAGAATAGCCCTGAGCTGCTGGGAATGTTGAATTGCCCTAAATGGCATGAGAAATGGCCCTGTGAGGCTGGATAGGAAACTGCTGTAGATCAGTGGCATGAGAATTGACCCAAAACGAGGCTAAAGAGAGCCACCTAAACCTAAGTGCTGGAAGGTTCAAACATGAGTCGACATAAGCCGAAACCTGTAGTAGCCTGCCGCGACAGTATGAAAACATTCCAATAGCGCTCAAACGATGACTGGTTGTATAACTATAAACAATAAGTGTGTGTAAATATTAGGGTTTAAGGGTTGTTTTGTGAGGTAAGCGTTGATATATCTATTGTAAGGCACTATAAATCCTATTTTTGCCAATGTAGTCCTTTTATTTTATATAAGGGACAGGACAGTTGATTTATTAATTATTCTGATAAAGTGTTACATATATAGATACAGTAATAAAGTGCAGACCCTTTAGTTCAAAGTTGAAATAAAACACGAAAAACTGAGCAAAATGTTTCATTGTTAATCCATATATGAATCAGTAATCTATTTTAAAAGCTAAAGTGAACATGAAATACAGTCAAAAGAAAATGATATCATTCTTCATTTTTGTGTATCTGTGCTATATTAGGTGGGTTTAAATGTCTTTTCAGGTGTCTGATCTTAAAATGTATAACTTTTTTTAATATGTACGCACTTTAGCTTCTAAATAATAATTAAAGCATTTTCAAATAAACATCAACGGAAACCACTTAGAGTATTTGTGCACTCAAATCTGAAATCCATGCTGACCCTGTAAAGAGTCATGAATGTGAACGTCTGTGAATTTCTGTCATTCGCTGGTCGGGGTAGCAATTAGTGACAGGTTTCATCTGATATTCAGTTTGCTTACATGTTACAGGATCAAGTAGACAATACTTCCATTCACTTAACTCGTAGAGGAAAAGATTACTAAAGAGTATACTATAAAATAATAATATAACAAGGTACATTCCATAGTTATTAAAATGCTTAAGATCATGATTTATTCAACAAATAACATTTAATGTTAGGAAAACAAAACCACTTATTTCTTTTATTTTAAATGAATTTGATCAACAGATTAAAAGTGGGCATCAAAATCCAATAGCATCCACCTGTGAAAGTAGTAGTGATACTTATCTTGTTGTAAGAGTCTATGAAATTAAAATAAATATAAAAAAAAACATAAAATAATTACAAATACCAAAAATGCATAACTCTAAGGCTGAAATGGATAACCTATAATTTGATACTAAGTGCAGGCGCAGCATTTGTTGTTTAAGGGCCAAGTTCAGTACTCTTTAGATTTCTATCGTAATTGGTATTTTTGTATGTTTAAAATCCATCATCTAAATTTTTAATGAAAACCCTTGAGTGGTAAATCAGACATAGGCGTTCCACTATGAATAATATATATTCAATTAACGTACCTTTTTTTCTCTCTGAGATACAATTTAAATATATTTCTGTTAAGAAAAATAAAGTGTTTAGTTAACACCTGTGGCAACTGAAAGAGGTACTTGTTAAATCGGTAAATAGCTATATTGAGATAATCTATCACGTGCCCAGTCACATGTGCATTCACAGTGAGATAATACAAATCACCACTTTAGTCAGATTTGCCAAGAGAACACACTGGTATCAGATTAGGTAACACACAACGGTCACATCCCTTTGTGAACGCCGACACTAATAGTAATAATGTCCATCCCTGATACCAAATCCGCAGTGTCTGAGATACAAACAAAGACCTTTAATGGCCACCATAGACACCCTAGCTGATAACAAGTCTGAAATAAAGAACCTGGCCTTATGTCATGACTGTTGAATAAGCAGTCAGCTGTCAAAACGCTTATCAGGCACAGTAACTCTGTACATCTTTCGAGGGTCAGGAAAGACTGATGTAGTCTAGTAATCCCAGATCAGTTTAAATGAGTGAGAATTATACATGTTTGCTGAATGTCAAGTGTGTTTAAGGTGGCATTTACGAAACAGGAAACATATTGTAATATTTTGGGTTGCCATTAACCACCTTTTACACAGTTTAATAATTTGAACAACTAAAATGACAATTAAAATTAACATCTCTTTCAATTTCCTGTAGTACACATTACTGGATTTAAATATAAAATGTAAGCAATTACATCTATTTAATCAGACTATTAATTAAGGAATGGTAAACAAGATATTCAGGTTAGCTTGTTATTAGCTGGTTCACTCCCTCGCATTAAAGAATTGAATAAGAAAGTGTTATATTTAATTCATAATTCGACCAACTGTTCTCTTGGTCTCTCTGCAAAATTGATACAGCTATCTATTGAAACAGCTTACGGTTTCAGGGTATTTACCTTCTGCCTATTAGTATAACATTACTTGCATAACCCAATATAACATTTTATTATGAAAACATTTTATTGAACTTTGAGTTAAATTATTATTCATTCAAGTTTGCATCAATTAAGGTACATATAAACCTTGGTAATGTATTGTTATGACCTGGCGGTATACACCTGTATATGATCATTGTTACATTAACCAGATCAGTATAGCATTTCAAGTTATTCAGACCTGTAAGCTCTAAGGGTTACTCATTAAACAAACAAGTTGTTCATTATTGATGTACATTGTGATACAGTTTGTGCGGAATTGATACTGCTGCATTTTCTTATTTCCTTCAGGAGAGAGACATGTTCTGCCGCCTGCACACACCAGTATGTTCAGTGCGCCTACAAGTTACAACACGGGGGTACAGATCAGTGCTCCAAACATATTTATTTAAATAATCATAACAAATAAAATAAATAAAAATCTGCCGATGGACAACGAACAGACCTTTCAAAGGCTACATGCTCAGTGATTTATGAGTAAGACTATCTCATATTTCGCGCTATACTTACAGAGTACAATGAATTTTGACATTATACACAATATTTTACACACATTAATGTTTTACTGGTGCAATAATTCTATGTTGTTATCATTCCTTTACTATATGATGTTTTTTATTTGGATAAATATACCTAATTGTGGAAGGGGAACAGATTAAGATGCGACAGTAACATAAAATAAATACTGCCAGCTTTGTCAGATCTACAACACAATGAGGTCATGTGATTTAATCTATGATGGCATTGTGAGATCACTGTGCTGTCAAATTCCTGACTGAGGAGAACGATTGCATTAAAAAGCATTAAAATAGGAGGATGTTACCTCCACCAAATAATCCGATAAACATATCGGAATCCTTGTCTGATGATGTTTTGAAAATAATAGGTGTGTACACGACAGGAGAAGGAAGTGTTGTACACGCAAAATTGATCATTTCTTTTTCTTTAATTGGAACCTGAAGTTATAAATTCAGGTAGAACTATGAATAAATGGCAGGTACACAGTATCATAGCCCAGAAACGACAGTTTATACAGCGAAATACCGGGGTATTCACGTGATTTACCTCTTTCTGTGCGAACCGATGATAACATCCACATTTTTTACAATTGCGAAAAAAAATCAGGTCAACACGGTTGGTGAACTGTACAAATACATATATTTGACGGTGTGGATAAAAATTGTTTTTCTTATCCTTCTTATTAGTAGGTTATATATCTGAAGTGACAGTATTATAATATTTATGACCTGTTGACCTACAATTTGTTTCTGTACCTTCGTGACTAGTCCGCATTTCCTAGAATCCCGTGTCCTTGAACTGGATGAAACTTACAAGAACTGGTTTGTTCTGCAGGAGGAGGCGCCGCCTGGAGGGGCTCAAACTACATAGGTTTTAAGGTTCAAGGTTTGAAGGCAAGTGCCTGGAAAAAAAAGTAAATTTATAAATAATCGTAAATTTTTCATTAGCAATATTTTATATGTCCATATTAACATGTATTTTACTGAGCGTGTATAAGTCTTGTCCACCTGTATTTTGCTATGAACAAATTTATTTTTTACATTTCAAGGAAAAACCTGATTATGCAGGGTAGAGGATAAAAGGACCTTATTCAACAAGGTCCTTTAAGGTTATTAAAAGGAAAAAGAATTATTTAAAATTATGAGACCACCATAGCATTACAACATATCAGACCCACATCTGGCGGTCAAGGTCATCGGTCAAAGGCACGGATCGGGGAGGGGGGGGGGGGGTTGAGATCCCCCCACCAATTTTTAACCATGACAGGTGAATTGCTCGGAATAATCACCCAATGTTTATCTACACTAAGCGTTGACAACCCCCTCCTCCTCCCCCCCCCCCCGAATGCAACCCCCCCCCCCCGCCCGCAAAAATCCCTGGATCCGCGCCTGTGGTCAAACGCGAACATATCCGTTGTTGACAGCTGCTGTTTGGATGATGTCATGTAAACATTCTGAAAATTATAAGCAGATAAATTAAAAATGGCTACTCATGCAGGGACACATCTTATCTGATAGCCCACTGGAAAGAGACAAAATAGTTGTGAAACATAAACTGGAGCTATTGCATTTTTTTTTCTTTGCCATATAAGGTTTTCATTCAGATATGCAATCTTCTAGGAAATTATTGAAAAATATAACTTATTCGAAAATTATGCAAAAAAAAAACAGGTGGACACAGGTTGATGAAATTGAGTATAGCAATGTTTTTCATATGTGCCCATATTAACATGATTTTTTACTGAGCGTGTGTAAGTTTTATTAGTATTTTTTTTATGTGTGTCCATGTTAACATGCATTATTATTAATAATAGATTAGTCTCCTATATAATTTTTGAGATCGCGAAAATTGAACCCTTGCGAAACAATATAACAGTTGATCCAAGAATAATATATATGCATCTTAATTTTGACGAGGGAAAAGAATAGAATGCAAAATAGTGTTGACGGACAGAAAGAATAATGATGATAGCGGAATGGTATGTTTATGTTGATGACAGACAGGTCTTATCATGTCACGTTTGTAAATGATGATGATTGACATGTATGTTAATTTTAAGGATTGACGAGTAGGTTAGTAATAGATGATGAACAAGAATGTTAATGTTGATAACGAACAGGTATATTAATGTTTATGACGGACAATAATGTTAGCGTTGATGACGGACAGATATATTATTGTTGATGACGGAAAATAATGTTAAAGTTGATGACGTAAAAGAATGTTTCACAAAAACGTTATCGTTGATGCAGACAAGTATGATAATGTTGACGATGGACAAGATTATAATTGTTGATGATTGACAGTATGTTAATGTTGATGATTGATCATCTCAAAATATCATTAGTCATGCTTGCCGGCTGAGCGTCATGATACGTTGGTCACTTCTCTTTAGAAATCGAGGATAAAACAGGAACGATGACCTATTCCCAGTTCCCTGACAGAAGTAAGTATTTTTTTCTGAACTCTAATAAGATTCGAAAAGTATGCGTATTTGCATGTGTGTGTGTGTCATTCCCAAAATACGTCTGAAAAGTAAAATCAGGGACATGCCCTTTACTAAGTAGAAGAAAAACACCCACGATTCCAAACCACAAGAGATTAAATCCACCGATCAAACACGCAGACTAAGTGCGTGAACAGTAATCCCTGGGAGCTGATAAACAGACACATAGGGACTGGTCGTGTGATTAAATGTGTTTTACTGGGGAAGCGGGTCTGCACAGGTGAACGTTAGTTATGTTAATTTGCAATTGAGACGATAAGCCCACTTTTGATAAGACAAACATATTCTACTGTTAGGTCTGATATGAAAAAAACGCAAATGAGGTGCAACTGTTCCACAGTAGATTGAACCGTATTCTTCCTATAGTTGTAAATAATTAAAGGCTTTTTAGTGGGTATAAAGGCTTGGAATGCTTCACACAGACACATTTAATCATGACATTATCTGCCTTTAATCAAATTTTTATGCATCATTTATTTGTCCTGTGGAACAACTACTAAGTCATGAGTAGTTGTAAATGTATTATTATTTTAGAATATCGAAGCATTCCTTAAAAAATACCCCTATACTTCTGTAAGACCTGGTTCGTATCAATGTGAAGAAAAGGAATAGACAACAGCAGGTGAACGTGCAGACATTATGACAGATTGAAACAACACACATATCTAAAAAAGATACATGAGTAATTCATATAGAAATAAAATGAATAATAGTTAATGTATATAAGACCATTTAAACCAAGTTATTAGGGAAATAAAATTGAGGATTTTATCTACCCTTGTCCTTTGACCGATTTTAATTAATACAAATCTTTCAGGACTCTCTTTTTTTTATTGTTTTTTTTTTCAATTGTTAAACGAATGAGGTCTGTAGAGCAAGGATGGACAAATAATCAATATGATGAACTGACCCGTATGCTACCGATTTCGATATTAGGACAACCATTAAGCAAACAGACAAAAAGACAAACAGGCAGACATCTAGACAAAGAGACAGTGGAACAACTTACAAGTCATGAGTAGCTGTAAATGTATAATTATTTAGGAATATCGTAGCATTCCTTGGAAATACCCCTATACTGCTGTAAGGCTTGATGAGTATCAATGTGAAGAAAATGATAAGACAACAGCAGATGAATGTACAGACATTGTGACAGACTGAAACAAAATCACATATCGAAAAAAAATCATTGGTAGTTCAGAG
Organism: Sipunculus nudus; assembly: GCA_026874595.1. Classification (NCBI taxonomy): domain Eukaryota; kingdom Metazoa; phylum Annelida; class Sipuncula; order Golfingiida; family Sipunculidae; genus Sipunculus; species Sipunculus nudus. The sequence continues at coordinate 57,633,196 of CM049322.1, read as the reverse complement.
CGGAAAAAATGAAAAATAGTTAATGTAGATAACATTATTTAAACCAAGTTATGAGGGAAATAAAATTCTTTTTGTCCTATGACCGATTTTAACCAATAAAAATCTTTCAGGACTTTCGTTTATTTATTTTTTTTTTAATTTAACATATTTTAAACAAATTGGGCCTGTAGAGCGAGGACGGAAAAACAATATAATATGCGGAACTGAGCCATATGCTGCCGATTTTGAGATTCGGACAACCATTAATCAGACAGCCAGACAGACAACAGGCAGACGGATAAACAGGCAGACATCTAGACAGACAGACAGAGCCTGTTTAAGTCAATGTTTCATGAGTGCGGCAGGAATGTTTTTTCGGTTGCAATAAGAGTCTTGATGGAGCAATAACCTCGTCAACCCCCACATGGTTTTGTGAGGGTTATTGAGAAATTATGTCAAGGTCTTTTTGTTTACAACACTGATGCATGATTGCTTATAAAAAAGGCCTGCAGACACATGATTGATGGCCCAGCATAACAACCACTTCTGTGTAACCACGCAGCCAGCACGTGATAGCCTTGATAATTATACTTCCCTCAACTATTTCATTTAAATATTGGTGTAAAAATAAAAACATTGGTTGTACATGTCTGTCGAAGATGATAAAATTGAATTATATTATTGTGAATCGTATGATCAGTCAAAATAAAGAGAAATAAATTTCAGCATATTTACATACAAACTTATCATAAACAGGTCTGTGTAATGTAATCATACTAACTTATAATTATAGGTAACACAGAAAAAAAATATATATGTTGTAAATTTGCTCTTCATTGTCGGATCCAGGGTTACAATCCTAATATTATAAATCTAGGTACTTCAGGAATTCAATTACTCTTCCAAATTCATTTGATTTAAATTCTAGGTCAGGAATATTCCTCAAGAGGATATGTTCTTCCTGTCGAAGTAAATAAAATTTGATTTAATGGACTTATAACTGCAATGATTTAAATGTATATATATATATATATATATAAGCAAGATTTACATAAAATATGCTCATAATCCTCCATAATATAAAGTAGTTTTTGGATCAATATCTAGCCCATTGATAAAGAGTTAGTACACTTATAATGCTTGTGCAATGATAACAGGCTAGTTCTTCGATCATAATTATATGAGCTAGTACGTTGATCATAAGAGAGTACATTGATCATAGGCTAATATACTGATCAGGATTTAGTGTGCATTGATCAGAAGGTAGTATAAGGATCATAAACAAGTAGACTGATCATGATCTAGTACAGTGATCATGAACTGGTACATTTATCATGATCTATTACATGAATCATTAGCTTATATATTGATCTTGAGCTAGTACAAAAATCATAAGCGAATACATTGATCTGGAGGTAGGACATTGATCATACGCAAACACACTTATGATAAGCTAAACTATAGATCTCAAGGTAGTACATCGGTCATAAACAAGTACATTGATTATATGCTAGTGCATTGGTCATGAGCTAGAACATTGATCATAAGATAGTACATTGATCGTGAGTTAGTATATTGATCATGAGCTGGTACATTGACCATGTGTTGGTCATTGATCATGTATAAGTACATTGGTCATGAGCTAGCACATTAATCATGAGCTACTACTTTGATCATTAGTAAATACATTGATCAAGAGTAAGTACATTGATCATGAGCTAGTACATTAATCATGAGCTAGTACATTGACCATGTGTTAGAATATTGATCATGAATTGGTACATTGATCATGAGCTAGCACATTGAACATACGCTAGTACACTGATCATGTGTTAGTACATTGATAATGATTTAGTATATTGATCAGGAGCTAGTATATTGGTCATATGTTAGTACACTGTTCATGCATTAGTACATTGGTTATGAGTTAGTACTTACAGCATGTGATAGTATATTGATCATGAATTAGTACATTAATCATGAGCAAGTATATTGATCATGTGTTAGTACATTGATCATGAATTAGTACATTGATCATGAGCTAGTGCATTGATCATGAGCTTCTACATTCATCACCAGGTTTATTCTGATAAATAACATTCAAAGATTATAGCTCATATGATGAAATATGTACTCAGCAGACAATATGCCACCTGTAAAGCTTTTACATGTGTTATGTCATCAATTGATTGATGTATGCTGAAAAAACTGAATAGACGAGGGAGGGGCCAAATGTAATGGGCACAGTGATGAATTGAATTCAGGCGAGCATCATGGTCTATTAATCTTGTCACTTTTAGAAATAACATCATGGTTATATATCCACTGCTTCGAACAAGGCATGTTTATTAACGTGGTTTTATGTTGATGCCGTCCGTATCAGAATGTATCCTGTGAGGATCCCAGTTATTCTTATAACAGTATTTCTTTGTTTCTATGGTTTGATGTTGATCTATATTAGTATCATTTAGCGTCCTCTAGATTAAACCAACAGATATGTCACGATAGCTGTTTATAGCTGCAATAAGCCGTGACTTCTAATATAACCTCGCATAAGACATAAGTCAAATTGCTCTGTTACTCATAACAGGCTGTTCGAAGTTTCAAACGGATAAAAAACAACATTTATTAATTCAATTATATTATTACATTATCTGTTCTTAGTAAACATGACACAATACACTCTCCATGAACACATATTACAGTAAGGGACTCTAGCTGTTTTCCCTACTCACTCTGCCATTTACATACGTTTTTCCTACAATGAACACTCACAAAATTACAAACAGAGATAAAAAGTCACATCGAGACAATGAGCAGAATAGAGTAAAATGGTTCACCAAGATGAGGAATAGGGGACATGAATTATGATTATTATTATTAATAGTTCTAAAAATGCAGATTCTTATATTAGTAACCTACTAAATCTAGGGTACTTAAACACTTCCAGCTGGATTTGTCATTCATGGAACACACCAACGATGTTTTCACTTTTTGTTCAGGCGAGTTTCCATGCCTTGGACTAAGCCTGGGACATATGACTTTAATTTAGACGTTTGGATAAATATTCTCAGGGCCATCAGTCTGAATGTGAGGCAAATTTTCCCAGATGGCTTGTGAACTGATAGCCCGTTCTTGACATTGTAATATTTTAGTAGCTGTGTATGCCATAATACTGCATTAATAAATCCGAATAAGTAAAGCTGATCGAGTCTATTATTTACACGTATTACATAAACTTGACGTATTTGGCACCCCTGTTGTCCTAATATTAGCCATAAGACTGTTAAAATAGTTGTTTTTTCATGTAAGTACGCAACTTTCTATTTTGACCCATTACCACAGAAAAATACAGTATTTTTAGTATTGATTTACACGGAACAATATCCCTTGAGGTCTAATAGTCAGCGTCTAATTCTTGTGCATTCAAACTGTTTATGACATTTTGTTTCTTGAAATATTTGCAAAAAAAAATAGGTGATGAACATATATTTGGTATATTTGAGAATGATAACAAGGATAATCTTACGGTTATGTAATATACTTAGCCAGTACTATCTAAATTAAGATATGTTATGTAGTTTTGTATAATTGAACCCTCTAATTCAAGAGACGAAACAGTTGTGAATCATGAACAGGAGATTTATTGTAATATTCTGTTTTTCCATATAAGGTTGTCCTTTCGATATGTATTTTTCTTGAAAAATATTGAAAAATAAAAAAGGTGGACACAGTATGTTAATGTTGATGACAGACAAGTATGTTAATGTTGATGACGGAAAAGTATTTTAATATTGATGAGGGAAAGTACATTGATGTTGATGAAGGACAAATATGTTAATGTTGATGACTGAAAAGTATATAAATATTGATAAAGGGGCAAGTATTGTTATATCGATGAAGGACAAACATGTTTATGTTGATGACGGACAAGTTTGTTAATGTTGATGACAGACAAGTATATTAATGTTGATGACGGACAAGTACGGTAATGCCGATGACGGACAAATATGTTTATGTTGATGAAGGAAAAGTATATTAATGTTGATGACGGACAAGTGTGTTAATGTTAATGACGGACAAGTATGTTAATGTTGATGACGGACAAGTATATTATTGTTGATGATGGACCAGTATGTAAATGTCGATAACGGACAAGTGTGTTAATGTTGATGACGGACAAGTATATTAATGTTGATGACGGACAAGTATGTTAATATTGATGACGGACAAGTATGTTAATGTTGATGACGGACCAGTATGTTAATGTTGATGACGCACAAGTATGTTAATATCGATGACGGACCAGTATGTTAATGTTGATGACGGACAAGAATATAATTGTTGGTGACGGACAAGTATGTAATTGTTTATGACAAATGATGACGAACACGTATGTTAATAATGATGATGGACAAGCATGTCCACGAGGCAACATACAGGTATGTTAATCTAAATTATTCCCTTTTTCAGGATGATTAATATATTAAGAATGCCGTATAAGCGAACATTAAAGAAGCACTGTCAGATTTTTTGTCAGATGGTTATAGGTCAGCGCCACATACTTATGAGAAAATATTCTACATGTGGTTCTCGGCTTGTATGGTAGCTTTAGCTTCTGTTACTTTCCTGGCTGTATTTACACTGCATATCTGGGTTACCAATCGCTTATTAGAGCTGAAGTCATTGTCCTTTGTCCGTCCGTCCGGCCGGCTGTTTAAAGAGCACGTTTTGAAACCATTGGACCTACAAATATGAAATTCGGCATACAGTTAGATGTCCCCCAAAATCTCCTTTCATGCAAAAAATTGAATCCCTACGACTTCGTTCCTTTGAGATATACAGGAAACACCTCAATTTTCCATTAAAACTCTTTGTTATACTTCAAGACTGCATAATATAGAAACCACTGACCTGATATTAATATTTTCTATATATTCATATATATATTTCCTATGTACATACTAGAAATTATTTCAATATTTTGTAAATTTTTGAAGTTTTGGGCCCAAATATTATGCACTTTGTAAAAAATCAGGAAATTTATTCCCTTACTTGAGAATTGCTGAAGCTAGAAACTTTTTTTTTCAATTTGATCAAGATTCAATTATATCATGAAAATTAGGTCTGAATTTTGATTTTTTTTAAGTTATTAGTATAAATGTAAATTCAGTCCCTTAAATTTTGCCTAGTTTTGACCATGGCACATATTTTTCCAGTAACTGCTGCGGATTTTATATTTACAGTATGTTTTCACAAGCATTTCATCTGTAAACATCTGAAATTTGAAACCAGTTGATCAAAAACTGTAGATTTTATTAGAATTTTTAAGCACCATGTCAAGTATCGTATACATCAAGCTAGTTTTATGCAGTTTGCTAGAACTCAGCTTCCCAATTTCCCGGCCAGCTCTCAGCTCCTAAATTTGGCATACAGTTAGCTGTCCCCTTAAGTCCCTACCATACAAAAAAACTGGTCAATGGGACCTAGGAGATATTAAGGAAAAACTTCAATTTTCCATTAAAACCCATTTTTACACTTCAAAACTGCCTAATATTAAAACCAATATTCTGTCTTTGATCATATATAATGTACATATTCTTCTATTCATTTGCCTGAACATAATGCACTTTGTAAAAAATCAGGAAATTTATTCCCTTACTTGAGAATTGCTGAAGCTAGATACTTTTTTTCAATTTGATCAAGATTCAATTATATCATGAAAATTAGGTCTGAATTTTGATTTTTTTTTAAGTTATTAGTATAAATGTAAATTCAGTCCCTTAAATTTTGCCTAGTTTTGACCATGGCACATATTTTTCCAGTAACTGCTGCGGATTTAATTTTCACAGTATGTTTTCACAAGCATTTAATATGTTAACATCTGAAATTTGAAACCATTTGATCAAAAACTGTAGTTTTTATTAGAATTTTTAAGCACCATGTCAAGTATCGTATACATCAAGCTAGTTTTATGCAGTTCGCTAGAACTCAGCTCCCCAATTTCCCGGCCAGCTCTCAGCTCCTAAATTTGGCATACTGTTAGCTGTCCCCTAAGTCCCTACCATACAAAAAAAACTGGTCACAAGGACCTAGGAGATATTAAGGAAAAACTTCAATTTTCCATTAAAACCCATTTTTACACTTCAAAACTGACTAATATTAAAACCACTAATCTGCCATTGATCATATATAAGGTACATATTCTTCTATACATTTGCCTGAACATAATGCACTTTGTAAAAAATCAAGAAATATATTTACTCCCTTAACACGAGAATTGCTGAGGCTAGAGATGTTTTGTAAAGGATATAACAGTATTCAATCAAGATTCAATTGTATACCGAAATTTAGTTTTACTTTTTTTAATTTTATAAGTTATCTGCTTAAATTTAAAATCGGTACCTTAGATTTTGCCCAACTTTGCCCATGGCACGTTTGTTTCCTGTAAGCAATGTTTGATTCAGCTTGTTTGTTTTGAAAGTCGAAAGGAATTGACAAAAACCTGAAGTTTTTATGCGACCCTGTAACATCCAGGCTCTACCCTGCCAATAAATAAAAAAATGTTATTGGTTTATAATAAGAACTTTAAAAAATAATAGAAAAGGAATTTGATAGTTGATGAGTAACAGGGAATCACCTTGCAATTACTGATGTTGTATGGATCTTGAATGGATTGGCTCAATATTTATACAATATTACACTATGCAGTCACCTATGGTATTTTTCACTTCAATTTTAACGATAAAAAAACATTTTATTACTATTGGGGATTATATGAAGGAAATTAATGATAGACAAAGATGCAGTTTATAATATTAATCTAAATTTACAGATCTTTTCAAAGTATTTCAACTTGTTTATTTATACTTGTTGCAAAATTAAAAAAAAATAAATAAAATATGTCAAAATCCTCAATTTTTCTCAGACAAGTACTAATTAAGATGTCAATATGTTTCACTTATGACATCCAGACTCCTGGCTGTGTCAGCTGTCACAAGACTATGTAAATAATTAAAATTTATATTACCGCTTCCTTTATTTCAGTTAATAAAATTAAACTTGCACATTTTAGTTTGCCCATGTATAATTTATCGGGTGTCTTAATTTTATCCTTGGGTAATTTTATTTACCCACATGATGGTTTCATACCTGAGATTACTTTTAAATTTATTTTCTGATACATTTTTTAATAACAATATTTGAATATGACAAAAAAATCAGATCTTAGACAAGTCATTATTATAATTTCTGTAATGTTAATATTTGTCATAGGACTCTTGCTATGTCACATGTCTAGATCAATGTGGAAGTAGTCAAAAGTGAATGTAATAATTTATGCTTATTAAATTTATAATTAAAGCCATTAAACCTGGCACTTATGATCATTATTTAAATTTGTGAATTTTTTTTTTATATTCTGGATTATAAACAACATTATTTTGCTGAAACTGACATGGTGCAAATACCTCGCAAATGAATTTGAATAATAAATAGTTAAAAATCACATATTATTTGTGCTAGTGCTACTCTTCGGTAGATATAACCTGAAATTATTAAATAACAGTTAACTCATTTGTAAAAAGCATAATTAACTTGACTAATAATGGACAGTTTTTGTTCAAATACTGCAATGAAGATAGAGTTATATGGCTAAGTCAAGACGTGTGTGACACTATTTCTAAATGTAAATAATATAAATGAAATCAGTACACTTCCCTCATTCCAAGGATATTATCAAAATCTTACATAATTTGAGTTAAACTCCATCGACTCATAATACAGCTGATATTACCACTGAAAACCAGCATTTGCCTACCTCTTCTTCCTAATACTATTATGTGATTATATATAACAGCTGAGCGCCGTAACAGACGGGTCCCTTGTTGGGTATAGGTTCAATGGCACAGGTTTGTGATATACTCAGTTTTGTGATGAGAAGTTGCAATTATCACCTCATTATATCATTAGTCATGATTGCCGAGGATAATAACAGGAACAATGACTTATTCCCAGATCCCTGACAGAGGAAAATTATTAATTCTTAAAACTAATAAGATTCGAACAGCATGCAATTTTTTGCGTGTGTATGTCTGTGTCATTCCAAAAAAATATGTCTATAAACTAAAATTAGGGACATGTCCTATATTAAGTAGAAGAAAAACGCCCATGACTCAAAACAACGAGATTTTATCCACCGTTCAAACACGCAGACTTACTGCATGAACGGTATCCCTGGGACCTGATAAACAGACATACACAGGGATTCGTCTCGTGTTTCATTGTGTTACTCGGGAAGCGGGTCAGCACAAATGAAGGTCGGTTAATACTGACACGGAGTAATGTGATACATAACATCTAGCTTTGGTAAAGTATATTCATGATGAGGGAATTCATCTGCTCATATAATCTAGACACAGATAGATGTGATAGATCACATATAATATCCACTGCAGCTGTTGTACTTGTATGTATATGAATAATGTTATACCAAATATTTGCAATTGTGAATGTTCTTTTTTTTCTGATTACAGAAGAGAAATGATCTAGGTTAGGTCTGATATGAAAAAAAAAACGTGGTGCTTATGTTCCAGGGTAGATTGAACAGTATTTTTCCAAAAAAAAATGTAAAAAGAGTAAAAGCTCTTTAGTGGGTATGCTGTGGCTACTTCAAATAGACTCATTTAATCATTATATTATCTACCCCTATACTACTGTAAGGCCTGATTAGTATCAAATTAGAGGAATTATGTCAAGGTCTTTTTGTTTACAGCACTGATGCATGGTTGGTTATAAAAAAAAAACCTGCAGACACATGATTGATGGCCCAGCATAATAACCTCTTCTATGTTACCACGCAGCCAGCACGTGATAGCCTTGATAATTATACTTCGCTTAACTATTTCATTTAAATAGATGATAGAATTGAATTAGATTATTGTGAATCGGATGATCAGTCAAAATAGAGAAATAAATTTCAGCATACTTACATACGAACTGATCATGAACAGGTCTGTGTAATGTTATCATACTAACTTATAATTATAGGTGACACAGAAAAAAATATATAAATGTTGCAAATGTGCTCTTCATTTTTAATTTAAATATGTAAGACATTTTGTTTCTTGAAATTTTTGCAAAAAATCATATATTTCATATATTTGAGCATTATATTAAGGATCATGTTACGTTTCTGAAATATACTTAGCAAGTACTTTCTAGATATAAATATGTAATGCAGTTGTGTATGTTTTGAACCATCTAAATATTTAATATTTGGTAATTCAATCTTGTTTGCGAGATTGAAAATTAGGCGAGTTATTGAATTTTTTTCATAAGGGTCTATTGTAGTCACATGTTTTTTTTCCAGATGAAGGCAGCTCACTCCTGGTCACTGGAAGTGTGCTATGCCAGGGTTCCTGATTTGTTGCAGCTACTGGGGGAGATCTCCTGCTGTGACATGTGTACGTAATTGTTATTGTTTGCACTGATTTCGTTAATTGTAATGCTGTTTCCACTCTAATATGCAAAACCCTTCTTGAAAATGAAATTCAAGGAGTAATTAGGATGATGCCATGTTGGATTAATGTAACATAAAAAAAAAAATCTTTCATATAGTTTTAAAATTATTAAAATCAATTTAGATCAATCAGTATGAATAAATTTATAAAATATAAAGCAAATTATGGATAAATTAAGGCACAATTTAAAATTGGGAAATCTTAATCAAATATTTTTTTTAGATATTTATTGTTTTGCAAATTTAAAAGATATATGTTTATGGTAAAAATAAATATAGATGACCTGCAAATGGGAGATGACCCTGATTGTTTTGGGTTTCTCAAAGTCAAAGGTCGAGGTCACAGGGGCCATCTGTCCACATTTATGTTTCCGAATAACTCAAGGTTTGATTAACATATTGGTTTCCAACTTAATTTATATATGGCCTGTCAATTGAGTAAAAACCCTTTTTAGCGCAGATGACTTACAGTCAGCTGTGCTATAGCGATACGTTGTACGTCTGGCGACCCAGCAATCCTGCCGTCTGTCCGTTAAAAGGACACAAATCATAACGACTGGACCTAGAATTTTTATCTTGAAATGCAGGGATGTCCATGAAAATTCTGGTTGGAAACCTAAAATAAGGTCTCTGTTACCCATAATATTTGAGCTATGTTGCTCCGAAGTGCCCCCAAGAATAACGGAAAATTTGATATAAAAGCTCAAGTATCTATACAACTAATGCATTGATCACTATGATTCCTTGCACAGATATCGATCATGGAGTGTTTCATCAGATTCTGCAGACTGGTGGCGATACCCATATTTTTCTATATTTTATCGATTTATTTTTATTATTTTTAAGACGTTAAAAGATGAGGTTATTTGTTAACAGGACACAAATTATAACGACTGGACCTAGAATTTTTATCTTGAAATGCAGGGGTGTCCATGAAAAGTCTGGTTGGAAACCTAAAATTAGGTCTCTGTTACCCATATTCTTTGAGCTGTAGGGAGCTCCGAATTACTCCCCAGAATTATGGAAATTTTGATACAAAAGCTCAAGTATAGGAACAACTAATGCTTTGATCAGTATGATTCTTTGCATAGATATTGATCATGGAGTGTTTCATCAGATTCTGCAGATTGGTGGCGCTACCTGTAATTTTTTTCATTTTTTAACGATTTTTTTTCACTATTTTTGAAACGTTAAAAGTTGCGGTCACTTGTTAACAGGGCAAAAATCGTTACAACTGGACCTATAATCTTTTGTCTTGACATGCAGGGAGACCCATGAAAAGTGTCCTTAGAAACCTAAAATTAGGTCTCTGTTACGCATATTCTTTGAGCTATGGGGTTCTGAAATACCCCCAAGAATAACGGGAAATTTGATACAAAAGCTGAAGTATCTGAACAACTAATGCATTTATAACCACGATTCTTTGCATGAATATTGGTCATAAAATGTTACATCAGTTTCTGTAGACTGGTGGCGCCAACCGTATTTTTTTAATTTTTACGAATTTTCTTCTCTATTTTTGAGACCTCTTAAGATGCGGCCATTTGTTAACAAGGCAAAATTTGTAAAGGCTGGACCTAGAATCCTTCCTCTAGACATGCAGGGAAGCCTATTAAAAGTCTCCGTGGAAATCTAAAATTAGGTCTCTGTTATCTATAAACTCTAAGCTGTGGGGCTCCGAAGTACCCCCCCCCCCCACCCCGCAGAATAAAGAAAAATTTGATACAAAACTCAAATATCTGAACAACTATTGCACTGGTCACCATGAATTTTGGCATGGATATTGATCCTGGAATGTGTCATCAGTTCAGATTAATATCTGAACAACTATTGCACTGGTCACCATGAATTTTGGCATGGATATTGATCATGGAATGTTTCATCAGTTTCTGCAGTCTAGTGGCGCCATTTTTTTTTTTTTTTTTTAATTTTTACGAGTTTTTTTTTTCTTCATGTTTTAGACTTTTTAAGATGCGTTCATCTGTTAAGAGGGCACAAATTCTAATTACTATTTCTAGAATGTTCTAAGCTGACATCCAGGAAGATCCATGAAAAGACTCATGCGAAACCTGAAATTAGGTCTCTGTTACCCATACCTTCCAAGCTATGGGGCTCAGAAATAGTCCCCCCCCCCCCCCCCCCAAAAAAAATACATTTGTGATAGAATAGCTTCATTATCTGAACAATAATGGATAATGGATTTATCACTAGGATTCTTTTTTCGTGCATATTGATCATGAAGTCTTCCATTAGTTCCTGCAGACTATCGGCGCCTACTGGATTTTTTTTTTCAAAATTTTACCCTTTTTTCTCTGTTTATAGACCTTCAAAGATATGCTCATCTGTAAACAGAGCACTAATTGGACCTAGAATCTTCTAACTTGACATCCAGGGAGGTCCATGAAAAGTCTGCTTGGAAACTTGAATATAAGTCTCTGTTACCCATATCCTCTGAGCTATGCTTAAGTTTAATGGGGACACCACCTACAAAATTTGGCATTAAAAATTCCTTTTGTGAATGTTTTCCTCGTCAGCTGAGCGTAATGACCCCTGGGTCACTTTTTATGATCATGAGGTCAAACAGGGTCAAGAGGGTATTGTAACAGGGTAAAAGGTGGTATTCACCATTTTGACAAATCATAGTCTGAAGCAGGATTCGGGCTGGACCAGATCCAGATCAGGGATTGGACTGGTCAAAACTCCTGTTGGGATTTGGTCTCGACGTTATTAAATCATTTTCAACTGAGATCCACGACCCACACTCCCCTTTTTTGTTGATGGGATTTGTATTTGGTCGTAGCATGAAATGTCCAGTTATTACACCTAAAGCAATGCAGAGTGATTTATTAAAGCAATCTATCACATGACACTATATATTCCTGGGGTAGTTTGGCAGCAATTCTCCTTTATAACCATGGTTTTGTGTTGATGCTATCAACCGCAATATCTAGTCACGCCCTCAGCCAAAACTTACAACAATGGTCCAACTGTGGTTAATTATTTATCCCTACCAGGAAGCTTGTTAAGCCTGGCAAGGGGTTCCTTTCACACACACACACACACACACACACATATATATATATATAAATTTATATATATACTAGCTGATAAACCCGGTATACCGGACTTTTACCGGAGTTGGGGGTGATAAATTAACTGAGAGGAGGAACGTAAGGTCATTTTTCTTAATAAACAAATTAAAAGAAAATATAGAATTTCAGTGGGTCACTGTCTCAATAAGATATGTACAAATATTTTTAACATCTCATCTGTGGCGCGGTGCTCGTCGCAAATAATTCATACACGAGTATGTTGACCATGAAGACCTGGTCAGTACGATATTTTTCTTCATTTGCGCAATGAAATGGGACGCAGGGCCCTCAGATTTTTAATGATCGTTGACTTGCAAGTTACTATTGTTGGACGTTTAAAGAATAGGTTAAGCTATTACAATAATCATGAGCTAGTACATTGATCGTTATGAAGAAATTTGATCAGGAATTAGTATATTGATGATGAGCTAGTACATTGTTCATGGGTTAGTACATTGATCAAGATCTATTACGTTGACCAATAGCTTAAACATTGATCTTGAGCTAGTACAAAAAAATTAATATTGATCCTTAGGTTACATGACTTTGATCACACGCAAAAACACTGATCATGGTCTAATGCACTGATCACAAGGTAGTACATTGGTCATAATCAAGTAAATTCATCATAGGCTAGTGCATTGATCATGAGCTATTACATTTATCATAAGCTAGTTCATTGACGATTAGAAAGTATTTTGATCATGAGTTATTACATTGACCAAGTTCTATTACATTGGTCATGAGCTACCACATTGAACATGAGCTATTACAATGATCATGAATTCGTATATTGATCACGTGTTAGTATATTTATCATGAATTATTACATTGGTCATGAGCTAGCACATTGAATATGAGCTAGCAAAATTATCATGAATAAATATATTTATCATGAGCTAGTACATTGATCATAAGCTAGTACATTGGCCATGAACTACAACATTAATCATACATTAGCACATTGATCATGAGTTAGTACATTGATCTAGAGCTAGTACATTGATCATATGTTAGTACATTTTAATTATTTCGTACATTGATCATGAGCTCGTATATTGATCATATATTAGTGCACTGATCATGAATAATTACATAGATCATGAGCTAGTATATTGATCATGAATAGGTACATTGATCATGAATTTTAATATGGATCATGCTGAGCAAACTGAACAGACGAGTGAGGGGCCAAATGTTATGGACACAGTGATGTGTTAAAGTCAGAAGAGCGTCATGCTCTGTTAGTCTTGTCATGGTTATTAAACCACTGCCCGAAACAATGTGTGTTTATTAATATGGATTTCTGTTGATGCCATCCATATCAGAATGTATGCTGGGAGGTTCCTAGTTATTCTTGTAACAGTATTGCTTGTTACTGTGGTTTGATGTTGATCTATGTTAGAATTATTCAGCGTCCTGTAGATTTAACCAACAATTTTGGCACTGTCACTGTTTGTAACTCTTTGTAGCTGCGATAAGCCATGACTTCTGATAGAGCCGCGCATAAGGAATAAGTCAGATTGCTCTGTTACTCATAACAGACTGTTCAAGGTGTGAAACAAATAAAAACATTTATAAACTCAATAATATTATTACATTATCTAGCCTTAGTAAACATGGCACAAAACACTCACCCTGTACACATGTTTAGTTAAAGTAATCAACCTCTTTTCCCACTTTCTCTCTCTGCCCATTACATACGTATTTCCTACAATAAACACTCACAAAATTACGAACAAAAAGTAACATCAAGACAAAAGCAGAACGGGTCAAATGGTTCACCAAGATTTGGAATACAGATTCTAAAATTAGTAATCTACTAAATCTAGGGTACCAATAGACTCAGTTATATTTGTCTCTCATGGAACACATACAAAAAGTTTTTTTCACTTTTGTTCAAGGCGTGTTTCTATGCCTTGGAGTAGGCCTGGGAAATCTGACTTTAATTTACACGTTTAGAGAAATCATTTCAGCGCAATCAGTCTGAATGTAGGGGAAAGTTTCCCAGATGGCATGTACACTGAATACCCGTTCTTATCTTTGTAATATTTTAGTAGCTGTGCATGGCATAATACTGCATTAATAAAAGTAAATTAGTAAAGCCAAGTAAACTTGACGTACGTGGCATCCCTGTAGTTTTAATTATAGTCATACGACTGTGATGTCCAGCCTTATTCGGAGTTAAAATTGTTGTTTCATGTAACACGCAGCTTTCTTGTTCGACCCATTATCATAGAAAATACAGTATTTGTAGTGTTGATTAGCACGGGACAATATCCCCTGACGTCTAAAAGTCCACGTCTTTTTTTAATTCAAACTATGTACGACATTTTGTTTCTTGAAATTTTTCGAAAAAAATCATATCTTTGATATATTTAAGCATTATATTAAGGATCATGTTACGTTTCTGAAATATACTTAGCAAATCCTTCTAGATGAAAATATGGAATGCAGTTGTGTATGTTTTGAACCCTCTTAATCTTTAATATTTGGTAATTCAATCTTGTTTGCGAGGATGTTATTATTTCAAAATTGACACTATTTTTTTCTAAACTTAAGTTTGACACTGTTTTTACACTCAAATTTTGATCTCACTTCATGTTTATATGATTTATAATCAGTCATATGATCATCAAACAATTAATATACTTAGCCTTTTATGAATATCCGGTATTGTTCTGCAAAACACTAATCACTTATCTGACAGAGCCTAATCAGTTGTACAGCAGCTCCCGGAGCCCTATCAACTGATTGGGGTTCAAAAGAAAAGTCCGGTCACGTGGGCCTGTCCGTCCAGTATTCAGAATCCCAAATGATTTTTTCACCAATCAAGGAAAACAGTGAGTTATTTGTTCTGAACTTTTAACAGAGCAAATTCTTCAAATTATACCAAATACCTATATTATATTTATTCAAAATTATAAACTGAGGACAATGTATATTTGGGCATTACAATTCACAATGATGTTCAGCTGACCCACTTCAGCTTCTTACAAAAGGTCAAATGAAATATTTGTGTATTTGTTTCTGGCAGCGTATGTTTGTCTGTTGATCTGTATATCTATTTGTCTGTTAGCACGATAACACTAAACGTCCTCAACGGAGCTTGATGAATTTTAAAGATAGTTCGGTAATGATCAAAGGAACAATTAACTAAATTTTACGGGGCGATCCATGCGTTAATAACCCCAATGCGCTCTAGTGTTTTATGGGGCGGTCTATTGTATATTATTTTTACATAGGGACGTAGCGGGTGACGATATGGCCATATATGGAGTGCGAGTCGTGAGGACAATTACGTTAGTCGACGTGTACGTGCTGTTCCCTGAAAGTTGTCACTAAATCAACGTACAGCATAAACGCTACGATTGTTGTTCGTTGTTTTAATAGTGCTGTGCTTTGTTGTAACAAGAAAGAAAATGATCTAAGCTCCTCGAAACCCCCATCCCCACTAGGGAGGACCCAAAAACCCGACTTTGGCACGCTCGAGATATGTCCGTTGGAGTACGCTGTTTACCATAGACTTAGAAACCCTCTTGTCAACGCCACCTGTTGGTGGACGAGTGACACCTTTCAAACGCACGTATCAATAAAATCATATTTTTTTCTTGCTGAGTATATACAGTTATTATCATATTCATTCAACAGTTTGTTAACATCATCTTACAATAATCAATAAATGTGGCCACATCTTGTTTGTTACGTAAGGGAAAGATGCAAAACGCACTTTCTGACGACATTCTTGACATCTGATACAGTCAAGCATGAAATATACTATATGGCCCATGGTTAAAAATAAGTGAATGGACATTTCATAATTTCAGTAAAGCTAAAATTTAAACCTGACGTGGTCACATTATTTTTGAATTTCCTGACAAATGGTATTGGTGGGTATCAGGTTCTGCCTTAATATTTTTAAGGATGTGTTGTGCATGATAATATTTATAAGTGGGATTCTAAGAAACAATGAACTTAATATTTGCAGGTAAATCTGCATTTCTCATGCATTTAACTGATTCTCCATTTAAAGCACAAAAGTATGACTGGTTATTTCATTACAAATTCTTCTTCATGTTTTATGAATAAACATTCATTTTCTCCCCTTACACGTGAAGACGTAGCATGGACTGCCAGATGTTCAAATATAATACAAAACATTGTTTCATTCAGGATCTCACAGCTTTGCCTGGGCTTCGAGGGCTCATTTCAGTCAGTTATGTCAGTAGTAACGTGTAAGATTCCTTATGTACGGTATGCAGAATGCCTGTTGAGAGATTTCATATGAACCTGCACGGCGGCATGCATTTTTAGCTCAACTGACTATAAGTCATCTAAACTATAGTCGTGGTCCATTGTCCGTCGTCCGTCCGTCCGTTAGACTCGCACGTTTTGAAACCGTTAGACCTAAGAATCCAAAATTTGGCATACGGTTGGATGTCCCCAAGACAATGTCTTGACAATGTCTCCTACCAGGCCGAAAATTGGATCACTGCGACTTCGTTCCTTTGAGAAATTATGGAAAAACCTCAAATTTCAATTTTAACCTATAATCGCTCTTCAGAACTGCCTAATATCAAAATAACCGATCTGTTTTTCTTAATATTTAGTAGAAATATTCTCCTAAATCTTTCCTATATACATACCAGAAATTAAGTCCGTAGAAACGTACTTTCTTGAAGTTATGGGCCTGAACATAATGCACTTAGTAAAAAATCATGAAAAAAATTTACTCGCTCAACATGAAATTTTTTAAGCTGGACCCTTTTTTTTCAAGTATTAACTTTGTTTTATTAAGATTCAATTGTATACCCGAAATTAGATCTGAATTTTGTAAATTATATAAGTTATTAGCATAAAAATAAAATCAGTACCTTCACTTTTGTCCTTCTTTAACCATAGCACTTTTTTTCCTTTGAATACTGTTAATTTAATTTTTACAGTATGAAAACGTATTTCATTTGTTTAAATCTGGAATTTGAAAATAAAAGCTTGAGTTATTGAATTTTTTTCATAAGGGTCTATTTTAGTTACTTGGTTTGTCCAGATGCAGGCAGCTCACTCCTTGTCACTGGAAGTGAGCTATGCCAGGGTTCCTGATTTGTTGAAGTCACTGGGGAGTTCTCCTGATGTGAAATGTGTAGAGTTATTGTTATTGTTTGCACTGATTTCGATAATTGTAATGCTGTTTCCTCTCCAATATACAAAACTCTACTTGAAAAGGAATTCAAGGAGTAATTAGGATGATGCCATGTTGGATTAACGTAGCATTAAAAAAATTTTCTTTCAAGTAATTTTAACAAATTAAAATAAAATTAGATCAATCAGTATAAATAAATTTATAAAATATAAAGCAAATTATGGATAAATAAAGGCACAATTTAAAATTGGGAAATCAGAATCAAGTATTTTTTTAGATATTTATTGTTTTGCAAATTTAAAAGATATATGTTTATGGTAAAAATGAATATAGATGACCTGCAAATAGGAGATGACCCTGATTGTTTTAGGGTTCTCAAAGTCAAAGGTCGAGGTCACAGGGGCCATTTGTCCACAATTTTGTTCCGAATAATAACTCAAGATGGGATTAACATATTGGTTTCCAACTTAATTTTATAAATGGCCTGTCAATTAAGTAAAACCCCTTTTTAGCTCAGCTGACTCTAAGTCATCTGAGCTATAGCGATACGTCCTACGTCTGGCGATCCAGCAATCCGGCCTTCTCTCCCTTAACAGGGCACAAATCGTACCTGCTGGACCTGGAATCTTCTAACTTGATATCCAGAGAGGTCCATGAAAAATCTCCATGAAAACATGGAATAAGGTCTCTGTTACCCATATTCTTTGAGCTATGTTGCTCCGAGGTGCCCCCAAGAATAAAGGAAAATTTGATACAAAAGCTCAAGTATCTGAACAACTAATGCTTGATCACCATGATTCTTTGCACGGATATTGATCATGGAGTGTTTCATCAGATTCTGCAAACTGGTGGCGCTACCTGTAGATTTTCTTTTTTAACGGTTTTTTATCGCTATTTTTGAGACGTTAAAAGATGCGGTCATTTGTTAACAGGCACAAATCGTAACAACTGGACCTAGAATCTTCTGTCTTGACATGCAGGGAGACCCATGAAAAGTCTGCTTGGAACCCTAAAATTAGGTCTCTGTTACCAATATTCTTTGAGCTATAGTGGGCTCCGAACTACCCCACATATTATGGAAAATTTGATACAAAAGCTCAAGTATCTGAAACCTAATGCATTGATAACCACGATTCGTTGCATAAAATTTTACATCAGTTTCTGTAGACCGGTAGCGCCACCTGTATTTTTAAATTTTTACGATTTTTTTCTCTATTTTTGTCTATTTTTGAGACCTTTTATGATGAGGCCATTTGTTAACAGGGCAAAAGTGTAAAGGCTGGACATAGAATCCTCTCTCTTGACAAGCAGGGAAGTCTCCCTGGAAACTTAAATAAGGTCTCTGTTACCTATAAACTCTGAGCTGTGTGGCCCCGAAGTACCCTACCAGAATAAAGGATAATTTGATACAAAAGCTCCAGTATCTGTCCAAACAATTGCACTGGTCACCATGATAATTTGCATGGATATTGATCATGGAATGTGTCATCAGTTTCTGCAGACTAGTGGCGCCACCTGAATTTTTTTCGATTTTTACGAATTGTTTTCTCTATTTTTAAGACCTCTTAAGATGCGGCCATTTGTTAACAGGACAAAAATTGTAAAGGCTGGACCTAAAATCTTCTCTCTTGACATGCAGGGAGACCCATTAAAGTCTCCGTCGAAACCTGAAATTAGGTCTTTGTTACCCATAAACTCTGAGCTAAAGGGCTCCAAAGTACCCCCCAGAATTATGGAAAAATTATGGAAAAAAGCTCAAGTATCTGAACAACTATTATACTGATCACCATGATTCTTTGCATGAATATTGATCATGGAATGTTTCATCAGTTTCTGCAGTCTGGTGGCGCCACCTATTTTTTTTTATTTTTACGACTTTTTTTCTTAATTTTTTAGACCTCTTAAGATGCGTTCATCTGTTAACAGGGCACAACTTCTAATAACTGGTTCTAGAATGTTCTAAGCTGACATCCAGGAAGATCCATGAAAAGTCTCATGCGAAACCTGAAATTAGGTCTCTGTTACCCATACCCTCAGAGCTATGGGGCTTAGAAATAACCCCTCCCCCCCCAAAAAAAAAAATTGAAATTGTATTTATGATCATGAGGTCAAACAGGGTCAAGAAGTTATCGTAACAGGGTAGAAGGTGGTATTCGGCAATTTGTCAAATCATAGTCTGAAGCAGGATTTGGGATGGGCAGATCCAGATCAGGGATTGGACTGGTCAAAACTCCTATTGGGATTTGGTATCGACGTTATAAAAAATATTCTCATAATCATTTTCAGCTGAGATCCGTGACCCACAGTCCCCTTTTTGTTGATGGGATTTATATTTGGTCGTAGCATGAAATGTCCAGTTATTACACTGAAAGCAATGCAGGGTGATTTTTTTTAAAGCAATCTATTACATGACACTATAACTTCCTGGAGTATTTTGGCAACGATTCTCCTTTATAACCATGGCTTTGTGTTGATGCTATCAACCGCAATATCTAGTCACGCCCTCAGCCAAAACTTACAACAATGGTCCAACTGTGGTTATATATGTAACCCTAACAGGAAGCTTGTTAGGCCTGGCAAGGGGTTCCTTTCATAAACAAACACACACACACACACACACACATATATATATATACTAGCTGATCAACCCGGTATACCGGATTTTTACCGGAGTTGGGGGAGATAAATTAACTGAGAGGAGGAATGTTAGGTCATTTTTCTTAATAAACAATTTAAAAGAAAATATAGAATTTCAGTCATTGGTTTACTGTCTCAATAAGATATGTGTAAATATTTTTTAACATCTCTTGTGTGGCGCAAATAATTCATACACTAGTATGTCGACAATGAAGACCTGGTCAGTACGATTTCTTTCTTCATTTGCGCAACGGAAAGGGACGTAGGGACCTCAGAATTTTAATGATCTTTGACTTGTAAGTTACTATTGTTGGACGTTTAAAGAATAGGTTGATATGAATGAGACATGAAAGATTAATTAAATGTACGTTTTAAGGTAAGGAAACTGTTCCTGAAGAAAGAAACAGGAAATGTGCATACCCTATTTGTATAGCGGCGAATGGACCCAAAGGGAGTCTTGTGGGTCCGTACCCCCTTTTGAGCCGCAACTTTGTTTAAATCGTAACACACCAATTTTGAGTCCTGGAAAAATCCAAACCCACCCAAACCCTACCCCAACCCCACCCTTTTTCCGGAAATGGGGACCTTGTATTAGGTTTTGTGATTAATCCTCTTGGGTTGAACCCCATGTTTTTCATATTGACTGGAAGTCATCTCAGCCATAGCGATCACTCTTTGTCCGTTGTCCGTTAATCCGTCTGACCGTCCTTTCGTCTGTTAGAAGCTCACACCCCGTAAATGTGGAACCTTGAATTCCTTTACCTGAAATCCACGGAAGTAAATATGAAATATACCAGGACATATGAAATCCATATATTCACCCCTGTCCAGAATAATTTAACATTTGATACAGTGTCCTTTATCTATAAAATTAAATTATCGATTGCCATGAATCTTGCTCTTAATATTGATCATGACTAGTCATGAACAGTTCAATATTACTGGTGGCGCCTCTTGTATTTTATTTCTACTTATTATACATTTTTCCCTAATTTTTTAACTTTCAGTATTTCATTTATATTTGTTTTCTATTATTTTATCACTTTATCTTTAGAATTCCAAAATATTGACCTGATGACTCGGCAGAAAACATTATCATTTTGTGTGTGTGTGTAAATATAGGTATATGAAGCATGAAAATGCTTAAAAAATGAACCTCATTCAGTAAAGAGACCGTCTAATATTTTAATGAGGATAGGCAAATGGACTCGAAAGGAGCTCGAACATAAGGCAAGAGTCTGTACAGTGATTATGAGTTGGAAGGCTTAGAATGAACAAGTAAATAAGTTTGTACATTACTCAGTACATTAAACATTAGCCAGTAGAATTATGAACTTTTTTTATAACAACATGATATTATTTTTATTTTGTAATGAGTTGAACATTGTCCATGAAGTATTATTTTGATCTTGACTTGGTTCATTTATCATGACCTAGTGAATTGTTCCTTCTATATTTTTTTATTCTCTGTTAGACACTCGCTATTTCGTGAACTTTAAAATTGACATTAACCCGTCACACGAAACATCAACTAGTACATTGATCTTTAGCCCGTGTATTGGACACGAGTATATGAATATGCGAACGCACTGATTATATCGATGACTGCCGTATTTACACGAAGTTTAATGTAATTGGGTCATTCAGAAAACATTTTTTAAGAGAGATAAATAAGAAAAAAATACTGTTTAGTTATAGTGAGCAGGATAAAGTATATCGGGTCAGTTGTTACTAGGCAGTTTTACTCATTTGACACATTTCTAAGTAATTTTATTGATTAACCAGGGAAAATAAACAATGAACTGAATTTACAATAGTGTGTGATAACATATTTCGATAGAAGCTGAAAAAAGATATGGAAAACTTTAAAACATAGTGTATTAATTAAGGTCTTAGCATCAGCTAAGATTTTAATCTAAACTTTAAAATCTATATAAACATTATTTTAAGCCCCCAAAAATAAACATACTTTGAATCCAAAGAAAATCTTCTATATCCGTTTATCAATATTTTTTTTTCAGCTTTCAGGATTTCTTTTAGAATATAAATCAAAATATTCTATTTTACAAACAGATATACTTATCTCCTGCAACCACTGTGTATTAAACAATAACATGACATCACAATACATACAAATCGGGTCACAAAAACATTGGTGCTAATAAATGTGAATAAACAAAGTCCCGTCATAACGATAAGCAGTGTTCGTAAACAAGGGACAATCATCAAGAAAAGCAATGTTCATAAACAGGGGCAAGTCATAACGATAAGCTGTGTTCATAAACAGTGGCCAGACATAACGAAAAACAATATTCATAAACAAGGGTAAGTCTTAACGATAAACAGTATTCATAAGCACTAACCAGTCAAAACGAAAGGCATTGGTCATAAACAAGGGGCAATCATCAAATTATGCAGTGTTCATAAACAGGGGCACGACCTAACGATAAGTAGTGTCCATAGTGAGGGATAGATCTAACAATAAGCAGGGTTCATAACAGGAGCAAGTCATAACGATAAAATGAAGTTCATTGCTATATATATGTAATAAAATCATTACAAACAATAGTACTTGGCTTGACTGGCTTGCTCAAACAAACACACAAACAAGAAATAATAATATAAAATTGTGTATAGAAAAAAAGACGCATGACTAAGAAAGTTTGACTAGATTATTGTGCTGGAAGTGATATATTTAATGCCCGAACGGCTGATGCGTATGTGCTAGATCGAGTTCTTTGGGAATTGCCTGATAACGACCTATAGCGAACCCCCGATTTCATTTTTTAAACAAATAGTGCGTCGAATGACTATAGTCTTCTATAATGTCGTTACTTTAGTCAACGATCGTGTTTGAAATATCGAGTCAACTGGGGGTAAAGGAACCCCAATGATCCTCTCAGCTGTTCTAACTATCCTCGAAAGACGGTTCCTTTCCTCGACAGTTATACTGCCTCCCCATACAGTCTATTAAAACAGTCTATTATCATCTCCTTGGTTTTCTTTACATTTAACTCCAGTGGGCAGATATAACGAAAAACAATGAGTTTAGCAGTGTTCATAAACAAGGGCCAGTTATAACAGAAAATCGTGTTCATAAACGAGGGCAAGTCTTAAAGATAAACAGTATTCATAAACAGAGACCAATCATTACGATAAACAGTGTTCGCAAACAGAGAACAGTCAAAACGATAAGCAATTTTCCTGAGCAAGGGCCAGTAATAAGGGTAAGGAGTGTCCATAAACACGGACCAGTCACCGCGATTTACAGTGTCCATAATCAAGGGCCTGTCATAACGATTAACAGTGTCCATAAAAAAAGGGCTAGTCAGAACGATAAGCAGTGTTCATAAAAAAACACTAGTCAGAACGATAAGCAGTGTTCATAAACAGGGGCCATAACTATAACGATAAGCAGTGTTCATAAACAGGGGCCAGAACTATAATGATAAGCAGTGCTTATAAATAGGGGCCAGAACTATAACGATAAGCAGTGTTCATAAACAAACACTAGTCAGAACGATATGCAGTGTTCATAAACAGGGGCCAGAACTATAACGATAAGCAGTGTTCATAAACAAACACTAGTCAGAACGATAAACAGTGTTCATAAACAGGGGCCAGAACTATAACGATAAGCAGTTTTCATAAACAGGAGCCATAACTATATCGATAAGCAGTGTTCATAAACCGGGGCCAGAACTATAACGATAAGCAGTGTTCATAAACAGGGGCCAGAACTATAACGATAACCAGTGTTCATAAACAGGGGCCAGAACTATAACGATAAGCAGTGTTCATAAACAGGGGCCAGAACTATAACGATAAGCAGTGCTTATAAATAGGGGCCAGAACTATAACGAAAAGCAGTGTTCATAAACAAACACTAGTCAGAACGATATGCAGTGTTCATAAACAGGGGCCAGAACTATGACGATAAGCAGTTTTCATATACAGGGGCCAGAACTATAACGATAAGCAGTGTTCATAAACAGGGGCCAGAACTATAACGATAAACAGTGTTCTGTTTAAAGATCTAATACTCTTGGCAACAACCAGTCGTCATTCAAGGACCACTTCTTTGAATTACACTCTGCACATATATGATATTATTATTATATTATATATATGATATATAATATTATATATATATATATATCTATATAATGTTATAAATGAGATTGTTTCTTAATGTACGTAGTTATTTATTTAATTTTGTTTATCTCATTGTCTTCACAAACCTTACATGAGAACAGAATTGGAACACCAAAGTTTATTATCTACTGACCGTACTTAGATTTACTCTTTCATAATATAATTATACATGCATTTTTATGTATTATACAGACATACAAAATGGAAATTACAAATCTTTTATTAAAGTTTTATTTTCGGAACAGAAGATGTTAATTAGTTTTGGTGTAGCTTCACGAGATAGGTTTGATGTAGAAGTAGCGAAAGTAGGGCCCCCCATAGAAACAAAACTGAGCATACAGCCTTCCCTAGTTCAAGATGTACACTCCTGATACCTGGCCTAAGCAACAGCAACAACTAACAGCCCTCCTGTTTATCCTCCTGTGGACCGATCTAGAGATCAATTGCTTCATTCGTCTTATCTTTTACAAGTCGTGGTTATTGTATGTAAGTTACGTCGACTACAGCTATACCGAGTCACTTAGTAATCATTTAACCCATGTGTCTGAAGGACCCATAACAACACACAAGTATATACCGGTTACACAGGGGTACTGGAGATGCTTATATCTGCACAAACCACATTACCAAATGCAGTGTTGGCTTTGAATCATTTCATTACAGAAATAATGAAACTTTGCTAAAATGGAGCTGCAGATAAAACAGAACTTTACATGTGCTGAGATTCTTTCATCATTGTGATATACTAAAGTAACATTTACAGCTAAACAAACAAAACAAAAACAAAACAAAAAGGCCATTACCGATTTTCTCATTTCGTGTGAAAATGGGACCAAGTCCTTGTAAACTAAATGTTCTGTGTATATTTAGTACTTGCGTTCATGTGATTAAATTGTTGAAAAATAAATGATTTATCACATTAAACAACCTGAATAATGTTAGTTACATTTGCATCGAATCTGATTATCTTGTATACGTTATATGAACATAATAGACGATTTTGAATTATCAACGGTGATACATTTTGATGGCGTCATTAAAAAAAACAGAAATATTTCTTCTAATCAATAATTTGTGTAAGATAAACATTATAATGCAGTTGTAACTCTCATCGTACATTTATATGCACAACAATACATATCTGATTTAACATACATGCTTTATTGTGTATTTACTTCTGTGCATATATTTAGAATACATTAACTGCATTGGAATTTTATCAGCTGGATACACACTAGCTGCTGCGTACAAAGTGTTTTATCATAAAACGTTGCTGCCGTTATCACGTTACCCCTTCAGACAGCGTTCGCTACAGCTAAAAAATGGCTTGTAGTGCTTGTCCTTGGTCACGTAGGCCTGCGCCTCGCCGGATAACCACGCTCGAGGCCACGTGACTTGTAACAAAATGCGCAGTATTTAACTACAAACCGTAGGCTTAGTTGTCAGTTGCTGTGCGGTTTGGGAAATGCTCATAACTGCTGAAGCCAGACCACCTGTTGCGACCGAATTGCTATAGCTGAAGTTCAGGGTATTGCTGTATTCAATTGTAAGTATATTAGTTTATAAGTATACGAAGAAACTAAGAAACTAATACATTAAGATTGTTAATATTTTAATGTTTTAAATAAAGTCATTTTTCTTTAAAACAATCTTAATATTACTTAAATAATACAAGGTTAATGTAAACAACTTTTCATATTTTAGTCAGTCACAAGGTTGGAAAATTTAATTTTTCCGAGGAGTTATTGTTAAAAGTGACTTGACTAATGGACTTGGGGGGGGGGGGGGAATCAACGATTAGATCATGTCAGAAATGCTTGAGGCACCCCCAGGTTTTTTTGTGGTTCTTGAAATCTGGTTCAAGGTCCCGTTGTTCACTTGTGGCGAGATGGATAATAAATAAAGCAGATAAATAAAGCAGACAGCAGACACACTGAGGTGTCTTTGCACGTCCAGAGAGACAGCCTCTGGTTCTGGGGCCAATTCTGAAATTTTAAGTTTTGCCGCAAGCCCCCCCCCCCCCCCCCCCGCCCCCCCCCCCCCCCCCCCCGTCACTATTAAGTTTGATGCCATTTCATGATAAAGTGACTCATGGAGGTTATATTTCAAAGCGTAACCCCTCTGTAAAAGTGTCCAGAAGGCTTGAAATCGGCAATTTTATAAACTAACAATGGTTCATAACTGCTTAACATTTTTGGATTAATGTAAAGGTTTCCCTACGAAATTGTTATGTCTAAAAATATTTACTGCTAACTTTAATCAGAGCTACCACTTTACCTAAAATGTGCTGAATCTATTAAAATTAATTTCAAAATTCTATTTCAAAGTTTTAACATTCTGTTACAAATTTAAATGTTTAAGATATATGGAGGCATATCATTTTAATACTTTACTGTTATTTGCGATAAAAAGAGATCTAAATATGATCTTTGTGAATAATTTAACAAAAATATTTGATTAAACATAATAATGACCGGGGGGGGGGGGGGGGTCAGCAGGAAATTTGCCCGAGGACTACTTCTTCCGTTAAACACTGATTGCCATGAATCTTGCCATCAATTTGACCACGGCTAGTCTGGTCAGTACTCATGGCACCACCTGAATTATTTCTCTTTTTTATGATTTTTTTCTATTATTGAAAACGTCAGATAATGTCTATCATGTCAGTTTCCAAACTGCGATTTAGTCTAGTGTTCGTAAACAGTGGCAAGTCATAAAGACGAACAGTGTTCATAAACAGAGGCCAGTCATAACGATAAGTAGAATTCATATACAATAGCCAGTCATAACATTAAGCATTTTTCATAAACATTGACCATTCATAAAGATAAACAGGAACCAATCATAACGACAAGCAGTGTTCATAAACATTGACCAGTCATAACGATAAGCAGTGTACATTAACATTGACCAGTCAACAAAAATAAATAGTGTTCATAAACAGGGAATAGTCATAACAATAAGTACTGATCATAAACAGTGGCCAGTCGTAACGATCTGCATTTTTCATAAATACTGACCAGTCATAACGATAAACAGTGTTTATAAACAAGGACCAGTCATAACGATAAGCCGTGATCATAAACAAGGACCAGTCATAAAGTTAAGCCATTTTCATAACAGGGACCGGTCATAACGATAAGCAGTGTTCATAAACAGTGGCCAGTCATAACGATCAGCATTTTTCATAAATACTGTCCAGTCATAACGAAAAACAATTTTAGTGAACAGGGGCAGGTCATAACGATCTGCAGTTTTATGTCACTGTTCGAGGATCTAATGCATCTGGCAACACTCGCAGTCGTCAATCAAGAACCAAATCTTTTAATTACAAAATGGCCAATTATAAAAGGTATACTGTGCAAAGACGTAAGGTACAGATCATGTAACTTCCTTGATGAGGTAGTGATGTTGTTGTCAAATGCAACAGAACAGAACAGAACAGAGTTTATTCAGGAAAAAGGCCTCAGGCACTAAGTTCCAAACATTTCAACAATAATTCAATCAAATAATTGCATTAATAGGACAATTAATAGTTTGTTATAATTAGTATATAATGTAACAAACACATGTAACATGACTGCATACCTTAGCACACAATGTATCTATATTGCCATCATCAGTGAGTATGTAACACATACTTTAACCATCTATTATTCTTCGTCTCCTGAAAAAGGAATAATATACATATGCAGCAACATTCATTATCTCAATATGATTGTCTAAATTGAAAAATGTATTAAAATTTTGTTCACTTGGGTAATATAAGTCTTGTCTAAAGTATTTTATCCTCAAATCATTATATAAAATACATTCTTGCATAAAGTGAGCTTCATCCTCAACAATATTGTATCCATGATGTAAACAATATTTACAGATCCTCTCTTCACGAGATATATCATTTTGACGACCTATTTCTATAGCCAATTCATGATTGGAGCATCGAAGTTTAGCAAGTGCTATGCGATGTTTCTTATTAGGAATACAATATAAATACTTTTCAAGAGTTAGCATTGATTTGAAAGCACCATAATAATGTAATTTACTACACAACTCAATATCACTGTACCAGTTTTGAATAGCCATGTCTCTCATTTTAATTTCAAATTCTTTCAAAAATTTATTCACATCTCCAACATACT
This sequence comes from Sipunculus nudus, assembly GCA_026874595.1. Classification (NCBI taxonomy): domain Eukaryota; kingdom Metazoa; phylum Annelida; class Sipuncula; order Golfingiida; family Sipunculidae; genus Sipunculus; species Sipunculus nudus. Next base: position 57,604,531 of record CM049322.1, on the reverse strand, counting down.
GTGCCATCCAAACATATGCAAAACCAGACTCAAATAGCAATGTTCTTACATGAGATACCCAATTTGATTTACCACTGTTGTCTAAATTCCTCAACAAACTGTACACTTGTTTCTGATACCTATGTTCTGGCATATAAAGTAATTTAACCCAAAACTTAACACAACGTAATAAACAAGTTACAAACAAAGGAAATCTGCCACAATCCCCTAATGCTGCTGCATTTGGAGTTTTCTGGCCTACATTTAAAATATATTTACAAAATGTGTACTGCACTCTCTCTATAGTTTCTGATTTCTTAAAGCTCCATAATTCGAATCCATATATTAATACTGGCACTACCATTTGATCAAAAAGATAAAAGAGATGTTTAGTACTAACATATTTTTACTTTTTACTGAATTTTTTAATCATACATACAGCTTTGTTTGCTTGCAAAGCTTGCTGTTGTTGTGTTTTTGACCAGGATAATTTTGTTGAGAAAGTAATACCAAGATATTTATAGTATGGAACCACTACTAACTGTTTATCATTTAAATACCATCTTTCAACTTTTCGTAAAGGAACACCTTTTCTAAAAACCATAATTTTAGTTTTATCTGTGTTAATTTTAAAACCATATTTTTTACAAAAATTGTGCAAGAGATTAATCTGTTGCTGAAGTCTACAAACAGTATCTGCACAATTAACCATATCATCTGCAAATAATAAAGTCATTACATCGGAAAGATTATCATTAACATATCTCCCTTTACAATCACTTCTATGTAACATATTACAATACTCATTTATAAATAAGGAAAATAATAATGGACTTACCATGCAACCCTGTCTGGTACCTAATGAGTATAAGAAATAATCAGTAAGACCACCGTCAGTTAATATACAAGACTGCATTTTTGAATACATTGATTTTATAACATTTAATACTTTACCATTTATACCCTGTTTCAATAAGACATACCACAATAAATTATGTTGCACACAGTCAAAAGCTTTTGCAAAATCAATATATAAACAATAAAACCTTCCTTTTCTTTTAACTAAGTATTTCTGAACTAACGCATGCAAGACATATGCTTGGTCAATGGTAGAATAACCACCTTGAGACTCGGATAAAATATTCATTTCCTGCACATACTGAGAGAGCCTATTATTCAAAACTTTAGTGAATATTTTCCCTGTAACATTCAATAATGATATCCCTCTATAATTACTAGGATCATTTAAAGGACCCTTCTTGTGTAGAGGAAATATGATTGCCTTACTCCATTCACCAGGGAATGATCCCTTACTGAAAACACTGTTAAACAATGTATGTAATAAGGGCAAAATAATTTCTAAAAGTGACTTAATTATATCAACTTGTAGCCCATCTGGTCCAGGAGATTTACCACTTTGCATCTAATTTACTGCATGTCTTATTTCAAATACCGTTATTTCATTGTTAAGGGACCCACATACAGACCCACTGTTATAATTATTTTCGAAGTATATGTTAGCCATAATGCAAAATTCTTCTTTAACATTGTTTTTATTTTCATTCAGCAAAGCTCTAAAGTAATTAAGCCATTCGTTTGCTGGAATATGATTAACACTATTCTCTTTCTTAAGGTACTTTTTAATACAGACCCATAAATCATTTATATTCTTAATATTTGATAAGTGTATCATTGTAGACTGTTGTTTTGACTTCTTTTAATTATCACATAGGTTTTTAAATTGTTGTCTTTTCATTTTATACATGTTCAAATCATATAAATTACCAGATCTCCTATATTCATCAAGTGCTGAAAATTTTATTAGCTTTGCTTGTGCACAATCCTCATCCCACCAATCTGGTTGTGACCACCTCTTTTTTTTTTCTTATACATTTTAGGAATAGTAAAGTTGTGTATCACCCTATTCAAGTATTCAACAGCCTTATCCAAATCTTGTTGAACATAATGTTCAAAATTACATGTATGATCATTATATAAATGATCATCTATAAGTTCATCAATGGCCTGTGTTTTAAGTTTGTACTTTATCCATGGAGTCATGGACACCAAATTTTCTGGAACTTTTCTGTCAGATTCAAATCTTATTGTACATTTCACTGGATAATGATCTAATAAATCTAACCTTAAAACAGAAAATGATTCTATTTTAACAAATAGTTCAGCACTAGCAACAATATAGTCAATAACACTCTGTCCAGCATGTGTTACACATGTGTATTCACCTTCAAGATCTGGTGGAATTCTACCATTCAGTATATGAATATTAAAAGCACAATACAACTGTTGTAATGAAAAACCAAATTTGTTAGTCCTGCCATCCTTTGAATTTCTACACATTTGAAATTCATCCGAAGGGTAAGTTTCATTTAAACCAATAAATCCTAAATGATCATTTTCTATGTAATCGCACATTTTACCAATCCTAGCATTGAAATCGCCCATTAAAATGACATATAAATCTCCATATTTTGTTACAATATCTACCATAATATTTTCTAGTCTTACTATTCCATCACTTTCATCTAAAGTTTCATATAATACTGAACCCTCTGGAGCAATATATGCACATAATAATAGAACAAGTTTATCCAAATTAAAAGCTTCACCATCTAAGATTAAAACAATTATATCTGTATATTTTTTAATGTTGATTATCTTAAAATTGCAATTCTTTCTTACACATACAATTATTCCTCCTCTGCCAACTTTATCTCTAACAATTGCAAAGTACAGAAATTGTTCAAAGTAATAGTTAAACTCTTCTTCACAAGATGCCCAAGTTTCCACAATACACAATATATGAGAATCATTTATTAAGTCTAAAAATTCTGCAGAATAAATCTTGTCAAATGCAACAAATGTAACGTTACTTTAAATTTCAGCCCGAGACTGACAATACTTTCCTTACCTCAATATCAAGATAAAATTTGCCATACACAAAGAATGACCTGTGGCTGCGTCATGTCATAATACATAACACAAATCAGAGAATCGCCCGCCAGCATAGAGGTGATTACGTTAGATATAGAATGGAATATTCATTAACAATGCGACGCTGACAAATTTACCAAACAAATCTTGCTTTTTGAACATGGGTAATACACATAAAATTGGTTAAATTTTATTTTCACATTTTTTTTTCGTAACCATATGAAGCAAGAACACTCGTCTTAGAAAACTGTCACTCGAAACTTAAATTTTAGTTAAAGCAAAATAAATAGAGAGATACAGAACAATATTCCATTCTCCTGAAATAAACAGCAACATCACCTTATGTCTTTCGCAACTTGTCATTTTAATGAAAGATTACGTAAAAGCACCCATAACCATGAACATAACATACTGTGGATGCACATTGACTGAAGAAGTTTCAGGTATAAAGCCCTCCTGGGAACGACCTATTAGTGACGTTTAATATCAAATTATGGAAACTTTGATTTTTCCATAGAAACAAAAGTATATTATGTTTATCTGTTTTACTTGTCCATACTAACATCACCTAAGAACAGACTGGGAGCAGCAAAGTTTATTCTTAATTGAATATAAACATATTCTGTATTATACAGACATTCAAAATGAAAATTACAAAACATTTATCAAAGTTTTATTGTCAGGACATAAGTGATTATTTAGCTTGGATTTAACTTCAAGCGATATGTTTGGTGTAGACATAGCGAATGTGAGGGACCCCCCCCCCCCTCCCCAGGATAGAGACAAAGCATGCAGCCTTTTCCGGGTTCAGGGCCATGACGCCAGAGCTCAGCAACATCGACATATAACAGCCCTCCTGTTTAGTCCGTGGACCGATGTAGAGATAAATTGCTTCATTTGTCTAGTGGGTAGTGTATGTAAAGTCAACTGTCGCTACCGTGTCACTCAGTACATCATAAAATTTATGTGTCTGCAGGACCTATCACAACACACACGTATACACCTCTTACACTGGGGTACTGGAGATGCGTATAATTATCTTCACAAACCTCATTACCAAATCAAGTGTCGTGCTTTGATTCATTGTGGAACAAAATCATTTAATTGATAAAAAGTGAATGATTTATCCCCTTTAACACCCTGAATAGTGTAAGTTACATTTGCATAGAATCTTACTATTTTGCATACGTTCTAAGGTGTATTATATCCCTTTCCTACCGGTATTGTGTTACGTGTGTTGTTGAAATATTCAAAGAGCGGTTTGATTAAACTGATTCGTTCTTAATTGTACACTATACTGTGACACACAATGACACAATTTTGGACATCCGTCCAATGTTACAAGACGGATAACGATATCGCCTCGGAAAATGTGATCTATTACAATGATCTAGTGAATTTCTTCGAGCCTTTTATATAAGGACATACTACAATATTTATGTTCCATATATGCTATTTGCGGTTGTCGGCTATGTCCATGTCTACATTTTTTTACTTTGTATTCGCCAGTGTAAAGACAATGTAATGAGAAGACTATTATTGGAAAGAGAAGTCGGCATTAGGTGTTTGAATGTCAATGGCTCAAGCTGTCTTATAATTTTCCCAGTGGTCCAATGGTCCGGATAAGTAATATTGTACTATGAACATCATGGACGAACATGCATTATAAACGGTATAAAGCATGTTGTTGGCGTCATTCAGTATATTCAAATATTCAGTGCGATCAAATTCACCCTTCAGATTGCATTCGCCACAACTAAAAAATGATCTGTTTGCTCAGTGCCAGTCCTGAATTACGTACGCCTCCCCGGATAACCAGGCCCGAGGCAACGAGACTTGTGGCTGCGCAGTATTAGGCTTCAGCTAAAGGACGCATTCAGACCACTGGGTGTGTCAGGTTTTATTTTTTTCACCGGCCATATCAGAAACTAGAGAGTGCTGGAAACACTTGAGGGAGATTGAGGTTTTGTGGTGGTTACATGTAATCTGGTTCAAGGTCCAGTTGTTTACAATTGGGGTGCTGATAGAATTATGCGAGAGACAAATAAAGCTGGCAACAGACACATTGAGGCATCTTTTCATCTCCATAAAGACGACCTTTTCTGTTCAAGCACGATTTCTTTGAATCGTGCCTTCCATTTTGACCATGGCTAGTTTTTTTTAGCTCAGCTGGCTGTAAGTCAGCTGAGGTATAGGAATGGCGCTCTGTCCGTCGTCTGTCCGGCCGTCCGTTAGAAGGGCACAAATCGTAACTGCTGGACCTAGAAACGTCTAAGTGAATATCCAGGGAGGTCAATAAAAAATCTCCTTGGAAACCTGAAAATAGGTCACTGCGACCTATATCATCCGAGCTATGGAGCTTGAAAGTACCCCCCAGAATAATAAAAAATATAATACAAAAGCTCCAATATCTTGATAATTAATGCATGGATTGTCATGAATCTTGCCTTGAATACTGACCATGACTAGTTTTGTCAGTTCCCGAAAAGTGGTGGCACCACCTTTATTTTTTGTTATTTTAACGAATATTTTTTTTACTATAAAATGACAACAATCATGTCAGTTTTGTAGCTGTAATTACATCTAGTGTCCCAAAACCTGGTGTGTTTTTTTATCACAAGTGGATGCCATATAGTTATCACCCTGTCTGTCTATCTGTTTGTCTTTCTGTCTGTCCATCCGTCCATCCACAAAAATTTCTTTCCAGATGATAACTCCAGGTTGTATTGACACATGGATTTCAAACTGGACTTACATATGGCCCACCACTAAAGCAAGAACCTATATGATATTTGGGTCATGAGGTCAGAGGTCAAGGTCACGGGACTCATTTTTTTCAAAAGATTAAGCCTAGCCTTTCATCCCAAACGTTCATTTTTGCACATTTAGCTGACTTGCCAGTATGGGGAGAGCATAAATGAATTTGGGGTCACATGGTCAAAGGTCAAGGTCAGATGGCCAAATTACTTTCCAGATGATAACTCCAGTTTAGTTTGACATATTAGTTTAAAACTGAACTTATATAGGACTCACCACTAAAGTAAGAACCGTGTGGATTTTGGGGTCCAACGGTCATTGGTCATGGTCACAGGACTCATTTATTTAAAAAGAATGCATATACATTTGAAGCCAAACTTTTCATCCCAAACCTTCCATCTACAAGATATTGCTAACCTGCCAATAGGGGAAGGTTCTGTTCAATTCTTTGGTCATGAGGTCAAGGTCACAGTACCAACTTATTAAGAAAGATTGTGGATGCATTTTAGGCCAAACTTTTCATCCAAAACCTTTCATCTTGTAAATTTAGCAGAGCTGCCAATAGGGGAAGAAACTGAATGATTTGGGGGTCACAAGGTCAAAGGTCATCATCACAGGGCCCATCTGTCCACATATTTGTTTCTGGATGATAACTCCAGATCGGATTGACATATTGGTTTTAATTTTAACTTATATATGAACAACCAATAATGTAAGAACCCTTTTGATTTTGGGGTCATAAGGCCAAATGTAACGGTCACAGGACCCACTTCTTTAAAAAAATTGTTGATGTATTTTTAGCCAAATTTTCTGTCCCAAACATCTTCCAGATTATGCTCAACTGCCAATAATGGCAGTAACTAATGGATTTTTGGGTCACAAGGTCAAGGTCATGGAGGCTTTCAACCAACATATTAGTTTCAAGGTGATAACACCATTTTGGTTTGAAATATTGGTTTCAAACTTGACTTATATATGGCCCACCACTAAAGTAAGAACTGTTGATTCTGGGGTCATGAGATCAAATGTCAAGGTGACAGGACCCACTACTTTAGAAAGATTGTGGATGCATTTTAAGCCAAACTTTTCATCTCAATCCTTCCATCATCAACATACGGTGAACCTGCCAATAGGGGAAGTTTCCTTTTGATTTTGGGGTCATAAGGTCAGAGGTTAAGGTCACAGGGCCCATCCATTCACAAATTAGTTTATGGATGATAACTCCAGTTTGGGTAGACAGGTTGGCTTCAAACTGATCACAGGAAAACCTCATAAACATATATCCTTATAGACAACTGCAGCTGAGCGTCGAGACCCATGGGTCCCTAGTTCAGTTCTCAAAAGTGGTGGCGCCATTTTTATATATGTATATATATATATATATAAATATATATATATATATATATATATTTAAATTTTTAACTTTTTTTTCTAATTTTGCAAGCGTCAGATCATATCTATCCTATCAGTTTCTCAGCTGTAGTTTCATCTTGCGTCCTGAAACCTGGTGTGTATATTAATGATGATCGAGTGCAATATATTAAGTATCCTGTCCGTCGGTCTATTTTCTCTGTCCGTCATCCGCCCATCTAAAAATTGTTTTCTTTTTCTTTAAGATACCCCAAGTTTCAATTGACAAACATATTTCAATCATGACTATATAAGGCCAACAATTCAGGCAAGAACCGTACTGATTTTGGACTCATGGGGTCAAAGGTCAAGGTCACATAACCCACTGTCTTAAAAATATTCTCCAAGCATTTTAAGCCAAACTTTCTTCACAAACCTTCCGTCTTACACATTTAGATGACCTGCAAATAGGACAGGTTTTGCTTGATTTAGGATCAAAGGTCAATGTCACAGGGCCCTTCCATTCACAAATTAGTTTACGGATAATAACTCCACATTGGCTTCAAAGTTGAATATTAATTTTAATTTCTTAACGATATATAAAAGCTCATGAATGTAAGGTCCCAAGTTCAAAGGTCAATGTCATTGCACTCACTTCTCTAAATATTTTTGACACGTTGTTAAATAATGTTTTCAACCCATACCTCCATCTTTCACTTACGGCTTCTGCCAATGGGAGAACAATACTTTTAAGTCTAGGGCGTACAATTTGAAAGGTTAAGATAACACAACCCACTTGTAGAAAAAGCATGTGGACGCAAAGTTTTCACCCCAAAGCTGTAATCTTTGACTTATGGGTCACCTGTCAATAACGGAAGAACCATATTGATTTTGATATAACAAGGTCAAATACAAAGGTAACAGGACCACCCTGCTGATTTATATGCTGACATAGGCATTCAATTTAATACATCAGATGTAAAATGCCACTGTTACTTGAAATGCTCATATACCTCTACAGACAAATAACAATGATTCAAAACATTCACCGTGTTGTTCAGTGTATTTAAATACTGTTTAAATACTGCCAGTCCCCACTGTCCCAGGGTGTCATCAGGCCTTTTGCCTTTCGCACTGGCCTTTTGCGGGTCTTTCATGATTTTTATTTTTAAATAAAAAACAATATTTTATTTTGGTGGATCTAACCGCCTCCTTTGTGTAATGTTTGCTTAAATAAGTTCTATATACATCTGCAGAGTTACATTCCGGTTTCGGATTACATGAGGGTTCAAACCCGATATTCCTGGTGTCAACCAGGATCGGTGTACCACTCCTGCGGGTCCTGGGTATGTCTTTACCATCACTAGGTCATAACACCGAGGAGCCCCCAAATGGCGCACTCAATTGTGAGTGAAGCACGACCGATAGGCACAGTCTCCAAATTAAGCCTGCAAAACGATCACCATGTGTAGGGAGCCGTTCATGAAAAATCTACTCGCCTCGACTGAGATTCGACGTGATCGCCCGGCTTTTGAGTTCCGCGCTCTTAACTTGAACCACAGAAGATTCTAGGTGTAATGGTTACTATTTGTGCCCCGTTAACGGACGACTGCATCTTTGAAGGTTTCAAAAATAAATATTGAAAGAAAATGCGTATATTGAAAAAAAAAATCTAGGTGTTTTTTCCATTCTGCAGGAACTGATGAAACACTTCATGATGAAACTTTCAGATACTGGAGCTTTGTAACAATATTTTAATAATTCTTCGGGGTATTTCTGAGCACAGTGGTTCAGAGGATATGGGTTACAGCGACCTAATTTCAAGTTCCCAAGGAGATTTTTCATGGACCTCTCTGGATGTCGAGTAAAAAGTTTCTAGGTCAATGGTTACGAATTGTGCTCTGCTAACGGACAACCACATCTTTGAAGGTCTAAAATAATATACAGAAATGCGAAAAAAAAATCCGAAAAAATAAATCCATGTGGCGCCACTAATCTGCAGAAACTAATGAAATAATCTATGATCAATTTGCATGCAACGAATCGTAGTGATCAATGCATTAGTTGTTTAGATACTTGAGCTTTTTCTTATCAAATTTTTAATTATTCTGGTGGTATTTCTAAGCCTTATAACTCAGAGTATATTGGTCACAGAGACCTAATGTCAAGTGTCCAAGAAGAATTAGCATATACCTCGCTGGATATCAAGTTAGAAGAATTTAGGTCTGGAAGTTATACGATTTGTGCACGATTAACAGACGGACGGACGACGGACAAAGACTGATCACCATAGCTCAGATGACATTCAGTCAGCTGAGCTAAAAAAACGCAATTTATTAAACATAGGTTGATGACGCTTTACATAATATATTACAATACAATTCGAACACGTACATATTTATGGACACTTGTATATTCAGACGGCAGGGAAACAAATATTGACAATCTGATAATAATGCTATATACTTGCTTATAATCGCGGATTATGTTCGATGATCTCTCTCTCTCTCTCTCTCTCTCTCTCTCTCTCTCTATATATATATATATATATATATATATATATATATATATATATATATATACAAGGGTTTCTTCTGTCAACAGTACAGGATGTCATTGTGGTTTTATGTTTATCACCATCTGTATCATGACCCTAGAACTTTCCTTGATTATTCTGGCGATAATGCGACGATATAACTATGGTTTTATGTCGAGGCACGTACCGCAGCAAATTACTGGAAACAATGGTCCCACTGTGATTATGTAGCTGTAACAAGACTGGGAATATAAGTTAATATAAATCCCGGATTGTTATTTTGGTCGGGGGTTACACCACACATAAAACAATTCGGTAATGACACAAATGTTTTATTGAATTTACGTGGGTTGTACAAATATAACTGATCTAGGGACTCGCCATGACTCAGTCGGTGGCGTTTGCTGGATCCTGGAGGTGAGGGAAACCGGAGAAACCGGAGAACAAAAAAACACCAGAACTGGACGGACCACTGCAACACACGGTCCGAGGATATCGAATCTTGGTCGCGAGAGGGATTAATGTTACCCTCTTCGTCTGCCCATGGATATAATTTAGTTAAATCAAATAAATGCTCAGGAAGAACAATATTTCCCAAGTGATGATAACTGTCACGATATATGCTCTGTCTCCGTATGTTATAAATCATAAGGTACCAGAAAAGTAATACAGGAAAGATGAAGTCCAATTCCAATTTTGAGTAGTTTGATGTATTTTCGAACCCAAGTAATAATTCAATTGTTAGTTTAAACGTGTCAGCCGTCAATGGTATTTTAATAATTTTACAGACCTTATACTGTTTTCTTATTTTTCAAGATTTTATCGTCTACGTTTAAGACAGCAATTACAGCTATTGTGTTTCTCAACTGTGGTTACACAAAGTGTCCTGAAACCTCGGATCTTCATTGATGGTGACTGGTTTCATAAGTCCCGTGAATGTACATAATCATTAGCAATGATATATGTATTGTCTCACGCTATTCGATCATTCTGGATTCATACCAAAGTTCCCAAGTAAAACCATCCCAGCAAATGGGCTTTAAGTATCGAGTTCCTTGTTTTATACCTTGTTATGGTTCTGTGTGTTAGTAAACATGGTCCGATTGTATTTGTTTACTATATATCGAGTCTGCTTTCATTTATGAGCCTGCACAACGACTCCAAAACAAGGACAAGAATCATGAAGGGGGAGACAAAGAAGAAAAAAACCGGTGTAGAGCTTGAAAAAAAAAATCATTATTTGTGAGGTACGGCCACCAGGTGGCTTGTACACTAAGTTTATGTTAGTGCCATTGATCGCGCCCGATGACAGCTTATTTCCCTTCATGTACAGGAGTAATACACATTAATTGTGACGTTGTGCGGTACGGCCACCAGGTGGCATATGCACTAAGTTTATGTTAGCGCCACTGATCGTGCCCGATGCTAGCTTATATCCGTTCATTTACGGGAGTGCATTATTGGTGAGGTTGTAGGGTAGGGCCACCAGGTTGCATTTGCACTAAAATTAGTTTAGGGCCACTGATCGATCCCGATGCCAATTTATTTCCGTTCATGTACAGGAGTAATACATTATTTGTGAGAATATGCGGTAAGCTACAAGGTCACGTGTGTGCACTAATTTTATGTAAGGGCCACTGATCGCGCCCGATGTCAGCTTATTTAGGTTAATGGTGCGTATAGTTATCCGAGATCGTAGTGGTCCGATCTGAAGTGATCCGACTTCGTGTGGGCCGAGAGAGAAAAGGCCCGGGAATTTTACCCAGGATTTTTTTTTGGAAGCTATAAGGTGGTTTTCCATAAGTGCGCATCAGTAGTCCGCATGCGTAGTACGTATGCGTATAGTCCGTATCTGCAAAGTTCGTTTTATACGTATGCGTATAGTCCGTGCCCCGTATATATGATTACTTCAGCCCGCACTCGCCCAGTAAATGTTTTTTTTTGAGCCAGAACCCGCCCCGATCTGCATGTATCCAGTTTCAAGCCACCAGTCAATACTCACAAAACAAAAATAAATTTTTTTAAAGTTTTATGATCCAAAGGTTTATATATCAAAAATAGTTTTTTTAGCACAAAAAACAACCATGCCTACAACTTATATACTGTATATGAAACGCTTGATGAATAGAAAGAAAAATTAGTTTTAATATATATTTTAGGAAATATTTAAACCATAATTCATAAAATATTTTAAAAGCAATGTTTAAACTGCTTAGATGGATTTAATATGTCCATAGTTGTTTAACAAACCTTACCATGTGTACAAACTTTACAGTTGACATTACAGCCATTTTGTTTTCTTTCCGCTGTTTCTACTTAATTAAAGAAAAAAAGTATATTTCTTCAAAGTATGTGTAAATAAAATAACCCTTATAGGAATATTTCATTTTAACCACAAGTCATATGTTTATATATATTTTTATATTATATATGAAAAACATAAATTAAACATGGGCTCCGGTATGAAAAATTTATATGACACACCTCTTTTCTATCCGTCCTGAAGAACCCTTATAGAGATGTTCCTGTTTATATTTATACTTGAGAGTTGGGATCCTTTAGCTTAAATGGCAGGAGGCTTTTCAATCATAGAATATGAATACCCTTGGGGCTGGGAACCGCAGGCCTACAGACAGAGTTCTAAAATCAAACGGCCTCTTACAAGTGTTCGTAACGGTATAAATGGGTACAATCCTTCTGTTTTACCTTATAAATTAAATCCCAGCGGCGTACCTATAGCCTTATTGCCGCCCGGGACGATCTTAGAAATTGCCGCTCCTCTAACAAAACAGTATACAAAACTGGATAACATATTGAAAAATATCTGTCAAATATCCTTGTTACAGGTTTGTATTTGACAGCAACGCAATTATATGGATAGATTCACTTGCAGGGAATTCTTCCTCCACATATATTAAAGAACAAACATCTCTTTGCTAATGTAAATCAACAGATCGCTCGAAGTTAAAAAAAGTATATTTCATTATGAAGTGCACAAAAAGGAATAAAACGAATATATTGTAACCAAAACGATTAAACTGCAGGATACATATATAATGTGATCTTTCATCATTCAGGTAAACACAATTCATGTTTACTTTATACTCAACTTGGGGGAAAAAACTTTATTTGGTGTTATTCCATTATCAATGCATACAAATACCTTGTCACATCTATAATTCCACCTATTGTAATCGCATATGACAGCAGGTACCCAAGAGAGCTATTGAGATATGCATGGTACTGCTGATTGCAAGGCACTTTATAGTCTTTACTAAAAACGCGTAATTTCATGAGTTAGGCTTATATATATATATATATATATATATATATATATATATATATATATATATATATAGGTAGGGCATGTTTAATATTTTCACATAAAAAATTAAATGTTTGGAAAAACTGACCATGTTTAATAAAATTTCCTCAAAGTTAAAATCATACCTTAATTCAAGGCTACATCAAAATCATTTTAGAATTATAGTGATTATGCACACTTTAACTCGAGGTTTTATTTATGAACTTATGACTATTTGTTATTCAATAAAGTATTTAAATAAATTTCAAGTACTTATATCATTTAAATACATATTATATTTTAATTTTAAATAAATTGTCACAATATACGACAATTGTCTAAAGTTAGTGGATCATTAAACTGTTAATATTAGAATTAACAGTACAGGTAAATATATCTTTAATTTAAGTTTTGAACTCTAAAAATAAAACTGATGCTTGGTATGTATAATGAACATGTGGCTAAGCGGCCAGGGGGATTCATCCCGTCGGACAGTTATAATTGAATTATATCTTAAAGTTATAACTAATTCCTACATAGGCCTGGGTGTTCATTGTGTTTATTCACGTTACATAAAAGATCATGAGGTCATGTTGGGTAATCAAAAGACACAGACATTAAGGTAGTACTCATTATATACATGTACATGATAGTGTAAACGTCTGTATTTTAACGAGACTGGTGTGAAAGTAGGGAGAATCATTGAAAACGGGCACTGCAGGTTGTTTCAGATCGTTTAAATATCTGGAATTTCGGAAATTCTACAGTTCAAGAATGGAAATTCTTTATACTTTCCAAGGAAAAAGCAACAAAATTCGTTAAAAATATTGTTCGCACCATGTGGACGACAGACACCACACCCCTACCACAGGGGGCCATTGGTCTTCTGGCAGGGTTTTTCCCTGGTGATTACCAGCTGCTGCTAGGGATTTCTGTAAACGACGACCGCCCTGAAATGCTGGCCTTTGCATGATTGTTCAGTTTATTGATGGCGTTCTGACATTGCAAGACCACAGATCTAACACAGAATAACTACAGATATATTCTTTTTTTTTTGCCTATATCTTGCCTCTAAAGAGAGCTTCAACAAATAATTTGGTTGGTTCCAGAGCCCAGTTTTAATCCTGAAATTCTTGGAAATGGGACAAAAAGGCCAAATTTGTACTTTTTGAGGAACTCCTTATGCCACTGATTATGTACTAAATCCCATAAATGCCGCCCCCCAAAATGTGCAAATCGTTCGCTGATCATTTTGTAGATTCCACTACCCAGTTTATAATCCCTGGAATACTTTAAGATGGGACAAAAATGCCAAATTTAAACTTTTTGAGGAACTCCTTATGCCACTGATTATACTAAATCCCAGAAATACCATCCCCCCCCCCCCCCCACAGACACACAATAAAATGTACAAATCGTTCGCTGATCATTTTGTAGGATCAACTCCCCAGTTTATAATCTCTAAAATACTGGAAATTTGACAAAATAAGCCAAATTTGTACTTTTTGAGCAACTGCTTATGTCACTCATTATACTAATTCCCCGAAATCCCGCCCTCAAAATGTGCCCCCCCCCCTTAGGTACGCCACTGTGAAATCCGTATCCGTTTGAACTTTCCATGACTCTCTGAGAAAAGTAATTGGATTAAACTTTTTATATATGATATCCCTGCAACAGGGGTGGTCCGAGGATTCTTCTCCTCAAGGCCAGTTTTGGTCCATCCATCTATAAGTTTTGTACAAATGGCTTCATTAGGCCTATTTTCTGCAATCATGTTCACAAACACCGCCCAAGTAAACAAAAAAAAAAAGACAGAGAGACGAGAGAGGGTGAAAACATAACCTCCTCTTCCGAAGTTAACCCCCCCCCCCCCCGCCCCTTTCCCATGTGCGTCATTCATCACGCTCTGGCCCTTTTAAATGAGTTAGCCTACGTTAAAAAAAGTTATGAGTTTAGGCCTGCTTAGCAAAATGTCATTTAATTTTACTGATTTTTAAACGCCGAACTCACCTGCTAAAAAAGCTTGTATTTTTTTTTTCTTGAATGGTTAAAACCGCAGGCCAAACAAATAAAAGTTATTGTTCTCAGCACCGAAGTTAAGAAGATAAACTAGTACAATTTATAGTTCTTTTACATGTTTAACAAAACAATCTGTTATTTTCATGCTTTTCCCTGAATATGTAACATTCTTATCTAAACAAACAAAAAAGGGAAAACGCACTGATTTTTTTAAAATAAATTGCCTTAGAAACATACTTTTTTTTTATTTAGGCCTTAGTTATATTCGTTATATAGTCTTAGTTTAGAAGGCAAGTCATTCCTGTTGTCAGGACGACCTTCTTTTATATTCATGAACGTCGACTGACGATCCCTCATGATAACAGCTAGATAGGTTGGAATTGGAATTTTTTACAAAAGCTGTAATTCGCAGACCTGGGAGCCAGCCGTTGACCTGTAAATCGGCTGGCTGGAAGAAAAAATGGCTGGCTAGCCGGCTGAGCCGGCTCAGGTCTAAGAACAATGATGATGGCTGAGTGGACAAAGTTGTGGCTTGCTAGCCGGCTGAGCCGTTAAGATGAAGCAAATATCTAATGGACAAAATGTTCTCTCAATCTAATGCAATTATATTTATATGTACAAGAATATGAAACAATCTTAAAGAATATTTTGACAAGGTTATTACCCTTTGGATAAATTGATTTTTTTCAATATCACGCCGGGCGTGTACAAGGACAGTGAGTGGTTACGTGAAGGATGGGGTTCCCCCACTGTGTTTTCAGATCTGACAACATAGCGTGTTTTGGTGATGCTGAGCGCTTATTTGATCAGATGAAATTTGTTATGATTTTCTTCATTTTTTTGACAGACGTTGGCTACACATGCATTATTTGATCTGAACTGATATAACGTTACATTGCTTAAAGCATCTTGAAAAATCGAAGGCTTCAATTAAGCTATTGAGATATATAGATATCATTGTTTGCATCCTCTAAGAAACTGTTTTCGTGCGCTCAGTTCAACCGGATAATCGTTTTTTTCGTGTGCCGACCTTAAAGTGTCATGGCTTGACGTAGTGTGTGCTTCTTTTTTTAACTGTATCACATGAGGTTATGTGAAAGGGCAGGAATTTATATATATATATATATATATATATATATATATAATATATATATATACATATATATATACATATATATATATATATATATATATATATATATATATATATATATATTGTACAGAAAGTCATGCTTCACCCACGAGTGTCTCTAACATTTGGTAATAATCTGTCATTTGAGGAGGGAGAGAGGTGACATAATCGTACAAAATCGAACTTCAGCCCAAGAGTTTTTATAATAATTATGAAAATTTGATTACTTAAAACATATTGTGAATTCTTCTTGATGTAATGTGAACAGACCAACTCACTGCCACAACCACGAAACCTCTAATTCCTTTTGGCCTAGCCTATGATCAACATGTTTTTTTCCTGCGCTGAACTTTCCAGGTCGCAATCCTGTACGTAATTTGTCACGTGTCTTAATTGAAATATGAATTTTGTCATGCATTTTCGCAGGTGTCAGCCTCAATCATCCCCGTGACCTCTGTGAACCTTAAAATGTTCATGCAGCGATATGTTTATCAGTGGTTGAAGCAGCCGGTTTCTGCAGCTGTTTGACATTGATTTGGTCTCGCGTTTTAAATTCAAATTGCTAACCAATCAGACTCGCTTAAAAGTTTAGTTTCTACTCAAGGATTTTATGACATTTATCCATATGTGTTTACGCGAATGACATTTGTAGCATGATTATAATATGAGGTAGTTATAAGCGGTCCCTGGCTGCAGACATCGTTTCATGGTTATACCTACACTGTCTTATATTGGATGGAAACAATGATAACAAAAATGCATGCATATTTTTTACATACATATAACAGCTTTTCCCTATGGTTTTTGTTCATTTAATCCTAAATTTTAACCGAGCAGTATATAATATTTTTTTTTAATATTGCACATCGACCTCAGTAACTTTAAATGTTCAAGCATCAGTATCTGACTGAATAAACTTAGGAATGATCTGGATTCCTGCATTTTTTTCTAATTATTTTGAGCAACCAGGGTTAGAGAAACGCCCTTGATCAAACGGGGAATATGCCAGTTACCCGGTCTGAAAAAAGAGGCTTGCGGGAACCTTGTTAACTGTCTAACATAATGACTTACAACTTCCATAAAATTAATCATGCATTACCATTGCTAAGCCATGCAGCTCGGTGATATCTGCATGAGACGGGTTCGTGTTAACATTAATACTGTAGTAACTATTTACAAGCTGACGTTTGCAAGCTAATATCCCTTGTTTCATCAGCTTATCAATATTTAACCGGCGGGTGAGCCGGTGTTTAATAATCGGCGGCGGCTGGCGCAATTTGGCGGCGGCTCTCAGGTCTGGTAATTCATGGAGAGCGTTTGGTGAATAGGCCTACTCTGAGATCAAACAAAAACACAACAAACAGGGGTAAACACATAACCTCCGTGACTTCTGCAGGCAAAGATTATAGAATATTGGGCTAGTACGTTGTACGTTGTAGGGTCAGGCTTCACCACACCAAGCATTTAAGAATGTAGCTGTATCATACAAGTATTGGTCAAAGCCCAATGAAATGTAATTCAAGCCGTGAGGTCTGCTAGGCTTGTGTCACATGGCAGGCTGTTCAAGCCTGCGATGATTGACACAAGTCAAGCAAATGTCATGGCCTGCATTACATTTCATTGGGCTGAAACTGATTTGTTCCACATGCCCCGCCTCCTTTTATGGCTACGCAGTAATTCTTTGCCATATTTAGAAAGTCGCCATGCAACTTCACTCGCATGGTCACTTTTCATGACCCCGTGATGCAAGCATATTTGAACGTAAAGTTAGAATAAAGGAAAATACGCCGCATGTGAGACAATACGATCATACATTACTTGTAACACGTGTACTGTCGAGGTCTGGGCGAGGAATATTTAGATGGAATGTTTTATGTCATTTTTTTACAAGCACCGTATGTACGCACTGACTGATTCCAGGTGTTCGTTTTTTGACGTTTTATGTAAACACTTGCTGTAAGCGCGGTCTATCCATCTTTTGTCAGGAGGGATTTCAGGTTATATACAAGCGACAACTCAACTTGTACTTCTTCATAAATTGACAAGGATTTAAAGATTGTGAACTGAGGGTAATAAAACATGATATTGTAAATCATGTACACGTATAATTTATTTTAATTTTGTTTTATTTCAGGTCTTGCCTGACTATATACAGGTTGCCGTAATCTGTTTCCCCCACCACTAACTGGACCGTGTCCACTAGGAAGCACACTTGGTCCCGCCCTGTGTATCATTGCCGTCTGCTACGACCGGGGGAGAGAGACACGTATATGCGGCTCCGGACAGTGTTAATCCTCAGTGAACACTCTGTCAGGTAGGTCAGTTTGAACACACGGGGATTCAGGGATAGTGCGGATCCAGGATTTAATAATAGGAGGGACCCAACGCAGAAGGACTAATGGCGAAACTCTAGACTCTCTCTATAGTTCGTTCCACCAACCGTAGGTCAATCAAATGCAGCAGTACATCACTGTCATTACTTACATGTATATAGCCCGTGTTGTAAGACTTTGCATTGTTTCAGAGTCAGAGGAGATCCTTTTTAAGTTTGAGAATACAACTTACAAGACACTTAATTTTTTTAATTTAACAATAATAAAATTGTTGTGATATCTCGGCTAAAAAGTGTCGTATTCATCATAAAAGAATGCGATTTCTTCTTAAAGTGTCCCCCCCCCCCCCCCCCAGCCCCATTTTTTTATATAGATGAAAGGGTAATATCCTTTTGAATGGTCATAAGCGGTGCAATAATGTTAATAATAATGCTAATAAAACGCCAAAAACTTGTACACCGTGCCTGTGTGCCCTAGATTCCCCCCAGGCACGTGTACCGGGCATGCAGCACCAGCGATTACCGTTTACAATGTATCACCGGTGGCTCTCTTGAGTGGGGGTCGCGCAGTCCATTCGTGTCGATTTCAAGCTCGGGCATTTTTTTCAGTGAACTCTGTTCGCACTCACAGAGTCATTTTAATATGAACGTACATATTACATTTTCTGGCAAAGTTTATATTAAAAGCTGTCGCAAGCGCAATATTTGATTAACATGGCATCAAGCCTGCGTCGCGTTGATTTTTGTACGATTTTCCTTGGAAAAGGATTTAAATTCTTGTGTTTAGGCCTAATCTGAATATATTTGGCAATCCCAGAAACATATATTCATTACCAAGCACTACCCATTTTTATGAGACATATATCCAGTGATTATGACAAAAAAAAAACAATTTGTGGAAAAGGTTAATTTTGAACATACGGTTTTATTTCTACCTGGATTAGTCTGGACTAGGACAAATCTTTATTATCTAAAATAACCTTAAGTGTTTGGGGTCATCCCAACCTTGAAATGGGATCGCCCATATTGCAAGCCAAGTACGCCCAAAGCGGTCAAAAGTTAGGCGAATATTCCGATCAGTTCATTTTAAGTAGGGGCGGCAAGATGCCAGTGCTAGTTTCTTGGTATCATGAAGTATGTGGATGGAATCGTATGGAATTTTGTAAATTTGTCCAGTCCGTGACATTTAACTTCAAGTTTCAATAAAAAAATACTGTTCTTGTCACAAACTCTTAGTTTTTCCTCTTAGGACAAAAAAGTACGAAATAACTGCATGCAAGCTAATTTTATTAAATTTGTTATAATAACTGAATAGTGATAAATTTAATTTTGTAACGGACGGGACACAATTTCACGAACAGGACATGAAGGTATAAAAAAATGTGTTTAAGGAACAGAACATCGGACAAATATTTACTGCATTATCAAAATAGCTTTAAAGACAAAGTTTGACAAAGTATATTTACTCTTTGCATTGGCTAATTAGTTAAATTTTGATAAAATAAACTTTTGTCATAGATGGCACATGAGGACAAACATATGTAAGTCCTATCCATGGCATAACATTTTTTAACCAAAATAAACATGTAAACATCAATACATCTTAGTACATGGTCAATATTGCTTTCCTGGCTAAGCTGGGCTAAGATTGAGGACTCGTCACAGTCAATTCAATTATTAAACAAACAGAAGCAAATTCACATTTTCATGGTCAAAACCTCAGTAAATTAATTGCTTATGGGTAATGATTTTTCAAAAAAAAAATCCAAACTTCTAGTGAGCCTGACTACATTTAACCCAATTCTTTTTTTCTTTTTGAAAATTTACATCTTTATATAAAAAAATTGTATATATGAACAACTCGTATTGGTCTTCACTTTCAGAAAGGGGACCCAGACAGCATTAAAAAACTAATTTGTTTATGAAAATAACTCTTTTTACAACGCATTGTTGCTATGTAATCATATTGTTTAATTTAAATATCAGACTCAAAATTTAGCAGACTTAAAATAGGGAAAAAAAATCACACTGCTTAAAATTGACTATAAATGGTTTTTTACCTGAGCTGACTGTAAGTCATCTGAGCTATATCGATCACTCTTTGTCCTACGACCATCCGGCCATCCGTCCGTTTGTCCGTTAACAATACACAAATAGTAACCGCTGGACCTGGAATCTTCTAACTTTACATCCAGAGAGGTCCATGAAAAACTTCCTTTGGGAACCTGGAATTAGGTCTCTGTTATCCATATTCTTCCAGCTATGGGGCTCCGAAATACCCCCCAGAATAATGAAAAGTTTGATACAGAAGCTCAGATATCTGAACAACTAATACATAGATCACCATGATTCTTTGCATGAATATTGATCTTGGAGTGTTTCATCAGTTTCTGCAGACAGGTGGCACCACTGTTATTTTTTTCAATTTTTTACTTTTTTTCTCTGTTTTGGAGACCTTTAAAGATGCCGTCATCTGTTAACAGGGCACAAATCGTTAAACACTGGATGTGGAATCTTCTTTCTTCACATCCAGAGAGGTCTATGAAAAATCTCTGTGTAAACCTGGAATAAGATCTCTGTTTTCCTTATTCTTCAAGCTATGGGCTCTGAAATACCCCCCCCCCCCCCCCGAATAATGAAAAAATGTGATACAAAAGCTCTGGTATCTGAACAACTAATGCATTGATCACCCTGATTCTTTGCATGCATATTCATCAGTGTTTTTCAGTTCTTTGCAGACTGGTGGTACAACCTAAATTTTTTTTAAATTTTAACATATTTTTTATCTCTATTTTTGAGACTTTCAAGATGCGGTCATTTATTAACAAGGCACAAATTGTAACCATAGGTCCTAGAATCTTCGTACTTCACATCCAGGGACTCTGTGAAAAATATCCTTGGCAACTTGAAAGTAGGTGTCTGTTAACCATATTCTCTGAGCTATGGGGCTTATAAGCACCCCCAAGAATAATTTAAAATTTGAATTTTGATAACAAAGTAGGGCACAAATCATAAACATTTGACCTAGAATCTTCTAACCTAAATTCCAGGGAGGTCTATGAAAAGTCTTCTTGGAAACGTGAATTTAGGTCTCTGTTACCCATATTTTCTGCGCTGTTTGGCTAAATAATATCAGAAACCTGATATTGGGTCACATTGAGCTATATTCTCAGTTTTTTATGGTATGTTTGAGCACCCCAGATTTTATGAGAAAGACACCAAGTGCCAGATTCCTCATGAAAGGCTGGTTGGATTGTCATCAAATTTGTTGTACTTTTGGGTCTTGATAAACTTGAGCTAATAAGCATGAACAATGATGCCACCTATATTATCTTAATTAGTTGTCTGTGCAAGGACATATTGTCAACATGTCAGATGGCTGAGCGTCATGACCTACGGGTCACTTGTATTAGTACCTCATCCAACAAGAAGTTACAGTTTTCTACAACTTGGACATTCATTCCTCAGAGAGTCCGAGAAGAATACACCTCTTTCTCCAACATAGAGAAGAATGAACATGAGTGAAACACTTTTTGGGATGACTGTAAGCAGCAAAGGATTATCTAGGCTAGCTTAAAATAAAATTTTAATACTTCAATGCTTATCCAGTATACAAACTATAATTATACCATGGGAGAAGTTTTGACATGGATTAAGAAAAGGGGCAGACAGAACAAAGCTGTTTTGCCTCATTGGAGAAACACATTCTATATATCTGATTATTCTCTTCCGTCAGAACAGTGATGGTTATTATTTGAGGGGTGTGTGAAATAGATCACATCCATTCAAAACAGTGTTTGAAGACTGCCAGAATGGGGGCATCGTCTTCTGACGTGACTGGATGACTAAATATTTCTGAAATCATCCAGACTAAAACATTGTTAAAATGGAAGCTCATATACAGTTTTTTCCCTTGTTTTTCTCTTAGTTAAAGTCAACCACCATCTAAATCTTAAATCTAAAATATTTCTTAAATCATCCAGACTAAAGCATTGTTGAAATGGAAGATCACATACAGTTTTAACCATGTTTTGCTCTTAATTCATGTCAATCCCCATCTAAATCTAAAAATTGAAGAATTGGTCCCAATTTAACTACCAGTTACCACTGGCAAGTGGTTTGCATGACTTAGATATTCAATATATTTGAATCATATATTAAATTCTGTTTAATTTATTTAATATAGACATTATGTAAATCTTAGATTAAAATGGAAAGATATGCTGTCAACTGTTTGAAATTTTCCATAAACAGATGTTTTTGCCCAGACAAGATCTCAGACAAACCTGTCCCATCCGGGACAACAATTTTGTCCCGTCTGTGAAACCACTTAATTAACAGTTAGAGAAACCATTGGACATAAATAAGAATAAAATTTTTTTGTTACAAAACTGACTGTTAATGACTATATATGATGAGTACAAATAAACTTTACTTATGTAAGATTGGCAGGAATGTCTTATTAAAACATGTAACCTTAAATGCAAGTCAAAACAGTGTCCCACCCGTCACACTTAATTAGACAAATAAATTACCGATGCAGGTGAGCCGATACCTGACACTTTAGCAGCAGTACCTCTGCTAATCCTTATTCTTGGAGTTCCTTGCCAGGTAGTTTTAAAATATGAACCCAAAACTGGAAGTTTTAAAATATGAACCCAAAACTGTCCATGTCTGTCTCATCCGTGACAAAAAGATACCGTAAAATGCCCCATATATAGATAGCTAAAGTTGTGTCATTTTCTTCCCTTAATTAACCATTTCGTTTTTGTTGAAGTAGATTCTAACTTCATAGGACTTCATACTCATAAGAGTAACCACCTAATTCAATTGACTATACATGTATAACATTTGAATGGAATGTGATTGTAACTGAATTTGAAAAAAAATAAATCCATTACCATATTTAAAGACACTTTGACTGTGTTTAGTGCCCCTTTACCATACATCACAGTAGTCCACCACAGGATGCTGTTGGTCTCACAAACATCGTGAATCCTCTCAGGCTGTGGTGAGGAAGTGGGATGTTTTTGGGGCCGTCAGCTTTCAATTCTGGGCTATCATTGATTCCAATTACAATCACTTGCAGTTTGTCTACCTCCAGTATCAATGAGTCCCTGTCAAAAACCATGGTTTCCTTTTAAAGGAATAATTATGTATATTAAAGCAATTTTACTCTTCACAGAATCACAGTTGACCATGGCACAGTCGAGTCATCAAGATACAATAAAGAAGAACAGAGTGTTTCTTGTTGAAAGTATTGATGTGACAAAAACTGTGATCCTTGACCGACTGGTCCAGGACGGGGTGTTGTCTGTGGAGCAGCTGATGGCAATCAAGGTATTTACATACTGTAACTTGTAAACCAGTCAGTACTGAACAAGCATGTAGGTGGTTTAGAGCTTTGGCAGGGTTGTTGCCACCGAGCAATGTTAATAAATAATACAAGCATGTTTTTCCATAATTTCTTTGTGATTAGCCAACTAAACTGGAAAGTAAATAAAATACAAAATTTGAATATATTTATTGATTGTAATTTAATGTAAGTGGACCTTTCAAAGTGCTTCAAAAGAAGTTCATCATTACATGGTGTTAATATATTTATCTGTTGAAAGATAAATAAATAATTGCCACATACCTCCATTATTATAATATAATTTGTTTCCTACTAAAAGTAAAATTAGCATTGTTGAAGTTAGTTAAATACATCCTACATTTTTTATGCATTTGTATACAGGTCACTGGAACTGGGTTATCTTTATTTTATTCCTATGTCTATATAAATTTTAGTGTCAGGGTATTTAAATCACATTTGATTAAAATCAAGATCAATGGAGTTCCTATTGGGGGTCATTTTTTAGCCCTAAGCCCTTAGGCGGATGGGCTATTGTCGTCACCCAAGCTGTCCGTCCGTCCGTCCGTCCGGCATCCGTTAACTTTTACCTTGTGAGCGGGATATCTCTAAAAGGATTCACCTTAGGAATTTTATTTCTTCGTTTAAGATGTATATCGAAAAAATCTCGGTCAAGTTGAAAGAATGGTGACCTTGACCTATTTTTCTCTGTTTTAGAGCCGATTATAGAAAAAACACTTAGAAGCTTATTTCTCAGGATCCATTGGGTTGATTTTCACAAAACTTACTATGGTCATTGAAACTGATGGTGTGTACCTGCTGCACAAGTTTGGTGGCGCCACCTACAATTTCTGATTTTTAATGAATTTTTATCCGATTTTTCAACTTTGGCCTTGTGAGCAGGGTATCTCTAAAAGGACTCACCGTAGGAATTTTTTTTTCTTCAGTGAAGATGTATATTGACAATATCTCGGTCAAGTTCAAAGATGGGTGACCTTGACCTATTTTCTACATTTTAGAGCTGATTATAGAAAACCACTTTGAAGCTTAATTCTCAGGAACCATTGGGTGGATTTTCACAAAACTTACTTTGATCATTCGGACTAATGGACTGTATCTGCTGCACAAGAACCTACAATTCCTGATTTTTAATGATTTTTTATTGAATTTTTCAACTTCAGCATTGTGAGGAGGAATCTTCTAAAAGCATTCAGTGGATTGTATTAAAATATGGTACATACCTCTCCAGTTTGAATTTATAACTGAGACATGTACAGATTAGGTCCCTGCGCGGGGCGGATTTGCGGGCCCCCGCATAGGAATCTTTGTGGGGCAGGCTACATCTAAGAAGGTGCAGGGTTGGGCGGCCGAAATGACGTCTGTGCGGGGCCAGGCAGGCTGTGGGTTGATGATCTGCCAGTTCAGTAAAACATGAATTTAAATAATACTAAAATAAATATCATTTGAAGAAATTGGTATTTTTGTATGAAATGTTTTCAGGTGTCGTAAATTAGAAAAAAAATAATTTATTCCTGTTAACCCATTACTCTGACTGACAGTTGTAACAACACTATGTAAATGTGTCTTTTCTAGGTATAACATCAATTTGTTTTACAAAATCGATGATGCATCTTTACTCTGAAATCAAGACTCTAAACAATTGTCTTTGCGATGGGAGCTGGTCATAACTTTCTATAAAGGTACCTGGCCTGATGTTGTATATGGACTGTAACCCTGTACTTGTGTCAGGTCTCACATATTACATAATATGGCTGGGAGTAAAGCAAGGGCTTGATTACCTTTGATCTTGTAATGGACAGTGTGTGGCTAAAGCCGGCTCTGTAGGTGACTCAATTGACCTGGAACTGCACAAAGCCTAAGGTTGACTCCTCATCTAATTGTAACCACATGTGCTGTCTAATTGTAAATGACATTGACTACTGGCTGGTCAAATCCCTGTTTGGTCACAGCATAATGTGTTAATTGTTGCCGCTATAAGAAACACGGCTCTGGCCATGTCTAGATGTCAGTAAACATCCTGAACATAAAGCCACATGGGTCAGATTACCCCTTTACTCCCTTGACCTGATTAGTCTCAGTTTCAGCTAATTAGCAGATTGTGACTGAAATAAATTTAACCGTAACACATCTCGTTAGTTTGATGGCTTGTGAGTAGCCAATACTATTCTAAAGGGTCACTTTGGGTACAAATACTTTGAAGAAGTCTAATTTTTTTTTCTTTACTATTTTTATATATTTAAGTAGAAACAGACACAATAAACCATTATGTTTATTTTCCCTGTAAAATATGAAAACATATTTAAGGTGTGTTAAAATATTATGTTCAAATTAAATCCATCTAACCAATCAAATCTGTCTTTAAAAATATTTCATAAATTATGGTTTGAATTATTGCAAAAGCGTAATCAAACAAATTTTTCATTCCGATCAACAAACATATCATATATATTAATAATAATCGTGTCTTGTATATGTGCTGTAAAATATCTTGATATGTAAACCTTTGGATCCGAAAACTATATTTAATTATTTTGCGGGCTGGACTGCCGGCCGGAAACTTACAAAAATGCGGGGCGGGGCAGGTGCAGGCTGAAAGAAAATTTCGCGGGGCGGGTGCGGGCTGAAAAAATCATAGTAACTGCAGGGCGGGCTGAATTTATTTTTTTTATTGCGGGGCGGGCTGCGGGCTGACAGGGCATGATGCGGGGCGGCTGCAGGTTCAGTTCTTCAGCCCGTGCAGGGCTCTAGTACAGATATACATCCATGAGAGAACTAATATTTGTATCCCCAGACAAAGTCGGGGGATACTATGTTTTCATACCGGTCCCGCTGCCACCGCCGCATATAAATCTTGTTGGCGCGATAACCCAAAAAATATTTCACGGAACTTTACCAAACTTGGTATATGTATAGATATGAGTAAGAGGACAATGCCTATTTAAAATGAGGGCATGACCTTTACTAGGAGAGTGTCCTTGACCTTGAATAGGTCCAATTTTGGGGAAAATCACACAAATTCTTCAATATCTCAAGAAATCTTGCATGGATTTATCCCAAAATCAAGTTGATGGAAGATCATGGATAGGGTGGCGCCACCTATTATTCTTTACTTCTTTTCGTGCCGTTTGATACCCCCAAAAATTGCCACCTTACAGTACTGTGAGCATTATAAGTCAAAAACTAATGGACAGATTTCTTTTATATTATGCATATACATAGGATTGGGTTATGGGATGATGTTTATTTAAATTGGGGTCGTGGCCTTTCCTATGATAGTGGCCTTGACCTTGAATATTGCCATATATGGTGAAAATCACACACCTCTTATGATATCTCTAGTGTTGATAGCCATATGGATTTCAAACATGACTTATGTATGGCCCACCACTAAAGTAAGAACCCTATAGGTTCTAGGGTCATGAGGTCAAAGGTCAAGGTCACTGAACTGGCATTTTAAAAGATACTGTGGATGCATTTTAAGCCAAACTTTCATCCCAGGTCTTCCATCTTGAATATATAGCTCACTTGCCAATAGTGGATGATCCATATAAATTTTGGGTCACAAGGTCAAAGGTCAAGGCCACAGGAGCTATCTGTCCAAAAATTAGTTTCTGGATGATAATTCCTGCTTTTATTGATGTATGGATTTCAAACTTGACTTGTATATGTCCCATTGGAAAAGCAAGACCAAAATTGATTTCTGGGTCATGAGGTCAATGTCAAGGTCACAGGACACATCTTTAAAAAGATGTGGATGCATTTTCAGCCAAACATTTCATCTCAGATCTTTCATCTTGCACATATAGTTCACCTGCCAAGAGAGGAAGACCCCTATCAATTTTGAGGTCACAAGGTCAAAGGTGAAGGTCACTGGAGCCATCTGTTCAAAAATTAGTTTCTGAATGATAATTCCTTCTTTTATTGATGTATTGATTTCAAACTTGACTTGTATTTGACCCATTGGAAAAGCAAGACCTGAATTGATTTTGGGGTCATGAGGTCAAAGGTCAAGGTCACAGGAAACCTCTTTAAAAAGATTGTGGATGCATTTTCAGCAAAACAATTCATCTCAGATCTTTCATCTTGCACATGTAGTACACCTGCCAAGATTGGAAGACCCCTATCAATTTTGAGGTCACAAGGTCAAAGGTGAAGGTCACAGGAGCCATCTGTCCAAAAATTAGTTTCTGGATGATATTTCCTGCTTTATTGATGTATAGATTTCAAACTTGACTTGCATATGTCCCATTGGAAAATCAAGACCCAAATTGATTTTAGGGTCATGAGGTCAAAGGTCAAGGTCACAGGACACATCTTTAAAAAGATCAAGGTCACAGGACCAACATCTTCAACAAGATTGCGGATTGTTTGATGGAAGAAACAATAAATATGCCAAATGTCAGTATATGCTGCTAAAAATGGGGGTCTATTCTTAAAGGGGGGGGGGGGGCTACTATGTCTCGGGATACTCTGGCACCTGCGGTGCCAAGAAATGTCTAGTTTGTACTTGTTACTGTTACCACCTATAAACACTGTTCTTTTGGCTGAGGGCTTTTGTCAGCTTCTGCTGATATTCTAGTTTAGCTCAGCTGACTGTAAGTCAACTGAGGTATATAAATGGCACTTTGTCCGTCGCCCGTCCGGCCATCCGTTAGTAGGGCACAAATCATAACTGCTGGTCCTAGAAACTTCTAAGTGAACATCTAAGGAGATTTTTTATTGACCTCCTTGGATGTTCACTTAGAACCTGAAATTAGGTCACTGTGACCTATATCCTCCGAGCTATGGCCCGGGGGCTTGAAAGTACCCCCCAGAATAATCAAAAATATAATACAAAACCTCCAAATTTTTTATAATTAATGCATGGATTGTCATGAATCTTGCCTTGAATATTGACCATGTCTAGTTTGTCAGTTCCCAAAAAGTGGTGGCGCCACCTTTATTTTTTGTTATTTTAACATCAATTTTTCAATTTTTTTTTACTATAAAATGACAACAATCATGTCAGTTTCTCAGCTGTAATTACATCTTGTGTCCCAAAACCTGGTGTGTTCATTGATCACAAGTGGATGCCATATAGTAATCACCCTGTCTCCGTCTGTTTGTCTAGCTGTCTGTCTGTCCATCTGTCCATCCACACAAATTTGTTTCCATTTGATAACTCCAGGTTGTATTGACACATGTATGGATTTCAGACTTGACTTACGTATGGCCCACCACTAAAGCAAGAACCTATATGATTTTGGGGTCAAGAGATCAAAGGTCAAGGTCACAGGACTCGCTTATTTAAAAAGATTATGGCTGCATTTTAAGCCCAGCTTTTCATCCCAAACTTTCCATTTTGTGCATTTAACCGACTTGCCAGTATGAGGAGAGAGAGATTTGGGGGTCTCAAGGTCCAAGGTCATGGGGGCCATTTATCCACATATTATTTTTTAGATGATAGCACCAGTTTGGTTTGAAATATTGGTTTCAAACTTGACTTATATATGGCCTACCACAAAAGTAAGAACTGTTGATTCTTGGGTCATTAGATCAAAGGTCAAGGTCACAGGACCCACTACTTTAGAAAGATTGTGCATTTTAAGCCAAACTTTTCATCTCAGACCGTCCATCATGGACATGTGGTGCACCTGCCAATAGGGGATGTTTCCTTTTGATGTTGGGGTCACTTGGTCAAAGGTTAAGGTCACAGGGACCACCCATTCACAAATTAGTTCATGGATGATAACTCCAGGTTTGGTATACAGGTTGGTTTCAAACTGATCACAGGACCAATATTTTGGAAAACCCAATGAACATATATCCTTATAGACAAATGCAGCTGAGCGTCGAGACCCATGGGTCCCTAGTTTCTGCTGGGTGAAAGTAAGTGTTGATGTCCGCTTTTATATCCAGTTTATTTTCAGATACAGTTATATCAATCAACATAATATCATGTTCCTTTAATCCCCTTTAATTAAAAAAAATCCCTTTGGCTGTGAAATTTGCCTTTGCTCTCAAGGTCATGTCATATGACCTTGATGTCAGAAATTAGTTTTGGTTGACCGTTACCTTTATTCGTAAAACTTTTACTTTTTGTTCACTAACTTAATTGCTATGAACTACTTAGGCTTATCTTGACATATCATAACCCTGTATTCATATTGATCACTATTAAATTCTAACAAATCTGTGCAGTGTTCATTGCTATACATGTTACTTACCACACATAATGACATTTGTTATTTTATATGGCTATATAACATTCTACTGCTAATTGCTTTGTTAAGGACACCTGCAAGTTTCTATTTTATTTATTAAAATTGTAGTGTTTGTGTGACATTTGGCCAAACTTTACGTTTATATCCTTCAAAGGGAGGTAGGAAGAGTGAGAACAAGCCTGAACTGTTTATTTGACAGTATTGTGTAGTTTGTTTATTTCTATTTCAGAGCACCTGCACTACAAACTTACAGACTGTGTCTGCCCTCCTAAACCACCTGCACTCTAGAACCTCAGAAGACTGGTCTACCTTCTTGAAATGTCTTACTGATAACGGGCATGAACATGTGGTGGACGCACTCAAGGCTGTTGTAACAGGTAAAATTCAATGTATTTTTGTTGCCTACTGGGACATCTGATTCAACTACCATATTGCTCTGTTGCATGAATTTGTTTGCTGCTATAAAGAATCCTTGATTCATCAGTTATGCTTCTCAGTCCTGTAGGTTTTGATTGTTGGTTGCTGGAATCTTGTTCTCAGTCCAGGCGCAGATCGAGGATTTTTTTTGCAGCTAGGGGCAACGGATGTCATGCATAAAAATTGTCTAAAGAAAAGGTTGTTGGTTAAGAGCAGAGGGGGGTCTGGACCCCCAAACACCCCCCCCCCCTCCCTCCTCTGTGCCTGCAGTCCCGTATGCCTTTGATTGCTGGAATCTTCTGTTTGGTTACTGAGGTCCTTGTGTTTGTTGGTTGCTGGAATATTCCATTCGGGAAGCATATAGCTCAATCAGTTCTCTTTGATTGTTTATATGTCTGTTGCTTGTTGAATCCTCGATTCAGTATGCATACTGTTTTGTCCAACAGAAATGTCTGTCTGCCTGCCTGTGTCCCACAGACAACAATTTTGCATCAATTTCTCCGTGGTTAAATGTCACAGGACCCACATGCCACTATTAAAAAAAAATCTTAGATCTGTCAAATTTGGCTCTATTCCCAATAGAGTGAAAACCCTATTTAACCCTATTTGCCAATTAAAAAAATACAGACATTTATATGCAAAGTTTTCATACAAAACCTCAATCTTTTACATATTTCTCACATACCCAAAGAGAAAGAATCTGATTGATTTTGAGGTACCTAAACATTTCACATAATATCTCACAGATGTCACAAAATGGCCCTGCTGATTATTCACACTGTTTCATACTTCCAGTCTTATTATGCTTATGACTGCTGGCACCATCTGTAATTTAAACTCAGCTGACTATGTCGACTGAGGTATAGGTATGGCAAAAATCGTAACCACTGGACCTGGAAACTTTTAAGTACCCCCAGAAATATAAAAACAATGAAACAATACTTCCAGTATCTTTATAATTAATGCATGTAGTGCCATGAATCTTACTTTGAATATTTACCATGACTAGTTCAGACAGTTCCTGAAATCTGATGGCTCCACCTGTATTTTTTCTAATTTTTACAATTTTTTTTTAGCTCAGCTGACTGAAAGTCACCTGAGCTATAGAGACCACTCTTTTCCGTCGTCCGTCTGTCTGGCCGTCTGGTAGTCCGTTAACAGGGCACAAATCGTAACCGCTGGACCTAGAATCTTCTAACTTGACATCAAGAGAGTTCCATAGAAAATCTCCTTGGAAACCTGAAATTACGTCTCTGTTACCCATATTTTTTGAGAAATGGGTCTCGTAAGTACCCCCCAGAATAATAAAAAATTTGATACAAAACATTAAATATCTAAATAACTACTTCCTTGATCACCATGATTCTTTGCATAAAAATTGATCATGGAGTGTTCTATAAGTTCCTGAAAACTGGTGGCGCCACCTGTATTTTTTTTATTTTTTACATTTTTTTTCTCTATTTTGGATACCTTCAAAGAAGCTGTCATCTGTTAACAGGGCACAAATCATAACCTCTGGATCTGAAATCTTCTAACTTGACATCCAGGGAGGTCAATAAAAAACTCTTTGTAAACCTAAAATTAGGTCCCTGTTACCCATATCCTCTGAGCCATAGGCCTCCGAAGTACCCCCAAGAATAATGGAAAATTTGATATAAAAGCTCAAGTATCTGAACAACTTTTGCATTCATCACCATGATTCTTTGCATGGATATTGATCATAGAATGTTTCATTAGTTTCTAGAGTCTGATGGCACCACCTGTATTTTTTTCAATTTTTACTATTTTTAGCTCAGCTGACTATAAGTCATCTGAGCTATAGTCGTGGTCCATTGTCCGTCGTCCGTCCGTCTGTCCGTCAGTCCGTCCGTCCATAGATGTGGCACGTTTTGAAACCGTCAGACCTAGGAATTTAAAATTCAGCATAATGTTAGATGTCCCCAAGATCTCCTACCAAGCCGAAAACTGGGTCTTTGCGACTTCGTTCCTTTGAGA
Source organism: Sipunculus nudus (assembly GCA_026874595.1). Taxonomy (NCBI): domain Eukaryota; kingdom Metazoa; phylum Annelida; class Sipuncula; order Golfingiida; family Sipunculidae; genus Sipunculus; species Sipunculus nudus. The sequence continues at coordinate 57,572,181 of CM049322.1, read as the reverse complement.
AATTAAGGAAAAACCTGAATTTTTTTATTAAAATCCTATTTTCACACTTCAGGACTGCCTAATATCAAACCACTCATCTGTTTTTCCTCATATTTACCATTAATATTCCTCTATATAGTTCCTATGTACATGACAGAAATTAAGTCTGTAAAGTATAAATTCTTTAAGTTATGGGCCCAAACATAATGGACTTTGTAAAAAATCAGGAAAAATAATAACTCACTTAACATGAAAAATTTTGAAACTAGAGTCTATTTTCTCAAGTATATAACTATATGTTTAATTAAGATTCAATTGTTTACCAAAAATTAGATCTGAATTTTGTAATTTTTTTAAGTTATTAGCATAAAAAAAAATCAGTACCTTAAATTTTGCCCAACTTTGACCATGGCACGTTTTTTTCCTGTAAGCACCATTGAATTAATTTTTACAGCATGTAAACATAAATATTTAGTTTTCCTAAATCTGAAATTTGAAAATAAAAGCTTGAAAATTAAGCTAGTTATTGATTTTCATTTCTGTAGTCACTTGCTTTGATGACAGATGCAGGGTCCCACTCCAGGTCACTGGACGTCAGCTATGCCAGGGTTTCTAATTTGTTACAGTCACTGGGGGAGATCTACTGCTGTGACAGGTGTACAGTTATTCTCATATCACCACCCCAAACACCCCCCCCCCCCCCGCAAACCCATTCCACCAAGTGTTATGCAGTAATTGTTATTGTTTTCACTGTATCTCCTTAATTGTAATGCAGTTTCCACTCCGATATGCAAAAACTTTCCTTGAAAAAATAATTCAAGGTGTAATCCAGAAGATGCAATGTTGTGTAATGTAGCATTTTTAAAGAAATCAATTTTCTTTTAAATGATTTTAACAAATATAATTGAACACATCAGTATGCTTAAATTATTATAAAATATTAAGCACATTATGGATAAATAAAGACACAATTAAAAATTGTAAAATTTAAATCAAGTATTATTTTTAGATATTTATTGTTTTGCAGATTTAAAAGATATATTTTTGTGGTAAAAAATAAATAAACATTTGTATGCATGATGTGGTGTTATCTGACAAGATTGAGATTTATGATGATGCAATTGAGAATTATGAATCAACTTTTATATTCAGAAATATATGTTAAATTGGAAATGTATAGAAATATAAACTTAAATTAGAAAATAATTGATATGATAAAAAATAAGGATTTAATACAAACATTTGTTCATCATTTTCCTGCCTCAGCAGAATTTGAGATCAGGCTTTGTTTGCCCTGTTTTATGTTGTTAATTAGCTATATTTCAGCTGTATACATTTAATAAAAAAATACATATATATTAAATAATATATATTATACAAAAAATAGATTCAATTGAACAAATGTGTAAACTACTGAAATGTCAACAGTTAATCGATAAACCAACTAATGATCATGGTAATAGTACAGATCATTTGTTCACAAACTGCTCACATGCTTTAGTTTCAACATTAGGAAACACATGGTCAGGTCACAAAATATTTTTTGCAACAGTTTCTTGCTCATCAGTACAAACCAATCATATAAACCAACCATGGCCTTTATTACCTCTTCCTCTTACACTTTACCTCCATTTGATATTATTTTAGATTTTTACCTTCAAGGTTAACGTCAACTGAGCACACTGACCCATAGGTCCCTTGTTTCTCTATTTTTGAGACCTCTTAAGATACAGTCACCTGCTAACAGTGTACAAATCATAACTACCGAACCTAGAATCTCCTCTCTTCACATGCAGAGAGACTAATGAAAAGTCTCTTTGCAAACATGAAATAGGTTTCTGTAAATGACATCCTTTGTGCTATGGGGTTCTTAAGTACCCCTCAGAATAATTAAAATTATGAGACAAAAGCTTTTGTATCTGAACAACTAATGCATTGATCACCGTGATTCCTTGCATCAATATTGATCATGGAATGTTCCATCATTATCTGCAAACTTGTGGCGCCACCTGTATTTTTCTAATTTTAAATAATTTTTTTTGCCCCTGCCACAAAGTGGCCGGGGCATATAGTTTTACCCATGTCCGTCCTTTCGTCCTTCTGTCATTCCGTCCTTCCGTCATTCCGAAATAAAACAGTTGTACGGACTTTTTTTGGCAATGCCTCCAGATATTGGCCTGATTTTCGGTGTGTGGGAAGATAATGACCAGTTACAGATCGAGTTCGCGTTTCGTCCCAGTTTACCTACTTTTGACCGTTTTACGGCTCCTTAACTTAGAAAATTTCATGAAAAATATAAATCTTCATGACAAATACACAAGTACGGACTTTTTTTGGCAATGCCTGCAGATATTGGCCTGATTTTTGGTGTGTGGGCAGATAATGACCAGTTACAGATCGAGTTCACGTTTCGCCCCAGTTGACTTACTTTGTACCGTTTTACGGGTCCTTAACATAGAAAATTTTATGAAAAATATTAAATTTCATGACAAATACATTTTTTTTGCAATACCTGCAGATATATGACAAATCCACATGTACTGACTTTTTCGCAATGCCTGCAGATATTGGCCTGATTTTTGGTGTGTGGGCAGATTTTTGACGAGTTACAGATCAAGTTCACGTTTCGCCCCAGTTGACCTATTTTTGATTGTTTTACGGCTCCTGAACATAGAAAATTTCATGAAAAATATAAAATTTTCATGACAAATACATTTTTTTGCAATACCTGCAGATATTAGCCTGATTTTTGGTGTGTGGGCAGAAACTGACCATTTAGAGATCGAGTTCATGTTTTCTTCCAGTTGACCTTCTTTTGACTGTTTGAAGGTGCTCTAACATAGAAAATTTAATTAAAAAGTGCACATGTACCCTTACCAAAAATTTTTATAAGTGCCATATATGTGAAAGTTATATGGCACATATAAGGCACATATATGTGCCATATATGTCCCTTATATCCAACCTTATAACTCCCATATATGTCACATATATGTCTGGTATATGGATTTTATATGCAAATTAGGTAGGAGCCTTATATGTCACATATATGGGCCTTATATGTCACTTATAAGGCTTCCACATATAGGTCCCCTATAACTCCCATATATCCCATATATGTCCCTTATAACTCCCATATATGTCCCATATATGTGCCTTATAACTCCCATATATGTGCCTTATAACTACCATATATGTGACATATATGGGACTTATAAGTGCCATATATGTCCCTTATAAATGACATATAACTCACATACAAGTCCAGTGTATGCACCTGCTGTGCTGTTTGTCAATAGCTCAGTTACTATCTGTTGTATGTTCTGTTTTGAAAGGTGTTTACTCTTTTCTTTATTCCACAAGCAATTACGTTAGATGATAGAAATTAAGCTTTGTGTGTGTGTGTGGTGAGCTTCCTGCACTGTGCAATTCCTTGAAATCAATGCTGGCCTGCGGTCACACTGGGGGTCATCAACTTCACACAGTCACATGGACGCAAACACATGAAACATAAAAGTAAGAAAATACAATAGCCAAAATTAATGTTTATTTACACATTTGTAAACTGAAAATAATATTTTCATAAGATTTTTAAAACTCCCTGGTTCAGTCAGATTTGAGAGTGTTGTCATTTTAGGGAATGAAGGCTGGAAGGAAATATACACCCTTGCCACACTCTAAATCCTTTTCTGTCCCCTGCTGTTTGACCTGCAAAAACAAATGTTACCAGTCTAAGTATACACATATAGTCATTATTGCTCAAATTAATTATTTTATTACATAAGTTTAAAGATAATCTTTTGACATTGATGCTTAGTATTGCTTTTCTTAACATTAACATTAGTTTACCTTATCTGGAGGCAACACACAAGTCAAAAAATGAAAAGAATTTATTTCACTGAAAGTACATCTGCTCTCTATATAGGGGTTTTAAATGTTCTGAAAATATGCCTGTTTAACATTTAGGATTATAATTTAATACAGTTGGACTTCTCAATTACTAACAGAGGAAGAGTTTTCCAGTTATACAGAGTATATACAAACATACAGATTATTAAATATACTGGTCACGGGACAGACACTGTGGCCTAAAGATGCTCATAGGTTCAGAAAGTAGGTTACTCAGTTGAAACAAATTTAACATGTAAGCAGTTATATTAATATCCCATATGCACAATAAATGTTAACCACCAAATTTGCACTTCAAATATGGTAAGTTCCAGCTATTTGATAAAAAAAACCTTACAATTCATAACATTTCCCATTTGCTAAAAGATTTAAATGTTCCTTTATATGATAAACTGAATATGCTTACCAGACAATTCTTGCAAGGGCTGGAGATATCTGGGCTCTCCTTATACTTTCTGTACCATTTCTTCATACTGGTTCTAAGAAAAGTAAAGAAATCATTACAAATCATAGAAACAAAGGTTGTTGGAAATAAATAATTAAGAACATGGAGTCTTGCATATTTTGACTTTTAAGTAGACAAATTATTTAACTAAAAAAGGGCCTCACATCAATAATATTACTAAAAACATCAATGATATATTGGTGGTCAGTAATGTTCAAAATGACGTCTTGATCTTTTATGGTGAAATGGCACTAATACATTTACATGTAAAAAGAAATCATTCAAGGTGGACTAAAAACCCACTCTTGATTAACCTGTAAATTGAACCGGATTTGATTTCTCTTTGGGAATCAAAACAGTACCTAATGAAATCATCTGATCCTTAGTGAAACAAATTCCCAAATTATTATGCTTTTTCTTTTGTGATGAAAGTGAATATGTCAGAAAAACTTCAAAGGAAAAGAAAAGTCAGAGGACCAAGCCCTTTAAAGTGCTCATAACCTTTATAAAGAGTGTTCTTGATCTTCTGATGTCAAATTCAGATTAAATTCATACATATGGTTATGAATGGTTTATGGGTTGTTATGAAACATAGTGTGTTATGTGTCAAATTGTTAATTAATTGGTGTTTACAGTATATGTAAATGACATGTAGAAAGGCATATTACCAAATTAAAGCTTAATTTAGGAGATTTTGTGTGATAAGACTCCAATAGTGAAAAATATTTGATTAGTTGATATGTTTTGGTTGAGTACAGCAAACCTCTCTTCAATTTTATAAAAAAAAGCATTCATCAAAATTGAGACAGTGGCTGTAAATTCAGCAATGATCAACAGTGTTAATGTTTACTTTGCCTGAAAAAAAACTTATAAATATTGTATAATTAAACATTTTTAATCATATTATAACTTTTGGGCACTCTAGCAAGATAGAAAAATTCAAGTCAATTTGGAAAATGGAAAGGAACATAATTACCTTGTAGCAACTTTTCTTTTCATGACCCAGAGTTCAGCTAAATAATAACATGGTCAATAGCCATGTATAGGTTCAACAAATAAAATGGTAGTATGTGGTACTCATAGCATTTGTGTGCCGATTAAGCTTTATGTAGGTTAACTGATCAACCCTTCACAGGTAGGGGACATTCAGAAATTAAATCAATATGTAACTTTAGGGCCTGCTGCTGACTCTTGATTTTTCCACACCCTATTGCAAATAGCAACACTGAAAAGAATATGTTCTTAGCTTCCTGTTGGTGCATAGAACATGCACATTGTCACTATATAGGGGCAACAGCATCAGCTTTTTGTAGAAAATGTGGTATTTTGTAAAAATGGGCCACCAAATAGGAAATGTTATCTTGAAACACACAAATTCTGTTTGGCAAACCAAGATAGGTGAAGTCATCTTTATGCAATCACTGGTTTACTATGCAAAAATAACTTAAATAATGCAAGATTACTTACCAATGAGACATTTTTTTCAGCTATACATTCCCCTTCTGCTTGAGCAGCTTGACAAAGAACTTCTCTTCAAAGTGTGTACTCCCTTAACGGTTACCGGATGTTATCACACAGATGTAAACTGACTCTGCATGCCTTAGTTGTGCACAGCCTGTACAGTATTCATGTGACGTCACCACTATTCCAGGGCAGGGTACAGTAAGGTCAATGGCCCATTGCAGAGAGTGCTTGTACAGCAAGCTTGTCTGCTGGGGGGGGGGGGGGGTAGTTACATATACTAGTGAAATTTACTGATTAGAATGCTGGTTATTGTCACAATAAGAATGCAGATACTTATTCTTTTTAAGTACCTCTGCTTTTATCAATGCTGTTGATTTTCAGTGGCAATATTTTACTGCTAAAATGTGTGGGTGCTGAGCTGTTTCTAAAACCAATATGATATTAGGTTAATGCCTATGTATTCCCATAATTGGTCAGTGGCACACTACATCAGTACCCTTTGTTCTGTATTTATGAAGTAGTTATCAATTGCAATTAGATGCTGAAGTACTTGTATATACACTACATTCCAAAAGAATTATTTTTTCTTATAATTATCAAGGGCACAAATTATAACCAATGTGAAATATAGTCAAATTATTTTTTTGTATTGTGTTTTGTGTAAATGATGTTTTACTGCATGCATGATTACTATATTTTACACTTCTTAATGAATAAGTCAGATGAAAAAAAAAATTATTTATAGTATTATTTTTCTAATATACATAAAGTTCTGAGGAAGCTGGTTATTTTGATACCCATTTTAACATACTTCTTCAGTATTTATTATTCAATTATAATTCATTTTCTTAAAACCATAATGGAGCTGGGACTTAGAAGTTTCTGCAGCATTTGTGTTCCCTTGGAAAATGTCTAAGTCCTATCTTATAGAACAGTAAGCTCACAGTATATAAACTTATAACTGACATATAACTGACATATACAGAACCCCTTCACGTTCACCTCCCTTATATCTCCCATACAAGTCACATATAAATGAAATGTACAGAATGGCCTCATGTGCAACTCCCTTATAACTGACATATAACAAACATACAACTCCCTTATAACTCACATATAACAATGCCTGACTAAACATATAGCTGCAATATACATATAACTCACATACACAGCACTTATATGGGAAATATAAGGGACATATAAGGCCCTTATAAGGGGCATATAAGGCACATATATGTGAGTACTTTCCATTTTCGTAAGGGTACGGACTTTTTTTCGCAGTGCCTGCAGATACGGGCCTGATTTTTGGTGTGTAGGCAGATAATGATCAGTTATAGATCAAGTTCTTGTTTTGTCTCAGTTGACCTACCTTTTGACCAATTGACTGCTCCTGAACATAGAAAGTTTCAGGAAAAATAAAAATTTTCATAACAAATGCATATGTACCGACTTTTTTTCCCTCAATGCCTGCAGATACCACCCTGATTTCTTATATGTGGGCAGATAATGACAGTTACAGATTGAGTTCGCATTTCATCCAGGTTGACCTACTTTTGATTGTTTTATGGCTCCTAAACATAGAACACTTCCTGAAAGACAGAAATTTTTATTGAAAATGCGCATGTATGGACTTTTTTTCAGTGTCTGCAGATGCCGGCCTGATTTTTGGTGTGTTGCTTGATAATGACCCGTAACAGATCGAGTTTGCATTGTGCCCTTGTTGACCTACTTTTGACCATATGACACCTCCTGAACTTAAACATTTTTTCAAAATTAAACAAATGTTTCTAATTTGCCCCAGGCAGGGGGATTCGTGTCGTTCCGACACATCTAGTTTTCTCTATTTTGATACCTTCAAAGAAGCTGTCATCTGTTAACAGGGCACAAATCATACCCGCTCTAACTGGAATCTTCTTACTTGACATCAAGGGAGGTCCATGAAAAGTCTCTGTGGAAACATGAAATTACGTCTCTGTTACTCACATCCTAAGAGGTATGGGTCTCGAAAGTGTCACCCAAAATAATTGAAAAAAAATTGATACAAAAGCTTCAGTATCTGAATAATTACTGCCTTGATAACCATGATTCTTTACATGAATATTGATCACGGAGTGTTCCATCAGTTCCCGCAAACTGGTGGAGCCACATATATTTTTCTCATTTTTACAATTTTTTCTCTATTTTTGATACCTTCAAAGAAGCTTTCATCTGTAAACAGGGCACAAATCAAAACCGCTGACCTTAAATAATCTAACTTGACATCAAAGTAGGTCCATAAAAAGTCTCAATGAAATCTGAAATAGTCTCTGTTACCCATATCCACGGAGCTAAAGTGCTTGTAAGTTCCCCACCCCCCAGAATAATTAAAAATGTGATACAAAAACTCTGCATTAGTTTCCAAAGAACTCCTCTGAGACCTGGGAATGATCTTTCCGAAACCTAGCATAGTTGTTCCTTCACCTATGTTGTTGTGCAAAGACAGATCGATGGCACCCTCAGCAATCTTTTCTGTGCACTATGAATCTGGGTGTCTTTTAGATAACGGCCCTTATCTAAGCAGTTTACTATTGTGCTGAAAGGTGTTGGTCTGATATTTGGCATATCCTTCTTGAAAAGCTTTCTTGTAAGACTGACAGGAGCCGCCACCTACCTTCCTGTTTTTGTAGAATAAATTAATGCCTTTGTATTTGCCTGAAATTGTCTAAATCCATAGATCTTTGACTCCTCCATCTTGTAATCAAGACTGGTGGAGCCACCTGCAATCATTGTATCCCCAGGCAAAGCGGGGGGAAACTATTTTTTTCATACCAGTCCCGCCGCGCCGGCGTATAAATCTTGTTGGCGCGATAACTCAAAAAATATTTCACGGATCTTTACCAAACTTGGTATGTATGACAAGACGATGACTATTTAAAAATTAGGTCATGATCTTTACTAGGAGAGTGTCCTTGACCTTGGATAGGTCCAATTTTTGGGAAAATCACACAAATTCTTAAATATCTCAAGAAATCTGGCATGGATTGATCCCACAATCAAGTTGAATCGAAGATCATGGATAGGGTTTGTCATGTTCCAAAAACTGGTGGCGCCATCTATTATTCTTTACTTGTTTTCATGCCTTTTAATACCACCTAAATTGCCACTTGACAGTACTGTGAGCATTATAAGTCATAAACTAATGGACAGATTTCTTTTATATTATGCATATACATAGATATGGGTTATGCGATGATGTTTACTTAAATTGGGTCGTGACCTTTCCTATGAGAGTGGCCTTGACCTTGAATATTCCCATATTTGGTGAAATTCATACAAAACTTTAATATCTCAGTAAGGGATACATGGAATAATCAAAAAATCAAATTGACCGAAGATCTTGGACAGTTTTGTCTTTTGCAGAAGACAGGTGGCCCCACCTTGTGTCATTTTCTTGTTAAAATGATGTTAACTCAATAACTTTGTTAGAATTTGAGGAACAGTCACCAAATCGACGGGTTTCATGCATCTTAACAACGGCTAGATCAAGTTTGAACATGGATGACCTTGATGCATTTTTTCAAGGTCACAGCAGCGATTATGCTAAAATGATATTAGGGCAATAACTCAAAAAGAATTTGTGGTACAGTCACCAAACCTACAGTTCAGATGCATTTTATCAAGGGCTAGGCCAAGTTCGAATATGGACGACCTTGATTCATTTTTAGCTCAGCTGACTGTAAGTCATCTGAGCTATAGTTGTGGTCCTTTGTCCGTCGTCCGGCCGTCCGGCCGTTAACAGGGAACGTTTTAAAACCATTGGACCTACGAATCCAAAATTCTGCCTACCATTAGATGTCCCCAAAATCTCCTACCATACCAAAAATTGGGTCATTAGAACTTCGTTCCTTCGAGATATTTAGGAAAAACCTCCGTTTTCCATAAAAAAGAAATTGTTATACTTCAAGTCTGCCTAATATCAAAACCACTGATCTGTTTTTGATCATATTTAGTATTCATATTCTTCCATATATTTTCTGTGCACATACCAAAAATTAAGTCAGTATTGGGTATTATTTTGAAGTTATAGGCCCAAATATAATGCAATTTTTTTTAAAAATCAGGAAATATATTTGCTCACTTAACATGAGAATTGCTGAAGCTGAAGACTTTTTTTCAGGAATATAACTTTATTTAATCAAGATTCAATTGTTTGCCCAAAATTAGATCTGAATTTTGCAAATTTTTCAAGTTATTAGCATAAATAAAAAATTAATACCTTAAATTTTGTCCAACTTTGGCAGTGGCACGTTTTTTCCCTGTGAGCACTGTTGATTTAATTTTCACAGCATATATACATAAGGATTTAATCTGTTCAAATCTGAAATTTCAAAGAAATTGTTTGAACACAGTAGCTTTTATTCAAGTTTTCATACACCATGTCAAGTGTTGTTTATATCTGGCCCACCTAGTAGTACAGCCTTCACTTGCATTATGTAACCCACCCCAGGCAGCTTGCCTTAACCCAGCTTGGCCACTACTAGCAGGCTTCTCCTCTGCCCTGCACTCAACCCCCCCCCCCCCCCCCAGCTGGTGCATAAACTAGATGAATGTTATAATTTTCTGTATTTTATTTTATTCTTGGACATGCTACATTTTAGATTTTGGATTGTACCACCAGGGTTACAATGATTAAAGTGCACATTTAATTGTGTCCACAAAGTGATGTATTGCTATGAAAGTATGGATGTTCATCAGATAAGTAATGCTTTACTTCAGAAGAGTAAAACTTCACCAGGTGTGAAATTGGCTATTAATTCCAGTTATTAATTATAGCTAAGATTGTAATTAGCATAATGATATTGTTTGTCCCTCATTCAACCAACAGTGTGTATACTTTATTTGAAAAGATGTTTTTATTTTATCAAATTTACTGAATCTTTTATTTTATTTCGGTGAACAAAATTAAGCTTGTCCTGAAAACTCCAATGTGCAAAACTTTTTAATAGGAATTCAAGGAATAATTTTGTAGATGCCATGTTGTGGCATTATTTTCTTTTACATTCAGTTTAAACATTTGATTTAAAAATAATAAAATATATGTGTATGCATAATATGACCCAATGTGGGCTACAATCTGGATATATATAATAATGATTGCAACTTAGAATTCTAATATTTTAACTTATATTTTCACTTTTATATTACAAATTTATAACACTTGTAAATAAAAAAAAATGAATCAGATAAAAACTATTAATGAAAAAAGTGGATATGCTAAAAAAATAGGCTTATATATAAACTTAAATGCATTATTCTTTTGAAAGTGAATGAAGGTATTAGTCCATTCTGTCCACTTGCCTGTCCATCTGTAAATTTTTCATATGCATCACAGCATCTCAAAACTTTTACTGTTTTTCTTCATGACAGTCTTGTCAGAGTATTAGTTTGCAATCTTATATTGAGAACTTTACTATAACCAAGTAGGAGGGCCCTTTCCTCTTAGCTTCTCATATGCTTATATGAATATAAAACATTACAATAGAATATTTTTCATATTTTGCATTTGCAAAAATTTCAAACTTTTGTCATGACCCATAGGTTCTCTGTTTATATTCTGGATTCTCAACATCATTGTTTAGCTAAAACTGAATAAATACCAGACATGGTGCAAATACTTTGCAAATGTATATGAATATGAATATGAATATGTACTCCATTATAAAATTTCTTGCATAAGAATGGGAATTCAGGTAAAAATGAAAGTATTTGAATACCAGTGCAGATACTTAAAAAATGTATTCATGAATGCATATATTCTATAATATCAATTTAATAATTAGTTCAGTTATATTTTATTAAAAAAATCATATGATTCTCTTGCTTTATTTAATAAATATTATATTGGCACAACATTTGTTATTAAATTTTAATAAATAGTTAAACTCTTTTATTTTATGTGCTGCTTATAAGTTATATGGCCAGGTCAAAATCTGTGTGACAATAGCACTCCATTTATTAATGAAATAAATGAAATCAATCCTCTTCCCTGTCTCAAAAATACTATCAAAATCATACATAAGCTAAACACCAACAACTCGTAATAAAGCTCATATTTATTACCACACAAAACCAGCATATGCCTCTTTCCCAAATCATATTTTTTATCATATATAACAGCTGAGCGCCGTGACCCATGGGTCCCTTGTTCAAGGTCACAGAGGCGATAACACTGAAATGATGTTAACTTTAATATCTCACTGAGGGATGCATGGATTGGCCCAAAAATCAAATTGACATAAGATCTTTGATAGCATTGTTTTCTGAACAACCTTATGCTGTTTTCTTGCTAAAATGATGTTTAAGATGGTGGCTTGCCAAGTGTCAGTCTCTGCATCTGAATTCAAGATGAGATCCTATTCTTCGAGGCTGGGGGGGGGGGGGGGCGATTTAATTGTCGGGGGTACTATGGCAACTGCGGTGCCTAGAAATATCTAGTTTTCCTGTGGCATCAACCAGTACATGTGCTTTGAGTGAAAATTGCTCATATCTCAGGAGTGGTTCAAGGTATGGTCTGAAATTTGGCATGTCAATCAATCCGTCTTGGAGAGTTTTCTGGTAAACCCTGAAGACATTTATAAGGACTCTTCACAAAACTCATGATTTTTTTGCACTCTGGTAATCATCTTTCTCATTGTTTGACATTCCTTGAATTCAGCTGAGTGTCATGGCCCATGGGCCACTAGTTTTGTTTTTGGGAACCGTCAAATGACAAAAATTGTGGGTTTCTCACCTCTGGTTTCATCCAGTGTCCTGAAACCTAATGTGATTATTTATTATGACTGGTTTCTTCAGTTCCTTAAGACTGGTGGTGCCACCTGTATTCTTTTCTGATTTTGTTACTTTCTGTGTGTCCATCAAATCTGTTTTCCTAACGATAATTCAGGTTTGGATTGACATATGGTTTCCAAATGTGACCTATATATATATATGACTCACCTGTAACGCAAGAAAACTATTAATTTTGGGGTCATGAGGTCAAAGGTCAAAGGCACCAGACACACATATTTAGAAGATATGGACCCATTTAAGGCTTAATTGTTTACCCCAGACCTTTCAACTAACACATATAGCTGACCTACCAATAGGGAAAGATTCTGATTGATTTTGAAGTCACAAGTTCAAAGGCCAAGGTCAAAGGGGCCATCTGTCTGCATATTTGATTCCAGATAATAATTCTATTTTGGTTTGAGTTATTGGTTTCAAACCTGATTTATATAAGACCCACCAATAATGTAATAACCCTTTTGATTTTGGGGTCATGAGGTCAAAGGTCAAAGTCCGACATCTTTAAAAGGATTGTGGATGTATTTTGAAGCCAAACTTTCATTATAAACTTTCTGTTGGGGCACCTGCCAATAGAGGAAGGTTCCTTTTGATTTTGTCTTCACTAAGTCACAGGTCAATGTTAAAGGGCGGATGCATTCACAAATTAGTTTATGGATGTTAACTCAAGTTTGGGTAGACAGGTTTGCTTCAGGACCAATATTTTGAAAAAGCTCATAAACCTATCCTTTTAGACTAATTCAGCAGAGCGTCAAGACCAATGGGTCCCTAGTTTCTTTTTTTTTTTGCTCAGCTGACGATATGTCTTATGAATTCAGCGATGGTCCGCAGTCCGTCATCTGTTTGTCTGTTAGTAGGGCCTGGTTTAAAATTGTTAGACCTAAAACAAAAAAAAAAACAAATGGACATACAGTAAGCTGTCCCTTGTTTGTCCAACCAAACAAAAACTGGGTCAGTGCGACCTTGTTCCTTCAAGAATTTAAGGAAGAAACCTCTGTTCTCCAGTAAGAGACTAAGTGCCTTATATAAAAGTTACTGATGTCTTTTTTCTCCATATCTTTTCTGTATAAAGGCAGCAATTAGGTCAATGATGAGTAATTTTTGGACGTTATGGAGCCTGTACCCTGTCAACAGCTACGAAAGATATTTACCCTCTTTACACAGTAACTGTTGAAGCTAGTGAGTCTTTTTTCGATCGTATCACACTATCTGATATTGTTTAATTGTTTGCCAGAAATTATATAAACATTTTGCGTTTTTAGCTCAGCTGAATGTAAGTTATCTGAGCTATAGTCATGGTCCAATGTCTGTCGTTGGTCCGTTCGTCTGTCCTTCTGCTAGACTGGCATGTTTTAACACCTTTAAGCCCTTTGAATCCAAAATTTGGCATACTATTAGATGTCCCTAATTAAGATCTCCTATCAAACCGAAAACACTTATTGTAATCATTTGCATCTCCAGGCAGCCCACTTCTGGTCACTACAGCCCTGCCTGGGTAACTTTTTAGTGATGCAACACTGCTCCAGCACCAGGGCTGCTGTCACTGGTCCCTCCCCCCTCACACACCAAGTGTATTACAATAATTGTTAAAGTTCGAACTATTAAGTGAACATCCACGGAGGTCAATACAAAATCTCCTTTGAAACCTGAAATAAGGTCACTGTGAACTATATCCTCTGAGCTTGGGGCTTGAAAGTACCCCCAAGAAAAATAAAAAATTTTTAATAAAAATAAAAAAAATATAATAGAAAACCCCCTATGTTTTGATAATTAATGCATGGATTGTCATGAATCGTTCCTTGAATATTGACCATGACTAGTTTTGTCAGTTCCCCAATAGTGGTGGCGCCACCCGTATTTTTTGTTATTTTAACGAATATTATATCTATTTTTTTTACTATAAAATGACATCAATCATGTCAGTTTCTTAGCTGTAATTACATCTAGTGTCCGTAAAACCTGGTGTTTTTATTGATCACAAGCGGATGCCATATAGCTATACCCTGTCTGTCTGACCATCCGTCCATCCCCACAAATTTGTTTCCAGATGATAACCCCAGGTTGTATTGACACATGGATTTCAAACAAAGGTCAGGCCCACAGAACTCACTTATTTAAAAAGATTATGGCTGCATTTTAAGTCAAGCTTTTCATCCAAAACTTTCAATTTTGCGCATTTAGGGGACTTGCAATGAGGAGAGCATAAATGAATTTGAGGTCACCTGGTCAAAGGTTTAAGGTCACAGGGGCCATCTGTTCACAAATTAGTTTACAGATGATAACTCCAGTTTAGTTTGACATATTGGTTCCAAATAGGGGAAGATTCTGTTCAAATCTGAGGTCAGGAGGTCAAAGGTCAAGGTCACAGTACCCACTTATTTAGAAAGATTGTGGATGCATTTTAAGCCAAACATTTCATCCAAAACCTTCCATCTTGCACATATAGCTGAGTTGCCAATATAAGAAGAACCTGATTGGTTTGGGGGTCACAAGGTCAAAGGTCATCGTCACAGGGGCCCATCAATCCACATATTTGTTTCTGGATCATGACAACTTCAGTTTGGATTGACATATTGGTTTCAATTTTGACTTATATGTGACCCCAAATAATGTCAGAACCCTTTTGATTTCGGGGTCATGAGGCCAAAGGTCAAGGTCACAGGACCCACTCCTTTTAAAAGATTGTTGATGTATTTTTAGCCAAACTTTCTGTCCCAAACATTCTATCTTCCAGATGTTGCTTGCTTGCCAATAGTGAAAGTACCTTTTGTATTTTGGGGTCACAAGGTTAAGGTCATGGGGGCCATCAATCCACATATTAGTTTCGAGATGATAACACCAGTTTGGTTTGAAATATTTGTTTCAAACTTGACTTATATATGGCCCACCACTTAAAGTAAGAACTGTTGATTCTGGGGTCATGAGATCAAAGGTCAAGGTCACAGGACCCACTACTTTTGAAAGATTATCGATGCATTTTAAGCCAGACTTTTCATCTCAATCCTTCCCATCATCAACATGTGGTGCACCTGCCAATAGGGGAGGTTTTCCTTTTGATTTTGGGGCCATAAGGTCAAAGGTTAAGGTCACAGGGCCCATCCATTCACAAATTAGTTTGTGGATGATAACTTCAGTATTGGTATACAGGTTGGCTTCAAACTGATCACAGGACCAATATTTTGGAAGACCTCGTAAACATATATCCTTATAGACAAATACAGCTGAGCGTCGAGACCCATGGGTCCCTAGTTAACTTTAAGGTCAACTTCAGTTGACCACAGTGACCATGGGTCCATTAGTTTTTATTTATTTATTTTTTTTTTAAATCGAAAGGCTCAAAAGTTGGCATTAGTTATTAAAGTTGTTCAGTCTCTATGGTATTCATTTGTATGAATTTGCATTGCTAAAATTCCAGGCAGCTCACTACTGGTCACTGGATGTTACTCAATTGTTACTCTCTAATAAATCGTACCCCCCCCCCCCCCCCGCCCAATCATACAGCAGAATAAATAAAGTGTAATACAATAATAGTTATTGTTAAAACTGCATTGCCATAACTGTAAAGCTCTTTCCTCTCCAATGTATTCCAGATGATGCCATGTCATGGTAATGTCGCATTTTTAAGGAAAATAATTTCACTTAAATAATTTTCACAATGTATTGTTCGGAAATATAATTAAATCTATCAGTATATGCATAACGTGATGTTATATAGCAAAATTAATGGTGAATGCTGATGACATTTAGAATTGTATATAAATTATATTGTTAGAAATGTTTGTTATTTTGGAAATGTATAAAATTTATAAACTTAAAAAAAAACATAAAAAATAAGTATCTAATGCAAATCATTTGTTCAATATTTTCCTGCTTTAACAGAATGTTGAAACAGCCTTGTTTTGCCACCTGTTTGTCTGCCCATTTTAATATATTCATTTATTATGATTTTTTTTCCTGTAAGCACTGTTCAGTTTAAATTCATATCCTGAAAATGCAAGGATGTTGAAACACACTATTCAGGACCTCCCCCCCCCCCCCTCCCTTCCACCCATCTATCACATCCTTGCACCTGTGGACGGGACTGGCGACGTTAGTTCTATTACATCTCTGAATAAAATTTATATAATAAAAATAATAAGTAAATTAAAAAAAATACGATCTAATTGAACGTGTGAACTGTTAAACTGTGAACAACTGATCAAAGAGCAAACCTTTGATCACAGTAATAGTATTGATCTCATGTTTACAAAATACTCACACGCATCAGTTTCAATATTAGAAAACATTGGTCAGATCACAAAATATTATTTGCCACAATTCCTTACTTATCAACTCAAATTAATCATAACAACAAGCAATGGCCTATATTTCCTTTTGCTTTGACTTAATTTCCATTTGTTGTTATTTTAAATGTTTACCTTTAAGGTCAGCTAAGCACCGTGACCCATAGGTCCCTGTTTGATAGTTTATTATATACATGTATTGATATAATTGAAGGCGAACAAAAAATCAAGGACCTTCAGGGTCACTATGCAGCAGAAATAATGTAGTTTATATTCATATTATAAAATAATGCGTACTATATAAACAGCAGTTTATATTTGCACAATATGTATTCATTTATGTGATTATGAGTTTCATTTTCCAGGCCACCCTGGACTGCCTGTGGTGGGACTTCAACAAAAGGTGGCAGATATAATTCTACAGCTGTATGATAAGATACCTATGTGGACACTACACTCAGACCTATGCAGGGTACCACTAGAAGTCATGTATGTTGACCTGATCATAGTGAAAGATAAACAGCATAAACTTGGGAAAGAAGAGCATCTTCAGGGCTACAGGGATATATTCAGAAAGGTAACAATTTACACAAATGTTATTTTACAACACAATTGTATACAACAAAATATATTGAGCAGCACTTATTGAATCATCTACCAGAATGTAGAAGCACCATGTCGCTGTAGTTACATGGTTGTAATGTTATATTTTAAATGTTCATAAGTAAAATGGTCACCATTTATAATGAAAATGCCAAAGTTAAAATAAATTTAATAAAGGTCACATGTTTATTTAAAAAGAAAAAGAAAATTTGCGAGTATTCATATGCCCCCCTTAAGAAACAGGAATCCAATTTTAAGTTGTATTCAATCAGTATTGTCTGTAAAAGTTAGCATCTTTTGAGAAATTTATTGATATTATCAAATGTTTCAATGTATTAGAAATGTGAATAAATTTTAAATATTATTTGTTGATAATATCATTAGAGAAAGAATCAGTCCAGAAAGCTATTTGTAATATTTTATATTTTCTGTCTTTTCAGTCTAGACGACGCAGCACTATATATTTGCGGGGAGAACCAGGTGTTGGGAAGTCAACCTTCACACAACACCTCTGTGTTGAATGGGCCAACATCCATGATAAAGGTACTGAAGTGCAGGAACAGACTGATGACACATTTGATAATTACCAGTTTGTGTTACCTCTCTTCTTGAGGGACGTGAAAAAAGAGCAGACTCTCTGTGATGTAATGGCTGAAGCATATCATCTGAGACGGAGAGAGGCAGAAGAACTGTATCATCACATTAACACCACAGAGGAGCCCGTCCTTATTATTGCGGACGGGCTCGATGAGTACAGTGACAGCACGTCTGAAGAAATAACAAAACTACTGCTCAGACAAATTCTACCACACATCACTCTGTTTATTACATCCAGATTCTCACCAGAAACATTTTCTGTTGAAACAAAACTCCAGCCTGACACTGAGGTGGCCTTGCGTGGCTTCTCAGAAATAGGAGTGAAACAGTATCTTTTGAAATATTTCAACCAAAACGAGGAAAAAAGAGACGCACTGATTAAAGAGATAGAGAAATCAGAAGAACTGGTTCACCTCTCCCACTGTCCTGCCATGTTATTGATGATGGCGACATTGGGGGAAGAGAACCAACAACTCCCCAGCACCATCACAGGCTTCTATGAAGAATTTGTGGCTTATGTTTTTGCCAGAATGGAGAAAAAAACAAAAGAAGTGACAGACCGAGCAAAGTCAACAGAGGAGATTCTTAAAAGGTACAACACACAAATAATGGCTTTAGGTTGCCTGGCAACAGGTAACGTAAAAACACACAAACTGGAATTAAAATTCAAACGTGAAGATGTCGACAAACACATCAGCTCTGAGGATCTGAACAATGGGTTCCTTTTACAAAAGTGTACCTTCTCCAGAGAAATATTCTACATTTTCATCCATAAAACCGTCCAGGAATTTTTCCTGTCGTTTTATCTTGTTCACTCAGACAAATCAACACAACAAGAATTACTGCTTCGTTTTTTTAATTCCCGTCAAGCCTTCATGGAGTCCGCCATGATCCGCAGGTTCGTGTCCGGGCTCGGTGGAGAGGAAATACATCAAAAACTAGAGATGATGATTAAAGGGTCAGAGAGTCAGGTGGCGGAGATGCACACAGAGCTACAGCTGGAGTATCTGGCTGAGCATCGGGACGCCACACTCACGTTACCCCGCGGGTTGAGGTTATACATCACAGACAGGTACCCGGCGTCCCACTACGTGAGGTACCTCACACAGGATGGAGGGGAGGTGAGGAAGATGTGGGTGTATACAGGTGATGATAGACACTGGCGTCTGCTCCAGCACTTACACGCTCCACAACTCACCTGTCTACAGCTGTACAGGTGGTCATTATCAGGGTCACCGTGTTCTGTTGACGAACAATACATCACACAGACACTGGACAGGACGCTGACAAAGTTCTCACTCAAACAACTGACAGTACAAGGTAATCCATTTGATTATATTGATGACAATGAAGTGTCTGCAGTAGTCAGAGCAGTCGTACAGACACAGACACTACAAGTGTTATCATTACACAGTACCCGTCTGACCGGTGACAGGATACAGACGCTGACAGAATGGTTACCGGGATGTCACCTGACATCATTAGAGATGTCTGACTGTTACCTCACATCACAGGAGATGATGGCGGCGCTCAGCGTCCTGCCGCCGTCACTACAAACACTGAATGTGAGAGGTAACGACCTGACAGGACTGACAGACACAGGACAAATGTCAGGTGTCACCCGGTCACAAATACAGACACTTAACATGTCAGCGTGTCACCTCACATCACGTGGTGTGTTATCGGTAATAGACGCCGCCCCGGAGACGTTAACAGACCTGGACGTGAGTGTTAACTGCCGGAAGGGTGAGGGTGACGACCTTGTGAAGGTCACAGAGAGGACGACACAACTCAACAAACTAAAAACACTCAACCTAGAAAACAACAGAATGTCACGTGACGTGGTGAGGACCATCAAACAGAAACTGACAGAAACATGTCCACACCTGGAGCTGTGGATAGATAGACAATGAAGGTGGTGATAGACTGAAATGTACTCACATTTAC
The DNA here is from genome assembly GCA_026874595.1 of Sipunculus nudus. Taxonomy (NCBI): domain Eukaryota; kingdom Metazoa; phylum Annelida; class Sipuncula; order Golfingiida; family Sipunculidae; genus Sipunculus; species Sipunculus nudus. The sequence goes on along the minus strand of CM049322.1, from coordinate 57,552,132 downwards.
TTATTAATGGAATACTCCTTAACACTGACAGTACATCAACAAAGGGGTATTAAATTCTGGTCATAATTAATTATATTATTTTGAATAAAATTAGTATTTTTTTTTCACAGCCAATGTCATTATGGCCAGCACTGGCATTGGTCAATCACTGACTGTATTGTGTGGACAGGAGTAAAGTGACCCATTCACTGATTAGAACATACTGACAAACACAGCCTGTCACAGGTACTACAAAAATGACAGACAGGCTGACAACATGACAAAGACTGTCGACTGACATTACTGTCGGACTGAAATAAGTGTCAACAGAACACGAACCTACCTTTATCCAGTAACTGATAATATAAATCCAACAGTGAACGGTAAATCCATGGTTTATCCCAATGAGTTTGTGTGTAATTATATTACAAATTATGTTATTTATATACCCCAAAAATGTTACTATAAATAGTATACAATTTTTGGTCAAACTCAAAATTATGTAATTTATAATATTCCTAAACGTTACTACAGTCCAACATCAATTATGTGGATGTAAACATTTCACGGCCGCCACAAAAAAAAATGTGAAAATGAAGTTAAACGATATATTTTTCCCACAATATTTTTCAATAAATCAAAATATTTAAATTTGTGTAAAGCTGTAAAATTTAAATATCACATGCATGGATAAAAAGTACATCTCATGCTATGAGTCGGTTAAACGATTAACCACTAAAAGTAATGCCGTAATAATAAACAACTCCGATCAGGCGGCGGTCGTGTGATGTACGTCCACACTTTGACTACAGCCCTGACATAATGCTGTGATGTAACTGTTGTTTACTTGAGTTGTAAAATGTGAGTGCACGAGCAGCGTCTGACCTGCACCTTGTGACCTCCCCTCCTCAATGAAAACATCTTGTCTGTTTCTGGTGTTGTTGACCTGTAGCTGATACATTGTTTAACAATGTTTTACTCTGGTGTTAATTTTGGATGGCATTTCAGTTTGTGATATGATGCTACGCCTGGATTTCATTGTTTATTTAGTATATTAGAGTCAAAAGAAAATATTTTTTTCATTTAATTTATTATAGTGATTACTTCATCAATAAAATCACATAGACTAGTATGATTATTATGTAAATAAAGCATATGTATCTCTCAGTTTCGATACTGTAGACTTCTATGAGAAGTATATTTGTGTATTTATCAATTATATTCATAACGTATATTTGCCTTTGGCTCAGTTATTGATAATTGATACTGATGTTTTTCTATAGGTTTTATGGATATAAATGGTCTATGGCTAGTATCATTTTAATATTGATGGCAGATAAACCAGTGACGTAGGGCCCGAGAATATACCAGTACTCAGTATATTATTATCAGTATATTATTATAACGTACATTTTAGCTCAGTTATAATAGCATTGGAATCGATGTATTTCTATTGGTTTTATGGATATAAATGGACTGTCATGATTTCTGGCAGCGACAAACTAGGTCTTACTTTGAACGGCATGCACCAGTACTCTGTAGATAAAGCTGTTCCCATGTGCTCGTAAGTATTTGTTGGAAAAAAGCCTCGTCGATTGTCCCAACTTGAAAAGAAAATGTACACCATTGTCCTTTTTAAACTTGTTTTAATACTTGGATTGATGAATACTTGGATTGATGAATGCTATGTAAGAGTCGTACGTTTATGTTTAATACGAGTCTTCTTTATATTCTTACATTATATAGCATAAAGGGAGTGAGAGAACCGAGCTTTGGTTAGTTTAAATAACGATTTTCAATCCATACACGATTTTCAATCCATACACCATTTGGTGTAAATGTAAATTACTCAGGCGTACATGATAAACACATTTCTTTTTCATTATTTGTAAACTTTGATATACATGATTGCTGACTGAGCAAAACAATGACCTCGGTTACATGAATGATTGAATATGAAATTTATTCTAAGACGCACATTATGTGAAAAATAAAACTTTATATGGCACTGTACCTTGACTTTGGATATCTTTGAACGAGAGAGGGAGAGAGAGAGTGTGATAGTTGTCGGTCCGCTGCTTTTTGTAATCTCTGTGAGAACATAAAAACTTTAAACTATACCTCAAGCCAGTAATATCTGTATACGGAATAATAACCCGAGAACGTGTTGAATCCCTCAGGATTGGCCTATGCCCTTTATCATGCATGAACCCCCCCCCCCCCCCCCCCGCTCCATCAAGAATATATATTGGAACCGCCTTGAAGTATAGTAATAAAATGTATTTTAAGATTATATAGATAATGTTTTAGTTAATGACATTTAAAGCACGTGGTTGTTAGACGCCGATACACCCACTTTCACAACGTTATTCCCAGCACATGTTTTGGCGGACCCCCCCCCCCCCCCCTTTTCCAGTGGCCAGTAGCGACATCTCTTGAAAAAAAACGAACACTATATATACCATGTCGACATTATTGTTAAAGAGACCTGGCCCATACGATGTATATGCTATACACTTTACAGTGACGGATCAAGAGGCAACCCCCCCCCCCCCCGCCCCCCCGTTGAGCGATAACATGGCTCACTCATTTATCTATTTCTTACCCAGTTAAATTCGTGATTAAAACAATTGGCTCTAAAATGTATTCATATAGGTGAAATAAAAAATTCCTAGACTCAAAATAATTTAATAATAATAATTATATATGATATATGATATATAAAATATAATACAATGCATCAACCGCTAACCCAGTATAAGACCACATCTATTTCTTACCCAGTTATATTCGTGATTTAAAACAAATGGCTCCAAGGTTTATTCACACAGGTGAAATAAAATAAAAATATTTTTTTCTAGGCTGAGAATAATTTAAAGAATAATGATAAGAAGAATAATATATGATATATAATATATAATACCATTCATCAACCGCTAACTCCGTATTAAACCCTGCCCCCGACACCCCGCCCCCCCCCCCCCCCCCGTTCTCCAATTTCTGGATCGACAATTTGTTAAACATAAATGAAATATTGTGTTATTCATATAGGTGAAATAAAATAAAAATATTTTTCCTAGGCTTTCAATAATTTACATAATAATAAGAATGATAATAGTTGATATATAATATATAATACAATGCATCAACCGCAAACCCAGTATACGGCCTTGCCCGCGACCCGACCCCCGTTCTCGAATTTCGGGATGCGACTTAAACGTAAATGAAATATCGTATTATCTCTCTAAATAATGCGATATCTGGCAATATTTCTTTCTGCAACCACTACTCCTTTAAACAAAAATATTATAAGCAATTTCCCCAGACTCGACTAGTAACGAAAACCAGCATATATAATGAGCCATGTATTTCATCTTTCATATTTCATCTCCTCTACGCAGACACGTCGGTTGTGTTAAATCAAACACAGAGCTAAAAGTGGTGAGTTTTAGTAAGTATGTCCGTGTGAAGGGATGGACATAATACGCACATTACTACAACAAATTATATGTACCCTCAAATTGACGAAATAATATACAATTCCGATCAGGCGGCGGTCGTGTGAAATACGTCCACATCTTGTCTGTTTCTGGTGTCGTTGACCTGTAGTTGATACATTGTTTAACAAGGTTTTACTCTGGTGTTAATTTAGGGTGGCATTTCAGTTTGTGATATGATGGTACGCTTGGATTTCACTGTGTATATAGTATATTAGATTCACAAGGAAATAGCTTTTTATTTAATTTATTATAGTGTTAGTGATTACTGCATCAATAAAATCACATGGACTTGTATGATTATAATTTAAATAAAGCAAATGTATCTCTCAATCCGTTACTGTAGACTTCTATGTCTATGAGAAGTATATTTGTGTATTTATCAATCATATTCATAACGTATATATCTTTGCCTTTGGCTCAGTTATGACAAAATTGATACTGATGTATTTCTATAGGTTTTATGGATATAAATGCCAAAATGGTGTATGGCTAGTATCATTTTAATATTTATAGCAGATAAACCAGTGACGTAGGGCCCGAGATTATACCAGTACTCCGTGTTATTATCAGTAACGTACACTTTGGCTCAGTTATGTAATAACATCATTGGGACTGATGTATAAGTTTCATGATTATTGATGGCCTTTCAATATTTCTGCCAGGGGACCCGCGGGGGGGGGGGGGGGGGAGCATGCTCTTGTTCCGCATGTGGCAGTTCTCTGTGTAAAATTCATATCATAAAGCTGTGTTTCCATGTGCTCGAAAATGCAAGAAAAAATCGATCATGTTATTTTGAAACTGTGGTGTGTCCGTCACGTGTACGTCAGCGTATATACATGAAAATCACCAAAGGAGTTTTTTTTTTTTTTTTTTTTGCGGTAAAATAACGTCACTTAATCTTTTCTACGTCCACAGCGCCAATATATACAACTGTCAGTTCATTCATATATGTTTTTCTCGCATATACGTATATGGCCAATTCTCATGAAAGGTCGACAAATCGAGTTTCCGGATGTCAAATTATTTTCTTCTCGGACTCATATAATTAGAGAGAGTGCATTTCAAGGATTCATTGGATAGTACTGGTCACTGCTAACTCATTATATTTTTCTTTTGACCATTTGTGATGATTTGGGTATATATTTGTCTGTTAAAGGACGTTTACATAACTTGCATAACCAGGGCTCTGATTCTCGAAAAATGTTTGCAGATGGTTCAATTTTTGTGTGTGGGTTTTGAGTAAAAAAATAATGGCCAAATCAATGAGCAAAACATTTTAAAGGTGACACTTATTCGGGGGACTTGAAAGGTTGGTCAAAAATTGACTGCTTTTAGATCCCACAGAAGTTTTCTGACAGGAGGTTCCTCCAGTTCTTGCACGTGAAGAATAATACACAAAATAGACAAATAATTAGCCATAATCAATAGGACCGTGGTATCCCTAGTGCAGTATGAAAATATAGACAGCCATATTAGTTAAATAAGTAGGTGGGCATAAGTACTGTGATACACGTTTGTAACAGCTATTCGTGCATTTTTTTTATATAGAACTACATCTCGTTAGATTAACCTTTGAGGTAAACACTAGAGTTCCATATGATTTTTTTTTTTTTCAACTTTATTTCACTGCGTTTTAATGTTTTACAGATTTTTTTTCTATTTTCAAATAGCTTTGTTAATATGCATAAATACCTGTTGCTCGTTGCCATTTCTGTGGTTAATTATTGAATGAAACGAATTTCTCAAGGCACCTTTTCAAATTGGTACTTAGTGAGAGAAAAGTAAAGGACATTTCAAGTAATCGTTTGTCAATGAACATGCATAAGCAGGCCATTCTCTAAGAAAAGGAGTTCATTTTTTCCTACAAGTTCTAAGATAAAGTGGTACACGTTTGTAATGCAATACGCTTTTGGAAAACTGGACCAGTACGTAAATACAAAAAAATAGGTAATACTTAACAGGTAATTATTATTGATAATTATTGAAAAATCAGATTGTCAGCCTGTCATAATTTTGCCGAGAAGTTTACCTGGATTAATAGTTGTACCAGTTAAATATTATTTCGGGAATACTTGTATTTTTTGTTTACTTTCTCAAACAGGCTGAGTCAACCTATAATTTAATATTATAATTGACTTTTTTTACATACCTTAGGGTAAAATGACACATATAACCAGATAAGAAGAAGACTTCAGAAGAAGGAGAAATTATGTTAACTTTCAAGACGCAACCTAAATATTGGTACATGGCTTTAACAAAACATGGATATAATTGAAGACCGGACTGAAAATATTTAAAATATAGTTGCTCATAAAATATTCTGTTCTTTAAGAGTTAAACTTGCTTGTCAGCATAGATTGACCCGTAATTTTACAAATTAAAGCCCTTGGTAAAATAACAAAATAAAAATCGGGATATTTTAAAGACATAATTCTCTAGAATGGAAGAATTGGCGTTTAATCTATAAAATGACCACATTAAAAAATTGTACAATAGAAATACAAAATTTTTGCCCCACCTTCTGTTGATTTTCATTTTTAGTTATATAGGGATAGGGTGCATCAGGCTTGTGGCATATATACACGCATGTATCTCCCCAATTCCTCGATATTTCATCTTTTAGTCCCCTATTAAGTTTGTCCCTTACATTCGTCATAAATCTACACTTATGTTTGTCTCGCTGGGTCATCCTCGGACACTCCCCATGTATACCGCTTCCTTTTATCACTAACCCTTATTTAGCAACGACCACCCCCCCCCCCCCCCCGGAACCCCCCAACCCCCTCTTGGAATTATATCTCATAGTCTTCATATATGTTATGCTACCGGTAAGATTAAAAACTTGCAATTTATGTGTTTTTTAAAGTTACTTCCATTGCCTTCCCTAATTAAATTTTCAAAAAATTCTTTTGTCCAATCAAGTTTTTACCTGCTTGGTTATATTTTTTTCCATTTGGGAAATCTGTATAATAGAAATACCTAATAATGTAATTTTTGATCTTCCTTTTAAGAGTCAATGTATGTAGAAACGTAGTGGTATATTAAAACCATAAGCAGAAATTGCCTTTTTATTTCTTGAAAAGTATGTATATATTTTATAATATAACATAGTTATCCTGGAAGAGCTTTCAGGAACGTGGGGGTAAGCGTTCCAGATGCTCAAAATCTCTTACGGACGCTTGGTTCTGAGTGTTCTAGCTTCCGATGGGATGCGCGATTTTCTGGATTTAGCACCTTGTAGTAGTCATTGATCATTACCGGATGCCTGACCCGAACCGGTCAGTTGTGTAAACATCGTGTTGATAACTGTGGCTTACAGCTAATACCCATATAATGACACGATTTCTTATCATATAATGGTATGATAATTACGCGAAATACGAAAATGATTCAATTATACATAACCCCTCATACTTGGACACATATATCATCGCCGCTTGGGACGCTCTAAACTCAGATCGGACTACCTTCACATATTTTTCCTATTGAAAGCCCTGTATCCAAAAAGAGTATTTTAGATTCAAATTGTTCCTATGATAATCCAGAATAATGAGAAATATATAGATGAAAACGATGTCAAAATTAGGTTGGAATCTGCAAATAATCATTCTGTGTGTTCTCTTAAATCTTACAAGAACTGCCGCGTCTTAATGTAGCGGTATCGAACTGCTACTGAAGTCTCCTCACCCTTTCATCCTCGTGTATTACTCGTTTCTGATCATGATAGCCAGAAATTTATGAAATGATAATTAAAGAATTTGTTCGTATCTGTTACTTGAAACAATTGCGTCAATTTATCTTCAAGGGTATGGGGATGACATGCAGGCTAGAGGGGGACATATTATATATATATATATATATATATATATATATATATAAATCTATCTATAGATATTGAAACATCACGTTTATCCCTCTCTCTCTCTCTCTTTCGCTCTCTCTCTCTCTCTCTCTCTATATATATATATATATATATATATATATAGTTTGTGCGACCCATTTCAAATATATTACATAATATATATTCAAGTATATTTTTAAATAAAATAAAATAGTGATCATGTCTTCAAAAAACAATTATTTCTAAACCAGGCTCAGATAAAAAATATTTTATAGAACACTCGGAAAAGAGAAATTGAACCTAAGTCTATCATTCTTAATCTAACTATTGATATTTTAATTTCCAGTCTTAATCTCTGAAAAGCAGGAGATGATTACATTAGTCCTCCACGGTCGCTAAAACGTGATGGGGTCGGGGGATATATATATACCCCCATCCCCCTGTATTGAAGCTCGTGGATCTTGTAAGCTTTAAGATTCATACAGGCCTACCTCTGCATTTATTATCCACAAAAATGCCATGGACCTTGTTGTTAGTGTTACAGGTGATGTACAAGGTTAAGACCAGTGTACAATGTATTTCTTACAAATATTGGTCAAGCTATTCATTTGTCACATGGCAAAAAAGGTGTAAACCAAATAATATAAATATTTGCACATTACAAGTGACAAATAAGTAAACATAATCAATAAAAATTACATACGTAAACTTATTTAATACCATGACCATCAATTCGAAGACGTCTTTGGAGTTGTGTCACACGTAAAAGTCCATATGTATTCTTGTGTGGGTCTCAAACAATGTCAGTGTTCATACTTAAACTTCAAAGAAAATAAATTATGGATATGACTTGATATTTCTTTTAAACTGGCATGATGTCTACTCTCTGTGTTACAAACGTTGACCAAAAAATTTATGTTACAACCGTTGACTACGTTCAGAGTCACATGGTAATGTTTATAGGTTATGATTTCACTTTTTGCGCGAGCTAGTCTAGCTCAAGACCTTTTTGAAGGCTTTTATATATGAATATAGACTAAACAACCACTATATTTACGATGTATATAGGTGCTCATGAAAAGTTAATGCAGCAATTTCGCTTGTTAAAGATAAAGATCTGTTCACGTAACTTTGCTTTGAATGGGAAGAAATGGGTGTGGTAAAAGGCTATGGTTCCTTGAGTTCTTATCTTTGAAAAATACATGTCCGTGTTTTCGTCCTCTAACGGTTCTTGACAACACACGCGCCGATAAAGAGAACTATGGGTTGGTCCACGGACTGTAACATGCCGTGACGTGATGTTACTGACCAGTGTTCACATTCTTTGGGCCATCCCACAAGAAATACTTGTCATAATTATCTTAAAATGTGCATACATATTCCTGACACATCCTTTTCATAATATGTCTAAAGGTTTCTACTAAATAATTCAAATGATTCAGATATTCTGTAATATTGATGATCACATTTTTAACGATATTTTTTCGCCATGGACATCTGCAGGTTAATCCAATCCTCTAGTTCATGCCAGAAGAGACAGAGACCTATTTTCATATCTTTTCTACAACTTACAGATTTACCTCTCTTTATATATGGCGCAGACAATTTTACCTAATGTATTTGTAAATTTGTCATATTAAGAAGAAATTGGTACACGGTTATAACACCCTAAAATTCTCCATTCTAAGAAATAATTTAAGAATGGGACAAATACGTAGAAAGTGTTTACTTTTTTTCCTTTAAAGCCCGTAATATCCTCTAGTTTGGTGTGGAACATATAAACTTTGCACTCTCTCGACATATTTTTTTTTAAACACAATTTATAGCTCTTTCTTTAATGATTTGAATTGCCGTTTGTGCAAATTTTTCCCCATATTTTGCTGCTAGTACTCTTAATAATAATAACACATATACAAATCTATATATGCACCGATAGCTCCTGACAAGCTGCATTCTAATTTGTGGAGAAATGGCTCCTTACTTTTAATAAAAACAATATGTAGTGTGGAACGTTAATTGTCGACGTTTCATGAGGATTGACCATATATACGCACATGCGCACACATGGAAAAACAATATTTTGTTCACGCATATACACAGATACGCGTACTACGGCGTAGATGTGGAAACAGCTAAATATAAGTATTTTTTAAACAATTTTATTCCGGACAGTGGCATATATAGTTAAAAGTATGTATTGAAAAAATAAAGTGACGTCGACTGCCCCAAATTGTACAGAAAATGTACATAATTGTCCATGTATGTTTGTTTTACAAATAGCTGAATCAATGACGGGCTAGTCATAGACGTACTTTCATGTTTATTAGGAGATTGTATATGTGGCGCAAGTAGGTATCCAGGATATTTTTTTTGCAGTAAATAGCGTAGAGAGAGTGAGAGAACCGAGCTAGTTCTAGTTTACATGGCGGTTTTCAAAGCCTACACCAATGCTGTCACTATTAATTTCACAAGATTGTATAATTAAAATATATATTAAAATAAGGAAATCAATTAATTCGATTCAATGAATGATATATTATAAACTTTTTGGTACGTATATATGTGAAGAATAAAACTTGTAATGGCAGTGTAATTGACTTTTTAATTACCTGAATCAGAGAGAGCGAGAGAGAGGGGGAAGGAGAGAGAGAGAAGAAAGTTCTGTGAAAACATACAAAAAGTAAAAGGAAACCTTGAGGCCCGTAATGAGAAATACGAAATAATCCAGGTACGTCTTGATTTTTCGTATACAAAACTGCCCTTTGTCTAGCATGAACTTTACCCCCCCCCCCCCCCCGGCCCCACTGCATGGGACACTTGGCCAGTATGAGTGCATGCATTATCTTGTGAACATCAGTGAAGCATTTTACTAAACAGGAAGATTGTATTACGATGTATTTTTTCTTGTCTCTGAAATTGTAAACATAAATGCAGGTAAAGCAGATTTACTGTTTTTGTCCTTTTAAACAATGTTAAAATAATGCACGAAATATGTTCCAATAAACTGCCGGTTTTATATCAGCCCCCCCAGTATATATATGTATATATATATATATATATATATATATATATATATATATATATATATATATATATATATATATATATATATATATATATATATATATATATATATATATATAAATATTTAATCCGGCATGGATTTATAGTAATAAAATAAATCATTATAAGATTATAAAGATACTGCTTCAGTTAAGGTTTAAAGATATTTAAATTAATTTTAGTCAATATCGCGCCAGGCATGTACAAGGACAGAGAGTCGGTGTTGGATGGGGATTTTACCTATAGTGTTTTCAGATCTGAAAATATAGCGTGTTTAGGTTAAACTGAGCGCTTATTTGATCAGATGAAAATTGTTATGATTGTCTTCATGTCTTTTGACAGACGTTGGGTAAACATAAATTACATTGTGCGCTCATTAAAATGCATGACGAATCAACCGGATAATCGTTTTTCGTAAGCCGAACCTTAAGTGTTATGGCTTAAAATGTGCTGTTTGCTTCTTTTCTGGACTGTATCAAGTGAGGTAATGTGAAAGGATAGAAATATAAAAATATATGTCCAGATATATATGCTTCATATATATGTCTCTAAATAAATCAAAACAATTGGTTATAATCAGTCAGTTGAAAGAGAGAGAGGTATCGTACAAAATCGCCCCAGCCAAAGAGTTTTTATAATAATTATGAAAATGTTATAACTTAAAATAACATATAGTGAATTCTTTCTTGGTGTGATGTGAACAGACCAACTCACTGCCACAACCACGAAATCCCTGATTCCGTTTGGTCTAGACTGAGATTGACAAGAATTTTTTTTCCTGCGATGAACTCTCTCGGTCGCAGTTGTATATGCAATTTGTCACGTGTCTTAATTGAAATTGTCTAAGTTCTGTCAGGAATTTTAGCAGCTGTCAGCCTCAATCACCCCGTGACCTCTGTGACCCTTGATATGTTCACTCAGCAATATGTTTATCAGTGATTGAAGCGGCCGATGTCTGCAGCTATTTGACATTAATTTGTCTCGCGTACTAACTTCAAGTAGCAAACCAATCAGACCTGCTTAAAAGTTTAGTCGATCTCCGCTCAATGATTTTATGACATTTATCCATATGTGTTCACGCGATCGACATTTGTAGCAAGGATTATAATAAAACGTAAGTTAGTTACGAGCGGTGGCCGGCAGCTGACATCGTGTCATGGTTATACGTACACTGAAATGGCTCGGAACAATTATAACAAAAATGCATGCATGCATATTTTTTTCTGTACATATAACATCTCCCTTCCCCTATGGTTTTCGTTCATTTGATCCTGAATGTTAACCGAGCCATATATATATATATATTAAATATAGCACATCGACCTCAATAATTTTAATTGACTAAGCATGACTAAATAAACTTTGGAATGATTTGGATTCTGGAACATTTTCTCTTAAGTTCTGAGCTACCGGGGTTAGAAAAACGCCCTTGATCGAAGGGAGAATATGCCGCTTTAGCGGTCTAAAAAAAGTGGTTGTGGTAAAATTGTTAACTGCCATACATAATGACTTACAACTTCCACAAAATTAATCATGCATTGGCATTGAGAAGCCATGCGGCTCGTTGATATGCTGGAGAAGGGTTCGACTTAACGTGTTACTATATTAACTATTTACAAACTGTAGCATCCAAGAGAGCGTCCTTTTATCATTAGCTTATCAGTATTTCGCCGGCGGCTGAACCGGATTTTAGCTCAGCTGACTTTCAGTCATGCTGGGCTATAGCGATGGGTCCTTGTCCGTCGTCCTTCCGTCTGTCCGTCCGGCCGTCCGGCCGTTAGCAGGGCACAAATCATAACCGTACGGGTTAGGGTCATGAACCCTATGCAGTCTTAGAGGTTCTCCTTGATCTCCTTGCAAACCTGAAATTAGGTCACTGCGACCTATATTCTCGAAGTTATGGGGTGTGTTTGCAACCCCTAGAAATAATTCTTTTAGCCAAAATTTTCATCCCAAACCTTACATCTTTCACATACATACAGCTCACCTACCAACAGGGGAAGAACCATAATTATTTTGAGGTCACAAGGTCAAAGGTCAAGGTCACAAAACCAACTTCTTTGAAAAGCCTGTGGATGCATTTTAAGCCAACCCTTTCATCCCAATTCTTTGATTTTTCACATATAGCTCACCTACTCAGTTGGAGAAGAATCCTATAGATTTCGAGGTCACAAGATCAAAGGTCAGGGTCACAGGATCCACTTCTTTGAAAAGGTTGTGGACACATTTTAAGCTAGACCTTTCATTCTTAACCCTTCAGCACTGATATCGCTTTTCTGCCAACAGGGGAAAAGACCTGTTGATTTTGAGGTCAAAGGTCAAGTTCACAGCACCCTCTTCTTGCGTGGAGTCATTTTCAGGCAAACTATTCAATCTATACTTTCCATCTGTCATATATGGCTTACCTACCAATAGAGGAAGAAGCCTATTGATGTTGAGTTCAAACGGTCAAAGGTCAAGGTCACAATATTGTTCTAAATGCTTGTGAACATATTCCAAGTGAAACTGTTCAACCCAAACCTTCAGATATATGGGGAAAAATTTGCACAAACGGCAATTCAAATTATTAAAAAAAGAGCTATAAATTGTGTTTTAAAAAAAATATGTCGAGAGAGTGCAAGGTTTATATGTTCCACACCAAACTAGAGGATATTACGGGCTTTAAAGGAAAAACAGTAAACACTTTCTACGTATTTGTCGCATTCTTAAATTATTTCTTAGAATGGGGAATTTTAGGGTGTTATAACCGTGTACCAATTTCTTCTTAATATGACAAATTTACAAATACATTAGGTAAAATTGTCTGCGCCATATATAAATAGAGGTAAATCTGTAAGTTGTAGAAAAGATATGAAAATAGGTCTCTGTCTCTTCTGGCATGAACTGGAGGATTGGATTAACCTGCAGATGTCCATGGCGAAAAACTATCGTTAAAAATATGTGCATCAATATTACAGAATATCTGAATCATTTGAAGTATTTAGTAGAAACCTTTAGACATATTATGAAAAGGATGTGTCAGGAATATGTATGCACATTTTAAGATAATTATGACAAGTATTTCTTGTGGGATGGCCCAAAGAATGTGTACACTGGTCAGTAACATCACGTCACGGCATGTTACAGTCCGTGGACCAACCCATAGTTCTCTTTATCGGCGCGTGTGTTGTCAAGAACCGTTAGAGGACAAAAACACGGACATGTATTTTTCAAAGATAAGAACTCAAGGAACCATTGCCTTTTACCACACCCATTTCTTCCCATTCAAAGCAACAGATCTTTATCTTTAACAAGCGAAATTGCTGCATTAACTTTTCATGAGCACCTATATACATCGTAAATATAGTGGTTGTTTAGTCTATATTCATATATAAAAGCCTTCAAAAAGGTCTTGAGCTAGACTAGCTCGCGCAAAAAGTGAAATCATAACCTATAAACATTACCATGTGACTCTGAACGTAGTCAACGGTTGTAACATAATTTTTTTGGTCAACGTTTGTAACACAGAGAGTAGACATCATGCCAGTTTAAAAAAAAATATCAAGTCATATCCATAATTTATTTTCTTTGAAGTTTAAGTATGAACACTGACATTGTTTGAGACCCACGCAAGAATACATATGGACTTTTACGTGTGACACAACTCCAAAGACGTCTTCGAATTGATGGTCATGGTATTAAATAAGTTTACGTATGTAATTTTTATTGATTATGTTTACTTATTTGTCACTTGTAATGTGCAAATATTCATATTATTTGGTTTACACCTTTTTTGCCATGTGACAAATGAATAGCTTGACCAATATTTGTAAGAAATACATTGTACACTGGTTTTAACCTTGTACATCACCTGTAACACTAACAACAAGGTCCATGGCATTTTTGTGGATAATGAATGCAGAGGTAGGCCTGTATGAATCTTAAAGCTTACAAGATCCACGAGCTTCAATACAGGGGGATGGGGGTATATATATCCCCCGACCCCATCATGTTTTAGCGACCGTGGAGGACTAATGTAATCATCTCCTGCTATTCAGGGATTAAGACTGGAAATTAAAATATCAATAGTTAGTTTAAGAATGATAGACTTAGGTTCAATTTCTCTTTTCCGAGTGTTCTATAAAATATTTTTTATCTGAGCCTGGTTTAGAAATAATTGTTTTTTAGAAGACATGATCACTATTTTATTTTATTTAAAAATATACTTGAATATATATTATGTAATATATTTGAAATGGGTCGCACAAACTATATATATATATATATATATATATGTATATATATATATATATAGAGAGAGAGAGAGAGAAAGAGAGAGAGAGAGGGATAAACGTGATGTTTCAATATATATATATATATATATATATATATATATATATATATATATATATATATATATATATATATATATATATATAATATGTCCCCCTCTAGCCTGCATGTCATCCCCATACCCTTGAAGATAAATTGACGCAATTGTTTCAAGTAACAGATACGAACAAATTCTTTAATTATCATTTCATAAATTTCTGGCTATCATGATCAGAATCGAGTAATACACGAGGATGAAAGGGTGAGGAGACTTCAGTAGCAGTTCGATACTGCTACATTAAGACGCGGCAGTTCTTGTAAGATTTAAGAGGACACACAGAATGATTATTTACAGATCCCAACCTAATTTTGACATCGTTTTCATCTATATATTTCTTATTATTCTGGATTATCATAGGAACAAATTGAATCTAAAATACTCTTTTTGGATACAGGGCTTTCAATAGGAAAAATATGTGAAGGGATTTATGACGAATGTAAGGGACAATCTTAATAGGGGACTAAAAGATGAAATATCGAGGAATTGGGGAGATACATGCGTGTATATATGCCACAAGCCTGATGCACCCTATCCCTATATAACTAAAGATGGAAAATCAACAGAAGGTGGGGCAAAAATTTTGTATATCTATTGTACAATTTTTTAATGTGGTCATTTTATAGATTAAACGCCAATTCTTCCATTCTAGAGAATTATGTCTTTAAAATATCCCGATTTTTATTTTGTTATTTTACCAAGGGCTTTTATTTGTAAAGTTACGGGTTAATCTATGCTGACAAGCAAGTTTAACTCTTAAAGAACAGAATATTTTATGAGCAACTATATTTTAAATATTTTCAGTCCGGTCTTCAGTTATATCCATGTTTTGTTAAAGCCATGTACCAATATTTAGGTTGCGTCTTGAAAGTTAACATAATTTCTCCTTCTTCTGAAGTCTTCTTCTTATCTGGTTATATGTGTCATTTTACCCTAAGGTATGTAAAAAAAGTCAATTATAATATTAAATTATAGGTTGACTCAGCCTGTTTGGGAAAGTAAACAAAAAATACAAGTATTCCCGAAATAATATTTAACTGGTACAACTATTAATCCAGGTAAACTTCTCGGTAAAATTATGACAGGCTGACAATCTAAGTATTACCTATTTTTTTTGTATTTACGTACCGGTCCAGTTTTCCAAAAGAGTATTGCATTACAAACGTGTACCACTTTATCTTAGAACTTGTAGGAAAAAAGAACTCCTTTTCTTAGAGAATGGCTGTTTATGCATGTTCATTGACAAACGATTACTTGAAATGTCCTTAACTTTTCTCTCACTAAGTACCAATTTGAAAAGGTGCCTTGAGAAATTCGTTTCATTCAATAATTAACCACAGAAATGGCAACGAGCAACAGGTATTTATGCATATTAACAAAGCTATTTGAAACTTAAAATAGAAAAAAATCTGTAAAACATTAAAACGCAGTGAAATAAAGTTAAAAAAAAAATCATATGGAACTCTAGTGTTTACCTCAAAGGTTAATCTAACGAGATGTAGTTCTATATAAAAAAATGCACGAATAGCTGTTACAAACGTGTATCACAGTACATATGCCCACCTACTTATTTAACTAATATGGCTGTCTATATTTTCATACTGCATTAGGGATACCACGGTCCTATTGATTATGGCTAATTATTTGTCTATTTTGTGTATTATTCTTCACGTGCAAGAACTGGAGGAACCTCCTGTCAGAAAACTTCTGTGGGATCTAAAAGCAGTCAATTTTTGACCAACCTTTCAAGTCCCCCGAATAAGTGTCACCTTTAAAATGTTTTGCTCATTGATTTGGCCAATATTTTTTACTCAAAACCCACACACAAAAATTGAACCATCTGCAAACATTTTTCGAGAATCAGAGCCCTGGTTATGCAAATGTTATGTAAACGTCCTTTAACAGACAAATATATACCCAAATCATCACAAATGGTCAAAAGAAAAATATAATGAGTTAGCAGTGACCAGTACTATCCAATGAATCCTTGAAATGCACTCTCTCTAATTATATGAGTCCGAGAAGAAAATAATTTGACATCCGGAAACTCGATTTGTCGACCTTTCATGAGAATTGGCCATATACGTATATGCGAGAAAAACATATATGAATGAACTGACAGTTGAATATATTGGCGCTGTGGACGCAGAAAAGATTAAGTGACGTTATTTTACCGCAAAAAAAAAAAAAAACTCCTTTGGTGATTTTCATGTATATACGCTGACGTACACGTGACGGACACACCACAGTTTCAAAATAACATGATCGGTTTTTTCTTGCATTTTCGAGCACATGGAAACACAGCTTTATGATATGAATTTTACACAGAGAACTGCCACATGCGGAACAAGAGCATGCCCCCCCCCCCCGGGTCCCCTGGCAGAAATATTGAAAGGCCATCAATAATCATGAAACTTATACATCAGTCCCAATGATGTTATTACATAACTGAGCCAAAGTGTACGTTACTGATAATAACACGGAGTACTGGTATAATCTCGGGCCATACGTCACTGGTTTTTCTGCTATAAATATTAGAGTGATACTAGCCATACACCATTTTGGCATTTATATCCATGAAACCTATAGAAATACATCAGTATCAATTTTGTCATAACTGAGCCAAAGGCAAAGATACGTTATGAATATGATTGATAAATACACAAATATACTTCTCATAGACATAGAAGTCTACAGTATCGGATTGAGAGATACATGTGCTTTATTTAAATTATAATCATACAAGTTCATGTGATTTTATTGATGCAGTAATCACTAACACTATAATAAATTAAATAAAAAGCTATTTCCTTGTGAATCTAATATACTATATACACAGTGAAATCCAAGCGTAGCATCATATCACAAACTGAAATGCCATCCAAATTAACACCAGAGTAAAACATTGTTAAACAATGTATCAGCTACAGGTCAACGACACAAGAAACAGACAAGATGTGGACGTACATCACACGACCGCCGCCTGATCGGAATTGTATATTATTTCGTCAATTTGAGGGTACATATAATTTGTTGTAATAATGTGCGTATTATGGCCATCCCTTCATACGGACATACTTACTAAAACTCACCACTTTTGGCTCTGTGTTTGATTTAACACAACCGACGTGTCTGCGTAGAGGAGATGAAATATGAAAGATGAAATACATGGCTCATTATATATGCTGGTTTTCGTTACTAGTCGAGTCCGGGGAAATTGCTTATATATTTTTGTTTAAAGTAGTAATGGTTGCAGAAAGAAATATTGCCAGATGTCGCATTATTTAGATATAATACGATATTTCATTTACGTTTAAGTCGCATCCCGAAATTCAAGAACGTGGGTTGGGTCGCGGGCAAGGCAGTATACTGGGTTTGCGGTTGATGCATTGTATTATATATTATATATCAACTATTATCATTCTTATTATTATGTAAATTATTTAAAGCCTAGGAAAAATATTTTCATTTTATTTCACCTATATGAATAACACAATATTTCATTTATGTTTAACAAATAGTCGATCACGAAATTCGAGAACCGGGGGGGGGGGGGGGAGTGGGGATGGTCTTATACCGAGTTAGCGGTTGATGCTTTGTATTATATATTATATATCATATATTATTATTATTATTATTATTTTTCTTTAAATTATTCTCAGCCTAGAAAACAAATTTTTATTTCATTTCACCTATGAGGCTATGTGAATAAACCTTACAGCCATTTGTTTTAAATCACGAATATAACTGGGCAAGAAATAGATGGGTCTATTACTGGTTTAGCGGTTGATGCATTGTATTATATTTTATATATCATATATTATTATTATTATTATTGTTATTATCAAATTATTTTGAGTCTAGGATTTTTTTATTTCACCTATATGAATACATTTTAGAGCCAATTGTTTTAATCACGAATATAACTGGGTAAGAAATAGATAAATGAGTGAGCCATGTTATCGCTCAACGGGGGGGCGGGGGTTGCCTCTTGATCTGTCACTGCAAAGTGTGTAGCATATACATCGTATTGGCCAGGTCTCTCAAATATTAATGTCGACATGGCTTATATAGTGTTCGTGTTTTTCAAGAGATGTCGCTACTGGCCACTGGAAAAGTAGGGGGGGAGGGGGGGGGGGGGGGGTTCCGCCAAAACATGTGCTTGGAATAACGTTGAGGGAGTGGGTGTATTTGCGTCTCATAACCAGGTGCTTTAAATGTCATTAACTGAAACAGTATCTCTATAATCTAATAATAAAAATATTATTATTACTATACTTTCAGGCGGTTCCAATACATATTCTTGACAGAGCGGGGGGATGGTAATGTTCATGCTTGATAAAGGGCATAGGCCAATCCTGAGGGATTCAACACGTTCTCGGGTTATTATTCCTTATACAGATATTACTGGCCTGAGGTATCGTTAAAAGTTTTTATGTTCTCACAGAGATTACAAAAAGCAGCGGACCGACAACTATCACACACACACTCTCTCTCTCTCTCTCCCTCTCTCGTTCAAGGATATCCAAAGTCAAGGTACAGTGCCATATAAAGTTTTATTTTTCACATATGTGCGTCTTAGAATAAATTTCATATTCAATCATTCATGTAACCGAGGTCATTGTTTTGCTCAGTTAGTAATCATGTATATCAAAGTATACAAATAATGAAAAAGAAATGTTTTCAATCATGTACGCCTGAGGAATTTACATTTACACCAATGGTGTATGGATTGAAAATCGTCTATTTAATGAAAATCGTTATATAAACTAACCAAAGCTCGGTTCTCTCACTCCCTCTATGCTATATAATGTAAGAATATAAAGAAGACTCGTAATAAACATAAACGTACGACTCTGACATAGCATTCATCAATCCAAGTATTCATCAATCCAAGTATTAAAACAAGTTTAAAAGGACATTTTCTTTTCAAATTATAACTGAGCTAAAATGTACGTTACTGATAATAATATACCGAGTACTGGTATATTATCGGGCCCTACGTCACTGGTTTATCTGCCATTAATATTAAAATGATACTAGCCATAGACCATTTATATCCATAAAACCTATAGAAATGCATCAGTTTCAATGATCAATAACTGAGCCAAAGGCAAAGATACGTTATGAATATGATTGATAAATACACAAATATACTTCTCATAGAAGTCTACAGTATCGGACTGAGAGATACATGTGCTTTATTTACATTTTAATCATACAAGTCCATGTTACTTTATTGATGCAGTAATTACTAACACTATAATAAATTAGATTAAAAAAATATTTTCTTTTGACTCTAATATATTTAATACACAATAAAATCCAGGCGTAGCGTCATATCACAAACTGAAATGCCACCCAAAATTAACACCAGAGTAAAACATTGTTAAACAATGTATCAGCTACAGTTCAACAACACCAGAAACAGACAAGATGTTTACGTTGAGGAGGGGAGGTCACCAGGTGCAGGTCAGACGCTGCTCGTGCACTCACACTTTACAACTCAAGTAAATAACAGTTACATCACAGCATTTTGTCAGGGCTGTAGTCAAATTATGGACGTACATCACACGATAGCAATACTTTAAATGGTTAATCGTTTAACTGACTCATAGCATGAGATGTACTTTTTATCCATGCATGTGATATTTAAATTTTACAGCTTTACACAAATTCAAATATTTTGATTTATTGAAAAATACTGTAGGAAAAAATATATCGTTTAACTTCTTTATTTTCACAAGATTTTTTTTTGGTGGCGGCCGTGAAATGTTTACATCAACATAATTGATGTTGGCCTGTATTAACGTTTTGGGATATGACCAATTACATAATTTCGACCAAAAATTGTAGGCTATTAATATGGTAACATTTTGGGGTATATCAATTACATAATTTGAATATATTATATATAATTATTATGGGATATATTTTCACACAAACTCATCGGGATACACCATGGATTTACCGTTCACTGCTGGATTTATATTATCAGTTACTGGAGAATGGTAGGTCCGTGTTCTGTTGACACTTACTTCAGTCTGACAGTGATGTCAGTCGACAGTCTTCATCACGTTGTCAGTCTCTGTCTCTGTCTGTCAGTTAACTTTTATGGTCATTGTCCTGCACAGCAGTACCTGTCAGTATCTATAATATTAATAGACTATATCAGTTTATGTTCCCCTCATCAGCCATTAAAGTCAGTGACTGCATGACAACTCCCAGTACTGGATATATGGTGGTGTAATACTAGAAATTATTAAATAATCCTGTTACTTAAAATTATGGCCGAAGTGCAGTCACCGTTGACTTTAGTTCATGTACTGTCAGTGTAAGGAGTATTTCTCTAATAAGTAAATGTGAGTACATTTCAGTATATCACTACCATCTCTGTTTATCTATCCTCAGCTCCAGGTGTGGACATGTTTCCGTCAGTTTCTGTTTGATGGTCCTCACCACGTCACGTGACATTTTGTTGTGTTGTAGGTTGAGTGTTTTTAGTTTGTTGAGTTGTGTCGTCCTCTCTGTGACCTTCAAAAGGTCGTCACCCTCACCCTCCCGGCAGTTATAACTCACGTTCAGGTCTGTTAACTTCTCCGGGGATGCGTCTATTACCGCTAACACACCACGTGATGTGAGGTGACAGTGTGACATGTCAAGTGTCTGTATTTGTGACCGGGTGACACCTGACCATTGTCCTGTGTCCGTCAGTCCTGTCAGGTCGTTACCTCTCGCATTCAATGTTTGTAGTGACGGCGGCAGGACGCTGAGCGCCGCCATCATCTCCTGTGATGTGAGGTGGCAGTCAGACATCTCTAATGATGTCAGGTGACATCCCGGTAACCATTCTGTCAGCGTCTGTATCCTGTCAGCGGTCAGAGGGGTCCAGCAGAATGTCAACACATTAAGTGTGTTAGTGTGTACGAATGCTC
The DNA here is from genome assembly GCA_026874595.1 of Sipunculus nudus. NCBI lineage: Eukaryota > Metazoa > Annelida > Sipuncula > Golfingiida > Sipunculidae > Sipunculus > Sipunculus nudus. The sequence continues at coordinate 57,530,445 of CM049322.1, read as the reverse complement.
TGACTACTGCAGACGCTTCACTGTCATCATGTAGATCACTTACTACTGTCAGTTGTTTAAGTGAGAACTTTGTCAGCGTCCTGTCTAGTGTCTGTGTGATGTATTGTTCGTCAACAGAACACGGTGACCCTGGCAACATGTACAGCTCCAAACAGGTGAGTTGTGGAGCGTGTAAGTGCTGGAGCAGACGCCATTGTCTCTCATCACGTGACACCACCCACATCTTCCTCACCTCCCCTCCATTCTGTGTGAGATACCTCACGTAGTGGGATGCCGCGTACTTGTCTGTGATGTCTAACTTCAAGTACACCCCGCGGGGTAACGTGAGTGTGGCGTCCTGATGCTAGCCAGATACTCAAGCTGTAGCTCTGTGTGCATCTCCGCCACCTCCCTCTCTGAACCGTTAATCATCATCTTTAGTTTTTGATGTATTTCCCATCCACCGAGCCCGGACACGAACCTGCGGATCATGGCGGACTCCATGAAGGCTTGACGGAAATTAAAAAAACGAAGCAGTAATTCTTGTTGTGTTGATTTGTCTGAGTAAACAAGATAAAACGCCAGGAAATATTCCTGGACGGTTTTATGGATGAAAATGTAGAATATTTCTCTGGAGAAGGTACACTTTTGTAAAAGGAATCCGTTGTTTATATCCTCAGGGCTGATGTGTTTGTCGACATCTTCACATTTGAATTTTAATTCCAGTTTGTGTGTTTTTACGTTACCTGTTGCCAGGCAACCTAAAGCCATGATTTGTGTTTTGTATCTTTTAAGAATCTCCTCTGTTGACTTTGCTCTGTCTGCCACATTTTTTATTTTTTTTCTCCATTCTGGCAAAAACATAAGCCACAAATTCTTCATAGAAGCCCACGATGGTGCTTGGGTGTTGTTGGTATTCCTCCCACAGCGTGGCCATCATTAACAAGATGGCGGGTATATGGCTGTAGTGTACGAGCTCCTCTATTTTCTTTAGCTCAGTGAGCAGTGCGTCTCCCTCTTCTTTCTGTTCATCAAAAAATCGTTCGATATATTCTTTGACTCCGGCTTCAGAGAACCCTCGTAGTCTCACCTCAGTACAGCGGCCTGGTTTCTTATCACCAATGACAGACTCTGATGAGAATCTCGATGATATGAACAGAGTGACGTGTGGGAGGCGCTTCCTGTGTATGATTTCTGTAATTTCTGTGGACGTGTCCTCATCATACTCGTCCATGCCGTCAAGTATGAGGAGGATGGTATTCTGAGGATTCTTGATACATCTACACAAGGCTTCTGCTTCAATCTCATGTAACTGGTATTCATTTGCAATTACCTGACGTAAAGTCTGTGAAGCTCTGACATCACGCAGAAATATTGGCAACACAAAAAGGTACTGTTCAAATATCTCATCTGCTGTCTGTTCTTTGTCCATTTTGGCTAAAGCCCAGTCAACACAAATGCGATTCACAAGAGTGGATTTTCCAACACCCGGCTCTCCTGTCAAATATACAGTCCCACGGGCTTCTTCCTGAAAAATAAAATGTTTTCTTTGATTCACTAATTAAACATTTAATCACCATACATTTTTTTCTTAGGATTACATTTCACATAGATATTAATGCCTTTTGATTTCAGATTTGTAGCGAGTCGATGTTTTTTTACTGTATCGTTCTGTTATTACATTGATGTGAGATATTAGTTATTACATCTCTAAAATTTAAATGGTAACAAGGTTTATCTCTAAATAAATTATAAAGTTTATTAATAAACACTGCTGGTTTGGTGTGTCAACTGGGTAAGACATCTTTCTCCACAACAGTTACAAATATAACAATAAGCAAAAGGCTGTCCAATATTGAGTTACCTGATTTACTGGATAAAATAAAATTTCTTAATGCAGAAAATATGAACTATATTTTATATGTAGCACTATATAATATTTAACCTTTCGGAGGAGTTCCTTATAACTCTGCAACATTTGTTCTTTGCTGTGTTTGCGCTGTTTATCTTTCACCAACTCAAGCTTGACATAAATGACATCCATTGGTATCGCGACACGGTCAGAATGCAGCGTCCACAGAGGCACGTTGTCATAGAATTTCTGGATCAGTGCTGCCATCTTTTGTTGTAGATCTATAATTTCTTTCCTCGAAGAACAATCTGCAAAGAGAGATGCAACAAAATGTTCATTAGAACCATATTCTGTCTGATTATATGACTGAATTTTTTTAGCTTTAGCAACATTTTATGTTACCTTAAACTTATAATATATTTTTCCAGGTGATATTAAGCTAAACCTAACCACTGCATATTTTATATAGACACTGGCGTCTTAGGCTCAACTATCCCTCCCACCCCATTGGTGGACCTCTGTTTATTAAGACGTTATATGGTGATCATCTTACTCTTGACACTAACATTTAGATGATCATAACGTATAACGCTCAACCATCATATATGATGGTGGAGCATATAGGTAGTGATGGATAAAGATAGCTTTTCCTGTGTGGATGTTTGCATGATATGTGATACTTATGCATATGCAGCTAGAAAAATATGTGCCGTAAAACGGGGTTAATTTAGCCCAGGCAGGCTGACTTTGGCCCACGTCAAAACAAGAGATTTAAGACCATTTTGTGTGGTATTGGATTGTATTTAATTTTATTAAATGTTTTCCCTTTAACAAGAAGAAAGTCTTTAATCTTTCATCCATTATCTACATGGTTGCACAATGGTAAATTTGTAGTTCACAGTTTGTAAGTTTCTGAAAGTATATAGCTGACCTGTGTCTTTTTACATTGAAACACACTTTGAATGATACATGGAAAACATGAAAAGCAATCATTTTGTGCTGATTTTTATTAAAAACAAGGGACCTATGGGTCACGGCGCTCAGCTGTTATATAAGATAAAAAAATGATTTTGAAATGAGGCACATGCTGGTTTTGTGTGGAAATAAATATAAGCTCTATTATGAGTTGTTAGTGTTAAGAGATTGATTTCATTTATTTTATTAACAAATGGAGTGCCACTGTCATACAGATTTTGACTTGACCATATAACTGCTAAGCAGCACATATAAGATAAAAGAGTTTAACTATTTATTAAAATTTAATTACAAATATTGTGCCAAATATAATTTTTATTTAAAATAATAAGAGAATCCTATGATTTTTTTAATAAAATATAACTGAAATGATGATTAAAATAATATTATAGAATATATTCATGAATGCATTCATGAATACATTTTGAAAGTATTTGCACTGGTATTCAAATACTTACATTTTTACCTCAATTCCCATTCTTATGCAAGAAATTTTATAATGGAGTACATATTCATATTCATATTCATACACATTTGCCAAGTATTCGCACCATGTCTGGTATTTATTCAGTTTTAGCCAAACAATGATGTTGAGAATCCAGAATATAAACAATTTGCAGATGGACAGGCAAGTGGACAGAATGGACTAATACCTTCATTTCACGGGAATAATGCATTTAAGTTTATAGATAACAACATGGCATCTACAAAATTATTCCCTGAATCCCCATTAAAACGTTTTGCACATTGGAGTTTTCAGTACATGCTTAATTTTATTCACTGAAATAAAATAAAAGATTCAGTACATTTGATAAAATAAAAACATCTTTTCAAATAAAGTATACACACTGTTGGTTGAATGAGGGACAAACAATATCATTATGCTAATTACAATCTCAGCTTTAAATATTTACTGGAATTAATAGTCAATTTCACACCTGGTGAAGTTTTACTCTTCTGAAGTAAAGCATTACCTATCTGATGAACATCCACACTTTCATAGCAATACATCACTTTGTGGACACAATTAAATGTGCACTTTAATCATTGTAACCCTGGTGGTACAATACAAAATCTAAAATGTAGCATGTCCAAGAATAAAATAAAATACAGAAAATTATAACATTCATCTAGTTTATGCACCAGCTGGGGGGGGGAGTGCAGGGCAGAGGGGAAGCCTGCTAGTAGTGGCCAAGCTGGGCCAAGGCAAGCTGCCTGGGCTGGGTTACATAATGCAAGTGAAGGCTGTACTACTAGTTGGGCCAGATGTAAACAACACTTGACATGGTGTATGAAAACTTGAATAAAAGCTACTCTTTTCAAACAATTTCTTTGAAATTTCAGATTTTAAAAGATTAAATCCTTATGTATGTATGCTGTGAAAATAAAATCAACAGTACTTACAGGGAAAAAACGTGCCACTGCCAAATTTGGACAAAATTTAAGGTATTGATTTTTTATTTATGCCAATAACTTGAACAATTTGCAAAATTCAGATCTAATTTTGGGTAAACAATTGAATCTTGATTAAATAAAGTTATATTTCTGAAAAAAGTCTCCAGCTTCAGCAATTCTCATGTTAAGTGAGCAAATATATTTCCTGATTTTTAAAAAATTGCATTATATTTGGGCTTATAACTTCAAAATAATACCTAATACTGACCTAATTTTTTGTATGTGCACAGAAAATGTATAGAAAAATATGAATACTAAATCTGATCAAAAACAGATCAGTGGTTTTGATATTAGGCAGCCTTGAAGTGTAACAATGGCTTTTTTTATGGAAAATGGAGATTTTTCCTTAATATCTCAAAGGAACGAAGTTCTAATGACCCAACTTTTGGTATGGTAGGAGATTTTGGGGACATCTAATGGTATACAGAATTTTGGATTCGTAGGTCCAACAGTTTAAAACGTGCCCTGTTAACGGCAGGACGGCCGGACGGACAGACGACAGACAAAGGACCACGACTATAGCTCAGTTGACTTATAGTCAGCTGAGCTAAAAATATTATTCATGGCCTGAGAGATTCATCTATGGAGAAAAAAAAGTTTTAATTGTTTTAGTGTTATTTTATGCGTTCTAACCTGTTTTTATTTTCATAAGGATCACTTTGCCCCAATATACCAGGGTGACTTTGGCCCACTTTATATTACTTTTATTTAGGTAAATATTTAGTTTATTTAAATAAAAAAAAGTGTCAGGTTGGGTCATCAGAGCAGGCACAGTTATAATATTAAACAGTTCACAAGACAAAGAATTTTAGAACACCCCCAGTAAACATGCTAAGCAAATTTAGTTTTGATCGGACCTGTGTTCTGGTAATGTCTTCTCAATATATGATCAAATGTTTATTGATTTAAAAGCAATGACTATTTTTTAATCTGAAGTCCATTGTAGAGCTGTCAAATGTATCAATTAAATTTAAATTTTAAGGCAATGGTTTCCATTCTATTTTTAAATGACAGCTTAACTTTCCTGAATGTCTACACGACTACTTCACGTGTAGCATTTAATCTATATCAGTGTTGGACTTGGCAAGTTTTGGAAGCAGGACACGACTTTCCTCATGTAAGTTAGGTTTGGTGTACCTGACCTCGACGTCCTGGGTGTGTAATCATCCCTACATGAGGAGCCATGTAAGGCACAGACTTTGTGAGTGAAACCTGGCTCCAGGGCACAGCCTTCCCATTATGACTACAAAGGGTTCACTCTTGTGGGGCCGATTGTGAAAAGTCTTGGATTCCTTGACTGAGATACTGTCATACAGTCTCCCCTGTGTTCTTTCCCTAGACTACAGAATCCAGTAATTATACCAGTAGTAAAGCAATATGCAGCAAATTTTTATAATTATATGTCTACTCTAGGAATTATTTTTTTCTTTATTGTTAAGACACCGCTGGGCCCAAGTTACCCTTTGACCTATGATATGTGATATGCCACACTGGTTTCTAGTCATTTAAATTATGATGTACTTTGTGATATGCCACATTGGTTTCTAGACATTTAAAAAATGATGTACTCTGTGATATGCCACATTGGTTTCTAGTTATTTAAATCATGATGTATTCTGTAATATGCCACATTGGTTTCTAGTCATGATTGTTTATCTGTCTGTTGCTTCTGGAATCCTCGATTAAGCAGGCATACTGTTTTGTCCTACATTTCTGTCAGTCTGTTTGTCTGTGTTCTACACACAACAATTTTGCATCAGTTTCTCTGTGGTTAAAGGTCACAGGACCCACATGCCACTATCTAAAAAAAATTAACCTGTGAACACATTTTAAGCCTATATTGCATTCCAAGCCTTAGATCTTTCAAATATTGCCCTACCTCAAATAGAATGGAAACCATTTTTAACCCTATTTGCCCATTAAAAAAATACAGACATTAAAAATACAGACATATATGCACATATTACTGTCACATAGCTGAAACTATGATACTTCTAGAAATACTTGATCATGAATCTATAAAACAAAAGAAATAAGTATGTATTTGCAAAAAATTTCCAAATTCAGCTGAGCACCGTGACCCATGGGTCCTTTGTTAGGAAGACTGTGTGTATATGACTGATTGTACTAAGCATATTTAAGAGTACAGAACATCATGGAATACATAGATGACTAGGTGGTGACAAGGTTAAGTATCCATCATAATAAAATTATTATAATAAGTAGTATGGTTTACTTTAAATGACTAGACAACGAGTGTGGCATATCACAGATTATAGCTTAATTTAAATGAATGGACAGTTCATTTAAATTTATAATTCTTTCACTTAATATTAAAGGATCAAGGGAGTATAAAAATGCAGATAAAATATTTAAATGGGAATTTATGCATGGATGAAATGAAGGTTTCATGTTTTTCAAGTAACCCACAGTGATATTAATTGTACAGGATCTTGGGGCCACCAATAGTATGGACTGAGCTATTTTAGTCATAGGTCTAATTTAAGCAAAGGAATGTTAACTTTAATTGGAAGTGAACTAGAATTTTCTTTGTTAAAGAACATTATTGATAGATATGGAAGATATATTATAACAGTCTTATTCAAGGGAATGAATTTTTATTTATAAATATAAATAAATGAGCCAAATTTTGATCAAATGCAAATGAAATCGTTGAAGAAAATTGTTGAAATAATAAAATGGACATTAAAAGAACCTATTAATATTATCTTGGGTTGTGATTTTAACGTCTGTTTCCCAGAACAATACCCGGATGGTGGTAATTTGAAATTAAAGAAAAATATCATTTCTTTCATGTATGACGTACGCGAAAGTTGAAATATTCATGATAAATGGTGAATTAGAAATCAACATTTTGGAAGGTTTTCTTGGAGAGATATAAACCTCTTTTCCAGAGAAGGTAAGGTTCTTTTTAACTTCAGCTGTCATACAGCCATTTATAACACATTGATACATAATAACATCAGTTGAATCAGAGCACTCTGCAATACTTATGAAAATGTGTTAAATTCCTGAGCAAAAAATTGGTTCCGAGATATGGAAATTTAATAATTCCTTGTTGACTGACAGAGAATAAACACAAGAACTTATGAAAACAATCAGTAAATGGAAGTTAGAATTAGATAGTAATCCAAAGGAAAATGGGAATATCTAAAGTATTTAATAAGACAATTCACTATCAGGTACGGTAAAATTAAATCAAATATATTCAAGGCTAAGTTTAAAGAATTGGAAAAACTTGTATATAATCTTGAACCAAACATTAACGAATCGTGCGACACATTGAAAGAATATTTAGAAACTAAACAGAAACTTGAAGGTTGCTATTAACACATAACTCAAGGAATTATAATAAGGTCCCGTTCCCAGTTGTTTGAAGAAGGGGAAAGAAATAATAAATACTCTTAATTTAACAAAAAAATAAATAAAGCCAAAACGATCTTTAAAAACGTAATTGGTAGATTGACCTGAAATTTCGAAGAATGAAATCTTTTGATAAAACTGAAATATTTGTTTTTTTTTTCAAATGTAAATATAAAAGAGTAAACAAACATTTAGAAAAATATATATAAACTTTTCTTTCAAAAGTTGAAGTACCTAGATTAAGCACAGAGAATAATAACTAAATGAAAGTAGAATTAACAATAAATGACATACATAATGCATTAAAAGATATGAAAAACAAAAAAAAATCCTGGGAAATAAAGGTTATCTAAATAATTTTATATGCTTTTCCTCCCTGATATTAAACCTGAATTACAAAATTGTTATAACTATTGCTTTGAGATGAAACAAATGACACCCGGCCAAAGACAAGAAGTTATTATATTAATAGAAAAAACTGGAAGGGACAGCCGGTTAATTAAGAACTGACATCCAGTTAGTTTGATAAACGTGAATGTGAAAATTTTAAGTAAGATGATCAGTAACAGATTAACACAATTTTTACCATTACTAATACATGAAGATCAAAATATCTTTGTGCTTCATAGGTGTATGAGAGAATAAGTGAGATTAATTGCAAATATGATGAAATAAACAGACACTGAAAATAAAGGTGGAATAATCATGGCTACAGATTTCGAAGCTTCTTTTGACTCTGTGTGTCACTCATTTATGTTTGCTGTCCTAAAAAAAAATTGGTTTTGAAAAATCTTTGTTAAATTGGATTACATTAATGAATCATAACTTTGTATTATAAATAACGGTAAAACCACTAGGTATTTTCCAATAGAACGTGGTACTAGACATGGTGATCTATTAGCACATTTTTCTTAAACGAAGAAGCACATGTTGAAAACTGGGAAAAATTTTCTCAAAATATTCTTCAACAAGGGCCCAGAGGCATCAAATGGTCCCCCGCCCCAATCATAACTCAAATGTGGATATCTTCTGTGATTTACATTCACCTAGCTCCAAATAAACCTTGTATATGATTTAAAGGCTAAAGTGTTTTTATTTACTGCCTCATCTGAACAAAAGTGGAAAAGACAATTATGGAACGCAGAAAGTTGTTCAACAGAGGTGGCACCACCTGCAGGTTATAATCACATATCAGTCATGTGCTGAGTAAGTCTCTTAAATTTAGTGAAGAAGGCAGCAAGGGTCTTAGAAATATGTAGTAAAAGAATGGGGCGGAACGGACGGACACGGATAATATTAATAGTGGTCCTCCCTCCTACGGCGGGGGACTTACAATTATCATGTTTCCTCTAATAAAGCAGGCATCAACACCTGAACTGCAAAGTATAGAAAATGTTGACTTTTGCCCCTCTGACCCGAAAATCTAAAAATCCAATATCAATCACATGATCACCACGTATGCACAATTTAGTGTTGAAAGATGTAGCGGTTCCTAAGATATATGATAACAGCTTTTACAGCATGCATGGAAACATGTAAAAAAAAGATTTTTTGCCATCAACAAAATTTGAAAGTTCCTTGAAAACGCCAAAAAAATCCAGTTCAATCTACATTCATTTAAGATCCGTTGGTTTAAGGACCGGGTGCATATGATTTGAAGGATCAGGTGTTCTTCTTTATTCACTTATGATTAAAAAAGTACCAAGTAGCGTAACAGTAGGTGGCGTTACTTGCAGGTCATAACCACATGCCGGTCATCTGAATAACATTTATGTAAAATTTTATGAAATAAGCTTTAGGGGTTTTAGAGGTATTCGGCAGAGAAAGAACGGACGGAAGGAAAGACGGACAGACGGACTTGTGCGGACGATTGTTGTTGTTGTACGGTGGGAGACTAATAAAAACGAATGATTTTGGTTGTGAAAAAGTTCTTATATGGCCTTCAGTGAAGGATATATGAACTTGTTCATCAACAACGTGTTTGTAAACACAGCAATGTTGACAAAAGAGAATAACAGGAAGTAGGTTGCATATACGCGGAGGCAGAAAGGTCAATTGTTGCATAATGACATTTGCAAAGCTCTGGCTTATCTGATTTGCTATCAGCTGCCCTTGTCGAATTTGCTTTGATTATTTTGGTGGCCCCCCTTATATTATAAACACATTAATATAAACAAAACAAGCAGCCTGTGTGTGAAGATATGCACTTTTCTGGCCTTTTATTAATGAACGCTCCAAGGGATTACCTTTACTTTATTAAGGTCAGATAGGTGATTGGGCCCCTTTAAGGGTTAATCTAAATAAAAGTTTGAAAATACTGGGAGTTCATTTCACATATAATACACAAATATTTAATACCCTTAATTTTCGAAAATCTGAGAGAGATTTTATAGCAGTTCTTTTGTTCAGGAACACTACTGACTGACTCTAGAATGATTCATGTCACTGGTATTGTCAAAACTGTTGTACATTTGTAATTTGTGCAAAATCCAAATGGGTTTATAATAGATATACAACATATACAACAAGTATATTTGGGAAGGAAAACGACCAAAAGTGAAATTTTCAACAGCAAATGGAGGTTTGAAAATACCAGATGTATTTGCAATCATTCAGACACAAAGATAAATGGATAAACAGGTAATTAGATGAAATGTGCAAAAAATTAAAAACCTATCCATTATTTCATTTGGATAAAATATGTGGTATTAATGCCATTGGACATAAATGGAAAGTAACAGCTGTACCAGGTATAATTCCATTGCGTTATAAGGAAGGTTTCAGAGAATTGGCTACTTTTTAATCAAAGTAAATCCCCAGAAATATATCAAGAGGTTTTGAGAGAGCTACTCTGGAATAATAAATCTATTTTAGTTAACAAGAAGAGTAGAGTATATTTTACGGGGAACTCAGTGAGAGCGGAATTAACTATGTATCAGACATTTTTAACCATAACGGACATATGCTTAAAGTTGAAGAGATCTTATTTATTTGAACTGGTTACAAATTTACCAATTATTAGCAAAGTCGTGGCTAAGTATACCTAAACATGAAAATAATCTTACTGATGTTAACTGGATGAAAAACGGGGGGGGGGGGGTACCGCTTAGAAGCAATGTATGGGGTCAGTATAGATGCTTATTCCATTGAGTTCCAAAATAAACTGCTAAACAATTATTTGCCTCTAAATCAAATTTAAATGGAATCTAAAGGACCCTGATAAGTGTCCATATTGTGACGAAACTGTAGAACCAGTACATCTATTTAATTTTATGAATGTAGTCGAGCCCCTTCTCCTTACAACAGTATCTTAAAATATTTTTCTGACAGCAGAATAACATAACTAGAAAGGGAACTTTATGTTGCACTGTTTGGCTGTGTACCTGCTAATAATAATAATTTGTTATTTAATCAAATCTTGCTGTAATGAAAATAATATTGGATAAAAATCTTGAATTAACTCATGGAAATTTAGAAAGAGCAGTTGTACAGCTGCTCTATATTTTTTTATAACACTTGAAAAAAAATATATATAATGGAGAATAGAATTGAAAGAAGACATAACATATAAGAACTTAATGAAAAATGGGAACCTGTTATAAATCATATATGAAAGAAAATCAATATATTATTTTCTCTTGTATGAAATATGAAACGTTTTAAGTACAAGCTTTTCAAACATTCGCGGTGGTATGTGTAGTTTGTGACTTTTCCATGTTTTGTAAATGTATATGTCAATTTTTTCCATGTATGTTTTGTAAACTTGTAATATGTGACACAGATTAAAATGCATGTATTGCTTTATGAAATAAATGTATGTGTTAAAAAAAAGAATATATGAAAGAGAAGTCGAGAGGGAGGAGTATTTCACGACGAGCAAGTGGAGACGAACGCGAAAGAAAAGGGAAACAAAATCAAAGTGTTTTTCTTTTTATTTTGTAAAATATTTTTTAGGTGTGATATAATAGAGCTGTGCTTATAAATACATATCACACATATAACCCATTTTGACTTATTTTTATAATTCTAAGTTTATATTCATTTGCTTCATATATATGAAATGTCTAACCATAACTTGAACTAATTCAGAAATTTATTAACATGGCCGAATCCAGAATATTTGTAAGAGGGGAGTCAGTTGGACGGATTAAGGACAAAAATATAAAGGCCTTGTAAAAACATTACTAATATGAATACCATATATACCATTAAATAATAGAAATATAATCACAAAACATCCCAAACAAACGACATAATTATTAAATTTAAAGTGCTCTACATATTCTAAAAAGTATGTAGGGTATATGGGCCTTGTGGGTATAACAAAAATAATTCTTGGCTCGTATAAACACTACATTATGCGATGGGTAACAAGGTGAAAAACATGGAAGGTTTGTCAGTAGGATCGACCCGTCACGGTAAATAAATAAAGGTAAAGGTTGGGGTGTATAGTCTGATATATCCGACGATGTCAGTCTCATCCGACTTTACACTTTGCCTTCCTGGTCTTTCGGACTTGTTCATTCTTGGAGAATATGACTCATGCAGCCATATCAGACACTAGAAACTTATTCGTTTCACATTTGCCTTTCTCCCATTACCAGTACCCATCCACTCCTGGGTCGAGAGAGCGCACCCTGTGGTAAGGACTTTGGCCAAAGGTGTCTTTGCGCAGACGGCGGTCAGTGCGGGGCGTGAATCCATAACCTTGCGGTCTCAAGTCTAGCGGCCAAACAATTAACATCCACGCTTCACTAATATTTGCCTATGTTTTAGTAAAATAAAAATTCTACCAAATAACAGTTAAAATAAGTTTCCTAAAGGCTAACAAAGACGTTGCCAATGGTTACCATGGAATTTATCATCAAACACGGATCGTGTTCCCTCAGCATGGGAACTACAACAGCCTGAGGTTCATTTTCAGATTTGGGCTAATATCAACTGCACTCGCAGAAAAAAAATCTGATTAAATTATCAAAAGGGCAGTGAGACTGAGCCAATCAAATACAAATTTCTTAAAGCCATCCAGGACATCACTAGTGACAATGTCGATAAAAAACGGAAACAAATCACCAACACATTTAGCGTATCTGAATGGAAGTCTATACAAATCAAATGGAACTGTTTTCGGGTCAGCTGGCAGGACATCAATAAAATTTACTGACAGCCTAATGGTTTCTTAAAAAAAAATATATGGCATTAAAGGCCTACTTCCATGAAAAAAATAAATTGAAATACTACTGATGGTTTATTCATTTACATTTATATGTATAAATTATGGTATAATAAAATCAAGCTTTGCGCACTTAACCGTTAAAATTTAAATCGAAAGACCCGTAATCCACCCCACCCTGGGGCCCCAAGCCAAAAGAAGCGTCCTGGCCAAGGCGATTGTGACGTCACAACCAGAACACACCGGGCTGTATTGTAATGGCATCAGTTGAGTTTAACACGATCTGGGGAAAATATGCCAAAGTATTGCGTCGTCGGGTTGAGCAGTAACATCAAGAGTGATGGTGTGAGCTTAATCATATTTTAACAAGTGTTTAAGCCACATGTTCGTGCCAAATGGACAGGATTTCCTTTACAGAAGAGGCCGAACTGGACCCGGCCGGGCATGATTTAGGAAGGGGATTCCCCTGGTTTGGCCACTGACATGAGGGTGCGGACGGACTTTTCCTGACATTTAGTCACCTTTGTTGCCACTTTTGTTGCCCCTCTATATCCCTTACATGCGTAGGCTGCTAACTAGGAAATGATGCTGCTTTTCATCTTTACGACTCCTGTATGATGTATCTCTTAGTCTTCAACTTTGCACCTGTTATTCCCCGACTCGGCCTTGACACGTTGGGAGCTGGCACCACGCAGTCTGCACTGACGCCGTATCAGGATTTCAAGCGACGTGTTATATGACAACCAACATATAGCTGCTTGTTGATCGTATAAGTTTAATAATATCAAACTGATCAATCAATGTATTTATTATTAAATGTGTTTGATCGCTTGTAAATGATAAAAACTTTATTTTTTATTTTGGACTTTTTTTTACAAGTTTCAAGACACATATGACCGAAGGGGTCACGTAAAGCTCGGTGCATGGTGCCTCAGCAAAGGCATTTACATTGGAGAAACAATTAATAGGATTCTACAAAAAAGCCCACGTGAAAAATCGTTACTCCTTATTGTTGACAAAAATCAGAATAATTCATTTTCAATTCTTTTGAAATATCAGACAATTAACAATTAAAAAATTTATACCATGCATTTCAGCATATTTTAAATCTGTGCCCAAAAAATATAAAAAAAAATAGGCTTCGTAAAGGCTTCCTTACATTAAACGTGTGTGTTGTATATGTGTTGGGGATATTTTCACTCTGTTTGGATTTTTTTTTTAAGTTTTCTTTTAAGTATCTGTAATGATAAGATGTTATATTGTTTAAAAAATGTGTATTTGTTGTATAAAATGTGATAAGCAATGTTTTATAAAAAAAAATATAAAAAAAAATTCCATGCCAAGTAAGCACACTGTTGCATGGACGTCACCCGGACATCGGAGGATGGCGCCACGAAGTGGTGTGGCCGCCCCCGTTTCCACGCTTATGGATCCACCCCGCTATCAGTGACTACTGACGCGCTTTGAGAAACATAAAAACTATTCTGGGACCATTCAGTACTGGTTTTGCAGTTCTGACGGCGCTATCGTTTCTCTCAAGCAAAACCACAAACTTCTGCGGTTTCCACCCATTGTTGAAAGCCTATAAAACGAACTCGCCTGCAGTACGAGTCGGGACTATCGATTTTGCTACGCCACATTGCTGTTTTCCCCGGGGACCGTGACCGTGGGCTCTTGGTCCCCAAGCCCACGGAATGCCATGAACCACGCCATGAACTTTATTATTTAGGAAGAGGAGAGACTTTATGTTTGTTTGGTGCCACATGGATTAATACAGGACTTCAGGTTTGTGTGTGCCCGAATTATGTGTTGATGATGGACTTCAGTTTCTCGTATACCGGATTCAGTTAAGTATTTCGTTACAGTTCGTTATTTAGAGACTCAGTTTTCGTCAGAGACTTGGTTATAAATTACGTTATGTATTGACTATTATATTATTTGTGTACGATTGTAAATATTGTAATATAGTAATATAGTACTGTTTTTGCACCCATATTTTGGTTACGTATTCATTTGAAGAGAACGTGTCTGAGCATATGTGTTACGGTTCGGCCTGAGTTGTTTGGTGTGAAAAGGGACCGTAACAACACACACACGCATACATATAAATTAAGAGATGTGTTTAAAATGTAATAAGTATGTAAATTTAAGTATGTAATACTTGTATATGAAATATGAATATATAACGTGTATACATGTAAATATGGTATATATACATATATATATATATATGTGTGTGTAGATATATAAAGATAGACACTTGTAGTATGTATATAACAAAATATCAAATCAATTACCCAGTCAGTCATAAAGAGAACTCGAAATCTGTTTCAGCAGTCTCTCTCCATCCTTGTTAGTATGATTTGCCATATTGCACTCAAAGATGTTACACTTGAACCTTCAGATGATACACTGGCCGAAGTACCCATGCATTTAGTCCAAATATACCTTACCAAAGACAACATATGGGTAATTTTGTATAATTTTAAATGATAATTTATTGTAAATGTACTTTTCTTGGAATTTAATCTGCTATCATGCAGAGAATTATAACTGGAATGTATGGTTTCTATGTTTTTCCATATTACACAATTCTTAAATTGGAGGATACTAAAAGTACACTGTAAATAACCGAGACATGTCTCAACCTAGTTTGGTGTCTTTAGGTAAGACACTGGCGACTTAAACTGGGCATCAAGTGTCTTCAGAGGACTTGTGTAAGACGCCAACAAAGACATATATGTCTTACAGTATGTGTCTTGGTGTCTTTCAGTATGTGTCTTGGTGTCTTACAGTATGTGTCTTGGTGTCTTTCCACAGGTGTCTTAAACTATTATAGTTTAAGAAATGGTTCATAAATACATTTATCTCCAGTGCTTCTTACTTGCTTTTGCTATAAATTAACACAATCTAAGAATAATATACCATATTAAATTTGCTCTATTTTTGCAGGACTCTCATGACTAAATGCATGATTGAGCTGTTTTAAGTGTCCCAGTTCTGTAAAACTCGAGATAATAATTAAAGGTAATATTCACATAATATGAAACATAAGATTTGTAAAATAATGTATATTAGTAATTAATTATGTCTATTCAGGAACGATATAGAAGTCTGTTGTCACGAAGAGCGAATTAAAGACACTAGTGTCTTCGAAGCATGTCCCGTAAAGACACATGAGAAGCAGGCTAAATTTAAGACACCAGCGTCTATAAGTTGTCTGCTTCGCGCGCTTTTAATCCACGTGATGTCAGCATCAACTCCTGATTCGTCTGCGCATCACCATGCCTCGCCAGGTCGTGCAGCAAGGAGGCAGTAGACCATACCAGAACGCTGACATAGTTTTATCCTAAGAGAAGTGACGTAAGTAGACCTATTTTTTATTTTTATATATATATTCTGTAGAAAGTAAAACGGTCAATCGCCTTATTTGAAGCATAGATGAATACAATTTTTATTAAATCTGTTCTACAGTATCCATATTTTTATGTGCATGAAAACCGGTCACTCCAGACCGGCCATATTGTCTTTATTGATTGTTCAAAAGTCAGTCAGTACTGATCATGAAATATTGAAAATGAAACATATGTACATGTATTCAAAGAAATAATTTATACTCGGAGAGTATCCTTAACATTTGACTGCATGAAATAAGACTGCATGAAACTATAGACCCATATTTATGCATATGTAATTTACAAATGCAATGGATTATGTGTACATGAATTGCGTTGGGGGGCGGGGGGGGGGGAGAGGATGGGGATGGCAGCCTATAAGCAAGGCAGATCGGTTTTCATAGTCGGTCAACCATGGGCCTACTGTCTATAAATATAATAACTTAAGAGCTGTTGGCCGTACTTTCATTTGTAAAATGTATTAAAAGGATGTACAGTATGCAAGAATGTGTTCAATGGCTCAGCTCAACGAGACAAGGAGTCAGGGACACGGTTCATATGCATTGGCGGCGAAACCAAATTTTCATGGGGGGGGGGGGGGGAGACAATAGAAGACTAATATATATATATATATATATATATATATATATATATATATATATATATATATATATTATGTAGACATATGTACTGTATATATACATATATATGTGTATTATATAAATATATATATATATGGTACTCCAAGTACTGAGAAGAAGGATATATATATATATATATATATATATATATATATATATGAGAGGGGAAATACTAAAAAAATAGTTGATGTTTTTATAAACATCATTCTGTTGGGGGGGGGGGGGGGGGCTCTGCCCCCCAATAATTTCATTGGCCCGTTATCATAAATATGCTTTAATACGGTCGAGCCAAATGTTAAATAACACGTATAAAAGTTATCCCAGATATCTTTCAAAGTTACAGATTTTCAATCTGTTTTCTTTCATCTCTTCGTAATAAAATCACAAGACGATTAGAAACGACCAACGGGTAGGACATGGCTGGCCCAATTTGACCCTGCATTGACAAATGAGTTTCAGCAAGTCAAAAAACGCAGTCTAGATATTATCCTATACTCTATTTGTTGATAAACATTGGCTCGTAACCAGTGCTAAAAAGTGTTACATTTACCCCGCACCAGCGCGTAACTCTTGAGAGTTGATTGGTTTAGACAAAGTGTAACAATCTTGGTCAGCGCGTCTCCCAGACAAGATAATGTGTTCATGTGTACGTGCAGGTACGTACTGGATATTGCCGCGTAAATGCGGTTAGTGCATGTGACGATATGCTCTCTCCTGTCACTGCTAATAGGCTATAGTTGATACATCTTCGGTGAAATGTCTAAAGTAAAATGTCACTTTGCATATATATATATATATATATATATATAACTCTGAAGAAAAACAACACTGTTAATTCACAACAGACTGTTTCACGGGATGCGACCCGATCATCAGGTGAATGTGGTTAGAATGAAGCTAACGTCGTGGTTTGAAAAGCCGAGACTTTACGAGATTACGAGATTATGCTTTGTGCGATTCGGGTCGGGGGGGGGGGGGCATGTGAAAGACTGACACTGATCCTATTGTTCTCGGGTGCACAATAGGATTGGTCGGGGTACACGTGCGATACTGGAACATAACAGGGCAGGGCAAAGAGGTTATATAATGTAGTAAATTGTAAATATAATACAAAGATATAACCAGGATGCTCAATCAGCATATTGAAATGATTTCTAATAGGGCCTTGGAAGCAGTGAACATATCACTAGTATACATATGATATGATAAAAATACACATATACTGTGAAAATACACAATATACAAGGCAAATATACAATATAAAAGGCAAATATAAAAGGCAAATATACTATACTCATACCAAGTGGTGCAAGTCTCCTAGCTGAAGGTCGTAAAGCCCATAAGACCAGGAGTAGTACTTTCCTGTCATCCAATGGACTCCACGAGCCAGCAGTGAGAGAACAACTACCTGAACAAATGAGTCTGCCCAGCGGATCCTCGTTGGGGGGGGGGGGGGGGGGGGGGGGGTTAAGGGGGCACGCTGAATATTAGTACGAATGCTAGGTTTTAAAATATTTCAGGGTGAATTTGTTTTGATGGCGGCACTTGGAGAGAATTTCAGCTCTTGAGTTCAACAATGATCCAGGGGGGCCGTAGCTATAAGTAGCTTTTCAGACAAGCAGAGATCACACTTCCTAGTCCCACAGAAGTAAGGTGCTGCCTTGGCAGATATTTCCCAGGAGAGCTTGTAATTGAAATTGTTGTCTTTTAGTGACCAAATGTGTTTAGACAGTTCAGTGTTTTTAGCGTGGGATCTGTTCCGAAAGGATTGCTTGTGGTTATTATATCTTGTCTTGAAATCACCTTCAGTACACCCTATGTAGTGTTTCACGTCGTTGTCTGTTCTAACTGTTGCTTTATAGACAATGCATTTCAGCTGACATTGACCATTCATAGGACATTCGTCTTTATATATATATATGTATATACTAGTATATATATTTGAAATTGTTTGAATACTCGCATTAAATGGCACTACTGCAATTATTATTATTATTATTATTATTATTTTTTATTATTATTATCATCATTATTATTATTATTATTAACTTTCATTACTAACGGCATTAGTTATAAAAAATCTGCTTGAGCAATTTATATTTACAAGACATCCTTTGATGTTTAAAAAAAGTTAATTGGTGACCTTGAACTTGATTTTCAAGGTCAGATTTACGGAAATACAGTATTTTTTAGTTCAGCTGACTGAAAGTCATCTGAGCTATAGCGATCACTCTTTGTTACACTGAAAACCAAAAATGTGTTTGGGAACACATTTAAATGTGTACGAGACTTGTATCTGAGATGAGGCATTAAAATGTGTACAGAAACACATTAATGTGTATGATAAATTTAATGTGTTTTGTAACACATCATATATGTGTTTGGGAACACATATAAATGTGTTTCGGAACACACATAGACGTGTTTCGGAACACACACATGTGTTTGGAAACACATAGAGATGTGTTAGAGAGTTATCTGGGACGAGGCATTAAATGTGTACGGAAACACAGTAAATGTGTATGATAATATAAATGTGTTCTGAAACGGATTTGATGTGTTCTGAATGTGCTCAAATGTGTTCTGCCAAAGTTCCAAATACATGTAGCTTGCCTGGTCTTGAGACTTGAATAAGTAAGGAATAAAAGTATCTAATCCATATAATTCAGCTGTATATTCACCTGTAACACAGAAAACAAATAACAAAAGCAGTTACACAAATTTGAACCATTTATCATAATATTTTCACCGTATATTTATTCAGTTTATGAAAAAAATATATTATAGTCCTTGTCCTTATTGAATACAGAGACACAGGTCTCTAATGATGTTTTTCTGTAGTATGCAGGCCAAGAATCTGAGAAAAACACCCCAGATTATAACTAAACCAAGTGATGCACATACTATAATATACAGAAATGGAGTATATATGTAGAGTGCAAGTTGCCGAAATGTCATAACATATGGTAAATATAAGTTCAATGAGTCTGGAGTAATTGTGCATTCATCTATGATGTAGCTCTCTTAATTGGATCACCAGCAGTCTTGAGACAGCCTCATTTCGCTCCTCTTCTTGAAGAGCATAAAGACTTGGGTGGGCTTAAGTCCTATAAAATAAGAAAACGAACGTATAAGAAATTAAAAAAACAAACAGGCATGAAACATTGTGCAGTTGTATATTAGCATTTACTACTCGGGTGGGGAGGGGGGGGGGGGGGGGCATATATGTAGCTAAGTCACCAACATAACAAGAGTGTGGCTGTATAAAAGCACGCTGCGACTGTGACAACCTTATAGGGTTACAAACCTGACCCTGTTCTACAACAAGCTGCCTGCTGTCTTATCACTAGTTGTTACATGTGCCCTGTACTGAGCGAAGCTTCATGAATTTTGTGCATGGCCCTGCATGCATACACATACATATACAGTGAACAGTTGGAATTTTATAATAATAACGTCTTTGGTAATGTTAAGTTGTTAAGTACGACAAAAATATGTTATATACATGTATAATATAAATCTCCTTGCACATTCCTTGTAAACTGCATGACTGTATACATATTATTTTAGGGGCAATGTCGCAGTCAGCTAGGCAGGCATGCAATGCAGGCATCATCATCTAAATCTGGATAATTAACACTCACTTACTGACTGTACATATAATTAAGACATTCCACATATAGCCGATTTTGAAAAAACAATACATTCTTAACTTAGGCCTACCTTAGACCTTGCAGCATGTACTCTGCCAGTTATGTCTGCTGAGATGATGGGCCACCCGAACAAAGACCAGACTGTTTTTGAATTTTGCGGTTATGTATCACGTGACAACCAACTCCCTCTCGGGGGAAAGGCGCATACACATTACATGTGTTTTGAAACACATACTCAAACACAGTAGATGTGTTCCCAAACACATTTCTGAACACATTTTGGAATACAGATGTGTTTGAGCGGAATAATGCGTTTGGTAACACAGTGAGTGTGTTCTGACTAAACGAAACACATTTAATGCCTCATACACAGCAAAATTTGATGTGTTTGAGTTCCGGAACGCGCTAAATGTGTTCCCGTACACATTTTTGATTTTCAGTGTAGGCGTCCTTCTGTCTGTCCGTCCGCCCGTCTGTCTGTCTGTCCGTCTGTCCTTCCGTTAACCAGGCACAAATCGTAACCGCTGGACCTGGAATCTTCTAACTTGACATCCAGGTAGGCCTATAAAAAATCTCCTTGGAAACCAGAAATCAGGTCTGTGTTACTCATAACCTCCGAGCTATGGGGCTCCGAAGTACTCCCCCCCCCCCCCCCAGAAAAATGAAAAATTTGATACAAAAGCTCCAGTAGCATTGATCAGCAAGATTCTTTAAAGAGACCTTTAAATAAGCGGACCTAGAATCTTCTAACTTGAAATCCAGAGAGGTCCATGAAACCAGAAATCAGGTCTCTGTTACTTATAACCTCCAAGCAATGGGCACCGAAGTACCCCCCAGAATATTGAAAATTTGATACCACAGCTCAACTATCCGGACAACTAATGCATTGATCACCATGATTCTTTGCTTGCTTATTGATCATGGGGTGTTTCATCAGGTTCTGCAGACTGGTTGCACCACCTGTATCTTTTCGATTTTTACGCATTTCTTTTCTCTATTTTTGAGACCTTCAAATATGTGGTCATCTGTTACAAGGCACAAGTCATATAACTGCTATGATTATATATACGATTATGATCATATATATGCCTCTTCTCCATATTTTGGTTAAGTCATCTGCTCTCAACCTTGTGTCCCCTTGTCAGTGCGTCTGTCTAATTGTCAGTTGTCCTCAATTTTGCCTGCTTGCTGGTGCTTGCTTCTTACATGTAGGAATCTACAAGCCACAGTTTTGCATGAATCCTTTTGAAACTGGTACATCTTATGTCTTGCACTAATATCTAGAAAGTCATTTTTTTGCTCAGCTGACTATTAGTCATCAGAGCTTTAGTCATGGTCCATTGTCCGTCGGTTGTCCATCCGTCCGTTAGACTGGCACGTTTTGAAACCATTAGACCTACGAATCCAAAATTCGCAATAATGTTAGATGTCCAAAGGATCTCCTACCAAGCCAAAAACTAGGTCTCTGTGACTTCGTTCCTTTGAGAAATTAATCTTTGCAATTTAAACATAAGTGTCATCGTCCCCTTGCCATGTGAATATGTATTAGGAAAATATTTGCTTGTTAGTCCCAGAACCTAGAAGTTCTGTAACATATATTGAGTATTCCAATGTGTATATTAGGAAAAATGGGAAACTTTTATTGGGAGGTGAAGTCAGTAGAATTTTATTCTCAGAATCAATATATGCATTAGTATTTCTGTAAAATAAAATGTTGAATGATTACCAGCGATGTCTACCACAAACTTGGTCAGATAATGGTTAAACCATATGGTTAAACTTCAGATTTGCCCTTTTTCATTACAGGGAATCGTAGAAATTGACATTGACAGACATCTGGTTTCAAGCCCTGGATCTGCTCCAAGAGCAGCCCTGTTTGTGGATGACTCAAACAATCTGATGGAGGCCGCCCTGCTAGCCGATGGAATCTCTATTTTTACAAAGACCAGTTCAGTCATCCAGACACTCCACTCCCTTATTATGTTTTATTACATTTCTGACTTAAATTACCCTCGCATTTACTCCCAGTTATTAGGTATCTTTCAACATTATGTTCTACAGGACAAGGTAGATTTTAAGGGTTATGGCAATAAATTGAGAAAGTTTGCATTGAGCTTAGAAGCCACCGGAAAATTTGATAAATAATAATTCATCATGGCTAAGTCATGATGCAAAGTTACATTTTAGCTCAGATGACTGAAAGTCTCCTGAGCTATAGCAATGGGTCTTTGTCCTCTGTCATCTGTCTGTCCTTCACTCTGTCCATCCGTTAACTGAAGGGCACAAATCGCAATAGCAAGACCCAGAGAGTCCAAACTTCACATGAAGACAGTCCAAATTCTGGGTGTCTAGATTACTGAACTGTTTTTTTTTTTGTATAAACTATATTGTAACTGTGCTCTGAGAAATAATATGATATAAATTTCTGTCAAAAGCCTAATGTATATTCTCTATATCAAGCTAATAGTAACACAATGAAGTGGCCTGAAAGTTTTTGAATTATATATTGGCCTCGACATATCAGTTAAATACCAGGGTTAGTTAAGGATGAACACATTTTGTATACTTATAACGCTTGCAGTAACTAAAAAGGTGGCTATAGATTGGGTTTGAATTTAATGTGGGCCTCAACATACAGTTAACATACAGATTTGAGTTGAATACCATTGTTTATCCCTACATATAATCAGGAAATGTTAACATACAATTTTTAGCTCAGCTGACTTAAAGTCATCTGAGCTATAGTGATCACTCTTTGTCCGGCGTCCGTCTGTCTGTCTGTCTGTCCGTCCGTTAACCAGGCACAAATCGTAATCGCTGGTTCTGGAATCTTTTAATTTCAGATCTTGGGAGGTCCATGAAAAATCTCCTTGGAAACCAAAAATCAGGTCTCTGTTACACATGACTTCTCAGTTGTGGGGCTCCGAAGTACCCCCCAGAATAATGCAAAATTTGATACAAAAGCTCAAGTATCTAAACAACTAATGCATTGATCACTATGATTCTTTGCATGTATATTGATCATGGAGTGTTTCATCAGTTCCTGCAGACTAGTGGCGCCACCTGTATTTTTTTACTTTTTACGATTTTTTCCCCTCTTTTTGAGACCTTGAAAGATTTGGTCATCTGTTAACAGGACACAAATCATAACGACTAGACCTAGAATCTTATTTCTTGACATGCAGGGAGGCCGACGAAAAGTCTTCTGGGAAACCTGAGATTAGGTCTCTGTTATCTATGTCCTTCAAGCAATGGGGCTCCGAAGTATCACCCAGAATAATGCTAAATTTGATATAAAAGCTCAAGTATCAGAACAACTAATGCATTGATCACCATGATTCTTTGCATGGATATTAATCATGGAATGTGTCATATGTTTCTGCAGACTGGTGGCGCTACCTGTATTTTTTTATTTTTTTTCTCTATTTATAGGACCTTTAATTAAAGATGTAGTCTTCCGTTACCAGGGCACAAACCACTGGATCTGTAATCTTCTAACTTGACATTCAGGGTGATCCATGAAAAGTCCCCTTTGAATCCTGAAATTTGGTCTCTGTTACCCATATCAAATTGATATATTTCTCAGGAATGGCTGGATGGATTGTTATCAAATAAGATGTGCTTATGAGTCTTAATGAACTTTAGCTAATATGCATGAATGATAATGGCACCCTCATAATCTTAATTATTCGCCTGTGCAAGGACATTGTCAACATGTCAGTCGGCTGAGCGTCATGACTCAAGGGTCACTTGTTACAAGTTTGTTTTTTTTTTTTTCGTAATTTCTCAAGTTATCCTGGAAAATCTTTGTTATCTTGTATTGTCATTCATTATAGTCAGCAGTATTGAACAGTTTATAAGACACCTGTATGCGGCTCTTGTTTTGTGAGATTAAATTTACATTTAAGAAAAACTCGTTTTTAAGTTTTATATTACCGTGTATGTGATAGATATATAAATGTTGAACATTAATGGCACTGAAGTTGTGGTCACCAGAGAGACATTCAGGATTTTATTGTGTAATGCATACTGATCAAATGCTCTCCAAGCTGCTGCATGGACAATTCGGACGATGAGTCTGTAGACACCCGGCATGAAGTCGCGAAATGCTTTCCGTTGAAGACGCCTTCCAGAAAGACCCTAGGCGCTTCCTGCTAAAGACGCTAGACGCTTTCTGTAAAGACACCTCCCTAAAGACACAAGAGACATGTCTTACTAAAGGCGCCACAGAGAGCTCCCACAAAGACGCTAGACACGTCCCGTCCAAAGACGCTGGACACCTCTTGTCCAAAGACACTAGACGCGTCTTAAAAGTGTCACAGGCTATGTGTCTTTATATGAGACGTGTCTAAGCCTAAAATTATTTAGAGTGTACCCCTGAAATCCAGATAAACGGTTTTACATCAGCCCAAACAAAAACAGAGCAATTATTCTTAAAATCTTGCTTGTAAATTTTTATTTGCACAAGTAAACACTAGCTGAGGCAGTATGGCAAGAACTTTACCTATAACATTGTCAACATAAAACAGATTAATAATAGCCATGGGGCTATCCGTCTGGTGGAGTGTTATACAGAACTGTATCATACATATGTATATATATATATATATATATACATATATATATATATATATATATATATATATATATATATATATATATATATATATATATATATATACTGTGTTTAATTATATTGTCACTGTGTGTGTGTGATTTTTATAATGAAACATGACTCTTTCATAATTCATTTAAAAATGTGAATTTCATGCTTTTTATTATATATTTTAAATTAATTAAATCTCTCTCACTATATATATATATATATATATATATATATATATATATATATATATATATATATATATATGTTAAATTATAAAAGGAAAGAGTGTAAATTATATAAATAATTAAATGTATGTATCATTTCCATGATGATGGCCCCGGGGGGGGGGGGGGGTACTTAAAATTAGTACAACCCTCCATCGGGATGGGTGTGGTACGTATACAGCTTCATTTAAGACTAGCCCCGTGTGTGGTACTATAAGGTTACATGTATTTATGAGGTAAGGCCTGCCAAGTAAAAACTCGCTTTACGAAAAGTATATATAGTAATACTACTGCTAAACAAAGAAAGGGCTTATCAATGTCAAAACAACAATTTTGCATTTCTGATTATGAAGCATGTATGTATAAATTATGATAAAAAGAAAGGACCAGCGCTTTATTCATACGACAAAACCAAGTTGCTTATCAGCTGATTTTTGCAGAATTAAAATATGCCACCACGGCACCAGTCACAACATTGTTAATGTTATCACAACAACAAACTTTGTTGCAAAGCGTCGCGAGCGATATTGAACAAACTCGACACAGGCAAGAATCACCATCGGCATTTTGACTACTCTACATTTTCTTGCTATAAATATTATATCAATGAATATTCTCGTTATTTTGATAATAATCACCAGATTGAGAATATCCCTTAACATTCCCACAGACTCCATCCTCGATTTTGTACAGCCTGTCACTTCGTCACTGGAATCAAACCTGTTGCTAGTGTTGGCGTGTTGGCTTGCAGCGGCCGCTGTGTCACCGACTTCTGTTTCTAACAACGTATACATTGCCCAAAATTACATGAGGCTAATGTCGAAGTTGCCATTAATCTACAGATCTAAATTCGCCGCTTTTTTCTCCTTTAACGTGTCTCAGACATTGTCATCTTACGATGACAATGATCTCGCGTGATCAGATCGACCCGTCGGCCTTGCTGAAACCACGTGGACGCGCAACCGGGGTTCTGGTTGTGACGTCACACACGTCCCAAGGGCTGTCTCAACTTTTTCAGGGGGCTCCCAGGACTCTGTTCACATATTCGTTCCTATCAAGGATAGTAGCCCAATGTCAGTAATTTTTACATCTATTCTATTTGTAGGTTTATGCCTTTCATATATGCAAAAACATCCAGAGGGTGGAAGTAGGCCTTTAATATGTCACAAAAGCGACACCTGCCGACGACGACTGGTACAGAGTTAGGGGTCTGTTGCAGGTCTGTTATCAATTTATATTCAAAGGTTGAGGATGACTCTCAAGGGTTAGTATGGGCAACTGTTTCGTAAACCGATACGAATATTGATATATATATATATATATATATATATATATATATATATATATATATATATGCGTTTGAACCTTAATTTACTTGAGCTATTACAACCAACTGTAGGTTTAATTAAGATATAGTCCGACAAAAAGGCAGGAATGTAACTAAATCCTGACATTCAAATTTTGATATATTACACTATATAAACCTTGCTCTCTCAACAGTTGGAAGTGATTGAAGTATCCAATCTTGTATAATCAAGTGTGCCGCAAAAAATAATAATAATAATTAGGTATATCTCAAATGATACAAGTATGAATCCCATCTTATCCTGACACAAAATACCCGCATGTAGAACCCACGGTCCTTTATCTTACCTGACCAGCTGTGACACTGACTATATGACCGGAACACGACAGACTTTCGTTATACGCAGTGCGCATGCCCACGGAAAAGGTCTACAAACTTGGGCACTAAACATTAATTACTACACAGAGGGAGGTTATGTCTTAGCCGGTTCCGTTTCGTTTCTGTTGGTTTGTTGGTCTGTTAATCACCGCAATTATATGGATTCAGATAAAGGTTTGATTGACTGGGATTGGCCGAGGTTTACTCTTTGTTGCTTGCCATTGAAGTACAAACAACAGAATTGCCATGATTAAACTGCATTTCATAAACGTCAGTTATATATAAACATATTCAGTTTACATGGATTGTACAAATAGTTATTAAAATTTATTTATTATTTATTATTTGAATATATTTATACAGGGTAACTATAGTTCAGAAGTCACTCTGTTCTTCCACTAGACCCTGTGAAAATTAAAAATACATTAACAATAAAATACATATGATCATTTACATACATGTATACACATTAAATCTATCAGGCATATAATGATAAAAAAAAGTATGCATATTGTGAACATATAAACCATATGGTCACGTATTCTATTACAACGGATCGGCATAAGTAAACCTTGATCTATAATATTCCGTACTCGGCTTACGAGGGGCGATTAAAGTATTCGTTGCAGATCTTGTTGGGTAATCATGGGGGTTTTGACAAATGACAATGATTCTCGCAAACCTGTATGCATTGTTTAATGTTATAATTTATACAAAGCAAGGGCTAAAAAGTATTCATATCGTTTTGATACAGTTCAATTCTTGTATTAACGTTGCACTTCGAAAATCAAAATATAAACATCCAGTAATGATACGGGCTGCCCGTTTTGCGTTTTTTATCCAGTTTCATTAGTCTGTTCCCCCATATACATATGGCATAGTCTATATGAGGCTGTATAATCGTGTTATACACCACAGATAATATATTTAGAGAGGCGGTTTAATAATGCAAGCTTAGGAGATAATTTATTTGAAAGTACTTGTTCATGTGGTAACTAGGAGAGACTGGCATCAATAGTTAAACCTAATAGTTTTCTTTCATAAAGTTTTTGTGGAAGTACACTGTTAGCCATTACATTCAGTTTATGACCATTTACACGAGGTTTACTTCCTAATAACATTACATTAGTTTAAATTACATTAATCGTCAATCGATTAGCAGTAAGTCATTCGCAGATCCGCAGGGCATCCCTCGCTATTGTGGGAGGGTCCCAAAACGGTGTTTGCATTTAATTATTCGGTCCTTTTTGCAAGGTACATTCGTGCTTTTATAAGTGACAATACATTTGTGAATATTCCTTTATAACAGTTCTGAACCCGTATCCTGTGTCGGATCCACACCAAAGTCTAATCGATTCTTTATTGGCTCCAATGTCCTGAAAATGTCAGGATATTTTTGTTCATGATTGCCTGATTTGTGTTGTGAACAAATACCAACAAACATACACATGCCCACATACACACATATACAATCATACATACACACATACACACCCACCCACACACACACACACACACGATTGGGAATGGGCCCATAATTTGAAAATCATAAAAATCTGTAGTCATAGCAACGTATACCTCCTCAAAGACTGAAAATTTAACTTTCCTGTTTTTATAAATGTCCATTTTACACAGTTTCGGGGTTCACCAGCAAGGCTCACGTGTGAGCTGCAGAACAAAATCTGCCCCATAACTCAAAGAATACTCCCACAGAGGTAAGAGCTCCTTTTTTACAAATAAATGCCCAGACTGGTTTAAAAAAAAAAGACATGAGTGTTACACAAAATTTAATCAACATCAGAAATGTTTGCGTAAATTTGCGAACGGAGAGGCAAACCAGGAGAAAATAGCATATGTCGACACCTACCGGAGATATAATACATATCTTATTGTCATAAACAAAACACACAGGGAAGGCTAGCTGTGAGGAACAACGAAAGAGAATTAGAAATTCGCATTTTAAGTAATGCAGCCCTCCACCATATGGGGTGTTCCTATTGTGGGATGCCCTAAAAGACATCCTTGCATTCACAAATTCGGCCCATATTGCCAGGTTCATTTGTGAAAAAAGTGACTTTAAATTGTGAATATTGCTTGGTGACGTTCCGGAATCCGTATCATGTTAGGGATCCACACCAAATTCTAACCGATTTTCTCTCCTTGGTCTCTAAGTGACCATCATATAATTTATACATACCTTAATTACCATGTTAAGAATAAAGTACATAAAGATAAATTTGTCACTATCAGATCGTATAATCGATACGCCCCTAGTGCCTTCAGACAAGCCATTGAAGCGTCAAAATTGCTCTTATTGCTTATTTACGGAATCATGATCTCCTCTCAACTGAACAAACTGCTTTCCTGTCAAATAACTCAGCTTAACCTGCCCTTCACCATTTAGTTGACAACTGGCGCTCTATCATTGATCAGGGCGTGTTTTCTCGGTGTTAAAAAGGGCTTCTCTAACACACAGTATTCTCTTGAACAAATAAGAACAATATGGAGTTTACGAGACCTCTCTAAAGTGGTTTCATTCATATTTAAATGATCACAAACAATTTGTAACCTTCGCAAATAGTATTTCTGATTTAATAACTATAAAAACAGGTGTACCTCAAGGCACCGTCCTCGGTCCAATACTCTTTTTAATATATCTGAAAGACTTACCTGCTCATGTCCCTGGAGCAAAATGCTCTATCTATGCCGATGCTATCACGCTACATGTAAACGGCCCTGACGTTAATACTGCATGCCCAAAACAAACTTCAGACTGGTCTTTAACAAGTACTTAATTAGATGCGTAATAATAAGCTCTCAATTAATGCCGAAAAGTCAGCTTCGATGTTTATACACTCCAAACAATGTAGGTCTTCTGATAACCTATCATTATTATAGGTAATTGTATCATTGTGAGTGTGGAAGATGTTCGCCATTTGGGCATCTTTCATGGAAGAATCAGACGAAAGTAGCGATAAAGAAATAATGCTCGAAGATAGGACTACTGCACCGAATTAGCAAATATCTCCATAAAAATTACCTGAATACATATTATCACCCGTTCATTCAACCAAATATTGACTATGGCCTTACTGTTCGGGGAAACTGTGCTCGAACATTTCGTTTTCCAATTCAGCGGCTTCAGGGTCGAGCAGCCAGAATTATCTCAGGCATTTATGATCACTCGCAGAGCAGCTTGGCAATTATCCATGACAATGGATGGATGAACATTGAGCAACGATACATGCATCTTTTATCGATATGGACATATAAATGTATCCATGGACTCGTCCCTTCTTTTCTTATTCAGAATTTTACTTTTACCTGTGATGTTCATCGGTATAACACTCGTTTATCAGTAAATTCCCATATTAATCTTTCAAAGGCACGCACAGAAATCCTAAAAACCTCACCCTTTTAGAATAGCTTTCCGACAAACCTAAAAAATGCCAACAATCTAAAGAGCTTTAAAAGGCTAGCGCGTTCATATTTCCTTGCATATAATACTAAGGTAGAATAATTTCCTATCATTTTCTACTTGTAAAGCTAATTAATACTAATATCGTCTAATACTAATAGCGTCATCTATTTTATCATTACCGTACTTATACGTATCTTATAATGTAGACTTTTAAATATAGTACATTTCATTCATATTGTAAACTATAGTGCTTAATTTGTATTTTTATTCGTTTCATGTATTAAATAACACTATTGCATACTTTTCGTAACGAAACTCGACCACATATATTTGTACTTTAGCTGTGTTTACGTCACCGCGTTTTCGCTTAAAATTCTGTGATTATATGATGTCATTTTAGTTTTATGGACTAATTGAATATTGCATTTTATTGTGATTTATCTATGTATTACAGGGCCTTTCTGTAAACAGAATTTTATTCTGATAAAGACTATCCTGGAAAATGTTGTATTAATAAATAAATAAATGAATTGGCACATAAACGATATGCCCTGAAAATGTCATAATATTTCCTTAATGATTGCGTTAATGAATGCTGTGACCAAAATAAAAACACACACACAAACACATATACAAGAATATGAATATTTTCCTGGCCGAAGCTAGAGTCTTATAAGATCCCGAGCGAAGGACGGACCCAGAGAATCATAATATTCCGAGAAATGTGTTGATGATGTCAACGTTTATGGTTACATTCACAACTACACGAACAGATGCCTTGAGTAGATGGCATGGGCGCGGTCTTAAAAAAGTTGATAGTGGTTATTTAAAAAAAGAAGTCTTTTAGAAACTTTCCACAAAACCTAGGATCTTACTCTGGCTGATACTCATCCCGTCCGTATTATGCCGCAAGTGTCAACAGTGTAACAGGTTATAGGTAAATGTAAAAGCACATGGGTCGGTTATGTGCACTGTAGATTTCATCCAGAATAGAGACTGGGCCCTGATGTGATTGGCTGGTGCAAAGTGTGACGTCACAGGCAAGATTTAGAAATGACTTAAATCTAACATTGCATGTAATTTTTATTTTCCCCTGAAAATTTTGGGATAACAGTGTCAGGAATACTAAGCTTTTGATGGGATCTAGAATTTTTAGGGATTTCCCTGCATGTGACGTCACTTCCCAGCTGACAGTGCTGATAGCTGTGCCAGTAGTTTTTGAACAAGTCACACAACCTCATTTTTTTTAAGTGGAAATATTAGAAGAAAAAAGTTTAACCTCCAGGTTAAATTGATATTAATATTTTATTTTCATAGGCAATCGTGTTATATGATAATATAATGACAATTCGAATGCGTATGCTTGACCTGAAGACTGCACAGACGTTGGCATTTCACATGCTGACACCTGGTGTGTGTGCTGTTAACAAACCTGTCATGGGATTTGCGAGTCTCATTAAAGTCCCACCTTCACAAAGCATATGTATCCAATGCTGTAGTATTCGGCTTTGTGGATATATATATCAAATATCATTGAATAATGACGCTTAAGTGACCGGCGTTTCTGGCCTTGAGCGAGCTTCGAGCGGAATTTATAACCAAGTTCATAGCGGGTTTTCAGCGGGCCCCTGCGTCACTGGAGCAGACATACTTTTGGACCTGGCCGGGCCTTAACCACAAACTAAAAAATGAATGATGTCGGCTGGATTTTGACAAAAAGGGCGAGACGGTAAGAAACGAGAGCTGAGAACGCTGGTTGTTCGAACGGACGCTGAAAACAGTTCGAAAACAATGACAGCTTTAACTTTGTGGAGCTACTTGCTCGTGTTGGTTGAAGAATTTCTTAGATGGCGAGGACTGTTTTAACTGTACAGCAGTTGTTGACAAAGTGAGGTAGCCAGGTCAGACTAAAAAAAGAGACCGGGGAGCCCCGCAAGAATTAGTACCAGCATGGCGGCTGCCCAATCAGAACATGCAATTTTACCGGGTTCAGGGGCTGTATGGACCAGACCTCCCCAATAAGGACATACGAACCCCTGTTCGGACACGTATTGATTTTTGTTTGGATACGAATGTTGTACTTCTTCGGCAATATCTTTATGATCAAACAGATTGACTTGTGTTATTGTTGGCTGTTAATTGAAAGTGATGTATGTCTATGTGTTGTTGTCACTAATCCCCTGCCCCTTAATTAAGGTCAACGGACCCATGCCGTGGCGACCCGGATTAACCGGCCCCGGTACGCTACCGGTTCAAGGTTGTCCCTTGAAGCTTTTTATATAAAAAAAAAACAGGCCACAAGTGGTGATCACCGTGCACAGGCTGCTTGTTTTGTTTATATCAACGTGTGTTAAATATGTTGAGGCCCGCACAAAATAATCAAAATAAATTCAACAGGTGCATCTTGCGGCAAGTCCGATGAGCCAGAGATTGGCAAATGGCGTTTTTTCAACAAATGAACTAACTCAGGATATATGCAACCTATACCTCTCTATTTAGGTTACATGTTTTATCCGTTTTTAGCTCAGCTGACTATAAGTCATCTGAGCTATAGTCGTGGTCCATTGTCCGTCGTCCGTCCGTCTAGTTGTCCGTCTTGCCGTCCGTCCGGATGTCCGTGCGTACGACTGGCACGTTTCGACACCATTGGACCTACGAATCCGAAATTCGGAATACAGTTAGATGTCCCCAAAATCTCCTACCATGCCAAAAATTGGGTCAATAGTATTTCGTTCCTTTGAGATATTAAGGAAAAACCTCAATTTTTATTAGAAATCTATTTTCACACTTCAGGACTACCTAATATCATAACCACTGATTTGGTTTTCTTCATATTTACTATAAATATTCCTCTATATAGTTCCTATGTACATGCTAGAAATTAAGTCAGTATTATTTAATTTAACAAAGTTATGGGCCCAAATAAATGGACTTTGTAAACAAATTAGGAAAGATATTTGGTCACTTAATACCAAAAGTGTTAAAGGTAGGGACTTTTTTGAGTAATACAACTTTATTTAATCAAAATGTAATAGTATACCAAAAAATAGATCAAAATCTGTTAAATTCTTTTAAATAATGGCAAAAATATAAAATTGGTACCTTAAAGTTTGCCCAACTTTGGCCACGGCACGTTATTTACCTGTAAGTACTGTGGATTTAATTTTCACAGCATGTACACATCAGGATTTAATCTGTTAAAATCTGAAACTGAAAAGAAAAGCTGCAAAATTAGGCTAGTTATTGAATTTTTTTAGGCTCTTGTTGAGTTCCCTTACATTGTCAAGCAGTTCACTTTGGTGACTGTAGGTCATTCAGTGCAACTCTCTATGCTCCCCCAGGCTGTTGGCATAATGTTATGCAATCCGATCACTAGGGCAAGCCCTCTCTCTACTGAGTTGAGCTTGAACAGGCTGTCTGCAGTTTATACCATACCACAGGGAGCTTTTTTCTCTGGCACCCCCCCCCCCCCCCATTCTGTTGACACACCTGTACTATGAACTAGATGAATCTTAAAATAAACATATTTTTTTCAGCAACGAGCAGTGACAACGGATACCCCTCCCCCCACCCACCCCTTCAATACACAGGACTTATAAACAAGATGAATCTTATAATTTTAATGTTAATTAAAATATTTTTTTTTTATTTTTTAAGAAAAAAAATCAGGAATTTAATCCTAATATTCAAATGTGATAAAATATTAGGATCTAATGTAAGTGCTAACTAAAAAGATTTAAGAAGATATAAATACTTTGTAGCATTTCATTCATATCTCTTATAGTTGGCGGGGCCTAGGTGTGAATAACACTGTTAACTTAGTATTACAATTAGGAATATTGGTCACACTTTGTGGGATTAATGTTTAACTTATATGGCCATATATTTAACTTTTGAAAACTTAATTACCTTCACACATTATTTGTTCATGAAATGTTACTTTTATATAACACTTACCGTAGGCCTATTTGTTCCTTTGGTGCATCCCTAAATGGTTTAGCTCATGTCCATTATTCTATAATTTACAGAGTTGCATTTTGGCAGGGCCATTTTCTCATAGCTTTTCTAATGATAATATACATGAAAAACCAAAAGAAATAAAAATCTTTTACAGTAACTCATATTTTCCAAAATCCAACTGAGCCATGTGACCCATGGGTCCCTTGTTCAACATCACTGCATCACATCAAATGTTGTTAATAAACAAGTTCATACATCTTTCACGAAGGGAATATAAGAGCTATTTATAAAAATAAAAATACCCTTCAATCAATTCATACACAAAGGAAGGCCAGATATTGCAAGTTCATTAAAAAAAAAGTAGATGAATGGGCACCTTTTAAACAATTCCAACAGATCCCTAGAGCACTTCTAATAGATATGAAAGCACACCTTATACAGTTAAAAAAGAGCACCCGGTATTAAAAAAAGCCATAAAATTACTATATATTTAAAATGCGATCACTCCGATCAAGATTTGAACCTGGAGAGTGGAGACGTATCAACACAGCTTTCACGAAATGCATCCTCCCATCCCGCCTGGATCCATCCCTGTACAAGCAATCACATTGCACTTGAATTATTTTAATTAAGGCTTTAAAAAGGCAGACATCTAGTTCTCTTCAATTAAAATGGATCTTCTCGGGAATATGCCAGTAAAGTATCTATCATAATTTGGTTTGGGTTCGGCTAATGATCCGGATCCAGAGAGGACTGCCAGGAATATTCAGAAATGTGCAGGAACAAATGCACGGGTGAACATGGGAATTTGGGCCGAACAAGTGAATGAGCACCGAATAAATGAAGGACCACCGACATGCAACTTGCATTCCTTAGAATGATTATATACATTACCTAGCTGATAAACCCGTTATACCGGGTTTTTTACCGGGGTTCGGGAGATATATTAACTGAAATGTCGAATTTT
This sequence comes from Sipunculus nudus, assembly GCA_026874595.1. Classification (NCBI taxonomy): domain Eukaryota; kingdom Metazoa; phylum Annelida; class Sipuncula; order Golfingiida; family Sipunculidae; genus Sipunculus; species Sipunculus nudus. The sequence goes on along the minus strand of CM049322.1, from coordinate 57,495,076 downwards.
GGCTTATTTTTTATTCTTTAAGTTATAAGAAAATATAGGTTTTTAGTGGGATACTGTCTCAATAAAATATGTGCATTTTTTGGGGGGGTACTTTTATTTTGTGGTGCTATGCTCGTGACAAGAAATTCATACCCCGGAATGTTTACCTTGAAGACCTGGTCAGTGATGATGTTTACATTGCGAACCGGAATGAGACGCGGGGGCACTCAGGTTTTCGATGATCTTTGACTGGTTTCTATTGTTGGACGTATAAAGAATAGGTTGATATGAGGAGCACATGAAGATTAATTAAATGTACGTTGCAAGGAAACTGTTCCTGCAGAAAGAAACAGAAATATGCAAACCTCGTAAGTAGCAGAGCGGACCTAATGGGACTCCAAGCAGAGGGTCAGTATCCCATTTTCAGCCGCCACAGCCTTTGTCACCATTCATTTATACTTGACTACGTGAAGATTAACACAAGTAAATGCAAATACGGTTTGAGGGAGCATCCAGAAATGAAATCCTCTCACATGGCGGAGGCTTGCCTCGACTTTTTTCTATCCTGCAATATAATCATCCAATGTAAAATTTGACATGAATTAAAGAAGATTGTAGTGTCATATGATATCCTACGAGGGTCGAGTTTCTTAAAAAACACTCATGTTTAATTTTATTTTACACTATTTTGCCTCAGCACTGCACTGATATAAATATCAAATGATATCAGTTTTTTGTTTTTTATTTCATATTTAGAGTTATAAGAGTGTTTCGTCACAGTTACCCGAAACACTTTTCGTTGTTGTTACAGGGGACCTACCAAAGGATCATTGATTTTCCTCACAAACACAACATGGCAACAGAAATAGTCCTAATTTCGCTTAATTAAAATTTCGGCCAAATGCAATATGTTTCTCTGGCAAATGGAAATTGCATTTAGAGTTACAACTTAATTGTTGACTTCACCTTTCACAGTCCGGGTTGATATGTTTATCTGATTAAATAAAAGTGGCTGTCCAGCAGGCTTGCTTACAAACGTAAGTATGTAATATGGCAAATGTACTAAGTAATATTGGGAGTTTAAAAGAAAATCTGTAATAATCGGAACATTTGCAAAGCCACAATTCATGGTTTTATCATTTTCTTTGCTTTTAAAGGATCCTATAAGGTCGCATAAAACATTTAACCCCAAAATGTTGGGGAAAAACATCTCCTGTGTAAAGATAATTATATTTGTCCGATCTCCCTATACACGGTTGGGCCTTATACAAAAAAGGGACTTTAGTGAGAGACCACAGGTCCTTTTTGCATTGTCTCACGAGACAATTATACACACGTACAGACTTCAATGCGTGCCATGTTATAACGCTAAGCTTTAGCTTCGCACATTCGTATGTTCAATGTCGATATGTAACAATCAAATATTGTGATTTCGTTGCAGATATGATCATTCTCTGACTTGTTCATGGTGTTTTGACAATTATGACTCAGCTGTTATCATCAAAAAATCAGATAAAGCAAACAGAATGGTTTAGCAAGACAAATAGAGTTTCAAGATGAAATGAATTAAAATAATTGGGATGAGAGAGCGCAAGTTGGCCATATCATAGACATCTTTTACTGTAAACTATAGAGACCAAATTTAAATATGAATAAATGTATAAAGATCAGAAAGTTTAGCTGAATTGTAAACGCTTAATTCAACATATTTTTTCCTCTACACCCGCTACAGTTTTATTGCTAAAAATCACATTATTTGGAATAAAAATATTACACGTTACCTTTTTTTTTTTTTTTTAGCCATGCGAATCCAATAAACAGCAGCGTCCTCTTTCATCCAAGTGCTGTTTTAACTATGTTTATACCGGGGACAAACATATACTCGGTCACTAATTAACTGCACTGACAAGTAACACAAACCCAAAAAGGGCATACACAAGTTTTCAACTCTGCACAGCAGAATGAAACTGTTAAAAATAGCATTTGTATTAAAAAATATCAAGGCTTAAACATGATTGTATTTAACAAGGACAGACTTGAGGTAACGGGGCCAAGATTATCACAGGCACACAATTGTCTAATATAGGACTGTTTCTTTTCTGTGCTCATCTTGTGAATTGGAATCACTTGAAATTCATACTTAATTTACCTATCTTTAATACATGGAAAACACGAGTCATTCATGCATGTGTATAGAGCTAATTATATAGTTTTAGCCTTTAATTCGAACATACATATTTTTAGATTTAAAAAATGCCTATTTCTCAAATGGAACTGCTGTGTTTTAATGCTACTTACAGTATTTTTTTCCCTAAATGCATTCTAACCTAAAATAGTTTTATTTTTACCAAACCATTAAATATTATAACCCCTCTGCTTAAAAAAAAAATGACTTGTTTTTTTTTTATTTGATCAGGTCTATTTGTTGTCTGAAACTTGTTATATGATCTATCTTTTTATAACAAGTGGGGAAAGAAAAGAATTAGTTAACTTTTAGTTTTGGCAATCCCAACAACGAAACACTTACTTCAATGTCGGTTTTTATCCTGAGGGAAGATTAAAAGATATATATGGATTAACAAACGCTGTCTCGTTGAATATGATAAACTGTCATCAATTTTTTAACGTTAACGCGTATGCGTGCGTGCATTCTGGGTGTTCTCAGGCATAATGCGCTTCTATATAGTTGGTATTTCAGGGTCGTTCAGGCTATCCCTTTCTTGTTTTATAATATAAACACATGCTCCTAAAGAAACAGACTATCTGATACCAGGTGACAGTAAAGTTGTTGAATACAACCTGATGACCTTCCTGGTCTATGATACCCTTGAGCTGTCTCGTTGAATATGATAAACGTTCATCTATTTGTTTAACGTCAACGCGTAGGCGTACGGACATTTTGATTGTTCTTTCACATACTGCGCCCCTATTACAGGTTTTAGTTTAGAGTCGTTCGCGGTGTATTTTCTTCTTTTTATATATATTGCGTTCTGGGTCAAGTGTCGACGGGTCCGCCGCATGTATGAAAAACGACACCAGAGTTTATTCACCTGTAATGGATTTAAGAGGTACAGTGATGCGTGCTGCGTATGAGCTGGTCCCGAACAGGAAACGTGACAATATAATTGTCAATATATAAATGACAAAATAATATTGACAATATTAATCAGATGTTTCCCTTGTTGTGACTATTTTTGCTAAACATTCATTTAAAGCTATATACGTACAATTCTATTCTAAAAGTGATATTCTTGATTAATATGCATTTATTAAGAAGGATGGCTTTTGATTGAAAATATACAATGTTGTGTGGAGGTTATACTGCAATGTACTGGCGTAATGACCCAAATACAGGAACTATGTTTTCTAGTATACTTCATTGATAGCTTGTGGGAATTATTATATTATTGTCAGTTCCTGAACATATTTCTTACATCACTTTATCCTGTTTATATAACTTGCATTAAAATATAAATAAACAGCCGCCTATATCTATGCTGTTAGGCGTCTTTATCACGGCCCTGACTGATTGAAAATGTTAAGACTCTTAAAAGCCGCCTTGGCTTATGGAAGTCTATGACTAGTGGCTCTTTAAGAGCAGGTGAGGTTGAGGATGAGTTGGTGAATTGATGAGCTGGTATCCGATCTGTTCTGGAGCTGACTCGGGTAGAATGGAAATGTCACCGGTGGCTGCTGTTCTGGTTTTGATAGCTTACTCTGGAGCAATTTCTGTATTTTTTAACATCTAATGGTCGTGTGGGTTGGTGAAGGGAAAGCAGTTTCTTTTTCTTCGTATTCAGTTTGGTTGGGTGTTGTTTAAGTTGATGCTTAGCTCTTTGAGTTTGGATTAAGGTCTGTTGTTTTTTACACTTCTATAGGTTTAGTAATTTGGCACCTGCGTCTGTTGTTGTTGGATAGAGATAAAGACAATTTCTGGTTGCTGCGATGTAGCTGAAACTAATATCTGGATATGTAATCTTAAGTAGCTGGTATCTTGTAAACTTGCTGTCTAGAACTGCATTTGAAATACCGTATACCAACTAACCGGTATCCATGGCTGTGGGCGGCTGTTGTATCAAGTTATACCAAACACTGTAAGCTAAGATTATCATTAGTCATGCGGGGTTACTAGCAAAAATCATGACCCTGTCAAAGCTTGCACACGACTGTTATCGCGGCCCTTAACTGTGTTACCGGACGTGTACTTAAATTAAACGGAGTACACTGTTAAAAGTTGCACGTAAAATAACGGTGCTTTGCACTGGCAGCAAAGTTGACAGTGCAATGCACCGTTATTTTACGTGCAAAGAAATAACGCAGTGCGTTAAATAACGTCGCATTGCACCGTAATTTTACAGCGCTTTGGTACGTAAATAAACGGTGCTTAGCCACGGGAAATAACGGGCATCTGTTATTTTACGGGACAATATGCCGTTATTTTACATTGCTAAGAGACGTAAATAAACAGTGTTTTCAACCGGAATCAGGGCATTGCACCGTTATTTCACGGTGCTTTGATATGTAGAATAACAAAACATTGTTACTTTATAATAAATAACAGTGCTTTGCACTTGGAGCTATACACTGTTACAGGTTTCCATAATATTTCTCAAAACGTTTCTGTCTTTTCACTCCGGACGAACCCTTTATTTATATCTGTGTACTTCAAGTTTCTCATAACATGTTTTTTAGAGTTTACCAGTAAAAATATTACGAACGATGTCAGACCTCCTTATGATGATAGAGTTGTAACTTTCTGTTTGACAGTCAAGTGTCCCGAAAATCAAATCAGGATTTCCACAGAGGGAAATGCATCTTGGCTAATTTGGGAAATGGTATTAAAAATGCAAGCTCACACATAATATCACACCACTTCTTTATTGTATGAAATATTCAACAGATCATCAACATGTATAACACTTGTACTTGATGTATATAGTTATTCAGATTATACTGATCTTCCAAAAGGCATCATTAGGAAGCAAACATATTTAAACATTTTGACCACACTGCATGGCAGTTAAATCGTCTCCAACTAAACATATAAAATTTGGCAATTAGTGCAATATTATTATGATGACTATTATGAATGCTGTGTGTTATCTCATTAAGGTTGCTGATCTTTTAAAAAATGGGACCCAAATCTATTTATAATGTATCTTTGAAAAATAGATAAAAGTGCTTCAATAAATTTATAGTGTTGTAAATTAATGGTATCTTTAAAGTAAAAGATGGTCAGAACACAAGTCAAACAATTGAAATGGATTTAACTTATATGTCACCAAATCTTTCTACAGTAAAGGCATCTACTTTGTGTGAAGCTTCTGATAATGAATTCCAAAATAAAGGTCCTTGGTAAATAAATGATTTTTGCATCAATTAAATTCGAACTGGAGAGAGTTGAAGAGAATACCTACACTGTAACAAGGGTGCAAATGTAAACGTTTTTCCATAAAAATAATAAGATTATTACCTGATTTAATTAAGGTACTTAAACACAAGAATATTAAAAGTGAAATAGTCGTTAACTGATATTTCCTATATTGTTGATATAATATAGAGGAAAATGCAGCATTAAAACATTAAATCTGACCAACCAGTTCTATTGACAGTGGGAGGGCAGTTAGAGGTGCATTCAATTACCCCAAAATCAAGAAACCTGAAGGTCTTTTTAGTCCCTTGGGATACTCCAGGGTAAATATCCAAAATGACGCATAGCAAGCCTCCAGTGGAAGTAGAAATAACTTGCATGGGTTGACAGTTTCTGGCCATCCACCATATGTTACAGTGATGTTACAGTCCCAATCTTGAACATTCACAGGTGTTGGAGATCTCATTCCCTGCATACAGAATAATAAACAGAAACGAGAGATTGTAAATGTAAGAAACATGAGAGAAATATTCAAGAATATAGTTCAGTGCAATTATCCCTTTAATTTTTATATTTTTTTAGATTTTTTTCAAAGTCTGACGCTCTATCAATTTACATTACAGAAAATAAACTTTTGTTCTTTCTTCACAAAATTTAAACAATAACTACAAAAATAGTTTTCTTATGGTCAATTGGAACCTTTAGAACTGAAAATAATTATACATTATTATATCAAATATATCTTTACATTTACATTACAGACAATAACTGGCCAAAATTTTGTTCTATCTCCACAAAAAATTAACAATTTCAACATTTTTCTTTATATATGTATTTACTTAAAAAAAGGTTAAAACTATTTTTAATACTTGCTGAATATATTAACACAAATATAATAGTTTTGAAAGAATTACCTCTCCTCCATCTGCAATCCCATATTATCCTTGCATTCTCCAAACAGTGAAGGCAGTATCCTGTATAAAGGAGCTTTGCTTCTGCAAGTACAAATACACAGACAATGCATGCATATATATATATATATATATATATATATATATATATATATATATATATATATATAAATGTGATACGAATCAGTTTTAATATCATACTCAGTGACTGAAAGTTGATCGATTAATAATCATTTTTTTTTCATTTTATGTGCCATATTATTAACATAAAATCTGTTGTATAGATAAATAAATATTGACTGAGTAAATTAAGCCTAGCATGTACATCATCTATACTTGTTAATACTTATTCACTGCATAAGGATAACATTAATACTGTTTCCTGTTAAGTGCCCATCTTTCTAAAATCTATAAGAGAGTTAGAATATTTCATTGGAATAAAGAGACTTCTTTTGAATGTGCATACCTGATCGTATATGAAAGGTTATGGAAAAAAAAATACATGATTTGATGATTTAATTATGAAATGTCCTTTTCCAGAATGATTTCTACAGACAATAGACCTGACAATGTATTTTTAAAGGTACAAATGAAAGTATGTGTAAATATGAAGTAATTAACAGTAAGGCTATGGGCCTGGATTTATTTATTGTAACTGTAAATAATTATATTATGAATATTTGATAACCAGAATATCTGCAATGTTTTATAGGGAGTAAACATGTTCCAAACTGCAAAAAATTAAAAAAAATAGCCAATAATCAGCAGTTTGACAAATGACACTGTAAGGTTAGAGATGGTCAGGTTAGCGTGGCTCAGCTCCATCAAGCAGCAAGCCAAAAAGTTTATTAGAATAAAAATGAATGGAGAGAATGAGAAACAGGCAGGCGAATTTAGGTCAGCATCACTGATAATGTTCAATATGTAAGATACTTGTTTCACAGATTATTAAACTCATCAGCTTATTCAAATTGCCATGGACTTTACAAAAGAAAATATGATAAAATTCAAACTTACCTTGGTGTACCTTTTCTGCAATGTTCTCTGCTAGGAATTTACCCTGCAACTGCTTGCCAGTGTAGTTGTGCACCTTGCACATCTTGCATTTGTACTTTGTTCACAGCTCTAAGTTTGGTAAGGCGTGGAACATTTACGTCATCTTTCCTCTAATCATTGATGCATGTATGGCTCTCTGAACACCTGCACAAGTAGAACAAATTCTAGGAGTATATAAAAACAGAACTGATAAACATGTAACCAACGAAAGAGAATCTCAGCACCAGGCATATTAATAATATTTACAAAGTAAGTGCAGGTATATAAATTAATAAACAAAAGTGCTATATTGCATATAAAAATGGTAAATATTGGGTCAACAAATGTTTTTACTCAGTGTATAAACAGAAAGGTGCAAAAACAGCATCACATGTGTACGAGGATTTATAAATAGGAAGCAATATATATGCAGTACAGCCTTTATATAACAAAATGATGTAACATTTGTAATTGCATTTACATATACTAGCTATTATAATATAATAAGGGCTATAGGCATAATGCAAACCTGCGTAATCTTTCCAGGTTCCCTGATGATAAACTTGACTATTATTTGAAAAGTTATTATTTTTTAAGGTGTGACAAGTACATGTATAAAGCAAGTTCTACCAATTTTGAATCTTAGTACAAGTATAAATGCGCTCAGTCTGATACATACTGATGGATGAGATGTGGTATACCCCATTACAAAGGCCTATATGTGAGTGAAGGGGTGTCAAAAACCCCATCCAACCCACATTATGAATGGAAATTGCAACCCTGTACAACAGAGTTTGGGGGGGGGGGGGGGTCTCTGGAAAATTTCCAGCTATGTTTTCCAACAAAAGTTCAATACCAACTTTAGTACTGGTATCAGTGAACGACAGTGACAGAGGTGGTGTCTTCCCTGTAGCTCAAATGACTTACAGTCAGCTGAGCTAAAAAGGCAGTATATTATTATGTGATGTTTAAACTTACATAATTCCTATTCTTAAGAAATAGGAAAGTTGCCATGATGGTATCCAAATCTTCTTTGAATTTGCCACACTGATGGAAATGCTTGACCATTTTCTGAAAACATAAACAGTATTTGGCTGTGCCTTAGCAGCCTTAATTTTTAGGCTCTCTCCCTCTCTCTCTCTCTATCAAAAAGACTGGCTAAAATGTTAGCACTTTGGCCAGCATGGTATGTTTTTTTTCTTCTAAAACATGTTAAGAAATTTAGGAAATTGTCTCAAAGCTGTTAATTATTTGTTTGGTCTGTGTTTGCTCTCTGTTTAAGCATCTGTTAAAAATATTAAAAAAAAAATAAAGGGACTTTGATATCTTAATTTCTCTGGTTGACATGTAAGTGGGAGAACCTTATTCAAGGCCTCATTTAAAATCCAGTAAATAAATAATTTAAAACTGTTTTCAGTGGTGCCTTTACCAATATTTCACCTTTAAGGGATATATATATATATATATAAATATATATATATATATATATGACATGTATATTTATACCATTCATGCATGATATATACCCAGACATGGCCAGGTGTGTGTGTTTGTGGGTCGGGGGGGTTTGCTTCCTTTTTCCTAATTGGCAATTCCCTGATACTAAAAAAGACTTAATCATTAATGATAAACATTGGCATCAATGCAGGGAATGGGGGTTATATACCCCCCCCCCCACTTTTTTAACAAGGGGGGATTGGTCAATGTAATTATCCCCAACACTGATATTGAGCAAGTAACAATTACTTTTATATATTGGACATGTAATATATTAATAATTAGAGCTCTTGACTTTGAATCCATTTCTGAGTTGACTGAAATATAAGGTTATCTAATAATCTAAACATGGTTTAGAGTTGACATTTAATGGAAACATAAAACCTGCACTTAATTAATATATAATATAAACAGCACACAAATGTCACACATTATAAAATGTGTATATATATAATATATATACACATATATAGCCTACATAATATATATTTCCAACTCAATCACTCTTCTACCTCTGCCAGTGACAATCGCCCCCCACCCATCCCCAAACACTGAGGGAACACATGAACGAGACTAGCCTCGTACCACTATACCATTACCAACGTACACTATTACACAGTATTAAAATAACAACTAACACAGAATACAGATTTATGGCTACATATTAAAGAAGAACATTTTACCAATAAAGATGCTGGGTAACTTCTGTGACTTTCAGCAGCCAGCGGACGGTCAAAAATGGCTTCTCTTCCCGCCGTGGAGTCAAAAGATCCAGGATGTTGACGTCATGAGTAGCCCCGCTGATCACATGACGCGCGGTTTATTTCATCTGTACCGTCTGCTTTACACACGTGTCACACCATTTTCACAGACGCTCATCATTTGACGTTGCATTTGCGCGTTATTTCACGCACAAGAGCGTCTACATTGCAAAGCGGCGTAAATTTACAGTCTTATGCGCCGTTATTTTACGGCAATTTTTAACAGTGTACTTCAACGCGCCAGGCGTTTGAAATAAATATATTTTGAATTAAATGTATCAGTAAGACGTTCTACATCTAGACCAACTAAGCAGCCCTGAGCTTATCATCTAAATATAAATCAGTGGCACACAAGAAATAGAACGTTCGTATAATATACAGTGTTTAAACACAGCAGAGATCGAATGAGCCCTCTGTTTATTTAAGATTTAGGATAAACAACGACTTCTCTCGCAGGGGGAATGTTCTTACAAGGTAGTGCTACGTTCAGTCCAAACTTCTTAGTCACAACAATACGTAAATAACATCTCTAGACTTTAACATCGATTGCTCAGGTAAAATATCTATTTCTTCCTCCAGTAAACAGGTTTAGGAGTCTGATAAGCCTGTAAATGCCATACGTGAGGCAAATAGCTTAATTTACTCGTTCTTTTAAGATTATCGAAGGTAATCTGGACAAAGCATTTTTACTAGGTGGCGACACTGAACTGAGGCACAAAATAATTATCCTAGGTTCAACCAGAAAGAAGTAACCATTCGACTGAATGGCAGTTCCACGTTTAAAATGGTCTACGTAAATTTAACCAGATGACGGCACATATTTTGCCGTCATACTGTGTTCAGCAAAATAAAAGAACTATTCCTCCTGCAGTTCGCTTCTTAATATATATATATATATATATATATATATATACAAAAAACCACGTGGTCTTATTTTAAATAATCAGCATGTAATATACCTTTATCATTCCTGCTTATAAGTTCCTATTTAACCACGTCGTACACATTTGCAGGGCCCTGTGTAGCACAAAAAATGATAATCAAGGGCTATACATTGACTTATAGCTGGTGTTATATGTTTTTTAGAGCAAAACAAGCCATATGGATAACTCATATAACTGTTTACGTTTTAACGAGTTTGTATGTCGAAAGGGGAAATATTAGGAAGGGTATGAATTTGCAACACCTAGGAATAATGGCTCATATATTCATGTGGACGTAATATCTTTCCTTCATGTGATTTAAATGATAACGTCGTTTCAAAAATGCCGTAAGAATTTTCCCCTCCACCGGATACACTGCTTTGGATGCTTAATGTGACCATATACTCTCATTTAAATTTTCGAATGTTCTCTACACGAAACTAAAATAGGATTTGCTCCCTCTCTCTTCCGTGACTTTGATGCACACACGACGCCTGGAAACAATACCTTGCATAGCAATTATCTATGCAATGTCTGGTTGTAATATTTTCTGTAAGTCTTCTCATTTGCATTTAATTTCGGCCTGGCCTGATGCTCTCCGAGAAATAGGTATCTAGTAGTATAACAAGGTACTATTTCAAGACGCCTTGATTTGCTTTATTAATATTTAGGGCTAACATATCTATTGATACATAAGCAATGTACTACACGTTGTTAAAGAACTACAGTTAAGTAGCACAATTTAAAAAAAATGTTAACAGCAACGGGATCGGGATACAAGGGTCAAACCAAAAATCACATCTAGGGAAGGCAGAGTATCTGCATCTTTGCAAAGTCGTCAGTCTTCTAACGTGTGAAATGTCCCAGACACGCGGTTGTGTATATATAACTTTATTCGGATCAAAACAGCTCTATACGTATCAAATCATCCAAAGGCGTCTTAGAGACACTGTCAACAGAAACTTTATTTACTGTTCAGTACCATGTATCATTTGTCACTCATTAGGAACATTTTGTATTCTAAATGTGTACACTATGATCCGAATAATTTACTGTTATGAGACAAACAAATTCATACTTGCGATATATACATCGAATATGTATCAGCCAATTTAAATTTTTGCAGTACCTGAATATGATATAAGTAAAAAGGGTTCAGTTACCTGACTTTTATAAGAAAAGATTATCCCTTTAGCTTTTATAACAATATTATTGGAAACGTGGATATCACCAGACACAAGCTGTTTGTTTTGTTTATATCAACATTTTTATAAAAAAGTGGTGTCCACAAAAGTAAAACAATTTCAAAAAGGGCATCTCGCAGCAAGTGAGATAAGCCAGAGCTTGCAAATGGCGTTTTGCAACAAGTAACCTTTTGCACCTAGCATATACACAACCGATCATCTAAGGTAATTATCAACAAAGCCGTGTTTACAAACACGTTGATAGACAACTTCACATATCCTTCATGGGTCCGTTATAAGAATTACCGGTAATTCCAGTATAACCAGAATTACCCTTAGGTCATAAATGTGTACACAGAGGAAGCCATAAATCACATAAATTCTTTTTCACATGGTAGGTGAATGGGCACCTTTAAGATAATTGGATGCTAAAGTGCTCTTAAATGTCAGAGAAACAAAATATACTGTTCAGGACCATATTTGGTCACGGAGACCCCGTCTCTCTTGACTCACAAATGTTAACACACAGTTACGGGGAAAACAGTTTTTGACAAAATAAGAGACAACCAGCAAGAAAAAATATAAACCTTTTAAGCGAATGAGAACCAAAAAAGTAGACCATGCGATAGAAAATAATTTCTAGAAACCACAAGGCAAAAGAGAAGGACGTGCAAACAAACCAGTTAAATCCTGAAATAGAATTCTTATGACAGACAACATATATTTTGTTTTCATTTGTTATATATATATATATATATATATATATATATATATATATATATATATGTATATATATATATATATATATATATATATATATATATATATATATATATATATATATATATATATATATAGAAGGTAGTGTTACCCTCCGATGTAAAGTGCTCCATGGCCCACAGACCAGGCCAGAGCGGTACAACTCTGAAGAAAAACAACACTGTCAATTCACAACAGTCCGCTTCACGGGATGCGACCCGATCATCAGGTGAATGTGGTTAGATTCTAAAATAGTTATTAGGTCCGTGTATCCTAAATATTCGAGAGAGGAGGCGTCTATCATTAGTAAAAAAAAAATAATTGGTTTAAGTAAGTGTATAAATTGGTTAATTTTATGCATGTTTGCAAATGGGTTGAAAGTTCTGGGTTTTTTTTTTACAGCAAACGTAATTTATACGGATGTTAACTCTCATCTAGTAGGGATTTTATGTCAATATAAGTAATTGTATGATGTTTGGAGTCCGAGGCACATACCAAACAAACTGCTTTGTGGCTAGTGGCCCATGGGCCATGACGCTCGGCTGAATTCAAGGAATGTTGAACAATGGGAAAGATGACTGCCAGAGTGCCAAAAAAACATGAATTTTATGAAGAGTCCTTATAAATGTGTGGTTTACGAGAAAAATCAAAGACGAATTGACATGCCAAATTGCAGACCAATATCTTGAACTATTCCTGAGAGATGGCCAATTTTCCACCGAAGCACATGTACGTATGGACCCCACAGGAAAACGATTGAAGATGTTTCGCCACCAGTCTTGAGTACAAGATGGAGCAGGCCAAGATCTATGGATATGGACAATTTCAGGCCAGTACGGCACACCATTCCTAAGAAAAGAAAATTAATTTATTCTACAGAAAAAAAGAAGGTAGGTTGTGCCACCTGTCTGGTTAGCGAGAAAATTTTCCAAGGTGGATGGACATGCCAAATTTCAGGTCCAATACCTTGGACCACTCCTGAGATATGAGCAATTTTCACCAAAACAGATGTACGGATGTATGCCACAGGAAAATGATTGCAGGCGGCTGAATCAGTCTTGAGTACAAGATGGGAAGTCCAAGATCTATGAATTTGGACAATTACAGGCAAATATGGCAAGACACTCATGAGAAAAAGGCATTTATTTATTTATATATTGAACCATTACTGAGATATGAGCAATTTTCACGAAACGCAAATATACCGATGAATGCCACCCGATAATAACTGCAGACGGCGCCACCAGTCTTGTTTATGAGATGTATGTGATGAGGATCTGTGAAAAAATCTATTAAATCTATTAAAAATAGAGAAAAAATTCGTAAAAATTAGAAAAAAAATACACTTGGTGCCACCCTTTTGCAGGAAATGATAGAACACTCCATGACCAATTTTCATGCAATTAATCATGGTGATCATTGCATTAGTTGTTCAGATACTTGTTCAGAACTTTTGTATCAAATTTTTAATTATTTTGAGGGGTATTTACAAGCCCCATAACCCAGAGGATATGAGGAACAGAGACCTAATTTCATGTTTCTAAAGTGACTTTTCATGGACCTCCGTTGATGTAAAGTTAGAAGATTCCAGGTCAAGCGGTTACGGCTTGTGCCCTGTAAATAGATAATAGCTTCCTTCAAGGTATCAAAAATAGAGAAAAAAATCGTAAAATTAGAAAAATAAAGGTGGCGCCACCCGAATTTGCAGGAACTGATGAAACACTCAATGATCAATATTCATGCAAAGAATCATGATAATCAATGCAATAGTTGTTCAGATACTTTAGCTTTTGTATCAAATTTTCATTATTCTGGGGGGGGGGGGGGTACTTCGGAGCCCCATAGCTCACAGGTTTGGGAAACAGAGACTTAATTTCAGGTTTCCAATGAGATTTTTATGGAATTTCTTGAATATCAAGTTTGAAGATTCCAGGTCCAAAGGTTATGATTTATTCATTTAAATAATCATGGTGATCAAGGCAGTAATTATTCAGATACTGAAGCTGACCTAATTTCATGTTTCAAGGAGATTTTTGATTGATCTCCCTCAGTGTCAAGTTAGAAGATTCCAGGTCCAATGGTTTCGATTTGTGCCCTGATAACGTTCGGCCGGACGGACAGATGGACGCCGGACAAAGAGTGATCGCTATAGCTCAGATGACTTTCAGTCAGCTGAGCTAAAAATATCTAAGGCATTATTACTGAATTACCTGTCCCGTATTCAGTACTTTAAAAATAGGGATATTTTAACTTTTTTAATAGCTGGTATAAAGTGTTCCTTCCTAGCTGACAGTAAAACCGTTTAGTTTGAATCTGGATGCTCGTTAAGTGATGTAACATCTATTAAATTCGTTTCATTATATTTAAATGAAGTCCTCAAATCGAGTCAGTCTCCATCCCTTGCACACACGATTAAACTAGAAAATACCTAGACATTATGTAAATATGTATCAGTCGACTTGGAAAAAAATACTCGTTTACTTAGAACAAGTGCTTAAGTTAATTGTCATGTCTCATTGCTAACGTTTCCGCCTTTTAACGGTCTGCTCTATATTTAGATCACAAAATTCCCGCCATTGTCACGCATCCGTAGTGTTTCTCTGTTGCTGCCTAGATCGAACAACAAAGTATTTGCTTTTAATAAATTTCTTATATTGTCGACTTCCTGTTGGAATTAATTTAAATGCAAGTGAATCGGTTATTATAATGATATGTAACAACTGGTCCATGCGATGGCCTATATTTATATGTGCATATATATGTATGTTTATATATATATATATATATATATATATATATATATATACATATATATATATATATATATATTAGATTAAAATTAATATCCTAATGTTCGAAAATCTTTCGTTAATACCAGTATTAGTATCTGTCCCTGTCACCACAACCTATCACTTTGACTAACATATGCGTGTAATTTAACACGCATGTTCCTGATAGTTTGAGAATCGGAGGTTTTATATAGAGGTATTATGATTTCAAATTACCAAAAAAAACAGGTTTTGATCACACACAGTGGGCCTCACTTGGATGGGCCTAAAAAAATCTTAGCTAAACGTGTCCATGTTAAACGCTATTTTATATCAAAGTGATGTGCTTTCAAACAATTGTTAGGAAGGTTTTTTTTTTTCATTGAAAGTAGCCGTAAATTTTCCTAAGATTGAACATGTTACATAGCATGTGTATCAACTTGCATCCATGATACAGGATTTACTATTTAACGCCCTTTCAATGTTTTCTTTATGTCTTTTATACAGTGACGCGTCTTTCTTTGAAACTGACTAGAAGGTTTTCCAGTGTTATCCGTATCGGTTGTATTCCGTTGTCATAGTTGAAATGACAAATCCTCATGTTTTCATATGTCAAATAAATAACCTATGTCTCATGTAAAACATGATATATATATATATATATATAAATATATATATATATATATATATATATATATATATATATATATATTCATATATATATAACTCTGAAGAAAAACAACACTGTTAATTCACAACAGTCTGTTTCACGGGATGCGACCCGATCATCAGGTTATATATATGCTATATAAAGAATCCATGTTTTGGCGAATGGGTATTTCGAGTGCAATATATTCGTAAATATTCTATTTATTGCCATATTGTCAGTTATTTTGGCTATATTTCCAGAAAGCGAAAGCGAAAAATTCGTAATATAACAGCTGATTTAGACAGATAAATCTGCAGGTTGTACGTCTGTCGCGGTCATTTCACTTCAAATTGGAGCATTTCCTATCATAGTGGTCACCTGTTAATTAATTGGTTTTCTTTTGCACGGTATGAATATGATCATCAGACATCAGAAATTCTGAGGCCAGAGTACTTGCCGTGAGATTTCCGTTTCATCCTTCAATGATGAACGCACTTTTAGTGTTGATGAGTATGCAAATATTTTCGTCATTCCTGACGCCTCGTCGCCTACAAGTACATTGTCACTTGACATAAACCAAACCAATTGTTACCATGTTTACTATAATTTCTAACAACATCAACCTGTGCAAGAAAAGTTCCATTTAAACTCAGCATATTGAATGTCCCTCCGCATGTGTGTTGAATTCATGACGCATGAATACATGCATAACTCACACGGGTTACTGGGCGACAACCAACTTGTAAGCACCCAGAAAGAAACTCCTTTCCATAGAGAGGAAATTTCAGTCTGAGTTGGGAGTTATCATGTATTCGATTGTGGGAATTCCATATTCATAGATTAACGTTAAGATTATGAATTGTTTAAAGCAATATAAATAAAACATGATGGAAGATAACTGCGATGAATACCTCGATATGGCTTGTAACACGACTCCAGCTAGGCTTAACATATTACTGAATTATGTTTTCACGGCTTGGGGTAAATACAATAGTGACTATAAAGAGGTCTTGTCTTACATCAGGCTAGTGCTTAATAGGAAAACATTGTTTCCCTACGGTCGACATTAAAAAAAATGGTACACGGCATCCGCTTGTCTATACATGTGCATATTACTATTGTAAACCGCCCATACTATCCAGCAAAACAAAAACACACTCAGAAATTTTACAAAAAATAATGATGAATGCATAATAGACTCCCCCTTCCCTCGAGCAGTGCTCAAGGTTATTACAATATACGTATTATCACCAGCTGCTAAAAGTAAAAAACACTATTAGTGTCGGGATGGAGGTGTTTTAATTTTTACTTCCAGAAAGAACCAACATATTGGATACCAAGTTAAAATTAAGTTAGAGAGCACAATTATCAAATATTTATGGAATATAATTATATCTAACATGTTCATTTTTACTTTAATGTGACAGTGCACCAAGAAGTGTTGTAACGGGCCACGTCAATTAATATATATAACACGGAATACTGTTGGACCAATGAATTGCAGTTGTTGGCGGTAATATTAGAGGAGAGAGAAATAGAGAGAACAAACAAGGGATGAACGACAGCATTGACCTATATACACTACCAAAAACACACCACCTAATCGTCAAGATAGGTACTGTTATCTGATACAATTACATGTGCGGTACTAATGGGAAATCTACTTAAGTAGCTATTAAAGAACCACGTGTGAAGTGCTCATATATTTTCTAGCCTATATCAAAGCTTTTACAATGACTTTGAAGAGCGCCTTAGGGCTAATGTCAAGTAAACTGCAAACGTTTCCTTATAGTTACGTGGATTCAATCATGGAATCCTATTCGTGACACTCCTTCGGCGGGAATATGTGCAGAAAAAGTAGCTCAATTTTTTTTTTAAAATACATAACCCTTTAATATCAATACATAATTAATATACGTGGAAGTTTTACAGTAACGAAATGAAAACTTACAGTAAAATGTATCTTAAACATATACCGGTATGATGAACCAAAGAATAACTGTCGAATTTGTTAATTATAAAGACCATGTAACACGATCGTCGACAATAATAACAACACTAGGAATTTATCATTTTAGCTGTTTATTTATGTAACATAAGCAAGGCACAAATATAATTTTTTTATTAACGAAATAATACATAACCAACAAGTCAATATGAAACGTGCTCACAACAGCTAGATTCTGTTTGAATACTGAAAGTTAAATTCAATGCGACCTTATTATTACCCAATGTTACCTTGATTTTGGTTCTGTATTAGTTTATACAAATGTAAACACAATTCATTACTGTATTTGCTTTCTGGTTGACATATAAAATTCCTACGCGTCCACCTACATGATCTCCCGATAAAAAGCAGAGCTTCCAAATTAGAAAGAATGAAAGTAGAGAAATACAAAGATGCGCATTTAGATGCAAATTATTCATACATATATAATGTGTGGTGAACAAAGCACTTATACTGAGGTATAAAAAAAACGGTTCTATGAACACTTTTTATGTTTCACTATTGTTATGATAACGGCAGGTGCATAGTGTGATTACTGTTAAGTACGCGTTGATCCGCTAGAAATGGAGTTCTTATAAGCGTTTGTTTTATAGGTTTAGGTCTATCGTTAATGTAAACTAAGTTGCACAATCTGTTTTATATTTAAATTTGTAGGGAATTTTAATTGAAATTTTGGAAATTTCTATTTATTATTTCTTAAATGATCAAACAATATCCACATTTTAATCATCTTTTGTTCTCTGGTGCTTGATTTCAATGGATTAACAAATATTGGGTTTCCAGTGTCATGAGTGAAATAATTATCCAGAGAATTTATACGGTGAACATACGTACATAGGCACAGCTCTCGAGGAACCATGTTTGGTTCCATGTCCATTTCATTATATTGTGCAGCGGTACCCAGTGCGTCATACAAATGTATCAAGAATGTGTAAAATTGAAATGTTGCCCGGATTGTAGACCAGCAATTCAATGCTGAAGAAAATGAACTAAATTATGTATATAACCAACATAAACAATGCAATGCAATTTTATTATAAACTATTTACTTCCTTGCCCGTCCGACTGATCCATTAGATAATACAATGCCTAATTGTCATGCATGAAGTACTTACATCTAGGTAAACCTTTGAGTATGAATATAAAGGCTGAGTAAGGGCGAATATTAAATAGACCAGGACACAATATTTCCACTATTATCATGTGAAATCAATTAAATTATATTACGAGGTCAAGTTCATATCTTATATAATATACAGGGGAAGCTATGAGCAATCATAAGGGCCCTATTAATCGTTTTGGCCAACGCTGCCTGTAAATCTATATGCTTGGTATTAATAGTACCGCCTTCTGATGGATATTTCCACATAAATACCAACTAAATTACCCAAATAAATCGGTTGACCGCCGATGAGAATCGAACCTGTGATTGTAAGATTTTCAGGTAGACTGCTTTAGCCACTAAGGTTCGACGGACCCCTAACCCCTCTATGTATTTGCACCTTTTACAGTAACCAGCGTATGTGACGTGATGTGACGTCAAAGTACCAGTCTTCAGAAGTGAGTCTTCAGAATCAATGCACCTGTTTATACAAAATACTGGGCAAAAAAATACCCCCAAAAAGCACATGCTAGGTTCAAGGCTCATGGTCATACAAACATTTATTTCTGGTTGAACTTTATGGCAGTAGATACCTGGATGGTGCACTGAAATCAATCACTGACACATATAAGTAAACCAATAATAGCAGAAGATCAGAAGAAACTCTAGGTTATCTTCAGCGTAGTTTGGAACCTGAGTCGATGAGAGCAAGCACTGTTGGCGGGTCGCGCGCAATCACAACAGGTGTTTCATTAGTCCTACATGCGACAACACAAAGTGATTAACACAAAATATGGACAATACTAAGGCAAGTGTTCCCACCTGCGTGTATGTTTGGGAATCACTTGTGCGAGTCGGATCTTAATCAGGGTGTTTGTCATTTAATTAACGAAGACATCAAAGACATATCAGAGGCATTGAAATGGCACGACAACTCAAACTTTTTTCAATGAAGAAAGGACTGACTGGCAGCAACACAACAGCCGTTAATTTTTGGACTTGCCTATCAAGATGAAATTGTGGACTCGAGAGTGTGTAACAAACAGTCTTCCATACCTGCTTTCTTTTACCGGATGTAAAGAGTGGATTCTGTGAATGTTCACAAATTTCTGCTGATACTTCCGTGCTATTAGTATGCTTTGATGGATACAAAGAGCTTCTCAACATTTGTACAAATATTTTGGATATACAATCTGTTGTAAATTAATAAAAACACTGTATTTGTATATATTTCTGGTAATTGTTATAAATTTATAGGGCTGACGTGATTGTTTATATTTTATTTTTTTCTTTTGGAAACAGTAATTACACTAATACTCTGTATATATTGAACTGGTTTCGTATTACATTTTAACTCCGTATCCTGGTCAAGTCCTGTATAACGGCCACTCCTGTATTAAGGCAGCTTTCATCCAGTCCCGATGGTGACCGTAATACAGGCGTTCTACTGTATATATATATATATATATATATATATATATATATATATATATATATATATATATATTTATATATGTATGTGTGTGTGTGTGTTTATGCGTGTGTAATTCAGCGATTATGTCAAATGCAACTTGATTCCATGAAGGAAGTTTACCGTTACACTTTAATATTAACAACATGAAACAGTAATCACGTTGATAGCTTGCCAGAAGGCGTCGTGGCCCGGTAGACGAATATTTGGGATATATCTCATAAATATTTCCTTATATATCTTCTGAAAGAGAGTTGCAATCAAATTGACTTGGTGACATGAGGAAGTTTTGATGGTCCTAGTCGCATATTAAAGTAGCCACAAACGGTTAAATGGGAAACCGCGGTAGGAATTAACACCTGTACACTCAGTTCAGCTAGTTATACATTACCTTCACCCTGTACCAGCAGAGAGCTCTTTTGATAAACTCATTAACAGACAGGAATATGTGAAAGCGGACACTTGTGTAATGATATTAAATTCAGAAGTGGCCGCTTGATTTGTTGAGCCCATGTCACGGAGTCCCTGCCAGTGACCGTAATTGAGGCGTTTCCCGGCCTGCGGGACCGAGTGACCTGGCCGTAATACGGAATAGAGAAGTGACCGTAATTGACAAATGATTATGAAATATAACGGATGAAAATTCGGGACCGGAAAATCTGACCGTTATAGACGTATTGACCGGTATTGAGTCGTGGCCGTAAGCAGGCGTTCTACTGTGTTTACACATATATATATATATATATATATATATATATACATATATATATTTATTTATACAGAAAAAAATGCATTTGCCTGATCATTTTGTTTACGAGAGTCCTAAAATTTACAGCTTTTACATCAGGTGAAAAGTTTAATTGTATTAAAAACATACACAATCTCGGAAACAGATACGAACCCCGCCTTGCGATCACCCAAGAAGTGCCACCACTTTACTTAGGCCTAAATATTTTAAGTGATATTTTTTATTAATAAATAACTCAAAAATGACCCAAGAAAGGAAGGGTAAAAACAATTGCCACGTATCAGTGGCTGCGGCTGTCACACCCGCCTTAATGAAAGATCACGGAGAAGGACATTTTTTTTTTTCAAAAATGTTTATCTGGTCCCGCATATCGTTTTGCTCAATGTCCGGGCCTAGGCTCACGTGATGGATCAAGGAGGGAAACCGTCGGAATGTCCACAGACAGGTCAAATCCATGGCGACTGCCGTTCTTTGGTTAGACCACTGTGCTATAATAAATTCCAGACCCATCTATGTATTTATGTTTTTACATGACTCTTCAGAGTAGTGACCAGATCGGGGAACTGTTATTGTAACTCCTTGGTAAAAGCGAAACAGCAAGCAGAGACCATTGGTGCAAATCCTATCGGTAGGTGATTCTCTCTCTCTCTCGCTCTCTCTCTCTCTCTCTCTCTCTCTCTCTCTCTATATATATATATATATATATATATATAATATATATATATATATATATAATATATATATATATATATATATATATATATATATATAGTACCGAGGGAGCCATGAAGTAACGTCATTATATTGGATGTTTACTGATTATCCGAGTCTTGCAAAGCAGGAACCGCTAAATATCATATACACCAAGGGTTACAGAGGCAAAGTGTAACTTTACGCGTAAGCATGCAGACGCCAGAGCGTCTATTCCTGTAAACCTTTTGATGTATTTTTAAAGGCTTAATTACGTTTTTCATTAGAAAATAAGACCCAACTTACCCTTTGATGTATATTTGAGGGCTTACGTACCTTTCAGATTTTAAAATAATTAAATTACACATTTAATAAATTTAATAATTTAGAAAAAAAATCAAAATAAATAATTAAGACTCAATTACTAGTGTTTTTATTGACCAAAATATGTATTGACCACTCAAATGTTCAGTTCAACAGGACATTTTGAATTCACGTGATATTCTAGGACGGCTTACACTGAGTTAGGTCTTTACGAAATTCTAATGTTACCCTTATATCCATAGGTCATACCTTTTGGCTAAAAAAATATTAAACATATATATTCAAATACTTCATGCTAACTCCAGACGTCCATATGTCACAAAGCCTTACTTGATAACTTTGCATTATACTTACCAAAAAATGCGACATCAAAATAACCATAAATATCTATCTTTAATCCACATTCTTAGTCTGAAAGTTTTTGTTTTCATTCCTTCATCGCCCATTTGACTTGACAATATATTGGCTTCAAACGTATTACCTGCAAATCAAGTTAATTTTGGAATTTTTGTGTTAACCTAAGAATATTGATTTTTACAGCTCAGTTCTGATTAATTTAAGATGCACTTTGGCAGTTCAGCCACAAAAGACATCTAGATATTGGCTCTAACTGTGTGACTTTAACATATGAAATTATAGACCCACCAAACATACACCTGGTAGAATACATGAGCTTTCCACGTGGCTACCTATGTACCACGTGAGGCAACCACGCAGGTATATATACAGATCCCACACGCTTATTCTTACATAATGCGGCCCGTTGATGCAACTGCCAAGAAGCAACTCCGTGGAAAACCCGGTAAAGGAAACCTTCAGTTGTATGTTTGTTTCTTCATATAAGTTGTATTTTTTTCTATTTATGTGTTTTTGCACAAAACTGAGTGAGTTACTGTATAATCTTAGCTACAATGATGAAAGCAGTGATCAAATATAACAATGTTTACTATGTATAAAGAAATCACTGACATCGGTTTTACCTTGCTAAATCTCGTTATACCTTAACATTAAAATATAAAATAAACAATCAAAATGTTTCCTCTTGGTTCCAGGGAGCACTTGATAGAAAATGACGCCCTTATTGATTTTCGTTATGTTCACCTTGCTGATAAAGCTAGGTATGGTTCACATATTTAGGTACATTTCAATACAACTTTCCAAACGGCTTTTCAACGTAGTTTCCTATCAACGAACACACACATATATATGTTTATATATATATATATATATATATATATATATATATACTTGTGTATACTGCTAAAATAAAGTTGACGGTGTATAATCAAGCAAACATAATTACAGAAAAGATACGGAGATTTCTGATTATACCTGCAATATTAAATTGTTATCACTTACAATAATGCTTTGAAACCGTCCTGCCACATATTTGTCCGGACTCCATACACCTGGCTTGAGGCGAAGAACAACTGCCACAGACATGGGGGTTACCTGGCCAGCATAGAGACAAGGGGTGAAAATAACCACCTGGTAAGCATTATGACAAGACATTTCAGCCGTGGCACTTTTTGGATCGGAGGAAACGATATATCACATGAGGGAGTCTGGAGATGGGTCGCGAGTCATAGCAGTGTATGTTTCAATAATTGGAACCAGAAAGAGCCGAATAATTCTGGAGGGAAGGAGAATTGTATGGCAATGGTTGGAGAATGGGGTTTTAAATGGAACGACGGAAATTGCGGAGGCAAAATCTTCTCCATTTGTGAGAAAGCATGCTAAATATATGCTGTCTAAAAAAACAAAGAGTAAATTTTACATAAAAAATATGTGCAGTCTATATTTTTGTTAAAATCAGAAAAGATGATCGAAACTGAATTGATTTTTAAATGTCATACTCTTTTTTTTTATTATTTCTTTATTATGAAACTATGCATAAACCTACCTACGGCCGACAGAAGACATATTGTCGACTCTTCTTAGTTGAACCTCGGCTCTCATAAAATATTTTGTTTAACATTTGGACGTAACGATTAAATTACGTTTGTTCCTCTCAGCATCAGTTATATGTTATAGTATTGCTGCTGGGTGTACTGCAACAAATTAAATAAATATGCTGTCAAAGCAATATAAACTTAATTGATTATTCGTTTAGAAGAGTGTACCCCTGTTATCTGGACTGGAACTGTTTAGCAAAAGCACGACCGTGCTGGATAAATTGTCACTTTACTTACATAGAAACACATAAGGATATATTTACGTGCAGGTGTCTGTGGTTTTACTGCTGGGTGTACCGCAACAATCAAATAAATATGCATTCAAAGCCATGTAGACTTTAGTATTTTTTTTTAGATGTATAAGTATTTTTTTAGGGAAGATGAGCTTCCAGTTAATTTAAAATGCGTTCTAATACATCATCACTTTCTTATACGATGTACGTCAGCCATCACTGCCAAAGACTCATTATCAGCGTATACATGTATGTGTGTGCGTGTGTGTGTGGCCTTCAATGGATATCGTGGCATAGAAATAAAATAA
This sequence comes from Sipunculus nudus, assembly GCA_026874595.1. Lineage (NCBI taxonomy): Eukaryota > Metazoa > Annelida > Sipuncula > Golfingiida > Sipunculidae > Sipunculus > Sipunculus nudus. Next base: position 57,470,400 of record CM049322.1, on the reverse strand, counting down.
CATATCTCACAGTTTAGTTATCTATGCTCTCATTCTCATTGGCTCACTGTCTATCTTCATATATATATATATATATATATATATATATATATATATATATATATATATATATATATATATACGTGTGTAAGTGTGTTATCGAAACTGTAGCAGTAACGCAAAATAAGACCGGAATGGATAGCTATCTTGTAAACATCATAACGACATTACCTCCACGTGTTTGAGATATATCTTCTAATGTGGTGATCCTCTGTTGAACCTGGTATGTATATAAGATATACCGCACATGTTTAGTCCTCTTTCCTTGCAAAATGGCATCCTGTCAGTGATTATGGATATACCACTAGGATCGCAAAAGGCCGGTACCGCTAATTTGGTCTAATGTTATTTCCGTTTACTCACAAGGCAAAAATAGTGACTGTTTACTGGGCGAGAATGCTGATAACTGAAATATTAGTTATTACCGCTTTCGAGCAGAGTTAAACATATATGGACCAAGATAACTAAGTTCATTATCTGCCAAGAGACGACGGGGAACGCTGTTGTATTCTGTGAGACCTACATATTATTGAAGGTATATAAAAGTTTGTACTAAAAAGCAGTTACTGTGTACACTGTTATCAACATTATTAGCAGCAGTATTTAAATTGATAACATAATGATAGGTAAATTAAAAGAGCCACTTTCTATATATTATTGCTCAAATGAATATGTGTGTCACTTGAAAAGATATAAAGGCAATAAAGCATAAAGCTATGAGACCATTATTTTGATATATTCTAGTGGACAATGATAATAAAAGGAAGCAAATGATTAATTTTAACAAAACAGCAGTTGGTAATCCGACTCCTGATATAACTACAACAAGGAGGGTTTTGAGGCAGTTTATCTGTCTTGGTTTTAATTTGAATTTTGGCAAATTTACAACATTGCATAGAATGCAATGTAAACGGATTGTTACTTAACCTAGGTCGTCAGCAAACACAGAGGTACCGCCGCACTTCTGCAATTTTGTATACAAAGCTTTTTTAGGTTTGAATGTTGAATGGTCAACGGCATTTTCCCACTAGTTGGATGGTAGATTTTGTATATGTTAATTTTTTATAACGAAAGAACTTAGAAGTTTTTTTTTTTAATAACATTCTGGGTATTAACACATTTTGTTATATATTTCCAGAATTTTGACTCTGAATAGATATGGCGTCAATAGCATTCCTGCTTATCTTCCAAATGCTGCTGTCATTAGCAGGTAAAACTTGCGATCACACTAAAATTTTCTTGACTTCTGTTGATATAAGAAATGAGTTGGATAAATCATCAGACGATATTGACTATGCAATCCGTGATATTGTTTAGCTAACATAGTTAAGAAGCTCTTTAACTTAATTTGCTGATTCTTACATGAATAGAATTGTTTGGATATTTTAGAACCAGGATGTTCTGATGGGTTCGGATATTGGTACCAATATGGTAAGCAGATAAGTACTTATCGCTTTCGGCCATCATGTTACAAGTTCGTGAGAACGGATATTTCATTGAATCAGGCAAGGAAACATTGCCGACCACTTGAAGGTGACCTCGTCACCATAGAAACAGCCGGGGAAAACAACCATCTGAAACACATTATTAGGCGCCACCATGAACTGTTGAAACCTGGTAACTTATTTACTGATTTTACTGTGACCGTCATGGTAACGTTATATGTGTTGTATTTTTACTTGAGATGTTGTTATGAAGGATATTTTGTGTTACGTTTTCACCTTAATTGAACGATAGAATGGTTTTAAAATTATCAGTCATTTTTACACACTTTTTTTCATTATTTTATACTCCTTTTTTGGATGTCTTTTAATTTTTATATGGATTAAATCAATAATTTTAGAGCTGACCGACTATAGATACTACGGATACTGGACAGGAGGAAACGACCAGCTCCGTGAGGGTGACTGGCGATGGGCGGATACAAACACCAAAATTTCCTTTTCCGACTGGAATCCTGGGGAACCATCAAACTCCGACCGACCACATCGCAACGAAAACTGTCTTCAGCTTTTCAGAGTTTGGGATTGGAAATGGAATGATCTGTACTGTGGAGACGAGACACAGGGATCAATTTGCGAAATATCTGGCAATTTCCAAAAGGGATGAAAGAAAAATTCCATTTAAATTTGTCATGTGTACCTAAGAACTTCCGAGAAAGGTACGACTAGTTCTTATGAGATAACACGATTAATAGTTGACATTTTTCTTCTTATGAAAGAGTTTGTAGATTTTATTAGTCGAAATAAACTGGTATTCTTATGTTGCTTGTTTTGGTGTGTGTGTGGTGGTGGGGGGGGGGGGGTGTTAACCAGTATTACGACAGGAATGCTTTGGTGCACAAATGCATTTTTGATATCGACAGCATAGCACGGCACATCATATTAACTTATATCCTTAGTCACTGTGTGAGGTATGCATTATTATATACATATTATCCCGGGTGTCGAATGAATCAACACAAGTTGTTACGTTTACACCTTTATTGGTGACACACAAGCTTATCTCACACGTCGTGAAAACGGTAAACGGCACAAACGAGGTGAAACTATAAGAAAAGAAAAGAATATATGGTAATACACAACGTGTAACATAATGCAAAGATTGGTAAATACAAAAAGGATGACAGGAAACATAGATTGGAATGCATGCATGATAGGTATAAAGTATAACTTCAAATATCCGTGACAAATTACAACTTTACATGTAAGACTCATACGTTTTGACAGAAGTTCAATTGACAGAAATATATATGAATACATGATTGATTTTATAAATATCTGGAATGCCATCACTTACAGCATAGTGCCATCGCAGGGAAGTTATTCGACAAAGGCAGAGCATGGGTCCAGTTATAATGTAGCTGAGACCGATACACAGATATGCAGTGCTACTAAACATGAATACACTCATATTTTACATATTCAAGAAGCCATAGCGGCATCAACACAAATTGAGTCTGTCTACACCCCGACTACAAATGTGGAAAAATCTTACCCTTCAGACAATCCATTCAGCCCATGGCGGTATCTACAAAAAAGGGACAGTCCTGGACAGTCTCCTCCAAATACGAGTGCTTTGATATGCCAGTGAATTACCGACCACGCTAAATAGTTAAGAATAGTCAAAATACCTCCCGACAGAATATTAATTAATTACACATATAAAGAGGATGACTCGTACTGAAATTTGAAATAACTTCTTTGAAAAGTTTAATGATATGTATAATATGAAAGTCAGTACTGAGACCTGATATACACACATACTACCCAGAGTTAATGAAGATAAATACTTTGGTATGGTAACTTGCTGTTTTGGATTTTTAGATGAAAAAGTTGCTCAATGATAGCATCAACTACTGTTACACGTTTAATAGTAACTCGAACTAGGTAATGCGATTACCTTGGCTTGTGCTAATTTGTTGAGCGAGGTCTAACGACAGGTAAGTGATTTATTTTGATAACCGTGCTCAGGTGTCGTCCGTCCGTGCGTCTTTAGTTTTGCCCTGCAACCTTCGTGTAACTGTACGGAAACCTCCGGTTCACTCCGTCAGCAGTTCGTGTTTACTTTTTGCGGAGTTTTGTATATGTTTCGCAGTCGCCTGCGTAGTAGGTTATTTTACAATGGAGACGTTGGAATCCATTCTCAAAGGCGGACAGGCCTTAGGGTACGCGGCCGAGGCTTTACGGGAGTTTGTGAACAAGCGTATAACAGCGTTAGAGGCCAAGCAGGGGGAAGATGCTGAACGCGATGAGAGGGCCTGGAGAACGGGAACAGCGTGATCTAGAGCGTGATCAAGTTAGAGAGCGAGCACGAAGCCAGAGCTCACGAGATAGAAGTGCTGAAGTTGAAAGCATCACCAAGCGCGGTCGATGGGGGGCAACAGTAAAATAATGGGGAAGGAATCGGTTCCAAAAACCCAAGCTTCATCCGTTTGATGAGCAGCACGATAAGCTAGACTCGTTTCCAGAGCAGTTTGGGCGTTAAGCGATGCGTCAAAACTACGATCGTGAGAGTTGAGCTTAATACTGAAGTCCTTCGTTGCATGGTAAGGCGCTTAGAACTTACCCAGTTATCGGTTAGTGACACCATGGACTATGATAAGCTAAAGTTAGCTCTTTTGAAGCCTTGCCAAATGTACAAGGAGGGTTACCCTGACCATTGGATAGAGATGGCAGGCATAGACTAAGACTTTATCAGGTTAGTTGACTTGCTGATGCGTGAACAGTATCTGAACTGTAGCAGCAAAGATCTCTCTGGGTTCTTGAAGGAGAGACAGTGTCGCAATATAGATAGAATTTCAGAGGTGGCCGAAAGATATACAGAGGCCAAAGGATTACATAGTTTTACAGCGGAATCCCAAAGCAGTGCTCCCCTAGCAGGGCAGCATGTGTCTCAGCATAGACAGCAGCGCAAAGTACATCAAGGATCGATTAATCACTCGTCTAAGTCAACGGGAGGTATACGTTGTTTCATATGTAAGGATTTGGGGCACAGGGCGCGTGAATTTAAGCAGACCAGTGCCCGGGGATAGGCCAAAGTTTACCCCGCGAGCGGTGCACACAGCGGCTGAACAACGTGGCGTAGGTCTAGTCTGGTAGTCTGGGGGTTAAACCGAAGCATAAACCCAAGTCGATGTCAGTGGTAGTTGCAGAATCAGAGTCGGAACCGTCGGTCCGAAGAATCAGGATTCTGAGTCAGTCATTCGGGTTGACTGCGGTAGAAGGGGCGGTAGCTCGTTAGCTAGGGGTAAGTTAACGGCAAGGCAGCCAGGGTGTTACGCGATACCGGCTAGTCCTTCAGCAGGGGTACGTGACGCATACGTGAAGCCGGACCACTTCACCGGAAACACAGTTGAGTGTCGTTTGTTTGACGGATCAGTTAGACATTTTCCTACGGAGGAAATCTGTGTAGACTATCCCTACTTTGTGGTAACTATCAGGGGATGGTAGCCGGAGATGCCGTGTGCGCTAGGAAATGTAGCCGGCATGCCACATCCGAACGATCCGAATCCGAGATGGAGATCAGACAAAGGTTGCGACAACGTCGAGTCACAAACAGAAGTAACGTCCACTGTAGAGACACGTGCAGCTGCACGAAAGCGGAAGACGCCAACGCGAGGTTTACATGTCGCGAGCCAAGTAGACGACGTAAGTCGGGCCGAGTTTTAAAAGGTACAGAAAGATGATCAGTCGTCAGCGCCATATTGGCAGATTGCTAGATCGGCTAGCGTAAGTGGTGGCACTTTCCGATTAAAGACAAGTTTCTAGTCTGAATCACGCGAGACAAAGCGGTTATCCAGATGGATCAAGGCTCGTCGTACAAGGTCGTTACGGGCTGACGATATGAAGATGGGCCACGAGGCGACCATTGCGGGTCATCATGGTGTAGATTTAACACACGGACGTGTAAGTTCCAAGTTCGACTAAAAGGGGGTGTACGGGGACATTGCAGGGTCCTGCCAGTCCTGTCCCATATGCAAGACAAGAGCTGAACCTTAGCATATCTTAAAGTCAGTCACCGTGATTACGAACGAATCCGTACGAGAACCGAATAATCCGGATTCCGAACCAAATCTTCCTTAATCGGAGAACTAAACCTCAAAGGAGTATACGAAACCTTCCACGTGTCGTTACCACCAACGGTTCGTAGCCAAACCGAACATGACGTTCTGGTAAGTGCCGAGCTAAGCAAGCGACAGCGACGTGAGATCCACGATCCGTTAACCCAGTAGGCGGAAGTTTTCACAGATGTCCCCAAACCCACCATTGTCGTAGAGTGTAGCATTCGTCTCATTTCCGATACACCCGTGATGGCAAAACAGTATCGTGTGCCATTCGAGCTGAGAGAGACCATGGGATCGGAAATCAAAGAGATGTTAGAACTAGGGATTACTGAGAAATCGGAGTAGAGTTTTGCGTCAACCTGTATTATGTTGCGTAAGCCAGCCGGAAAGATTAGTTTAGTAATCGATTACCGTAAGTTGAACCAGAACCGATGCCGGAACTGGAGGCTCTATTCACCGATGTAGCCAACAGTCGGTCTTTTACGAAGATGGATCTGACGAAGGGCTAACGGCAGATTCCGCTGTCGAAGGAATCTAGAGAAAAAAACGGTTCCTAACGCCTGACGGACATTACCAATTCAGAGTGATGCCTTTTGGATTAGAGACCACAGGGGCAGTTTTTTTTCCGCATGATGAGGAAGTTGTTCAGAGACATGCCGGACGTTATTTGTAACATCGATGATGTACTGATACACGCGGAAACGTGAGACGAGCACGTGAGATCACTCAGAATAGATCTAGCTAGGTTAGAGCGTGCGAACCTCGCGGCTAAACCAGAGAAAACCTTCGTAGGCTTTCACATTCTGGAAATGTTGGGCACCGGATACTATTTCAGAAAATCCAGAGCGCAGGAAGACCAAAAACCAAGAAAGCCTTGAGAGCCTTCCTAGGTCTTACCGGTTATTACCGGAAGTTCCTACCGAACTTTGATAGCGGTGCCAGTAGCATACCTTAGACGGAAAGGACAGCTTAACAAGTTGGACTCGAAGGATGTCCATCAGAATGCGTACGACGCGGTTAAAGCTAAGCCGGCGGATCCGCCCATTCTAAGACTACCTGATTTCAGTGAACGGTCTTCCTGTTGTTTTGACAGACTAAATAGAACCTGGAAGTTCACATCTCCTGTGGTGTAAAAAGGCCTTTATTTATCATTTATTGCAAGATTAAAAATCAGAATAGCTAGTCCAAATTTCATTTATCTGGTAAAAATTGCATATTATGTAAACTCATTGGGTCAAGTAGGTAATAAAAAATACGTAAAGTTTTGCCCTTATGATTTTGAAATTCGACCTTCAAGGTCGAATGCTGCTGAAACAAGAGGGATAACCTTGAAACCCTTGACGGTGGCCATATTTTTTTATATGGGTGCCGGTCTTAAAAAAATCACAAATTCTTTCCTAAGCACATTCTATAGGGGACTGGTTGGTCAACTGTAAGTAGCAGTTCTTATCTATCATTATATAATAAAATGATAATCTAACTATTAACTATTAACAATTCAATGGGTATTTGTCTGGCCTGCAATTATTTACTGTAAATTAGCGTTATTAACTTTCATGACATGATTAAGCTAATTGCCGAAAATAGCACATTTTTTAAGGACTTTAAAGTGACCTTGAATATCAAGAAAATGTCCAACAAAGATTATCGGAAATCTGATATTCTAAGAAGTATATATATATATATATATATATATATATATATATATATATATATATATACATATATATAATAAGTGGTATAGCCGTGTTAGTCTGTGGTTGAAGCGAAAGTTAAGATACACAGTGACGCCTTTTAGCTTGACTAACTAGTTTATTAACACACGAGCTTTCGAAGTACAAAGACTTCTTCGTCAGGTGGTAATTAAGTGGGAACGTGTACAGAGATTATATATGATGGAACGACAATGTATAGAGTCCATAATGCCAGAAACTGTATATTTACATGTTGATTGGGTATTTAGTAATATTATAACCATGATGCCCTGGGTGGGCGGGGTACAGTGAGTACACATCGCTTCACTCGGGAATTCCGCGAAACCGAATGAAGGTCGACGTCATCCATATTATGACGTCACGTCGAAGGGTCGCCGGGTCCAAAGTGCGGCCCTCCGTGGTACAGCCCGCCATTTCCAATGGTAGTCCCTAACCGAGTCCCCTGTCGAATGCCAAAATAGGTCCGATTAATCGGTCGAGGGTGTGCCACGAGCCGGATACCCAACTCTACTCCCACTGTAAGGGAGGGGGAGGTACGATTTCCCAGTGCTCTGTCCGACCCAGGAGTTGTCTCTCCCGCCTTGACCATCGGGCCCGTTAGATGATCCATGCTAGGCCGCCGGCATGCAAATCAGACCGGGATGGGGATCAGCACAACACCAGAGTTGACTTACATTTCTTTATTGTACTTCAATATAACTGGCAAGAGGCTTAAGGCTGGTCTGGTCTGATCTGGTGGGGCTTACAACCCTACCCCTTTTATACCTGTCCAGAAGGGGGCCAGGGTTCCAGCTCTGACTCCCTGCCATGGTATGCATAAAATTAATATTACAATATACACGGTGACCAATAAGTAATGTAGAATCTGTAAACAACTTTCTGTTGACTAAATAAGGTATATGGGGTGACCAGCGCTGTACAGCTTGTGACCCCTGTCATGCCACAGGAATGTGGGTACCCTGATTACTCAGCCAGGGTCAGCTTCAAGGCGTGGCACTCAGTGCTGAATAGAATTTACTTTACAAGAATACTCTGTTCTATTTGCTTTATATTACATATATCTTCAAGTATTAACATTAATAACATATTCTATCAAATATTTTCAATAAGTTAAGATTCTTTATAAAGATTATAATATTATAATGACTTTTAATCTTGGAAATTACTTACTGTGAGGTTAATATAGTTATTGGTCACATTTTAACTGGCAGCACGGTCCTTTGGTTACAATAGCCTCCCGTACAAAAAAAAATGCTCCTGCATTTTGTTAATAAGTATACATGATATAAGAATATATAATAGTTACATTAATAGTATATGATGCTTAATACAAAACTGATAAGCACATCGAGCTATATGATAATATATGCAATCGTGAAATCCAATAAGTCCATCAGGATTCACCAGTAGGAAATTGACAATAAAGATATATAAAAGGAAAACTAAATATGGTATATGGGGTGACCAGCGCTGTACAGCTTGTGACCCCTGTCATGCCACAGGAATGTGGGTACCCTGATTACTCAGCCAGGGTCAGCTTCAAGGCGTGGCACTCAGTGCTGAATAGAATTTACTTTACAAGAACACTCTGTTCTATTTGCTTTATATTACATATATCTTCAACTATTAACATTAATAACATATTCTATCAAATATTTTCAATAAGTTAAGATTCTTTATAAAGATTATAATATTATAATGACTTTTAATCTTGGAAATTACTTACTGTGAGGTTAATATAGTTATTGGTCACATTTTAACTGGCAGCACATTTCATTTGGTTACACAAAGGAAAAAATAAAAATAAACGAAAGCAACATAATAAATCTAAACTAAGAAAAACAAAACAAGTGATGATTATCCAAAAAATGTTGCAACAGATATAAACAAAATAACAAACGTAGTACTGATAACAATAATAATAATAATAATAATAAAAAATAATAATAATAATAATAATGAAACTAATTATGATGATAATAATAATGAAGAAATAATAATAATAATAATTATAAAATAATACTAATATGAATAAAAATAATAATAATGATGGTATAACAAAAAGTGTACCATAACGTTTAAAAGAATAATTTAAGAACTTAACTTTCGCCATATATATATATATATATATATATATATATATATATATATATATATATATATATATATATATATATATATTAGTGGTGTGCCGATTAATCGATTAAATCGAAGATTTTTCTTTCTTTTTTTCAAAATTGATGAAATCGATCGCCCTTTTACATTATTGATTAAAAACGATTTTGTATGCACATCCAAAGCATCTAATTCTGTCAGGGATATACGAACACAATGATACGAACAGCATCAAATGGGAACCTTGCGCAGGCACCAATCGGCCGTAGTCAAGTCGGCCTTTGATGCGGGTAGTTGGTGGTTTCATTATGAAAACTATGGAAATTTCACACATTTACTGGGTCAATCCTGTAGGTACTAGTATACAGCAGATTTCAAGGAAATTTAGAAAATACATAAATGATCGATTAATAATGGATCATCTGTCATTTTCATTTTTCAATTATCGATTATCATTTTAAAACCAATATCTGCCACTAATATGTGTGTGTGTTTAGTATGGTGTAATGCGTAAATGGTGCGTGTGCCAACTGTGCCTCTTTGACCTTGATAAATGTGTGAAGGTCATCCAAAGTTTACCTGCCCTTTATACAGTGAATCACTCAAACGACTATGTTGACTGCGCCTCTGACTCCTCACATGTTATTGCCCTGACATCATTATAGCAACATCTCCTCTTAGTCCTTGAAAAATGCGTCAAAGTCAATCATATTCAATTTTTAGCCAGCCCTTTATATGGTTCATTATTCGTGTATGTCTACGGTGCAATAAATTATATTTAAATTTTTTATTTAACATGGTTTAGCGTAATCGCCTCTGTCACCTCTACATATGCGTCAAGGTCGTCCAAATTTAAACTTTAGCCGGCCCTTTAATGGTGCAACAATCATGAGGAAGTTCGTTTCTTGTGCCTTAAATCTGATTTAAGTTATAGAACTAACATCATTTTTGCCTTAATGCTTCTGTGACCTTGAAAATGTGTCAAGGTCTTCCAGGTTTCAGCTTTACATAGACCTTAATGTGGTTCATCAATTGTGTAAGTATGTTAACTTTGCCACGAATTACTTATGTTATTTCACTAACATTCTTTTAGCAATATCACCTCTGTGACCTTGAAATATGGTTCAAGGTTATACATAATGTAATTCTCGTTACCCTCTATGTAGTACATCAATGTTGTGAGAATGGTGACTCTACATTAAATTTTGTACAAGTTACTTGGCTAAATTCATTTAAGCAAGATCGCCTCTTAGACCATGAAAAATGCTTCAAGGTCACCAATTTTGATCGTGGCATTGACCTTAAATGGCGCATCAATGGTATGAGTATGGTGGTTAGATGAAATTTTTTTTTTCATTTTACTGCGCTGACAATGCTTCATTCGGTATGACAAATGGTCCGATGGACGGTTAGACGGACGTTCATTAGTTCTTGCTTCTCTGACCCCTGCGCCAGTTTGAGACAAACATTAAAATATGAATGTTGACCTTTAATGAGCTTGAAGTATTATATATTTCTTTCTAACCTACAAATAATAAATGTAAAATGAAAATGTCACATGATTATTTCTTCACTAGCAAATTAAACGCATTCATGTGTGTCACCTTATTACAACATCATTACACTTCTTGCAAAATTAGATAATTGCATATAATGACCTCGAAATGACCTTAATATCAACAGAATATGTTCACCAAACTTTTTTTTGGAAACCTTGCAAACTAAGGACCACTTATACGTATAGTATTCTAAATTAGCATATGGTGCCAGATCGGCCTGTATTTGGAACACTTGCCCCTGCACTACTACAAAACATGTGTATTCCATACAACTCGCACATTAGTGGCGACAACTGAAGTAAATCATGCAACACTAACATTTGTAACGTAGTATTGTCCTTAAAACACAATATATAAACAGCAACATGAGCTTGACTGACATACGGCCTATGCCAGTAACACATACATACATACATACATACATATATACATATATACATGCATACATATGTGAAATCCATGCACCAAAGCTGCCATAGGACTGTCCTTTCGACACACCCAAAATATATAATATATAGAAAAAAGGGACCTTAAACGGTCAGCGTAGTTGACCTACAGTGTCAGTTTTTTGTCAGTGAAGACACAGATATCCGCCTTAATACACGCCAGGGTACGTCGACGTTATATATTATTCATATCCTGTTGGATAAAGATTGTAATTTTATCATATGCTTACAGTCAGCCTTATCTGGCAACTTCAAACTGTTTCCATTAAACTACATTGGATGGAAGTACAACTACATGATGGTTTAGAACTTCACAAGAATAATTTGGATTTCGATCAGGAAAATAATAAGTCGGTTTGGATTAAAGGAGTAAAGGTTAAGCTATTATCCTGAGGATAAGCATGTCACTTACATAGACGTCGCCAGTCATCCGTGTGTACGGTGGTGTACTTGATGAAATAAGGCAGTCACTGTGTAGGGGTAACATGCAATCATAATGACGGAAGACTGAAGACTGAAATCTTATTGATTACTATTTGACATTCCTCTAAGTGTACTATACCATGTATATATATGAAGTGGCACAAACTTATTTGAAGTGGCTCTCTCAAGAGTTTGCCTTATATAATATACTTTACAAATCATTGCTCACAAACTTTTTGGAATGTTTTCTTGATATGAACGTGTATCTAAACTGGACGTCTGATTGCAAATTTGAATATTACCACCATAGTCCCTACCTGAGGAAGACTTAATAAAATTAAAACCAAATAAAATTGAGACGTTGATGAAAAAAAATTGGTTTTGTGGATAGTTGTCTCTAATTTTCAAGTGTCACAACTTTTTAGTGATTTCTTCAGATGTATTTCTTGTTGATATTTACAATAACATACAAAGTTTCTCTTGCTTGATAAAAGTGCCGTTTGAATTGAATACTGAACTTGAAAAGATATGGAAATTAATCCTAACAAATACGTGAAACAAATATAAACTCTATGAACGCAAATCCCCACCAAATAGTTTTGCAATGGGAAAATTACCCATTAATTACCTAATTGATGTTCAGTATAGCTCACACAAAATCCTCGGCAAAGTCCGCGCCAGCGTCAGCTTCGTCCGTTGACAGCTTGCGTAAAAGATTAACTCTCTATTAAGCTAGACAACCACTGATCATATTGTTTTTATATGTCAAATATGCATTGTATGGGGCGTTACGGATCCCCTCTATAATGTTGGGGTCAATAGGTCAAATGTCAAGGTCACACACCAAAGTAATTTATGAAGGCATACATGTTGAACCGGAGTTCGCCCTATTACATTCATATTTCTTTTGTGTATTATCTGGGAGTTGAGATGTTTCCCTTATGATGTTGGGGTCAGTACGCAAAAAGGTCAAGGTCACAGGCCACGTGAATTACTAGGGTTAATTTTAGGATTCATTGCTCAATTTCTTAGTGACGATAGTTCAGTGAAACAAGGTCTTATCATTATTTGGGACAATGCCGAGATGCAAACTGTAATTACGCCCATGACAGGACGTATAACATTATACCCATTGTTCGTTCTTCTGATAATTTTAATTGTCCCTGCGATAACTTATCGAGGCTTTGAATGGTTTCTACTTAACTCACCAAATCTACTCCCAATTGACATATTTGACAATATTTTACCTCAACTACGTTCTATTATCATGCAAAGTCGATGCATAGGTATTGGGGTCAGAGGTTATCAGACTACATTATGGTGTCGATGCGATAACCTAGCAAGGGTATGACCTCTTTTGATGAGTCAATAGAAACCTAATCAGTATAATTTGTCACAAAACTTTTATTTATAAACAAAATTCACTTAAACTTAATTAGGTCAGTGGACATAAGACATAGGCCGTAAACGTACTTACAAATGTCCGGATTGTGAATCGGTTTACTCTGTCAGCACCAGGACATTAATCCATATCAGTTCAGTTTACTGTAGTTTCCTTGAAAGGCTGTCTACAGAAGTCCGCTTTACTTTGGCTGATTAACAGTAAACCGGTTTCTAATGCGTGTCATGTAACCCCGCTTCTAGTCCGAATGAGTCCAGTTTCAGCGAACGGCATCGATCACTACCCATGTTAGCCGTGACAATCCAACTCTGTAGGCAATCGGATAATTGGGCTGGTAAGCCTACTCGAGTTGTGACACAAGTGATACCGAGGAATGCATCGCAGTGTTCTTGCATCAGGTTCCATTCATATTGCGGTAAACGGTCCATTATCTCAATATTATTCCAAGAATAATGAATTAACACAATAATATACAAGTAAGCTCCCAACCCAAACTGAAACACCGTCTCCATGAACATGGGTCATTTCCTGTATCGCCTGCAAGCTGCCTGCGTCCTGTAACCCGTACGATCATATTTGTGTTCATGCGGTCTTAAATTCAACAAACATGCTGAACCTTTTCTCGCTTATGTTTGGTATTGTTAGAAAGTACACAAAAAATGCTAACGATTGGTTTGGTTTATTTTGATTGACAGTGTACCTGTCGTTCTCAGAAATGACGACAATATTTGCATTTTCATTAGGCCTTATAATGCATTCCTCAGACTTAGATGTAATGACACTCTGGTCGATATGACGCTATACCCATGTTGCACTGATGTTGCTCCAGTATGCGTTGCGCGAGGAAGCGCTCAGTTGCATGCCTGAATCAGATTACGAACTAAGTATGGACAGCAAACTGTAGTTGTGTTGTGTAAACTGGTTAAGTCTTTTTACAAAGCAAACTACAGTCGGACTACTTTGAGACTAACGTAGATGAGAACAAATTGCGGATACGCCCATACAAGGGGTGTATTAATCACCTTTTTGGTGATTTTTTTTGTATTCCCCTTGCCGGGAAACTCCTTGCAACTTCCAGTGTTTTCCAGTGCAAATGAGTTGAATCATTATGATTAAAGACCGATAATGTGAATAAACTGTTATTGTTTATTAACCTGCGAATCGATTCGTTTTTTCATGTGACACCCAGGTGAGTCGTTAACATTGACGGAGTTTGCTGCGATATCTGAAGCAATAATGAGTATTTTATAATATTGTTTTATTATGTATTACAGTCTGGTCGTATAGGGCGCACATCTTGTAGACAGCATGGCTGGCTGACTAACCACTAATTAATGGTATGTGTACAAAACTCAATTGTAGATGTTTTTGTTTTTGTGATATGTTTTTAAAGTCTAAAATACTTTCGTTGGTGGACCAATCAATTCGCACAGGAACAAAAATGGCGGCGACAAACTGGGGAAGAGTTACACCTTTCTTTCAGTTATTAACATTAACTAACATCGACTATTGTAAAACTATTTGTTTTTATTTAAAAATGAAGTCTGAACTGTACTTATAATTAGGTCTTACCACCAAAATGTCCGTTTGTTTGCACTTTCCTAAAAATTATACCTTTTTCTGTAAAGCTGCAATCAGCCTTTTAGATGATGATTGCGTCGGGGGATAATGCAAGGATTATGGAGGATTATGCGTCAAAAGGGGCAAAATATTTTAAGATAGTCACAGGACGAGAGTAAAGCGTGCGTTACCATATTTAATGTGTCCATGGATGTCAGAATCAATTTTGGCAAGGTAAAAGGACGTTTGATAAACGGTTTCACCCCGACACATATCAATAAGTAACACGAAACAGACGTAATAAAAACATACAGCAATTCTATTGATACGTTTCCCTGACAGTCACGTAGAACACAAAGGAAAAAAATATGAGTTTGTAATATGGCACAATTAAATGTATCTACAAGCAAAGAAGCGACGGTGATCATTTTATTTTTCAAATTCAACGTAGTAACGACATGTCTCCGTTTTCGTCGTCATAATTTTAATTTATTAGCTTTTACATTTACCCTAGTATTTTGTTTTAGACTGAAGGCTGGGGAAAAATGATCTTTCATGACATTAACCATAACTTGTATTAGGTGGACACGCCTATGTCATATCCTAAAAGATTGCAAAGAAAACAAACGATCCATCAAAGGTAACTTGTCAGAATAATATTTGAAGGGATCAGACATGTATTTTGCGTGACCATATTTCATCATGACTTATCAGCAAGACTTAAAGTCAGTTTCAACTAGGACACTTCCGGCTGGAGAGAGATTTTTATTATTGATTTTGTTTGTTATGTTTTTCATTCAATCGTTTCTGGAAACCGTGAATCACCATTGATATCATTTATTAATAGCTAACTATATTTTCAGGGAACAACCATGGCAGGTGTCTTGATCATTGTCGAAATGTGTCTACACTACACAATGGTGACCGAAACTAAGGGTCAAGGGTCAGTGTATCTGATGAAAAACGCTGACTCCCAATTTGACCAGAATGACCGTATCTCGGATATAACAACTGTACAGACCAATTCCCAGTGCGGCCTTCGTTGTAACTCTTCGCCCAAATGCAAGAGCTTCCCCGTAAGTACGCGAGATGAGGCTATCTGTGTTGGTTGTCCCAAGAATGTTTAGATTTCTCCTCAACACACTAACTAATAGGGCCATACATATTTACAGGTAAATATAAATGTATAAATACATAGAAAAAAAACAGGAATATATATATATATATATATATATATATATATATATATATATATATATATATGAGATATTAATATCAATGTTATGTTTTTCATTACATTTACGTATTTTCATATACAAAATACAAGAAATAGTTCAATTTTATGTTCATGAGACGCTCATTTTCAGTAATTATTTTGCCTGTGGTTCATTACTTCTGTCATTTTATTTTCGCAAAGCTCAACACAACAATTTCTTCAGAAAATTGAAAGATTGAGTGTCCACTTCTTGTCTACATTATCGTCTTACAGGTGTCCCATTGTTCTAAAACGGATTGACTTCTATTTCCCAACTAACATCTGCTAACTCAATTTATTTTATTAATATGTATTTTTGCATTTGATTGACTTAGCATATGCGATATTTCCAAGCTATCCAAAGACTGCTACAGGCCTGATAAATTCTCATTATATATATATATATATATATATATATATATATATATATATATATATATATATATATATATATATATATTTATATATATATATATATTGATACTCCTCCAATTCTAACTTTCCAACTTGCCGCTCAGATCTCTTTCACTGAGTAAACTGCAACTTGGAAGGTGAAAGTTTTCGAGATTTACCTTCTGGTCTAGAAATAAATCGACAGGAAGGGGACCTGCGTTACAAGCGAAAAAAGCTTGGTAAGAAAAAATGTCAAATCAAATATTATTTGATACAACCTGTTCCTGGACATCTCTAGAAGTTTAACCTGCTTGGCTAGAAGTTAAAAAAAACTAATAGGTGCATTTTTTATGCACGTATTGTATAACAATAGCATTTCATTCATTTTTACTTTTCAGTCAGTTTGTCAAATGATATATTTGATGTATCAGTTAATTTGTTTAATGCCTGAAAATTACAGACATTTTATTCATTGCCTGAGTGGATCAGGCAAATTGTAAATTACCTGATAATTTTAGACAATTTACAAATTGAATGACTTTTCACATTAACTGTAATATATATATATATATATATATATATATATATATATATATATATATCCATATTGTCAATACTTTACTTCGTATCATATCATTGTATATCCCATGTACCTACAACAGTGAATGTGAACAGCCATGCTAAATTCAGTGTTTAATTCATTTTTTTATATCGTTCGATGATTCCACACAAAACATCAATGAACAATTGTAATGCACTGAACAGTGTAAATATTATTTGCAATAGCAGATTACGGAAATGATGTCATAATTAATACAGTGTCAATTCATTCGGTGTTTCATCGTCAGCACGCTTTCCAGGTTAGATACTATGCAATCACTCTTATAACATTGTGGTGAAAATAACAAAACAAAACTGATATGTGCCAGATCAGTGTGTTTTTATAAAATAATATTGGAGCCTGGACTGTCTAGGGTAAAATGCTCGGCTCCTTCTGGGGTTCGACATCCGGCATGTTTAATGGAATAGTTTGTAGTTGCAGATCCAAAGTCCCTCTCTGGGTACCAGTTTTCTCTACCATTACCGATAAACGAACGCCACCCCCTGAGGTATGGAAAGGGCCATGAGAAGTTATATGTATTTGCACAAATCATGTAATTTAAATAGATTTAACATTTTATTGATTAAAAAATATGGACCATGCACAACTGAACAATCAATGTATTGAGTACATATGTATATAGTAAACTGGGAAAACCGTAGGTCATTTGCTAAGAATTTGGATAACATATCAACTAACAAAAGGTCAATGGTCTGGCCTTGTGCTTATATTTGTTTGTATCTAGCGAAGGATGAGTTGGTGAATCGGAGTAATATGCACCTGTGGTTAACATGCGATTGCTGATACTGCATTTATTTAATACGTCATTAAATCAATCACTGTTAATTAAATGATTTGGAATACATACACTATACGACGATAAGATTTGCCAATTTATTGCATTTAATGTTGACAGATATTAATTCTTTGCATTTTGTAAATGGTGATAAAGCAGACCATTAACACAATTTACTTTAGATATCATGTCATATCTCATGATGTCTCATCCGTCAAAACACAAATGGATAAAAACGCCTCTTTTATATAATCTCAAAGCTCAAACCGTTGAAAATAAATGAATGTTTTGACTTTGTTGGATTGGATAAATGTAGTTGCAGGTATACTGATCCGTTAATACAAGAACTTATTGGTCCTTACTTACCGATGTTATAATGAGTTTAAAGCTAGATACGTCAGTGGTCTGTGCGACTCACAAAATGATACACCGCCGGTTTCACGCTTCTTTGTAAAAATAGTCCACACATGTTATCAACCATTCATAACATCGAAACGAACAATGAACATCATCCATGACAATATATCCTTTAAGAAAACTTAATTTGGATATTAAATATGTTATCTATTTGTAACTAATTGATACAGAATTCCTGGTCGTTTGATGGTGTCTTTTTTCTTGGTCAAATAATATAATTTTTCTTTCGTATTTAATTCGGAGAAAACTGTATAATTTTCCCCCGTCTATGTTAAATCTTTCAACTTACGACAAGCAGCTTTGATACTTGTTTGAAACTTTGATAAATTTACTGGTTATGCAAGAAATTCATACATCGGCATACTAACCTTGAAGACCTGGCCTGAGTTGATGATAAAATTTGCGAACCGGAATGGAACGCGAGGGCATTCAGATTTTTTAAGATTTCTAATTGATTTAATATATCATTATTGTGATACGTATGAAGGAAAGATTGGTACAAGGAATATGTGAAAGATTAATTAAATGTCTGCATATGGCAAGAAAGCTGATAATAAAGAATGAAAAGGGAATATGCATACCTCATTAGTAGCGGAAGGGCATAGAGGGGGGGGGGGGCGCCCCCCGACCCTTTTTTCAGCCGCCGAAAACCTTCTACGGGTCTAAGACCAATTGATAAAACCTGTGGATATATTTTGCGGTGTATTATCAGTGACGCGGTATTTTCAATAAATAGAAATGTATGCATTTGCTTTCTTGAAAAGTTTACGTGATGCAGCTGTTTCCAGAGCTGTAAAGGCAAGGTGATAGTGCAACAAGACTTGTTGTGGTCATTAATTTCATTATCCATAAGGGTTCCCTGGATGACGCCTTCGATCAACTGTTCTCCTCGCTTTTAGAGTAAAGTCATACTGTATATATGTTTTCATCGTCAATTCAAGTAGTCAGAGACCACAAACCTCCGCACAGATCTGACGTATGTGTGCACATCTATCACGGTTCAATAACCCTATCCCAAGTCACCTCAAACCAAAGCCGCCCCAGTGAATCTTTATTAAGTAATACATGGAATAGAATCCTTGGTATTATATGTATTAATAGTGATGCAGCTTACCAACAAAACTTAATGGGTTTTTCCTTAGGTGATACTCCGAGCGTCCAAATTATTCCACCAAAATCTGTTCTGAACTATTTTTCTTTTTTTTTTTTTTTGCTGCAATTCTCATAAGACAACTAGACGAACTAAGCTGAAAATGGTAACAGCTCGCTTATAAAAGCGCGGGAAACCAGTCTAGGACCACAGATGTTGCTGGTGCCCATCCCACGAGCATTTCCTGGAAATCATTCTTACGGCATATACGTAAACGTGACCGTATATATGGAATCCCTGCTCAAAATAAATGTTGCGTTGTGTTTGCTTTATCATGACTGTAGTAGGGACTTGCTGCTCGGGGGATTAACACTATATCGTGAAGTTATGACCTCCTGTCATGCTTATAAAAAATCTGGTGATGCGATATTCGATCAATAACCTATCAATCTGATTATATAATATTTAAGTTTCATCTAAATAATGAGTATTTAGGGCTATGCCCAAGTAAGGAATTGTTTCGTCAGTTTTATATTAATTCCCTTTTAGTTAACTTGAATTACGTACTTTTACGTACCGGGGGAATTTTAATGTCAAATTCATGCATACAAATTTACTTTAAAATAAATATAGAAATACAATTTGAAATATAATATAAGGAGTGACATGTTTTCATTTTCCAATAAAACATTTTGTCTGTTGTCAGCAGGTCAGATTTACAACAAACATTCGCAACAAACATCCAACACCTATCATTTGCATATGAATGGTCAATTAGATTATTTAGTAAATAAAAGCGAAATGTGGCCCGGAGAGTTGAGAAGTGTGAGGCTCCTTCTCCTATACAAGATTTTAATCACGTGGCTTTTAGAGTAGCTTGGAAAGACCCGTCAAAGGTCGGGGCTTTACGCCGGTTTCTCTGGTTTACTCCACCTTTAAGAAGTACTCAATAACGCAACCTTCCAAGCCATGGAGAGTGCCTAGGATTATTTGAGCTTTTGAAAGACCTATGTTAAATAAGAAGTTTGAATTTAAATGTAGTTAAGTGAAGCACTTCGTTTCCAGTACGGCACGCTATGCCGTTTTACTAAGACCCCAATGACTGTGAGAGCCAAGCATGACATATCTCGCCCGTGACAGGTCTTTTTAGAAACTTCGGGAAAACGCGATACCCCTGCACTGCCTGTTTGCTAATGGGTTGCCACTTAGCCCGGTTCGGTGAATAAGTAGATCTTGAGACCCTGGTGTCTGACAGATTTTTACATTTCATAAATAATCCCACGTCAATCATTGGTCTGCACTTTTCTTAAGATGCCGGCCCTAATTTCACCTACTGAAAGTAATGAAGGTAGCTTGATCTTTCAGTGGGTTGGTTTTCATATATATCTTAGTCTTAAATTGCCGGAGGGAATAATCACCCCGAATTACGTACAAATATACCACACATAAAAACGTCCCTGTGCATGTCAATTACTTACAATAATGTCAACACAGGTTAACCAGTGCGTTATAATTTGATCGAATTTCTTTCCAGCTATATACAGGATGTCGATCCCATCGACTATATACACTCAACCCAGTTCACGTGTACAATGTATACGTGGAATTTCCCAAGAATACTGTGCAATCCCTGGGGCGGTAGCTCGTTTATTAAATATTATACTTGAGCTAGGCAACAATGATTGTATGTTTGCCAGCGATTACCGAAACTTCCATATGTACCATGGGCTCTTTGGGTGTCAATTTTTCTTGGGTATTATAGTATCTAGTTTGCTGACCCTTATCATTTAAAAGGTTTATTTTTCTTAACCTTAACATCAGTGTCATACTAGTTTAAACATATGGTGGTAGACTGCTCCTTGATTTAATTTCCTCTGGTGTGATAGTGTGCACTTGGTTTAAAATGAATCATTATTTTGACAGCACACATCTCACATAATTTCCTTGTGTACAATATCAAACAAAAAATGCATTGAATAATGACCAGTGGTATTACGGAATTGATTCAACAGGGAAATGACATTGAACAGAGGTAATACAATATTGGTAATTTCACTTGCTAGAAGTTTTATATCATTAAGGCCAGATAAGGATTGTAGGAAACATCAAAATTACCACATTACCGTTACCTGTTCACATGATACACTTAGACATGGTTCATCACTATAGGAACAGTCAGTAAAAACATACAGAAAAACTAAAATCACTTTTGCATCACTTAAAATTGATGCGTAGTTTATAAACTTAACTTTAATCGCATTTTTGCTTAATTCGGGTTTTAGGTTTACGTGTATCTACGTTTATGGGGTCCGAGTCTCACGTGATGACCTTTATTTGGCATTAGAAAATAAAAATAGAAAATCAGAAAAAAATGTGTTGAGAGGGGAGAATATTATATTCATAATGAGACTCAATAGAGGACATATTTCATATTTAAGGTATTTTCTGTTGTTTTATATATATACTGTTCTTAAAACAGTTCGTTTAAATCCCTAACAAATTCATGGAAATCATCTTGCCTAAAAAGCCAACCAATCAAATCCCATACACACAGTTTCTACGGGAAAAAAATGTCTTCCGTACGTCACGTGGCCAGACGTAAGCGGGATGGTCATGTTATTGAGGGGGTCCTGTTATTTTAATGGTTTTGTTTTTAGCATGATCTTGTAACGGGATTATCTTATAATTAATTACAATTATCAATTACAATTATCACTTAATATAGCACACTTTTATACTCTAATAGTCAAAGGCGCTTAACAGTCATTACAGAGTTTAATTAATAATCTGTGTTTCTTAGGTTCTGAGGTTAAGCATTTTAAAGCCTAGGAGCTACCTATTAAAAAACAACCGTGTAGAGTTAAAGACAAATTACACCTGGCAGGGATCGGTAACTTGCCAGCTGTGGCTGATCTTAACCGTTTATTATAATTTAATTTAAGAGCTTCAATCAGATATTCTGGTGCTGCTCCCTTAATACACTTAAAAGTTAATGCTAGAATCTAATGTTTAATTCTGTATGGAATTTTCAGCCAGTGAAGGGCTTTCAGCGAGGGCGAGATGTGGTCATGCTTTCTTAGACCTGTTACAAGGCGAGCACACATATTCTGAATACACTGCAAACGGTTCAATTCTTTCTGGGACGCACCAACGAGTAGACTGTTGCAATAATCGTCCCTACTCACGACTAATGCTTGAGCTAAAACTTTCCTTGTATCTGTATCTATATAGTGTTTCACTCTACACAGTCGTTTGAACATGAGATATGAGGACATATATGAGGATATATATGGTACCAATCATAATAACTTAAGTCTTGTCTTCGTTCAATTTAAGTCTGTTTACCCTCATCCATGATCTAATGGATGATATACACTCTTCTAATCTAGGAACAGTCTCACGAATGATTATTTTGTCCTTCGGATCAAATGCAAAGTATAACTGCTGATCGTCCGCGTATCCATGAAAGTTTACATCATATTTCCTGCAGATATCCTCTAGGGAAGTGATGAAAAGTGTAAAAAGAAAAGGGCCCAGAATCGAACCCTGCGGTACCCCGTACTTAATAAACTCCTCCCATGAAAACAATCCGTTTATAACCACTTTTTGTTTTCTATTAGTAAGGTATGACCTCAACCATGAGAGAACAGTACCTGATACTCCAAACCGATATTTCAGACGATTTAGCAACAAGTCGTGAATCACAGTGTCAAAAGCGGCTGATAAGTCCAGCATAATAAGACAGACCACCCTTCCTGTATCTACTTCCTGGTAAACATTGTTCATCACATCCAAGAGAGCCGTCTCAGTACTCCTATTCCTGGTATATGCTGAATGATATTTCTCCATATTTCCAGTTTTCTTGGCATGCGATATAATCTGATTACAGGCCGCTTTTTCAATTATTTTACCAAGAAATGGTAAATTTGAAACAGGTCTAAAATTTTTGTGTTCATCAGTGTTTAATCTAGCCTTCTTCAGAAGAGGGTGCACTATAGCTACTTTGAGATCTTCAGGGAACATTCCTTAACTCAGTGTTCTGTTGACTGTTAGACAAATAATAGGAATTAAATCCTAAATGTTTGATTTAAGGAGATGAGTAGGAAACGGGTCCAGCTCACAGCTCTTAGTAGCAAGGCTACTAATAAGTTCCTTAGTTTGCTGAGGAGTTATGGCTGCAAAACAGTAAAATTTCATCTCAGTACTATATTCCGCCTCAATATAGATGTGGTCATCAACTCCTGTTGGCAGGCTATTCAGTAGATTCATGCTTTCAAAAAAATGCTTAAGACATACTTATTTGTGCAATATTTCGATTAGCTGTGATTTTGCATATGTGCAGATTTTCAATTCTATACCGTAATTTTATCTACACTTTTATAGATTTAATGTCGTTTATTGGTTTAGTTTTAATAGGTTATGTATATTAATGGATTATGTGCATGTTTTATCTAGCCTAAGTAATATTTAAATGTTTGTCTTAATTTTTATTTAATGAATATTTTTTCTCATAGTCATTTTTATGCAAATGCTTGCTTGTAATAGCGTTTTAGAGCACAACACTGTGGATTTTACGCTTTACAAAATAAAATATTATTATTATTATTTTCTCAATTTTTTCACTAAGGAACACATTGAAATTTTTAACAATCTCTACATCATCACCTATAGGAAATGTTGTTACTTCCTTCCTGAAAAGTAGTCTATTTGCATGTTTATATACATCCTTATAATTAGATTTACAGCTGTTGAAAATCTCTTGGTGATATTCTCTGACTTTTCTACAAACTGCCCGACTAAAATGCTTTCTCTGTAAAGCAAATTCTTCCCAATTCTTTTGATTCTTCAGTCTTTTCCAAATGCGTTCCTTTCGTGTCATAACTGCCTTTTCTAATTTAATTGTGATGTGAAGTTATCACTGTCCTACTACAACAGAATTCTAATTCAACTGCATAATGATCAGAGAAAAGTAATCCTTGGTAGACTTTTGTCACTATACAATCATCATCACTGAAGCAAAGATCAACCCCACTTCCCGATTTACTTGTAGCAAAATTGACAAAATTAACCAAACTGAAACAGCTTAGAAAGTCTTTGAAATTGATAACATCTGAGTTACTAGAGTCCAATATATTGATATTAAAATCACCCATGTATACTTTTTTTTCCTTTCGATGCATGTTTACTTCTATATATGACGTCAGTTCATGAATGAAGTCCGTGACATTACCGTCAGGAGGCCTATAGATCAGCAGAATATAGACTTTCCTTTCTGAGAGGTTCCATTCTAATTCTTGATATTCGATATTATCAAACTGATAGACACATTTTCTCAGAGTGATATTTAAATGATTTCGATAAATGATGGCGACACCACCACCTTTATTTCCAGTTTTTCGGGGTGTTGATATAATGTTATAACCTGGGGGGGGGGGGGGTATGAGACGAGCCACATCTGGATCATCGTGTGGTAGCCAAGTGTCTGTGACTCCACAAATATCTATATTGTGATCAATTATGTAAGTATGAAGATTTAAATACTTGTTTAGAACTGACATGGAATTTACAAACATGGCATTATAATTGAAGCTGTCACTCCTTGTTTCCACTGGTTTAAGATGCTCAATATTTACTCAAGACTGTCCTTTGTTTACTTTATAGCGAGTGTGTGATACTGTCCTAATATGCTGAAACAGCCCTCGTCTTCCACGGGTACACCTGTATGGCTGATACATGGGAAATTTCTTGATGCAAAGTTCCAAAATTCTTGCTATAATATCAGGTGACAGTAGGCCTTTCCAAGGCTCCTGGAACATTTGTGGTTTAACAGTCGGTAAAAAACTCGAAGTATACGCCAGTATGGCCATGGCCCATAGCAAGCAAGTCAATATAATCAACCCACGTATCCCAGAAAGTGACACCATTTCACCTAATTTCGTCCACGGTTAAACCCGTAAGATCACATATTACCGCTCACCGTAAACACAAAGTCACACGTTTCTTCACAGAAGTGCATTGAACCTTCACGTCTCTCAGCCCAGTGGTAATCCTTACACCCAAGCACTTTGTGGTAAAAATAGAAAGTCTCTATAGCCTTTTAAACCACTTTGAAAATAAACTCAATTGGCAATGATCCGACATACGTCTTCCACGCATAACTATCCCGCACAAAAAAAAATTAAGATGTAATTAAGATGTATTGTTATTTAGATGGTCGTGTTATCGGAATGAAATTGTTATTTGGGTGGTCTGGTTATTGGGATGGTCTTGTACTGAGGTGGCCTTGAAATAAGGTTGGTCTTGTTATTAGGGTGACCTTGTAATTAGGATGGTCTTCTTAATGGGGTGGTCCGTTTAATGGTTTGGTCTTGATATTGTGATGATCTACATATTAGGGTGGCCTTGTTATGGGAGGGGTTTTGCTATAGTGGGATGGCCTTGTTATTCGGATGGTCCTATTATTTGGTTGGTCCTGTTACGGGGAAGGTCTTCATATCAGGGTGTTCTTGTTTAGGTTGCTCTTATCAAAGAGGAGGTGTTTTAGGTGGTCTAGTTTTTATGTTACCTGAACTGATTATTAGTGTGGCCTTGTTACTGGGATGGTCCTGTTACTAGGGTTGTCTTGTTATTTGAATCGGCTTGTTATTAGGGTCATCTAGTTCATATATAGGTCTTGTTATTTGGATGGTCATATTATGGTTCAGGGTTTTGTTATTATGGTATTTTTTAATGGTTTGGTATTGTTATTTGGATGGTTTTCCTATTTGGGTGGACTTATGAATGGAATTGTCTTATTAATCGGATGGTCTTGTTATTGGGATTTTTTTATGGTTTTGTTATTGGGATGGTCCTCTTACTGGGATGGTCTGTTTATTGGGATGGTCTGCTTATTGGGGTGGTCTTTTACATGGGGTGGCCTTGTTAATAGGAGAGTCTGTTTATTCAGGTGGTCTTGTTATTGTGATGGCCGGTAAACAAAGATGGTCTTGTAATTGGGGTGGTTCTAGGATGGTCTTGTTGTTCGGAAGTTATTGTAAATATGCTGATCTTGTTCTTGGGTTTTCCTGTTATTTGGACGGTGTTATTATTTGGCTTGTTCTGTTACGGGGATGGTCTTGTAAATGGGGTGGTACTGTTATTGGGTTGATCTTGTTATTAGGATGGTTTTGTTATTATGATGATCTTGTTATTGGGGTGTTCCTGTTATTAGGACGGTCTAATTATTGGGATGGCCCTGTTATTTGGATGGTCTTGTTATTAGGGCGTTCCTGTTTCGGGGATGGTCTTGCTATTGGGATGGTCTTGTTATTAGGATGGTCTTGTTATTAGTGTGGTCACATTATTGGAATGGCCGGAGGGGCGTTCCTGATACGGATGGTCTTTTAATTGGGGCCTTTTTATTTGGATGGTCTTGTATTAGGATGGTCTTATTATTGGAATAGTCTTGTATTCGGGATGGTCTTTTTATATGGATGGTCTTGTAATTTGGGTGGTCCTGTTATTGTGATGGTCGTTTATTAGGGTGTTCTTGTTTAAAGGATGGTCCTGTCAAAGAGGAGATCTCTTTAGTTGTTTGTCTATTTCGTTAGCTGCTCTAGTTTATATTTTACCTGAACAGATGATTTCGTTCAAGTTGCCGTCTTGTGAGTTAGGTGGTCTTAATGGTAGACCTGTTTCGTTGTTGGGGTGATCTCTTTTTGGCCGTACTTTTGAAAGTGGGTTCACTGCAGTAACTTGAACATATATTCTGAAAATATGGACACTTACGATTAAAGAAAGTCCGTCCACCAGAAGTCTTAATTCCAGTAATAATTTTCCCAGTGTAGTTGTCCAGATTTATATTTCAGTCATAAAAAAGTGTATTAGTAGTTAAGCTTGAGCAGGTATTCTATATGCCCCAGGAGGACTTCTATTTACCCCAGGAGGACTTCTATATGTCCCAGGGGGGACTTCTATATGCCACAGGAGGACTTCTATATGTCCCAGGAGGACTTCTATATGTCTAAGGAGGAATTTTATATGCCCCAGGAGGACTTCTATATGTCCAAGGAGGACTTCTATATGCGCCGAGAAGACGATAATCAAATCACTTTTAAACAAACACATACACACATTTATGACTCAACCTAATAATAAGTCATTTGTGAAGTATATGGAAATATGTTTTATGAGAGTGTCACAACGCTACACAACCTATCTTAACATATTTAGGTGATTTCAAAAAGGTTTTTCTTTGTATGGTTTGTATGCCTGTATGATTATATATAATTTTTTTGTGTGCGGTGATATGTGAAAAAATCTATTTGCTGGCTCGTCGGGAAACTCATCACTCGTTAATGTAAACAACTTCTATTTCCTTACTCGTGTTACTAATTCTGGTTTTTAAGGAAATACGTCTGTCAACCCAGGCTAATGTGCTTCTCAACCTCACAGTATTGGCAAACAAGCAAAAGATCTGCGTTTAAACACAGGAAAATCAGACTTAATAGTCGAGTCCCCGTGGTTTATTTGCTACAAGCTGATACTGCTTCGTCCGAAAAGTATGTGGCCACAACGAGCAGAGATTCTTTTCTTCTTTTACACTGTCACTGTAGTGGTAAGTGATAAGCGTTTTATCAGCATAATTACATATAAGTCTATTCATCATAAGTGCTATACACACTGTAAGTGTCGCCTGTTGAGGATTAAAATGAAGCACAATTATAAGAAAATAATTAGGAATTCTTATTTTAATATTTTCATGTCCAAACACCCTTTATACAATTCTGGTTATTGGCATCATTATTTTTTTAATTAATCCTTTAATCAGAATATATATTTACATATGGAGAGAAGGAAAGAGAGAGAAGGGGGGGGGGGGGAGAGATTGAAAGAGATAGGCAAAGAGGGACTCTTGATTATTCCAGAAACTCTTTCATATTTACAAAAAAACAGGCGTATGCGAAAGTAAAAACAGGATAAAATGGAAATATTGTAATTTAAACATTATACATCTAAACCAGTAAAATACATTTCTAAAAAATATGGTTCACGGCTTGTTAAGCAAAGGAACATTTGATTCATACATAACATACATGTATACATAGAACAAGAATACACAGAAAAAGTCGGATCACCCCGTATGGGAATCGAACCCATGACCCTCCGATTGCCGGTCGTCTGCTCTACCACTGAGCTAACAGGGATCCCCAACTTCCTCTGTGTATCAGCACACTTTCATAGGAACCAGCGAAGTGACGTCACTACTGTGACTGGTATTATACATACTACATGTGTCGACACGGCGACTTTGCATGTAGCAGTGATAAACTGATGGCCTTTTATGGTGTGCATCAAATATTATATAGAAAGATGTTAAATGGCCATGCTGGTCCATCTCATGGAGATATAGAACAAGAATACACAGAAAAAGTCGGATCACCCCGTATGGGAATCGAACCCATGACCCTCCGATTGCCGGTCGTCTGCTCTACCACTGAGCTAACAGGGATCCCCAACTTCCTCTGTGTATCAGCACACTTTCATAGGAACCAGCGAAGTGACGTCACTACTGTGACTGGTATTATACATACTACATGCGTCGACACGGCGAATTTGCATGTAGCAGTGATAAACTGATGGCCTTTTATGGTGTGCATCAAATATTATATAGAAAGATGTTAAATGGCCATGCTGGTCCATCTCATGGAGATATAGAACAAGAATACACAGAAAAAGTCGGATCACCCCGTATGGGAATCGAACCCATGACCCTCCGATTGCCGGTCGTCTGCTCTACCACTGAGCTAACAGGGATCCCCAACTTCCTCTGTGTATCAGCACACTTTCATAGGAACCAGCGAAGTGACGTCACTACTGTGACTGGTATTATACATACTACATGTGTCGACACGGCGACTTTGCATGTAGCAGTGATAAACTGATGGCCTTTTATGGTGTGCATCAAATATTATATAGAAAGATGTTAAATGGCCATGCTGGTCCATCTCATGGAGATATAGAACAAGAATACACAGAAAAAGTCGGATCACCCCGTATGGGAATCGAACCCATGACCCTCCGATTGCCGGTCGTCTGCTCTACCACTGAGCTAACAGGGATCCCCAACTTCCTCTGTGTATCAGCACACTTTCATAGGAACCAGCGAAGTGACGTCACTACTGTGACTGGTATTATACATACTACATGTGTCGACACGGCGACTTTGCATGTAGCAGTGATAAACTGATGGCCTTTTATGGTGTGCATCAAATATTATATAGAAAGATGTTAAATGGCCATGCTGGTCCATCTCATGGAGATATAGAACAAGAATACACAGAAAAAGTCGGATCACCCCGTATGGGAATCGAACCCATGACCCTCCGATTGCCGGTCGTCTGCTCTACCACTGAGCTAACAGGGATCCCCAACTTCCTCTGTGTATCAGCACACTTTCATAGGAACCAGCGAAGTGACGTCACTACTGTGACTGGTATTATACATACTACATGTGTCGACACGGCGACTTTGCATGTAGCAGTGATAAACTGATGGCCTTTTATGGTGTGCATCAAATATTATATAGAAAGATGTTAAATGGCCATGTCGACACATGTAGTATGTATAATACCAGTCACAGTAGTGACGTCACTTCGCTGGTTCCTATGAAAGTGTGCTGATACACAGAGGAAGTTGGGGATCCCTGTTAGCTCAGTGGTAGAGCAGACGACCGGCAATCGGAGGGTCATGGGTTCGATTCCCATACGGGGTGATCCGACTTTTTCTGTGTATTC
Organism: Sipunculus nudus; assembly: GCA_026874595.1. Taxonomy (NCBI): domain Eukaryota; kingdom Metazoa; phylum Annelida; class Sipuncula; order Golfingiida; family Sipunculidae; genus Sipunculus; species Sipunculus nudus. The sequence goes on along the minus strand of CM049322.1, from coordinate 57,440,248 downwards.
TTGTTCTATATCTCCATGAGATGGACCAGCATGGCCATTTAACATCTTTCTATATAATATTTGATGCACACCATAAAAGGCCATCAGTTTATCACTGCTACATGCAAAGTCGCCGTGTCGACACATGTAGTATGTATAATACCAGTCACAGTAGTGACGTCACTTCGCTGGTTCCTATGAAAGTGTGCTGATACACAGAGGAAGTTGGGGATCCCTGTTAGCTCAGTGGTAGAGCAGACGACCGGCAATCGGAGGGTCATGGGTTCGATTCCCATACGGGGTGATCCGACTTTTTCTGTGTATTCTTGTTCTATATCTCCATGAGATGGACCAGCATGGCCATTTAACATCTTTCTATATAATATTTGATGCACACCATAAAAGGCCATCAGTTTATCACTGCTACATGCAAAGTCGCCGTGTCGACACATGTAGTATGTATAATACCAGTCACAGTAGTGACGTCACTTCGCTGGTTCCTATGAAAGTGTGCTGATACACAGAGGAAGTTGGGGATCCCTGTTAGCTCAGTGGTAGAGCAGACGACCGGCAATCGGAGGGTCATGGGTTCGATTCCCATACGGGGTGATCCGACTTTTTCTGTGTATTCTTGTTCTATATCTCCATGAGATGGACCAGCATGGCCATTTAACATCTTTCTATATAATATTTGATGCACACCATAAAAGGCCATCAGTTTATCACTGCTACATGCAAAGTCGCCGTGTCGACACATGTAGTATGTATAATACCAGTCACAGTAGTGACGTCACTTCGCTGGTTCCTATGAAAGTGTGCTGATACACAGAGGAAGTTGGGGATCCCTGTTAGCTCAGTGGTAGAGCAGACGACCGGCAATCGGAGGGTCATGGGTTCGATTCCCATACGGGGTGATCCGACTTTTTCTGTGTATTCTTGTTCTATATCTCCATGAGATGGACCAGCATGGCCATTTAACATCTTTCTATATAATATTTGATGCACACCATAAAAGGCCATCAGTTTATCACTGCTACATGCAAAGTCGCCGTGTCGACACATGTAGTATGTATAATACCAGTCACAGTAGTGACGTCACTTCGCTGGTTCCTATGAAAGTGTGCTGATACACAGAGGAAGTTGGGGATCCCTGTTAGCTCAGTGGTAGAGCAGACGACCGGCAATCGGAGGGTCATGGGTTCGATTCCCATACGGGGTGATCCGACTTTTTCTGTGTATTCTTGTTCTATATCTCCATGAGATGGACCAGCATGGCCATTTAACATCTTTCTATATAATATTTGATGCACACCATAAAAGGCCATCAGTTTATCACTGCTACATGCAAAGTCGCCGTGTCGACACATGAAGTATGTATAATACCAGTCACAGTAGTGACGTCACTTCGCTGGTTCCTATGAAAGTGTGCTGATACACAGAGGAAGTTGGGGATCCCTGTTAGCTCAGTGGTAGAGCAGACGACCGGCAATCGGAGGGTCATGGGTTCGATTCCCATACGGGGTGATCCGACTTTTTCTGTGTATTCTTGTTCTATATCTCCATGAGATGGACCAGCATGGCCATTTAACATCTTTCTATATAATATTTGATGCACACCATAAAAGGCCATCAGTTTATCACTGCTACATGCAAAGTCGCCGTGTCGACACATGTAGTATGTATAATACCAGTCACAGTAGTGACGTCACTTCGCTGGTTCCTATGAAAGTGTGCTGATACACAGAGGAAGTTGGGGATCCCTGTTAGCTCAGTGGTAGAGCAGACGACCGGCAATCGGAGGGTCATGGGTTCGATTCCCATACGGGGTGATCCGACTTTTTCTGTGTATTCTTGTTCTATATCTCCATGAGATGGACCAGCATGGCCATTTAACATCTTTCTATATAATATTTGATGCACACCATAAAAGGCCATCAGTTTATCACTGCTACATGCAAAGTCGCCGTGTCGACACATGTAGTATGTATAATACCAGTCACAGTAGTGACGTCACTTCGCTGGTTCCTATGAAAGTGTGCTGATACACAGAGGAAGTTGGGGATCCCTGTTAGCTCAGTGGTAGAGCAGACGACCGGCAATCGGAGGGTCATGGGTTCGATTCCCATACGGGGTGATCCGACTTTTTCTGTGTATTCTTGTTCTATATCTCCATGAGATGGACCAGCATGGCCATTTAACATCTTTCTATATAATATTTGATGCACACCATAAAAGGCCATCAGTTTATCACTGCTACATGCAAAGTCGCCGTGTCGACACATGTAGTATGTATAATACCAGTCACAGTAGTGACGTCACTTCGCTGGTTCCTATGAAAGTGTGCTGATACACAGAGGAAGTTGGGGATCCCTGTTAGCTCAGTGGTAGAGCAGACGACCGGCAATCGGAGGGTCATGGGTTCGATTCCCATACGGGGTGATCCGACTTTTTCTGTGTATTCTTGTTCTATATCTCCATGAGATGGACCAGCATGGCCATTTAACATCTTTCTATATAATATTTGATGCACACCATAAAAGGCCATCAGTTTATCACTGCTACATGCAAAGTCGCCGTGTCGACACATGTAGTATGTATAATACCAGTCACAGTAGTGACGTCACTTCGCTGGTTCCTATGAAAGTGTGCTGATACACAGAGGAAGTTGGGGATCCCTGTTAGCTCAGTGGTAGAGCAGACGACCGGCAATCGGAGGGTCATGGGTTCGATTCCCATACGGGGTGATCCGACTTTTTCTGTGTATTCTTGTTCTATATCTCCATGAGATGGACCAGCATGGCCATTTAACATCTTTCTATATAATATTTGATGCACACCATAAAAGGCCATCAGTTTATCACTGCTACATGCAAAGTCGCCGTGTCGACACATGTAGTATGTATAATACCAGTCACAGTAGTGACGTCACTTCGCTGGTTCCTATGAAAGTGTGCTGATACACAGAGGAAGTTGGGGATCCCTGTTAGCTCAGTGGTAGAGCAGACGACCGGCAATCGGAGGGTCATGGGTTCGATTCCCATACGGGGTGATCCGACTTTTTCTGTATATTCTTGTTCTATATCTCCATGAGATGGACCAGCATGGCCATTTAACATCTTTCTATATAATATTTGATGCACACCATAAAAGGCCATCAGTTTATCACTGCTACATGCAAAGTCGCCGTGTCGACACATGTAGTATGTATAATACCAGTCACAGTAGTGACGTCACTTCGCTGGTTCCTATGAAAGTGTGCTGATACACAGAGGAAGTTGGGGATCCCTGTTAGCTCAGTGGTAGAGCAGACGACCGGCAATCGGAGGGTCATGGGTTCGATTCCCATACGGGGTGATCCGACTTTTTCTGTGTATTCTTGTTCTATATCTCCATGAGATGGACCAGCATGGCCATTTAACATCTTTCTATATAATATTTGATGCACACCATAAAAGGCCATCAGTTTATCACTGCTACATGCAAAGTCGCCGTGTCGACACATGTAGTATGTATAATACCAGTCACAGTAGTGACGTCACTTCGCTGGTTCCTATGAAAGTGTGCTGATACACAGAGGAAGTTGGGGATCCCTGTTAGCTCAGTGGTAGAGCAGACGACCGGCAATCGGAGGGTCATGGGTTCGATTCCCATACGGGGTGATCCGACTTTTTCTGTGTATTCTTGTTCTATATCTCCATGAGATGGACCAGCATGGCCATTTAACATCTTTCTATATAATATTTGATGCACACCATAAAAGGCCATCAGTTTATCACTGCTACATGCAAAGTCGCCGTGTCGACACATGTAGTATGTATAATACCAGTCACAGTAGTGACGTCACTTCGCTGGTTCCTATGAAAGTGTGCTGATACACAGAGGAAGTTGGGGATCCCTGTTAGCTCAGTGGTAGAGCAGACGACCGGCAATCGGAGGGTCATGGGTTCGATTCCCATACGGGGTGATCCGACTTTTTCTGTGTATTCTTGTTCTATATCTCCATGAGATGGACCAGCATGGCCATTTAACATCTTTCTATATAATATTTGATGCACACCATAAAAGGCCATCAGTTTATCACTGCTACATGCAAAGTCGCCGTGTCGACACATGTAGTATGTATAATACCAGTCACAGTAGTGACGTCACTTCGCTGGTTCCTATGAAAGTGTGCTGATACACAGAGGAAGTTGGGGATCCCTGTTAGCTCAGTGGTAGAGCAGACGACCGGCAATCGGAGGGTCATGGGTTCGATTCCCATACGGGGTGATCCGACTTTTTCTGTGTATTCTTGTTCTATATCTCCATGAGATGGACCAGCATGGCCATTTAACATCTTTCTATATAATATTTGATGCACACCATAAAAGGCCATCAGTTTATCACTGCTACATGCAAAGTCGCCGTGTCGACACATGTAGTATGTATAATACCAGTCACAGTAGTGACGTCACTTCGCTGGTTCCTATGAAAGTGTGCTGATACACAGAGGAAGTTGGGGATCCCTGTTAGCTCAGTGGTAGAGCAGACGACCGGCAATCGGAGGGTCATGGGTTCGATTCCCATACGGGGTGATCCGACTTTTTCTGTGTATTCTTGTTCTATATCTCCATGAGATGGACCAGCATGGCCATTTAACATCTTTCTATATAATATTTGATGCACACCATAAAAGGCCATCAGTTTATCACTGCTACATGCAAAGTCGCCGTGTCGACACATGTAGTATGTATAATACCAGTCACAGTAGTGACGTCACTTCGCTGGTTCCTATGAAAGTGTGCTGATACACAGAGGAAGTTGGGGATCCCTGTTAGCTCAGTGGTAGAGCAGACGACCGGCAATCGGAGGGTCATGGGTTCGATTCCCATACGGGGTGATCCGACTTTTTCTGTGTATTCTTGTTCTATATCTCCATGAGATGGACCAGCATGGCCATTTAACATCTTTCTATATAATATTTGATGCACACCATAAAAGGCCATCAGTTTATCACTGCTACATGCAAAGTCGCCGTGTCGACACATGTAGTATGTATAATACCAGTCACAGTAGTGACGTCACTTCGCTGGTTCCTATGAAAGTGTGCTGATACACAGAGGAAGTTGGGGATCCCTGTTAGCTCAGTGGTAGAGCAGACGACCGGCAATCGGAGGGTCATGGGTTCGATTCCCATACGGGGTGATCCGACTTTTTCTGTGTATTCTTGTTCTATATCTCCATGAGATGGACCAGCATGGCCATTTAACATCTTTCTATATAATATTTGATGCACACCATAAAAGGCCATCAGTTTATCACTGCTACATGCAAAGTCGCCGTGTCGACACATGTAGTATGTATAATACCAGTCACAGTAGTGACGTCACTTCGCTGGTTCCTATGAAAGTGTGCTGATACACAGAGGAAGTTGGGGATCCCTGTTAGCTCAGTGGTAGAGCAGACGACCGGCAATCGGAGGGTCATGGGTTCGATTCCCATACGGGGTGATCCGACTTTTTCTGTGTATTCTTGTTCTATATCTCCATGAGATGGACCAGCATGGCCATTTAACATCTTTCTATATAATATTTGATGCACACCATAAAAGGCCATCAGTTTATCACTGCTACATGCAAAGTCGCCGTGTCGACACATGTAGTATGTATAATACCAGTCACAGTAGTGACGTCACTTCGCTGGTTCCTATGAAAGTGTGCTGATACACAGAGGGAGTTGGGGATCCCTGTTAGCTCAGTGGTAGAGCAGACGACCGGCAATCGGAGGGTCATGGGTTCGATTCCCATACGGGGTGATCCGACTTTTTCTGTGTATTCTTGTTCTATATCTCCATGAGATGGACCAGCATGGCCATTTAACATCTTTCTATATAATATTTGATGCACACCATAAAAGGCCATCAGTTTATCACTGCTACATGCAAAGTCGCCGTGTCGACACATGTAGTATGTATAATACCAGTCACAGTAGTGACGTCACTTCGCTGGTTCCTATGAAAGTGTGCTGATACACAGAGGAAGTTGGGGATCCCTGTTAGCTCAGTGGTAGAGCAGACGACCGGCAATCGGAGGGTCATGGGTTCGATTCCCATACGGGGTGATCCGACTTTTTCTGTGTATTCTTGTTCTATATCTCCATGAGATGGACCAGCATGGCCATTTAACATCTTTCTATATAATATTTGATGCACACCATAAAAGGCCATCAGTTTATCACTGCTACATGCAAAGTCGCCGTGTCGACACATGTAGTATGTATAATACCAGTCACAGTAGTGACGTCACTTCGCTGGTTCCTATGAAAGTGTGCTGATACACAGAGGAAGTTGGGGATCCCTGTTAGCTCAGTGGTAGAGCAGACGACCGGCAATCGGAGGGTCATGGGTTCGATTCCCATACGGGGTGATCCGACTTTTTCTGTGTATTCTTGTTCTATATCTCCATGAGATGGACCAGCATGGCCATTTAACATCTTTCTATATAATATTTGATGCACACCATAAAAGGCCATCAGTTTATCACTGCTACATGCAAAGTCGCCGTGTCGACACATGTAGTATGTATAATACCAGTCACAGTAGTGACGTCACTTCGCTGGTTCCTATGAAAGTGTGCTGATACACAGAGGAAGTTGGGGATCCCTGTTAGCTCAGTGGTAGAGCAGACGACCGGCAATCGGAGGGTCATGGGTTCGATTCCCATACGGGGTGATCCGACTTTTTCTGTGTATTCTTGTTCTATATCTCCATGAGATGGACCAGCATGGCCATTTAACATCTTTCTATATAATATTTGATGCACACCATAAAAGGCCATCAGTTTATCACTGCTACATGCAAAGTCGCCGTGTCGACACATGTAGTATGTATAATACCAGTCACAGTAGTGACGTCACTTCGCTGGTTCCTATGAAAGTGTGCTGATACACAGAGGAAGTTGGGGATCCCTGTTAGCTCAGTGGTAGAGCAGACGACCGGCAATCGGAGGGTCATGGGTTCGATTCCCATACGGGGTGATCCGACTTTTTCTGTGTATTCTTGTTCTATATCTCCATGAGATGGACCAGCATGGCCATTTAACATCTTTCTATATAATATTTGATGCACACCATAAAAGGCCATCAGTTTATCACTGCTACATGCAAAGTCGCCGTGTCGACACATGTAGTATGTATAATACCAGTCACAGTAGTGACGTCACTTCGCTGGTTCCTATGAAAGTGTGCTGATACACAGAGGAAGTTGGGGATCCCTGTTAGCTCAGTGGTAGAGCAGACGACCGGCAATCGGAGGGTCATGGGTTCGATTCCCATACGGGGTGATCCGACTTTTTCTGTGTATTCTTGTTCTATATCTCCATGAGATGGACCAGCATGGCCATTTAACATCTTTCTATATAATATTTGATGCACACCATAAAAGGCCATCAGTTTATCACTGCTACATGCAAAGTCGCCGTGTCGACACATGTAGTATGTATAATACCAGTCACAGTAGTGACGTCACTTCGCTGGTTCCTATGAAAGTGTGCTGATACACAGAGGAAGTTGGGGATCCCTGTTAGCTCAGTGGTAGAGCAGACGACCGGCAATCGGAGGGTCATGGGTTCGATTCCCATACGGGGTGATCCGACTTTTTCTGTGTATTCTTGTTCTATATCTCCATGAGATGGACCAGCATGGCCATTTAACATCTTTCTATATAATATTTGATGCACACCATAAAAGGCCATCAGTTTATCACTGCTACATGCAAAGTCGCCGTGTCGACACATGTAGTATGTATAATACCAGTCACAGTAGTGACGTCACTTCGCTGGTTCCTATGAAAGTGTGCTGATACACAGAGGAAGTTGGGGATCCCTGTTAGCTCAGTGGTAGAGCAGACGACCGGCAATCGGAGGGTCATGGGTTCGATTCCCATACGGGGTGATCCGACTTTTTCTGTGTATTCTTGTTCTATATCTCCATGAGATGGACCAGCATGGCCATTTAACATCTTTCTATATAATATTTGATGCACACCATAAAAGGCCATCAGTTTATCACTGCTACATGCAAAGTCGCCGTGTCGACACATGTAGTATGTATAATACCAGTCACAGTAGTGACGTCACTTCGCTGGTTCCTATGAAAGTGTGCTGATACACAGAGGAAGTTGGGGATCCCTGTTAGCTCAGTGGTAGAGCAGACGACCGGCAATCGGAGGGTCATGGGTTCGATTCCCATACGGGGTGATCCGACTTTTTCTGTGTATTCTTGTTCTATATCTCCATGAGATGGACCAGCATGGCCATTTAACATCTTTCTATATAATATTTGATGCACACCATAAAAGGCCATCAGTTTATCACTGCTACATGCAAAGTCGCCGTGTCGACACATGTAGTATGTATAATACCAGTCACAGTAGTGACGTCACTTCGCTGGTTCCTATGAAAGTGTGCTGATACACAGAGGAAGTTGGGGATCCCTGTTAGCTCAGTGGTAGAGCAGACGACCGGCAATCGGAGGGTCATGGGTTCGATTCCCATACGGGGTGATCCGACTTTTTCTGTGTATTCTTGTTCTATATCTCCATGAGATGGACCAGCATGGCCATTTAACATCTTTCTATATAATATTTGATGCACACCATAAAAGGCCATCAGTTTATCACTGCTACATGCAAAGTCGCCGTGTCGACACATGTAGTATGTATAATACCAGTCACAGTAGTGACGTCACTTCGCTGGTTCCTATGAAAGTGTGCTGATACACAGAGGAAGTTGGGGATCCCTGTTAGCTCAGTGGTAGAGCAGACGACCGGCAATCGGAGGGTCATGGGTTCGATTCCCATACGGGGTGATCCGACTTTTTCTGTGTATTCTTGTTCTATATCTCCATGAGATGGACCAGCATGGCCATTTAACATCTTTCTATATAATATTTGATGCACACCATAAAAGGCCATCAGTTTATCACTGCTACATGCAAAGTCGCCGTGTCGACACATGTAGTATGTATAATACCAGTCACAGTAGTGACGTCACTTCGCTGGTTCCTATGAAAGTGTGCTGATACACAGAGGAAGTTGGGGATCCCTGTTAGCTCAGTGGTAGAGCAGACGACCGGCAATCGGAGGGTCATGGGTTCGATTCCCATACGGGGTGATCCGACTTTTTCTGTGTATTCTTGTTCTATATCTCCATGAGATGGACCAGCATGGCCATTTAACATCTTTCTATATAATATTTGATGCACACCATAAAAGGCCATCAGTTTATCACTGCTACATGCAAAGTCGCCGTGTCGACACATGTAGTATGTATAATACCAGTCACAGTAGTGACGTCACTTCGCTGGTTCCTATGAAAGTGTGCTGATACACAGAGGAAGTTGGGGATCCCTGTTAGCTCAGTGGTAGAGCAGACGACCGGCAATCGGAGGGTCATGGGTTCGATTCCCATACGGGGTGATCCGACTTTTTCTGTGTATTCTTGTTCTATATCTCCATGAGATGGACCAGCATGGCCATTTAACATCTTTCTATATAATATTTGATGCACACCATAAAAGGCCATCAGTTTATCACTGCTACATGCAAAGTCGCCGTGTCGACACATGTAGTATGTATAATACCAGTCACAGTAGTGACGTCACTTCGCTGGTTCCTATGAAAGTGTGCTGATACACAGAGGAAGTTGGGGATCCCTGTTAGCTCAGTGGTAGAGCAGACGACCGGCAATCGGAGGGTCATGGGTTCGATTCCCATACGGGGTGATCCGACTTTTTCTGTGTATTCTTGTTCTATATCTCCATGAGATGGACCAGCATGGCCATTTAACATCTTTCTATATAATATTTGATGCACACCATAAAAGGCCATCAGTTTATCACTGCTACATGCAAAGTCGCCGTGTCGACACATGTAGTATGTATAATACCAGTCACAGTAGTGACGTCACTTCGCTGGTTCCTATGAAAGTGTGCTGATACACAGAGGAAGTTGGGGATCCCTGTTAGCTCAGTGGTAGAGCAGACGACCGGCAATCGGAGGGTCATGGGTTCGATTCCCATACGGGGTGATCCGACTTTTTCTGTGTATTCTTGTTCTATATCTCCATGAGATGGACCAGCATGGCCATTTAACATCTTTCTATATAATATTTGATGCACACCATAAAAGGCCATCAGTTTATCACTGCTACATGCAAAGTCGCCGTGTCGACACATGTAGTATGTATAATACCAGTCACAGTAGTGACGTCACTTCGCTGGTTCCTATGAAAGTGTGCTGATACACAGAGGAAGTTGGGGATCCCTGTTAGCTCAGTGGTAGAGCAGACGACCGGCAATCGGAGGGTCATGGGTTCGATTCCCATACGGGGTGATCCGACTTTTTCTGTGTATTCTTGTTCTATATCTCCATGAGATGGACCAGCATGGCCATTTAACATCTTTCTATATAATATTTGATGCACACCATAAAAGGCCATCAGTTTATCACTGCTACATGCAAAGTCGCCGTGTCGACACATGTAGTATGTATAATACCAGTCACAGTAGTGACGTCACTTCGCTGGTTCCTATGAAAGTGTGCTGATACACAGAGGAAGTTGGGGATCCCTGTTAGCTCAGTGGTAGAGCAGACGACCGGCAATCGGAGGGTCATGGGTTCGATTCCCATACGGGGTGATCCGACTTTTTCTGTGTATTCTTGTTCTATATCTCCATGAGATGGACCAGCATGGCCATTTAACATCTTTCTATATAATATTTGATGCACACCATAAAAGGCCATCAGTTTATCACTGCTACATGCAAAGTCGCCGTGTCGACACATGTAGTATGTATAATACCAGTCACAGTAGTGACGTCACTTCGCTGGTTCCTATGAAAGTGTGCTGATACACAGAGGAAGTTGGGGATCCCTGTTAGCTCAGTGGTAGAGCAGACGACCGGCAATCGGAGGGTCATGGGTTCGATTCCCATACGGGGTGATCCGACTTTTTCTGTGTATTCTTGTTCTATATCTCCATGAGATGGACCAGCATGGCCATTTAACATCTTTCTATATAATATTTGATGCACACCATAAAAGGCCATCAGTTTATCACTGCTACATGCAAAGTCGCCGTGTCGACACATGTAGTATGTATAATACCAGTCACAGTAGTGACGTCACTTCGCTGGTTCCTATGAAAGTGTGCTGATACACAGAGGAAGTTGGGGATCCCTGTTAGCTCAGTGGTAGAGCAGACGACCGGCAATCGGAGGGTCATGGGTTCGATTCCCATACGGGGTGATCCGACTTTTTCTGTGTATTCTTGTTCTATATCTCCATGAGATGGACCAGCATGGCCATTTAACATCTTTCTATATAATATTTGATGCACACCATAAAAGGCCATCAGTTTATCACTGCTACATGCAAAGTCGCCGTGTCGACACATGTAGTATGTATAATACCAGTCACAGTAGTGACGTCACTTCGCTGGTTCCTATGAAAGTGTGCTGATACACAGAGGAAGTTGGGGATCCCTGTTAGCTCAGTGGTAGAGCAGACGACCGGCAATCGGAGGGTCATGGGTTCGATTCCCATACGGGGTGATCCGACTTTTTCTGTGTATTCTTGTTCTATATCTCCATGAGATGGACCAGCATGGCCATTTAACATCTTTCTATATAATATTTGATGCACACCATAAAAGGCCATCAGTTTATCACTGCTACATGCAAAGTCGCCGTGTCGACACATGTAGTATGTATAATACCAGTCACAGTAGTGACGTCACTTCGCTGGTTCCTATGAAAGTGTGCTGATACACAGAGGAAGTTGGGGATCCCTGTTAGCTCAGTGGTAGAGCAGACGACCGGCAATCGGAGGGTCATGGGTTCGATTCCCATACGGGGTGATCCGACTTTTTCTGTGTATTCTTGTTCTATATCTCCATGAGATGGACCAGCATGGCCATTTAACATCTTTCTATATAATATTTGATGCACACCATAAAAGGCCATCAGTTTATCACTGCTACATGCAAAGTCGCCGTGTCGACACATGTAGTATGTATAATACCAGTCACAGTAGTGACGTCACTTCGCTGGTTCCTATGAAAGTGTGCTGATACACAGAGGAAGTTGGGGATCCCTGTTAGCTCAGTGGTAGAGCAGACGACCGGCAATCGGAGGGTCATGGGTTCGATTCCCATACGGGGTGATCCGACTTTTTCTGTGTATTCTTGTTCTATATCTCCATGAGATGGACCAGCATGGCCATTTAACATCTTTCTATATAATATTTGATGCACACCATAAAAGGCCATCAGTTTATCACTGCTACATGCAAAGTCGCCGTGTCGACACATGTAGTATGTATAATACCAGTCACAGTAGTGACGTCACTTCGCTGGTTCCTATGAAAGTGTGCTGATACACAGAGGAAGTTGGGGATCCCTGTTAGCTCAGTGGTAGAGCAGACGACCGGCAATCGGAGGGTCATGGGTTCGATTCCCATACGGGGTGATCCGACTTTTTCTGTGTATTCTTGTTCTATATCTCCATGAGATGGACCAGCATGGCCATTTAACATCTTTCTATATAATATTTGATGCACACCATAAAAGGCCATCAGTTTATCACTGCTACATGCAAAGTCGCCGTGTCGACACATGTAGTATGTATAATACCAGTCACAGTAGTGACGTCACTTCGCTGGTTCCTATGAAAGTGTGCTGATACACAGAGGAAGTTGGGGATCCCTGTTAGCTCAGTGGTAGAGCAGACGACCGGCAATCGGAGGGTCATGGGTTCGATTCCCATACGGGGTGATCCGACTTTTTCTGTGTATTCTTGTTCTATATCTCCATGAGATGGACCAGCATGGCCATTTAACATCTTTCTATATAATATTTGATGCACACCATAAAAGGCCATCAGTTTATCACTGCTACATGCAAAGTCGCCGTGTCGACACATGTAGTATGTATAATACCAGTCACAGTAGTGACGTCACTTCGCTGGTTCCTATGAAAGTGTGCTGATACACAGAGGAAGTTGGGGATCCCTGTTAGCTCAGTGGTAGAGCAGACGACCGGCAATCGGAGGGTCATGGGTTCGATTCCCATACGGGGTGATCCGACTTTTTCTGTGTATTCTTGTTCTATATCTCCATGAGATGGACCAGCATGGCCATTTAACATCTTTCTATATAATACATGTATACAAACATTTATGGACACGTTTCCATTTATATATATATATATATATATATATATATATAATATTTTGCTTTATTTTTATACAATGTATCATTAATATAAATATATATTATACAATATATAATATATTTTGAAAGTCACTTATATATTAAGCTCATATATAATGTATATATATAACTTATATATGATGTTATATATGTTGATTTAATGAAAAGAAAGTTGTCTAGATAAATCACGTTATCATATTGATTTACATTGGTATCATGAATCTATTAAGCTTTTCCCTACCCTTATTCGCTGCGTGTTGATATTAAACTTAGTGTTATTATTTGCATGAAACCGTACACATATTTGTTCTCTCGGGACAACCTGGAATGACCATGTCTGATACATAAGACACTTCTGTGTCGCCACCAATAGGCTCAAACAGGAAACAAATTCCTTGGTTATAATTTGTGGTCTCGGTAAGTCCTGGATACCAGGACGTCACGATCGATTAAACATAAGCGTTAATAACCGGACTCAGTCAAACAACAAGTCTCTTTCCTCACAGAGGTCAAGGGTCATGTGCCGATTAGATTGTTCTGTAGTTCGGATGGCATTTTTTGCAAATTGCATCACAGAAAATACGGTCTGCTATTATTATGGGAGTATGAAGAACATGATGAGGCAAGAATTCGTGACCACAGAACAAAATATCAAATCTCGGCCCAACCACCGAACCGCACGTACGTATATAAACAAAACAACTGGGTCGGCGTTTTCATACCTAGTCTTATAAGAAAGGTTAAAGGGATTGTGATCAGTTAAAAGACGTCAGATTTCGGCCCCTATAAAGACAAGTTTAAATATCTCTATTATGGAAAACTAAAGATATAATATCATTCCTAATCAAAGTCATCGTCAACAGTGCCATTCCCTGGGCCTAGACATATTCTTTACTTGTTATGGGTTCATAACTGAAATGAGATTTCAGTTATGGGGATCCTCTTATGGAAAAGTGTAGCAGGGGTATATTGGGATATTTGCAAAATAAACAGAGAAAATGGAGGCAATTTAGCAAATTTCTTACCAATAATGGCTAATAAACTGTTCTGGAGTAAAAATAAATTATGTAGAAGTGCCCTTATAAGGAAATTGTTAAGATTTCAACTCCTGTGGTTTTTTTAGCCTGCCATGCGGTCATGTTTACCTTTTGTCACATGACCCTGTCCTTGACCTTACTGATATGAGAAAAGTTGTCCTCTGATTATTGTTCCAAATAAATTATAGTAAATATTGTTTCCATAACTTCCATAGGCAAATTTGTTAAAACCTTTAATGATATAGCCATAAACTTATAAAGGACTTATTGAAGCCATATATTATCATTTACTCATAAGTATTATTCATGAAATAAGATTTTTTAAATAGATTTATTAGCAATAAATTACTCTGGTACACCAGAGGTCAGGTCACAGGTCAGGTCATGGGTGACCAGAGTTCATGCCTCAGCAACATGGCTGTGTCAGTGATGGTCTTCTGCTCTTCTCTTCATGATAAAATGCTGTTATATCATATATAACATAAACAGGAGACTCCACATGTATGGAAACTGATATATAAAGGATATATAGGTAGAGTGAACATAGTTTAAGCTGCATCTTATTCTTAATTACTCTATTATTCTTTCCTTCTGATACATCAGAAGGAACGCTACGATATTTCGTAAGAACATACTCAAGGCTGAGTATGGAGCCCGGGTCACCTGGTGTGTAATTCTCAGCCTTGCACCAAGGCAAATTCTTTACATATTTCTATCATGTAATATTTATTCAGTTACCCGTGGGCCATGTTTCGGATGGTGTTAGAGATGGGGTCGGGGTGGGGGATCCACCTCGGGAACAACCAAACTTTTGTCCATGGAGTTATATTTAATCCGAGGAGTTTTGATGTCATTATTTATAGGAGGGGTTGCTTACCCTTGAGGCTTTTACCCCTGACATTTGCTCGGTAAACAAAGACCATCCGTTTACTTGTATGTTCCCTTGTTTTATTTTTTTCGTAGACGACCTTTCAGAATGGGGATGTGCGTCTTCTGAAGGTACAGGAATGGGCGCAGGGAATACAGAACACGGCTAACTACACCCTGACCTTCTTGTGTACAGCGCAGACCGAGACAGAGAAGTTACAGAACGGCGTTCAAACGGCGTGCAATTCCACAAGTGCTGAGGGACACTCCGCCCTCGACCCCATGTTCCATGACAACGACGCCTTCTTAGGTTAGTTCGTATTCTTCATAATGCACACTAAGTTGGTTGTAGAAAGCTGCCCAATAACTTACCTTTTGAAAAAAAGAATGTATATGATGTCTAGCTTCCTATGTGTATATATTAATGATCCAATAGTAATTTTGGTTGTGAAAAGTTCTTAAAACATCCTCGTGAAGGATGTAAGAATTTGTTTATCAACAAACATGTTTGTAAATAAACCAATGTCGACAAACGGGGGGAAAAATCATGCAATCTAAGGTGGTAGGTTGCATATATGCGGAGGTAAAACGTCATTTGCAAGTTCTGGTTTATCTGACTAGCCACCAGATGCCATTGTTAAATTTGCGTCGATTATTTTGGCGGCCCCTCACATATTAAAAACACGTTGGTATAAACAAATTAAGCAGCCAGTGTGTTTATAAAGGTCAGACAGGTGATTGAGCCCCATCAATGTCATCAAAAATTCATTTAATTATTTTGTTAGTAGTTTCCATATGTATTTCCATTGCTCAAGCAATGTATTTGTGATATATGACTGAACTTTCCTTCTGCAGGACACTGGAAGGAATTGACTTGATATCTCGAGTCCTTACCTCCGAGTCGAATAACAAGTCAAAGTTCTGGACGCTCGAGTCCGAGTCTAATTCCTGGTCCATAAAAGGTGGACTTGAGTTCAAAGTCCAAGTCCTAGTCCAAAAAAAGTGGACTCTAGTCCAAAGTCCAAGTCCTAGTCCATAAAAAGTGGACTCGAGATCAAAGTCCAATTCCTAATCTATGAAAGGTGGACTCGAGTTCAAAATCAAATCCCAGTCAATGAAAAGTGGACTCTAGTCCAAAGTCCAAGTCCTAGTCCATACGAAGTGGACTCGAGTCCAATGTCCAAGTCCTAGTCCATGAATAGTGGACACAAGTCATAAGTCTAAGTCCTAGTCCATGAAAAGTGGACTCGAGTCCAAAGTCCGAGTCCTAGTCCATAAAAAGTGGACTCTAGTCAAAAGTCCAATTCCTAGTCCATGAAAAGTGGACTCGAGTCCAATGTCCAAGTCCCAGTCCATGAATAGTGGACACAAGTCATAAGTCCAAGTCCAAGTCCATGAAAAGTGGACTTGAGTCCAAAGTCGAAGTTCTAGTCCATGAAAAGTGGACTCGAGTCCAAAGTCCAATTCCTAGTCCATGAAAGGTGGTCTCGAGTCCAAGGCGCAAGTCCCAGTCCATGAAAGATGGACTCGACTCCAAAGTCCAAGTCCTAGCCCATGAAAAGTGGACTCGAGTCAAAGGTCCAAGTCTTAGTCCATAAAAAAGGACTTCAGTCCTTGGCTCGAGTACAACTCGGGATCCAGGTCCTCAATCACTGGTCATTGAGGAAAACTATTTTAACAAATTTATATCCCATGTAGAAGACAACATTTGAAAAAGAATATGCCTTTATTCAATCTGACGCTGGACCATCTTCCATAGCAGAGGTCATGGCCAGTAAGTCTTCATTTTGAGTGGTAATCCACTATAAAACAAGAATACCCACTACATCGATAAAGATGTCATTAGCCCGTGACAGGGTCCTGTCTACTGTTCTATGTTTCTCTTTCTGAACCACGCATGTGTGTACAGACACCTTGCATTAACTCTGTCAGCGCAGGTAAAGGCACAATGGATTAGTACGTATAAATATATATATAATTATATATATATATATATAATTATTGACGAGAACATGTTTAAAATGATTAAAAGACAAAACAATATGGAAAGATACCCCACCCCAGTTGCCTCACACATCCTCACTATCGTCAGATGTTACATACGTCTTTGGTTTATACTTCGCATGCAAACAAAGAATGTATCCATGACTACCGACGGCTCATTCTCAGTACATCGGTCACATAAATTACACAAGACTGGCAAATGAGCATGCGTTTACTCGACCGAGTCTCCCTTTCAGACAAGCCAACGTTGCAGACATTACTGAAATCATTTCCGTTCCATTTTTTGACAAGCTACATAATAACTTGATTGGATCGTTCATCAAGCGAAAGCCAACTAGGAAAGACCGGGAATACCTCAATTAGGTATACGACTGACATTTTAGATCAGTTTATTTTTACTTTAAAATCCAGGTTTGACTGTATTTGTTATAAAAGCCAGCTATTTACACGGAACCTTTATAGAACGTCTGTGATTCCTTGCTTACTCTCCGCACATTTAAATGAACTCTATATATTTTCCCCGAAAAGTTCGTATCACGTTTCTTTGACGAATGTATGAGCTTGGTAATCCAGAAACTGTTAGTAAACATAGTAATGTTGAAAATGGAATGTCATGTGACCTAGGTCGGCTGTGGTTGGCTAGCTGCAATGCGCTCATTGCAAAGCTTTTGTGCATCTTGCTTGCTGTCAGATGCCCTTGTTGAATGTATTTGTATTATTTTAGTGGGATACTCCACATGTTATAAACACTGGGATATAAACTAAACGAACAGACTCTGTGCTGTTGCATCAGCGTTTTTGCCTATTTAATAAAATAATCAATGGATTCCTTTTTTTATAATAGACGTCAGATATCAAAATAGGCTCTTGCATGTAACTCATCGTAAAACATAACTGTAAAACTGTAAAACACATTCTTGTTGCTCAATTATTAGCTCATTATTGTTGCTTATTTTTGCGCTAATTATTGTTCCTGCTTCCCTCCACAGCATATAAACCAAATAAATATCCTTAAATATCCCTAAAATAATACCATGTATATCTTACCTGACATTTGTTACCAAGTAACCATTCATGGTTTGAATGATTGTCTGAGTCATACCTTGCCTGTAATGCAAGCAAGGTTAAGTAAAGCCAAACATGGGGCACCAATAATTGCGAAATATGAACAAAACAGATATCATTGTGAGCATAGCAGGTGAAAGTTACATATATGTTTTGCCTACAGTTAACCCAAGAGACGTAGCTATTGTCTGCTGATTCATCAAGTATAAATTTTATGGCCGGTATAAATCCTTGTTTATAATCTTCTGGTTTATAGATTCGCTTTAATACTCTAGGGTCCATCGCGTTGAAATCTCTCATAAAATAAAACAGCAATAAAACCGGATCTTTAACTTACAGCCCCAGTAAAGTCTTGCTGTGACATCATGAATAACATAACTTGGAAACTGGTCACGTGGTGCATCAGCCAACATAAAAGTACTGGGTCGAGTGTCAGGTCATTGTGCTAGGTGAAGCTACGCCCTTGAATTTATAATTAATAACAATCGACAAGCGAACTGTTGCAAAATTACAGCCGCGGAAGACGTTTCCAGAAACTCAGAAAAATGAACCTGTATTTGATAATAAGGGCGCTAGGAAGAGAAAAGAAAGTTCTCCGGCGAGAGCGTCCAAACGAGAATGTATCGATGGAAGGAGCCTGGTGGCAAGGGGACAAGTAACCTCCAAGTATAACCCGGTATAACGCCTTTCTTGGACCACGCCCGATTCTCAAATTATAGTATTTTTTTTTTACGCTTTTCAGGGAAGCCCATACAAGATCTGTACATCTGGTATAGCCGGGATCATATTCTAGTTTTAAAATAAAATCAATATCATTATCAACTTGACGATACGTTATGAGACACTTTGTGCCAGATTTAATGTCAGACATTCGGAAATATAAAAAGAAACTAAAATGACAATATATGTAGCTATATAAGTAAAAACATATACGTTATCTGTCTGTCTGTCTGTCTAATCTAATTTATCTCATCTATCTCATCTGTCTATTTTTTCTGATCAGTCTGATCTGTCTGATCTATCTAATCTCACCAAAAAAAAACCGTTTTGACTTCACTTTTGACATATGTTTGTTTTGATTGACATGAAGTGTAAGGGCCAGCTATATAAAGGTAAAGGTTGGGGTTTATAGTTTGACATCACCGACGATGTCTATCTCAGACGACTTTACACTGTTATCTTCCTAGTCTTCCAGGCCTTTCATTTGTGAAGCTTTTTCTCAGCTCCCTGGGCAGCATACAACTTAGGCAGCTAAAGCAGGTGCTAGAAGGTATGCGTTCTACATTTGCCTGATGCCCATTACCAGTACCTATTCACTCCTGGGTGGAGAGAGCGCACCCTTGTGATAAAGACTTTAACTAGGAGTCTTAGCGCAGACGGAGGTCAGAACGGGACGCGAACCCACAGTCTTGCTGTCACCAGTTAAGCGTCCTAACCATTCGTTTATATTATATTATATTATATATATATATATATATATATATATATATATAGAGAGAGAGAGAGAGAGAGAGAGAGAGAGAGAGAGAGAGAGAGAGAGAGAAATATAAATGTAATTTCTTGGTTCAATTTAAACAAATGTGTGTTTCAGAATGCTCGTCTCCGTGGCACGGAAATGGAAAGATGTGTCTCCGGGAAATGCGGTACGGGATGAGCTGGGAAGGCATGTTTTAGTTTACCATCTTGTTATACATACAGAGTGCTGTAATCTATGTTGGGATCTTGTTATGTTGTTGTGCCAGTGTGGAAGTCTGCTGGTCAACCGAGAATACTGCAGATTCAGATTTGTTCAAGCGGTTTTTATTTTTGTTGAACTCGTGGGTTCCTATTGATAAAAAATACACGTTTAGATTATTATGGTACTAGGTTTCATTGATAGAGCAAGTCGGAATTAGCCCCTATATATATATATAGACACCCAAAAATCTTAACTCAAGTTTAATCATAAAACATACAGATTATACACATATGGATATTATGGTTATCATATAATAGAATGAAATATTCTTACCAACACATGGTATTTTGTATAGCAACCAGAACAGGACCAATCATTTCTAAAGATGGATGAACTTCCTCTGCACTTTTTATGTTTGCTGTTTAATATCATATAGCTAAAGAGACCAATGGCCTTGGCTTAATTTGCAAACTACCCCTTGTCAGTACCCTAGAAACCTGAATAAACATTAACATGGCTCTGATCGTAGTTTTTTATGCATTCGGGTGTAAAATTACAATCATCAATGAACCAACGAAAGGCGCACTCATTTCTGAGGGAAACGCGACTGTGGGTCACAGACCCCCCCCCCCCCCCCCCCCCCCCCAATTAAGCCTGCAGAATGTTACCGTTGGAGCTGACGGTGAACAATCACATCTTTCCTTCGAACTCACAATCCACCCCTGGTCACCAGAACCCGCCTTAAGAAAATGGTATGTAGCGAAATATTACTATTTTAACACATTAGGAATACCCGACCTGCTTAGATAAACCATGACGTCATTATCAACATCTTCCACTGAACCTTGATCTTATCATTAATGCAATCAACATTTCATACTCAAATCCTTTTATTCCATGTACTTTCACGACACTCCACGAAGAGTTCAGTTTGAATATTTTTGTGATATTACCAGGTGGTCGCAAAGTCTGCAGTCGTAACTGGGGGGACTTGGCGAGAATACCTGACGAGGCGACAACTAACCTGGTCAAAACATTCGTGTCGAGCACGGACGCCTGGATCCTGGCAAACGACAGAGAGACTGAAGGTGTGTTCCTGTACGACTCCAATGAGAGGGTACGATAATTTTGTATACTTGAGACTCCCCCTAAAGACGCACCGGCTTATATGAATTAACCAGTTTATTTCCATATATATATATATATATATATATATATATATATATATATATATTAATGTAAAATGTTTTGAGTATAGATATGTTTAGTCACCACTTAGGACAAAAACAAAGATTATTTTTTCTGACTTTAATTTTTATTAATTTTTTCTTCTTTTTTTTTCTGTTTGAAATAGATTTATAATATGATTATTTCTCAAAACTTAGAGTCTTCCATTTGGCGCATGACGACTGCATATATCTAGTTTATCATTTTTTTTATTTTATCAAGATGTGTTGTGTTTATACCATGTTTATAAGAATGGGAACTCATCCTTGCGAAGTTCATAAATCATATATGTGCCCAGACTGATAGTAGTACCCCTTCTGCAGGCTCAACGCAAGACAGCCTGTGGATGGAAAATGAGACCATCGATCTCATTGGTGTGATGTACTTAGTTATCTTATTGGCTTAAAATGGCCAAAATCAATTTTTTGCTTGTCATTCTTAGCTTAAAACGGAAAAAAGACAGACTATGGAAGAGAGCTGATGGATTTATCAGTTGTATTAGTAAAGTTGCCAGACACATGCGTTCATAAAGTATTATTAAACTATACAGGAACTCAACATAACCAAAGATAATACAAACAAAACCAAAGACACACCAATACGGGTTCTCGTGATCAAGATTTTATCAAGAAAACCACATACAGACAATAAATGATAAATAATACATTTGCACAACGTGTCTGCAAGGCTATTTTGAAATAAGACACAAAAAAACAAACATGCTATATTCAACTGAAAGCGTATGTTTTAATAGACAGAGGCACATCCTTAAACCAGCAGTACTTATATCTATGTTTCTGTGAGGACGATGGGTGGAGGTGTGACATCGTTTACGTGTAACAAAAAAATGTCAGATTCGAACCTGAGGACTGCGAAAAAATTTACCATACATAGTACTTATGTAATCGTTAGTATTTTGGAAGACTTGGATGAGACTTGTGAGTGTGCATGCGTTTAACTGTTTCTTGTTTGATCTGTTAGGTTAATTATACAAACTGGTCAACAAATGAACCGAATAACCAGAACGAGGAAGACTGTGTCACTATCAGACGGGATGGACGGTGGAATGACTCACCGTGTGATCAAGCTCTACAGTTCATCTGTTCCAGAGATACGATCAGAGGTAAGGACATTCACTACGCCTCGGCCTTTTTAAATCAGTTCGGCAAGGTCAAATCAAAAGGCATTACTAACACCCCTCGGGGGCTTCGGGGGCTGGCCTAAGAAAGGGAATGCGGAACAGCGGCTAAAATAAAAATTTAACAAATCGCACATTTCGAAATACGTTTATACCTATAAATTGTGTCATGAAACATTCACCCATATAAAAGTTATGACACTTTTTATGTCTTTTTTCCGGTCCGTTCTGTAAATTAGGCCCCTTTTCCCCGTTTCATGTTCCGTTCCGTTCAGGGTTTTAGGTCATCCCTTGAAGACGCCCAAGGAGGTGTGAGTGAGGCCTTTTTTGACTTTTCCGAACTGATTCTAAAAGGTCAAAGCGTAGTGAATGAGGTAAGGAGAACCTGAGGACCGGAACAGGCGAGGAGCAAACACTCGTCTCTCTCCCAGATTCGATCCCCGGCGTAGTTGAGAGAATAGGTTGTATCATTAGTGGTCCGTACATGGTATTCTCCGGTTGTCACTGCTATATGTACACTCCATGTTAAATAATTAATGATTACAAATTACCCTACCAAAATATGACATATAATCACCAAAAAACAGGTTCATGGCAGATCACGATAAAGATTAGACTAGAAATCAGGTCAGGCGTATCATAGTTTTTTTTATGGCTACATTGTTATACATGAAACAGGTACTGCCACCTGCCGGTAAATTATATAACTAATGAATTGTTCTTCGACCGTCGCCAGCACAGAAGTCTATGAAGGAATAGCATTGTGCTGGAAACTATTATTGCCCTGCAGTTTTGCCTTGTATCTTATCTGTAGGAGAACCAGTCATAGAGAGGGACAGAGAGAGAGAGAAAGAGAGAGAGAGATAGAGAGAGAGAGAGAGAGAGAGAGATAGACAGAGACAGAGAGAGAGGGGGGGGGGGGGGGTGGCTTGAGGAGGAGAAATGGAACATTCATATACAGAAGAGTGGGTTCAACGCCGGTCAGACTGGATTAAAAATGAGTTTTTTGTGGCCGGTGGTTTGATCACCGGCAGATGGAAGGATTCTGTGTATTCATGTTCAATTACTCTTTGCCATGAACTAGCTATTGGCAACTCATATCTTTCTTTACTCTCTCTCTCTCTCTTTCCTCTACTCTCTCTATCTTTATATATATATATATATATATATATATATATATATACATACATATATATAAATATAATAAGTCCAGTTTCATGCTCAAATTGTGTATACAGTTAAATTTTACATATAAATACAATGTCATGAAATGGTCAAAAGTTGCCTTTTTTAATCAGAAGTTAGTTCAGCTTACCAGACCTAAGGCGCCCCGACTATAAGTGTATGTCAATTCTGGCCTTGGTCTTAGTAGACAAACTTCATTGTATCACAAAGGAAAAGAACCATAAAAACGAAAAAAATATTGAAAATGTCAAAATATTGAACAAAAGTGAGCATGGTATTGTGCAACCAACCCCAATTCTGAAACCCGTAACAACCCGCTCTCATTGGTTCCGTGCACAATGCGATACTGCGGTCTCAAAGATCTAATTACAACTCTCTTTCCATTGCCAACCCTCTCATGGAATCCCCGAAAACCTAGAAAAAGCAGCGGTTAATCCAAAGGAGATGTGGAACAACAGAGGCGTATACGCACAGCGAGATTAGTGTAATCCAAGTTACCTCCCGAACATAACTGACTGCTGTTTAGTTTCTTAACCTCCAATCCCCCATGCACACACCAAACACAAAATGTAAGCGAAATCGGTTAAAAAATGTGTCTCCTGCCGGAACTATAATAATAAACAAAGACCTGACACATGTTCTAAGGACGGACATGTTTTTCTTTCTGAAGGCAACATGTCGTGTAACGGTGATGAACACAGGCTTGATGATTGCTCTCACGGGGCGTGGGAGTTCGGTACCTGCGGTGCCTCGGAGATCGTCAAGCTCACGTGCGCCTATTCCCATAGAGAGGTAGGTATAAACGATATAAGGTGACATAATGTTCACCTATAGTTCTGTTATCGTTTTCTTTGAGAATATTCGTACTTAAATAAGGACAATAAATTATATATTCGTCACTTTGTTAATCTTTGATTGACTACATTAATTTAAGGTAATAACTTTCGCCCATAAGGAAAGCAATATTGCTACTACATAACTTTAACTACCACTATTACCACTGCTACTACTGCTAATAGTCATAATAATAACAAACCTAACGAAAAGGGTTCTCCGTACTGACCATAAGGTACTTCACAGTGGCCTTATTTGTAAAAAAAAAAGACTGGTTATTTCCAGAACCTTAAACACATGCTTCCTGGACGACCCTGTGCAGGTTTTTGTGTAAATTGTGGGATGGTGTCAACAATCTTTTAACAGACGCCTGAGAAATTTCATGCAAATATATTTAGAGATGTATGAAAAGCTATGCTAGTTCATTGAATACAAAGAAACGGGTCTCCCTAACTCCTCTGTGTATTAGCACATCTTCATCGGGACTAGCAATGTGACGTCACAATAGTGGTATACATATAGGGATATGTGCAGTGGGCTCGGAGTGGAGCTTATCTCAGTCCCACATGAAACCCCAATAGCACGGTCTCCTGTGGGATAGCCACGTGTGGATCATACAGGTCATCGTGTTTTCCTCCCTTTTAAATAAAAAAATTGGTTCTTTTATAAACGAGTTGACGTGACTGAGTGTATAGGATTATGGGATGTGGGTAATTGCAGTTTCTCGCCTTGTCATGAAGTGGGTTTATCTCTACAGTTAACATGAGGTATTTTTTCCATCCCTTCATCTTGTCTTTAGTACCCGTTGGCGGGGTCTAAGTCCCTGCTGGCCGTCCGCCGGGGGTATTTACAGATTTGGCACGAGAACCGCTGGCTGTACGTGTGTGACGGTAACTTCAGTGTCAGTAACAGCGAGGTGGCCTGTCGACAGCTCAGTAAAATCCCTCACCACGTCTATAGATACTCACTCAATGAAGGTAAGGTCAATGGCAAAAAAATAATATAATGTTCTGTAAAGTTTGGGTAAACAAATATGGAGCAAGTGGGCAATATTTGCCTCTGCCAGGAGGTTATGTTTTCATCCCCGTTCGTGTGTGTGTTTCTATGTGCATGTGTGTTCTCAACATAACTTACGCAATCTTGAATGGAATATCACCACAGGTTTAAAGCATTTCCTGACTGGGCAATTGGAGAGTCGAATAGATTCGAATCCAGCTGCGTCATATTCACAAAACTACAGTCTCTTATGCGGGGATTGTAAAGATAGGCAACATAATACTGTAATATGTTTTATGTGACATATTTATGAATACTTTCTTTGCATTATTAAACCTTTGAAAGTGTTTCGGCAAAAGAACAGATAAGCAACAATGCTACCAACTAAATGCTTGTCTAATAGAGCGGCGAATGCCGTTTCTGCATTCAAGTATCAGCGGTATCGTTGATGCGAAAACCTCATCAATGATTTCTGTATAGTTGTGTTGAGGATGGGGATATGCTGTAAGGATGCGGTAAGAGGCCCAAGAGAATACGGATGTAGTGTAAACACGGCTTTGATCGAAGTAAAGTAAAGAGGAATGTAGCAGGGATCATGTTACCATTAAAACGCAGCGGGGCGTGGGCTGTGTCTGCTCATTAGCCAAGTTGCATTAGTATTTGCGTTTACTAATAAACCGCTCATAATAAAACGTGATTATATGTACCGATAGCCCTAACTCAGTGCCAGCTCTTTTCACTTAAAGTAGGCGTACTTTAGTTAAATAATTTGCCGCTAGGTGGCAATACTTGTTCTAAGCAAAGTAAGTTTGATGGCTCTTTCAGTGGAAGGAACTATGTTTTAACCATTGCAACGACTGGGTCATCATAAGTTGCATGTGCATGAGGGAAACGACATGTTCCAATGTTCTAATTCGTCAACCCAGGTCACGTGCCACCCGGTTCGTTGAGTATAATTTCTTTTATTTTCCTCCACTTTTTTTTTTATTTTTTATCTTAGCCAGTCAGCAGAATCACCAACATGATTCGCACTTTTTTTTGTTTTGTTTTTTTTTTAAATTGACCACGCATGGAATGTAAATCGACAATTTTTGCCGTCAAGCGGCCGTTTCGTAAATTTCAATAGATTTAATGTGTCAATTGTAATATGTTCAGCATTTTACAATCGTGAATATAAACACTGGAGATATCATTACAAAATGCATCTCCTTTGGGATTCTTGCTAAATATACATCATATATACATTTTCCATAAATATTAGTATATAGAAAATAATGGTTTCAGTGAGCTTAAGAAACGGAAAACGGTAATTTTTCAAAGGCTTATGAGTGTTGCCTTTTATGGACATTTTGTGTGACTGAGAATTAAATGTGGTAATACCGTTGTTGTAACGTGTTGGTATTCTGTTGCATTACATTACCTTTATAACATGTAGACCAGGGCATGCGTTACCAATCATTACGGGGCAGACTGTACACAGACCTGCGGTAAATGTAAGAGCGGGAAGTGTTCACCAGAAGACGGATCGTGCGGCGACGAGGGGTGTTCACCGGGGTACAGAGGACCGGCATGTGACCGAGGTCAGCAATGTAGACTGGTACCCCGCGCTAACATGTTTCGCTGCTCTGAAGGAGCCATTCTGATAAGCTGTACTGAGGGCATCGGGTATTTGGGTGCTAGTCTACGTTAATGTAGCGTAGGCTAGATGTATATACCTGATTCTATAGCTTGCTAAAAAATTAATTTTACGTCCCTTTGTCATATACATGTATTATCAATCCATATGATACCTATGTAAAGAAACATTTGTTGTATTCTTCATTCTTCAAATTATACAATGTTGAAACATGATATGAAGGCCAAATGTTTTGTTTTATGGATCCTTATCCCTATAATTAATTATATATGATGCCTATCAAATATAGCTAGTTAAAGTATTAAACATAATTTTATTATTTATGTGTGTAGTCTTTTTATGCCGCCTTCCAGAACAGGTCATATATATATATATATATATATATATATATATATATATATATTGTTCTCGTGGGTTTTAACTTCAAGGGAAACTATCGTGAATAAAATCCTGATTATGAGACACGTCCATCATAAACATATTGCAGCTTCATTGAAATTTTGGTCATTATATATGTCTGTAGCGTCGCTAGGCAACAGGTCATTCATGCATGTTCTCCGCTAATAAAAGAAATACATACATACATAAGAAACAGGTGCGGTTATTCAGAAAATATGTCCATAAGGAAATATAATTTCTATGGTTTTTTAAACAATTTAAAGTTTTTGCTGCCATGTTAAATAATAGAGCAATGGCTATTGTGTGTATAGCATGCGGGATGGAGGAAAAATGATAATAAAGTTCAGAAAGGTAATCTGAAAACGTCACTTGGAGTGCCCCTGTTATCTCTAAAAACAACACAAATATTACTTTCACCAGTGAATATAATTATATTCTTTGCAGCCAAATATTTATAAAACATTAAACGTCTGGATAATTTGGGACTGAATACGGATGTAACCAGTGTTACAATCGCCATACCTGAGAGAGATCGGGTGCAAGTCCCGAGTCCGTGTGTCAACATTCACGCTCAACTTTCTGCCCTCTTAAACTGTTATAGATTTTCTACTAAGAAAAGTTTTACTGACTGTATTGGCACAAGAAAAAAAAATGAAAAGGTTAAACAAAATAATAAATCATTTTTTTAATATATGTTTTTTTCATCATTTTTAGTTTGCCAGAAGGGATACTGGGGACTGAATTGTTCTAAGAAGTGTGGATACTGCCTGGCTGACCCTCGTTATATTTCGAAATCAGTCCTATCTAACTCTACCCACGGCAGCCTCAATAGTTCAACCCCAGTCAACTCAATAAACTCATGTGTGAACGGTACATGTGACGTGGCTGGTAGCGATGACGAGCACGAGTGTAACCATGTCAACGGAAAATGCCTTGTTACCGTGTGCAAGAACGGTTACAAGGGCGACAACTGTGATCAAAGTAAGTATTAGTGTAAATGTCTAACTTGATATATAAATGGTTAAGAGATTGGGGCAAGAAATATAACAGAGGATGCAACGGCAAAGACCCGGATAGAGAGATTCAACAAGAATGCTTTAATTATCTGGCGGAGGTGCGTGCTGTGTTGACAACAAGTCATTTTTTTTTTATTATATATTCCATGCAGAATGCAATGCCGGTACATGGGGACCCGGATGTAAACACCCATGTGGAGAGTGTAACGGCACCACGTGTGACCCGATCAACGGAACATGCCCCTCTGGAGAGTGTCAAGATGGCTACCTGGGCGAACGATGCGAAATAAGTAAGTACATTACAAAATTCTACATTAATTAGATAAAAAAAACTGTAACATATGTAGAACGCACTTATATTTGAGGACATGACTTAGCAACGGGGGTACATCAAGGGTGAATAAATACCTGAGGCTAATATATATATATATATATATATATATATATATATATATATATATATATATTAATAAGTATTAATGACGAAAAACCAACTATTTTTTATACATTATTTATTTTACATGAATAGTACAAATAGTTATTAGACTAATAAAGGCACTCTCCATGGCTTTGATAATGGCGTTCGGTAGTCTGTACGGGGGGAGGAAACCGGACAACCCGGGGAAAACCCACTACATTCCACTCTCATGGCCACACCTGTGATCGAACCCGTGTCGTCAGCTGGGAGAGCCAAGCGTTTTACCCCATTGAGTGTACAGGCCCCCATATATTTTGTACTGTTAGTGTGGTTCGTAGGCAGAATCGACCTCTAGATCGACATTCACTCATTTCAATATGACTTCCAAATAAAATTTACACAAAGACATTTCATCCGGCAACGAAATGAAAAGAAACGGCCTTTTCAAAGCAAAATCAAAATGTCTTTCGCAAAAAGCAGAATAAATTTTGGCTTTGCAAATGCTTCATGTTTGGTGAGAACAGTCTACTGCAATACTTTTGGTACAACATTTTTTTTAATATCTTATTTCGTTAAATAACTCATGATGCCTGATAGCAATGAATTGACGTATGATTTATCATCAGTTTTCATTTGTTCTCATCCAACAGCATGTCCCGCTCCCACGTGGGGACCTAACTGTACAAAGACGTGTGGTAACTGCATCGACGGCGGATGTGACGTCACCACAGGCGAGTGTCGCCTTGGAGTGTGCAAGGAAGGTTACAGCGGGGATAAATGCACTCAGGGTAAACTAGTTTAAAATATACATCAACATGATCCTTAATAGTTTGTATGTTTTTTTTTTTTCTTCATTGTTGGAATTTCGGGTTTACGTTCAAAGTTTCGGTTCGCATTTTCCCTTTTTTCTTTCCCGATATAAACGTTATTAGGATAATTGAAAAGTACTGGGTCACGGGAATTGAAACTCGGGTAAACTTCCCTCGTCTTATGTGTTAAAAGAAAATGTCCTAATGTTTCTTCATTTTTTTTTTTTCTCCATGACTTACAGTGAAACAGTAATTCTCCGCTCTTACATATAACATGGCTAGATATGTAAGAAATGAAAGCGTAATTATATGTAGACTTTAGATAGAAGTGTTAATGTTTCGGCCTTTTTCAGTCTGTTCAGTTGGATATTGGGGCATGAACTGTCTCAGTAAGTGCGGACACTGCGCCAACGGACCCTGCAATGTTAAGGACGGCAAGTGTCCAGGCGGTATTTGCAAGGGCGGATACGAGGGCGACCTCTGTCGTAAAAGTAAGGAAACAAACTAATTTTAGGGGTCATTCCATGAAAAAACTCTCACATGATTTTGTAACTTCGGTGATTATTTGGGCCCGTCAGCGTAAATGCTTAATCATGTGTGTATATGCATGAAAATCGCCACAGGAGCGATTTTCACGCATAGGGGCGCCTGCGTTATATTTCGGGGATTCATAGTAAAATGACACATTTCACCATCTTTTTTGTTGAAGTCCTGCTCGATCCGCTGTACATATACATTATACATGTACGCTTATACGCGCACAAGGAAACTTACCTTTTTTTCTGATTTTGGACACAACGGGAATTTTATGTTGACCAAAAGAATGCTTAGCAGTAACCGTATATTTTTTTTGGACGTAAAAGCCTTGCTTTAATCTGTCCATCTGCAAAAAAAGGTAAAAAAAAAACTCTATTTCCGTTAAGTATTGACTAAGCCATGCATGTTTTGTGTACCGAACATACGGGTGCTTATCCGACTCCATCCTCACTGCTGAACACACCTCCTAAGGGATACTCGTTTGTCAAAAAAGGAACTTTTGTAAATGCATTTTTTTTTTAAGTAGGTCGAAATTAATTCAGATATACCTTATACCGTAACTTTTCAGAGGACAAAAAAAAATCTTATGAAATGCAATGAAAATCACCCTGAAAGAAATGCACTTATTTATAAATTAAACTGTATTTTTTTTTACCGGCAGGAATCGGAGTTACCAGCGGCTGCAGCGACGACTGCCCAGAATGCCCCGCGTCCTGTAACCAAGACGGTGGCGACCTCTTGCGACAGACGGGAGGTGATAACGTGACGAGCGAGGCGGCGTGTCAGGACCCCGAGTGGCTGTACCCCGCCATGTACGCATCTGTGCCCCTCGCTATACTCACATGGGCAGCAGTGGTTATACAGTGCATGTATCATAAGTTTATGTAAGTACAACTGTTGTATCCATTTTTGTGGCTGTTATATCCCTGATAGGCTTTGCCAGAAGCCGACTTTTATGGCGAGACTTTAATCCATAAAAATAAATATTTAAAACATCTTTGATTTGAAGGAAACAAAGCCATACACGTCCAATAACCCTATGTCTCAAAATAATGTACCGTCCTGTAAGGAGAGTACCGTTTTCATAAGTCCTTTGGCCTGTCCATAGATAGCGCTCGATACCACAACTTTGATGAATAATATTACAAATTATATTGACCCGTTGGTGCAGCCCTCGCTCAGGCGTGTTTGCGTTCAGTATACAATTCTTATTCTTTCGATAGAGATTTTCGTTTTCAGATGAATAATGTACATGGATAATCCTTATAATGTAATTAAGATGTATATTTCATTAACCAGAAAGCCCAGGAAGATGACGTCGCCTGAGAAGTGACACAATGCCTGTGGTGCCAAAGGAGACCAAGAAAGAGTCAGGACAAATATGATGTCATTACAAAGTTAAACCATGATATGTGACTTTCATTTATTCTGACATATCAATGTACTGTAGACAGAACTTGTATGGTATATAATACACAAACAAAAACTCTTAATACGATGGTATTAAAGGTGACCTTAAAGTTATCGTGTTAATTTAACGGACATATATATTAAAGCATAAACACATACATATTTATATTATATAAAATAATATTTGTGATTTTCTTTTGTGATTTATAATCAAATTTTCGGGAATGTAAAACTATTGTATCATGAGCCTTTAAGAGATATAATAAAGTTGATACTTTGAAAATTTGTTACTCCGGTTTCTTTGATAGATTCCTGATAGTGTGGGAAAACGATTGATAGTCAGGGAAAGTTTGAATGATAAACAGGCCTGCCTTCGTGTCAGTTTCTCTGTGTGTATGTGTGTGTTATAAGTCCTGACGCGGCTTAGACAATGTCTTCAATGTTATGTATTACATGTCGCATCCCGTGTACCTTTAAATGCTCATTCAAAATGAGGGATTTCTTATTTCATGCAATATTACACTCAAAATATTAAAGCGGGTGTTCACAGCTCTTTTTTGTCCGATTCACCGTCCACTTTATATATAAATATATATATTCACTAAAAGCGATTGGCGATTGAGAGCATGTCTATATAAGCTGTAGATGCAAGGAGGGTTCCAAGGCCATACGTGGAAATATTAATACTCTCCCACCCACGTGACCAACAGTCGGCAAAGCGGGCTATGTTATCCTATCTTTGAAGTATACGCGTTCTTGTTTATATATAGTGCAAATTAGGTCGGCCATCTAAAAGAGTACAGTGTACAGGTTGATCTATTGCTAGATCCGCGAATAAGCAATTGTTATGGTTTAACTATGCAGTATTTTTTATTTGCAAAAGCAGCCTGTAGTTTCCAGCTAAATTATACATTATTCCTAAGGATTTATTGTTCATAGCGATTAGTCACTTAACTCACCTTTGTATTGATTCAACCAGCGAAATGTATTATCTCATGCCTATTTTGCTAATGTTTAATTTATTAGGTATAATTATGAGTGGCATAAATATATATATATATATATATATATATATATATATATATATATATATATAGATAGATATATATGTTCATTTATATGCTCTTTATCGGACACAGGATCACAGGAGTCTGACAGACATACTTTATACTGATGAATTTGTCAAATATCCCTTGTTGACAAATAGTATCTGCAGTAACGACAAAAGAATATTAAAGATATTTTATTTAATCTTTAAGTATATGAATTTTAAATACATCTGCTGATTGGTAGTCTTTTCCCTTAACAGTAATGTCGTAAATAAGGGCACCCAACATATCACATGTGCTTGTACAGTACGATACAGACAAACCGGTGGGTGCCTGTTTTGGTTAGCGGTCGAAAGATGGCGCCCGGTTTTGATAACCACAAGGTATGGGCGTGAAACCACTGTCTGTCATCTCTATGTGATCTGTCATACCATTAACGACAACGGGTACAAAAGGGCTTGCCCTTAGGCATCGGATTCGATATATCCAAACTACTGATAAAAACCCGATAACACTTGTCCACAACTTTATATTTCGCTCGTTGGTATGTATAAACATTAACAAAAGCCAGAATAAAGCAATGCAGGTTTAAGGAAATATAGTGAACACGTGATTGAACAACGATAGATTGACACACGTTTGTAGTTATAGGAATGTGTATTTACACAGGTTTGCACTATAACAGTACGTGTACACATTGTCCCTGGTCGACTGACCCTTGCTCAAACAACATATTTGTACATGCATTATATTCTACCAGACCGTTCTGTATTCACGGCTGTGTTGGTGCAGGTCAAAGCGACATGCCATAAAATACCCAAACAAATGTATAGCAAATTTTCACGGTGCCCTACTTTTTTTCTGCTTATTTTACCCAGTCCTATGTTTCCTACCTTTTATTGTTTTGTTTTACTTCGTGACTCATAATATACCCTTAATTTGGTCAGGGTTTATTGGAGTTACTATTACTCTGGAGGAAACACTATGGGGACGGTATGAAGATGGGAATGTGTCTATTGCTAGCTGTTCAGAAGCGGATCCCGAGAACCCCCCCCCCCCCCCTCTTTTTATGGTCAGCCATCGCAGACTTTCTTTAAACGTTCCAGACCATTTTTTTTTGCTACCTGGACCCTTTTTCCGGACCTGGGCACCTTTTCTTTAGAATTCATTATGTCCTCCTTGTTGGGCCCCTCATTTTCCTGAATCCTGGATCCGCCCCTCAGATTGATTGCCATTAAACCCGTTTATTCAAAGCCAGATGAAAGTTCTGGGGATGCAGGTTCCATATGTCATGAATTATTCTGGCACTGTTATTGTGTTATTATAGGAAAACTGTTATGAACAATTTGGAATACCAAACCCTCATTACAACATTGACAAAAAGGATTAACGTTAAATGGCATGTTGACCTATTTCCACATTCATAATAATAACCTTTTTATAAATGCCTGTTGCCCACCCCACCATGTGACGGGATCCACCTCTGCCGCGTGTATGAGAGTGTCCTTATGTAGGGACTTTAAAACAGAGGATATCACTTGCTCTCTAGATCCATATTTTTTTCTCCCGGTAAAGAATAATGCATTTTCTTTTAGGTTGTTACTTGTTTGATTTTTTCAGTTTGTAAAACAAAAAGCCCTGACAGAACTGTGGATATGATCAAGTAATAACTCCTGAGGCTTGTGTTGACTTTTTTATCACTGTGGCGTGTAGTGACTGCTGTTTATCACTCTGGCGTGTGGTGACTGTTGTTAACCACTGTGGCGTGTGGTGCCTGTTGTTTATCACTGTGGCGTGAGGTGACTGTTGTTAACCACTGTGGCGTGTGGTGACTGTTGTTTATCACTGTGGCGTGTGGTGACTGTTGTTCATCACTGTGGCGTGTGGTGACTGTTATTTTATCACTGTGGCGTGTGGTGACTGTTGTTTATCACTGTGGCGTGTGGTGCCAGTTGTTTATTACTGTGGCGTGTGGTGACTGTTTTTTTTTATCACTGTGGCGTGTGGTGACAGTTGTTTATTACTGTGGCGTGTGGTGACTGTTTTTTTTTTATCACTGTGGCGTGTGGTGACTGTTGTTTATCACTGTGGCGTGTGATGACTGTAGTTTATCACTGTGGCGAGTGGTGACTGTTTTTTTATCACTGTGTCATGTGGCGTGTGGTGACTGTTTATTTTATCACTGTGGCGTGTGGTGACTGTTGTTTATCACTGTGACGTGTGGTGACTGTTGTGTATCACTGTGGCGTGTGGTGACTGTTGTTTATCACTGTGGCGTGTGGTGACAGTTGTTCATTACTGTGGCGTGTGGTTACTGATTTTTTTATCACTGTGGCGTGTGGTGACTGTTTTTTATCACTGTGGCGTGTGGTGACTGTTGTTTATCACTGTAAGGTGTGGTGACTGTTGTTTATCATCGTGGCGTGTGGTGACTGTTTTTTATCACTGTGGCGTGTGGTGACTGTTGTTTATCACTGTGGCGTGTGGTGAGTATTGTTGATCACCGTGGCGTGTGGTGACTCTTGTTTATCACTGTGAGGTGTGGTGACTGTTGTTTATCACCGTGGCGTGTAATGACTCTCGTTTATCACTGTGGCGTGTGGTGGCTGTTGTTTATCACTGTGGCGTGTGGTGACTGTTGTTTATCACCGTGGCGTGTGGTGACTGTTGTTTATCACTGTGGCGTGTGGTGACTGTTGTTTATCACCGTGGCGTGTGGTGACTCTTGTTTATCACTGTGACGTGTGGTGACTGTTGTTAATCACTGTGGCGTGTAATGACTCTTGTTTATCACTGTGGCGTGTGGTGGCTGTTGTTTATCACTGTGGCGTGTGGTGACTGTTGTTTATCACCGTGGCGTGTGGTGACTCTTGTTTATCACTGTGACGTGTGGTGACTGTTGTTAATCACTGTGGCGTGTAATGACTCTTGTTTATCACTGTGGCGTGTGGTGGCTGTTGTTTATCACTGTGGCGTGTGGTGACTGTTGTTTTTCACTGTGGCGTGGTTACTGTTGTTTATCACTGTGGCGTGTGGTGAGTCTTGTTGATCACTGTGGCGTGTGGTGACTCTTGTTTATCACTGTGGCGTGTGGTGGCTGTTGTCTATCGCTGTGGCGTGTGGTGACTGTTGTTTACAGATCACGTGTCCGAGGATAAATCACAGGAGGCACTTGAATAACATTAGGACATCAAGTTACATCAGTCCTGACAGGAATATGATAATCGTGTGGTGGCTGTTGTTGATCACTGTGGCGTGTGGTGACTGTTGTTTTAATCACCGTGGCGTGTGGTGACTGTTGTTTATCACTGTGGCGTGTGGTGACTGTTGTTTATCACCGTGGCGTGTGGTGACTCTTGTTTATCACTGTGACGTGTGGTGACTGTTGTTAATCACTGTGGCGTGTAATGACTCTTGTTTATCACTGTGGCGTGTGGTGGCTGTTGTTTATCACTGTGGCGTGTGGTGACTGTTGTTTATCACCGTGGCGTGTGGTGACTGTTGTTTATCACCGTGGCGTGTGGGGACTGTTGTTCATCACTGTGGCGTGTGGTTACTGTTGTTTATCACTGTGGCGAGTGGTGACTGTTGTTTATCACTGTGGCGTGGTTACTGTTGTTTATCACTGTGGCGTGTGGTGAGTCTTGTTGATCACTGTGGCGTGTGGTGACTCTTGTTTATCACTGTGGCGTGTGGTGACTCTTGTTTATCACTGTGACGTGTGGTGACTGTTGTTAATCACTGTGGCGTGTAATGACTCTTGTTTATCACTGTGGCGTGTGGTGGCTGTTGTTTATCACTGTGGCGTGTGGTGACTGTTGTTTATCACCGTGGCGTGTGGTGACTGTTGTTTATCACTGTGGCGTGTGGTGACTGTTGTTTATCACCGTGGCGTGTGGGGACTGTTGTTCATCACTGTGGCGTGTGGTTACTGTTGTTTATCACTGTGGCGAGTGGTGACTGTTGTTTATCACTGTGGCGTGGTTACTGTTGTTTATCACTGTGGCGTGTGGTGAGTCTTGTTGATCACTGTGGCGTGTGGTGACTCTTGTTTATCACTGTGGCGTGTGGTGACTCTTGTTTATCACTGTGACGTGTGGTGACTGTTGTTAATCACTGTGGCGTGTAATGACTCTTGTTTATCACTGTGGCGTGTGGTGGCTGTTGTTTATCACTGTGGCGTGTGGTGACTGTTGTTTATCACCGTGGCGTGTGGTGACTGTTGTTTATCACTGTGGCGTGTGGTGACTGTTGTTTATCACCGTGGCGTGTGGGGACTGTTGTTCATCACTGTGGCGTGTGGTTACTGTTGTTTATCACTGTGGCGAGTGGTGACTGTTGTTTATCACTGTGGCGTGGTTACTGTTGTTTATCACTGTGGCGTGTGGTGAGTCTTGTTGATCACTGTTGCGTGTGGTGACTCTTGTTTATCACTGTGGCTTGTGGTGACTCTTGTTTATCACTGTGGCGTGTGGTGGCTGTTGTCTATCGCTGTGGCGTGTGGTGACTGTTGTTTACAGATCACGTGTCCGAGGATAAATCACAGCAGGCACTTGAATAACATTAGGACATCAAGATACATCAGTCCTGACAGGAATGTGATAATCGTGTGGTGGCTGTTGTTTATCACTGTGGCGTGTGGTGACTGTTGTTTATCACTGTGGCGTGTGGTGACTGTTGTTTTTCACCGTGGCGTGTGGTGACTGTTGTTTATCACTGTGGCGTGTGGTGACTGTTGTTTATCACCGTGGCGTGTGGGGACTGTTGTTCATCACTGTGGCGTGTGGTTACTGTTGTTTATCACTGTGGCGAGTGGTGACTGTTGTTTATCACTGTGGCGTGGTTACTGTTGTTTATCACTGTGGCGTGTGGTGAGTCTTGTTGATCACTGTGGCGTGTGGTGACTCTTGTTTATCACTGTGGCGTGTGTTGACTCTTGTTTATCACTGTGGCGTGTGGTGGCTGTTGTCTATCGCTGTGGCGTGTGGTGACTGTTGTTTACAGATCACGTGTCCGAGGATAAATCACAGCAGGCACTTGAATAACATTAGGACATCAAGTTACATCAGTCCTGACAGGAATGTGATAATCGTGTCAAAAAAATTAAAAATGCAATTACACAATTAAAAGCGAATGTCAGGAAAATAAACGACTGTAACAACCGTGTAACTCAAAACCATATAGGTTAAAAGGGAACAAGAAAACTCCCACCCTCTCTATATCATTCATGATTTAAGTCAAAGTTCCCAGATGCCGCCGCCAGAAGGGTAGCGTTCAGTCCCGTTCGTGCGTGTGTGTGGGCTCCCAAAATAACAGAAATCCACGAAATTTTCTGAGCACCTCGGGAATTGAATTGGCCAATGAAGAACCGATTATATATTGGTGTGGATCCGGTAATGATCTGGACCGAGGAATGACTTCTAGTAATAATCACAAATGTGTCGTCACATATGCCCGACTGAATATGGGAAAAGGGGCCGAAAAACTGTCCGCTTTATTGAGGTGCCAACTATATGGAGGTAATAGTTGCCACATTCAGTGCTGCTATTTTCTTTGAAATATTACTGTAGTTACTCCTGTTTTAAGAGTACTTCTTTAACTTGATGCATGTACTTTTTCCCTGTTTATAACCATAAGGGTTAATTTAACATTTTTTACTTGTTAACATATACATGTATATTCATACATTTATATGTTTGTGTGAGGCTAGATGTGTATGTCTGTTATAACATATTTTGTTTGACATATCCTGCAAGCATTGATCCTGCTATTAATTTTATTTTTTTTTTATATTTTGATAAGTTACCAAACGTATCTTTAGATATATCATACCGCTCTACAAACTTTCTCCGAGATAAGTCATGCACTCTCAGAATCTTTGAACAGGGACACATTTAGGCTATGCTAAACCTTTATATTTAGTTTGGGGTTGACATTTTATAAGTAGACAGTAACAGTGAATTATGACACAGAATGCATGCGAATGACCAGTGCTTGGTGTTGATCAATAATTGCATCTGCTGAGTAAACATTGCACTGGGCCAGGGAGATCTTACCCTATTATCTTATCTCAGAGTACCAAAAAATTGGGTGAATGAGCAGGGCGTCCACTCATGGTATTAACTATAACAGTTTCTTTGCCGACATAAAGAAGTCTATTGACATTCAGATCAAAGTTTGATTATCAGTCCAATATTAATGGCTAATAAGTGGTGCATCCACTGCTGGCTATAAACCAACACCAGACAAGGTTGGCCAGAAGCCGGCTTTTACTCATATTGTCCGGGCCGGTGGCTTTAGCCGGCTAATACTGGCTGTTACTGGTCAATACCGGTTAATGTACTGGTCATCTGACAAATCATTCATACAATATTCTTTATTACTCAGGCTTTTAAGTAGTTGCAGTGATATGCTGGTCATCTGACAAACCATTCATAATGTACACTTTTTTAAAATGGGCTTTAAAGTAGTGGCCGTAATATAAGTTAACTGACACAAAGCCTAACTCTGGCCTAGTGCAGTGAACCATGTGGTTACTAGATGGACAGGTGGAAGCGGGACAGTTATGTGACCAAACTTAATTAGTATTCATATGATCTTGAGCATAAAACTGGATCCACTGTATGGCTCCCTGATAATCATTGTTTGTTTTACAATACTGACTTGCATCATTAAACTTAAAGGATGTTTAGTTGTTAACCCAGAGGCTATGGGGATGGAGATTAAAAATCAGAGTCAGTTTTGAGTCAATTTCAGTCTTGCCTTGACTTAAACTCCATGATAGCTTATGATTGCTGTATGTATGGACTTAACTTTTGATTATTAAAGCCTTTCTGGTACAAAGCTTTGATGTTAGGCCTTGATGTGGGACATGAACCGTGACATTTAGTGATAGGCCGCCAAGTTGTTGGCCTGCTATCAGGCACAGAGAGATTA
The DNA here is from genome assembly GCA_026874595.1 of Sipunculus nudus. Taxonomy (NCBI): domain Eukaryota; kingdom Metazoa; phylum Annelida; class Sipuncula; order Golfingiida; family Sipunculidae; genus Sipunculus; species Sipunculus nudus. Next base: position 57,400,782 of record CM049322.1, on the reverse strand, counting down.
TTATAAGACTGGGACAGTGAAGCACCTTATTTTTCACATTTATCACTGAACTTTTGTCATTTGACAAGTCAAATGTTTGTACCAACTGTAAATCTTTACAGTTAAAAGCATGCATATTACTGCTCTAAGTTCACCTTGGTTCCCCCTGCAGTATCATTACAACTTTGTTAAATTGGTATATTTGTCTTATTTGTGTCATAATTCCTGACCTTGTGTAATTTTAAATTATTTACTTTAGTATTTCCTGGCACATTGTACAATGAAAAAGCTTGGTTAACAATAAAAACATTTAAAAAATAATTCTGTTGTTGTTTTGGGCATTTTTTATTCAATTGAGGAGTTTTAGCAAGTTATACCCAGTATTAGCCACTTGTGCAGTATTGACCGGGCCGGCTACAGCCGGGGGTGGCTCTTACCGGTCAAACCTGTCACCAGAACAGCCATTCCCGGCTGAGGTCTGACCGGAGCATGTGCAGACAGATCAAAGTAATCTAATTAGTATGCATTTATCATATGCCCAGCCTTGAGTCAAGAATTCTATTATTATAATTATGAAATCGGAGAGTAATATACCTCTGTTCATTTGTTTGGTCATTATCGTTAATAGTTACAATATACTTATTTAATAATTAACTGTTATTTTGATTACTAATAATTACAAACTCATAATGAATAAAGCTCCGAAAGTTTGAATAGGAAGCATTTCAGCTGGGAAATTTAATGAAGTGCCCACAATATAGAGGTGCCCACATTAGTTAAACAAAATAAAGAGAAAATATATGGGACTGCCCAATAGTGCCCAACTTATAGAGGTGCCCACTTTATGGAGGTGCCCACTAAGAGAGGTGCGGCTGTACTGTACTTTTATTTGAGATTTAAGTCCTCTGATGCAGTTGTGTTCTTTTTATGGGTACTGTAAATTAGGTCTTTAAACAGCTAAACTGTGTCATATATCGGATGCTGTCATAGAGTGTTAGAACCACGGTGTACAACTCACTCCTGTGCAAACTGCAGATAAGGAATCTTAAATAAACATAAACGTGTCATGCGGCTCAGCAGCCGTGGAGTTTCATTTGGGATAATTGCCAAAGGGAATGCTGACCTGAAAGAATTTCCCTTGTAAATTCCCAGCATCATCGGTAACTTTTCAAGAGTAATACTGCAATACCCTTTGTGATTGGTCATATGACTATTGCTCATCTTTTTCAACCATCTAAAACCACGCATCCGAACGAGCGTGAAGGATGACGAGTTTGCTGTAGACACCGGGGCCATGCAGTCAACCTGCCTAAACGAGGTGAGTATTCTTATTGATCATATTTTGACGACCCGTACAAGCTTACAAAGCTGTGATGTACATGTGTCAGAGTAAATAGTCGGCCCTGTAACAGATATATATATATATATATATATATATATATATATATATATATATATATATATATATATATATATATATATATATAAGCGGTATGATAATTAATGTAGCCCGCTACAATAATGTGTGTCAGATGTTCGTTATTCCTTTGTGAACTGCATGGTACAGTGTTTGACTTTTGTATACACCCCAAGCCCAAAATAACCATGCCCGATATATGCATAACCGTGCTCCGTGCATATATATATATATATATATATATATATATATATATGCTCGCTCACCCATCCCTCAAGAGGATCCGCTCGGTAGACTTACCTGTTTCGGTAGCTGCTCTCACTGCCCTGCAGTGTTAAGGGACATGGCGTTGCCACTATCTCATGGTGAGTTTGTCGAATCTAATCCACTTGGTATGAGTGTAGAATGTTTGCCTTTTGTATTATGTGTATTTTTATAGTATATGTGTATTATTATATCATATGTGTATACAACTGAGATGTTCACTGGACCCAGGACCCTATTAAAATTCAGCACCCTGTGCTGAATGCTGAATGGGCATCCTGGTAAAATATCTTTGTAATAAATAATAAAATAATAAAACAACAAAAAACCTCTTTCCCCTGTTATGTACCAGCACCGCACGCGTAATCCGACTAATTCTATTTGCCCCCAAGGACAATAGGATAAGTTTTAATCATTTGCTTGCTCTTCCCGATACGCACAAAGCATAATCTCGTAATCTCGCACAGTCCCGGCTTTTCAAATCATACCGTTAACTTCATTCTAGCAACATTCACCTGAGGATCGGGTCGCATCCCGTGAAACAGTCTGTAGTGAATTTACAGTGTTGTTTTTCTTGATCGTTTTATATATATATATATATATATATATATATATATATATATATATATATATATATATATATATATATATATATATATAATTATTTATATATCACAAAAACGAAGATTCACGCAAGTCAAGTAACACTTTATAACCAGTCGTTAAATTATTAGGGTATTACAATGATTATATCTCACATATTTATTCTTAGTATGTCATATGAACTAATCGTGTTTGTTTCAAAATAGTATAAGAATTTCGTTTGAATGTACATGTTTACTTGTATCACACATATAATGCATGTCTCCTACTGCAAAGTGGTCTCATCTCTTGGAATAACTGATAAGCACGTACTTTTAATTAATACTCATTGTCTAGATAATAAATTAACACTGAAGTCCAGAAAAAAAATAAGACCGTGTAAACTCATAATGTAACGATCATTTATTTGATGATAAATCTGATACGACTGCACTCTAAAAACTGAGGACATGTTTCATGTTTCTATTTAAAACACCATTCTGTCCCATTTTTCGAAACATGTTTCCAGCATATTTCATAACTCACACATGTTTCAACTGCGAAAACATGTTTTTAATCCTCTTGAAACATGTTTATATATAAAACATGTTTCACACACAGAGAAAATTTCATGGACAGTAAGATAAAACATGTCTCTGTGTTACATGTTTTTATATGAAATATGTCGCATATATGACATGTCTTAAGACATGTCTCATTTTTATAAAACATGTAACTATTTAAAACGTTTGTTTAGCCTAAAACATGTAGTTGTCCAATTTTTCGAAACATGTTTTCTCCTAAGAAACATGTTTTAAACTTAGAGTTAAACATGTCTCTGTGTTACATGTCTTTATATGAAATATGTCACATATAAGACATGTTTTAGGACATGTTTCACTTTCATAAAACATGTAACTATTCAAAACGTCTGTTCAGCCTAAAACATGTAGTTGTCCCATTTTTCGAAACATGTGTTTTCCAAAGAAACATGTTTTAACTTAGAGTAAAACATGTCACTGTGTTTCATGTTTTTATATAAAATATGTTTCAAAAGAAAGTTTCGTTTTCCTAGAAAAAAATTACATTTGCCCATCGAAGGCATATTAGCATTTTAATCATGTCTCAAAAATGTATACAAAATAAAACATGTTTTGAAAAATATTTAAAGTCACAGAAAATGTTCTTTGTTGTTTGTCTTTGCTGTTTTATGTCCACTGCAACCATTATGAAAACCTGACGAGGTGCTTCTGATGAAACAACTCACAAATTTACTGGAAAGATAACATTTATTCCTTAGACAATGCTTTCTAATTTGGAGGATGCACTGAACAGGAAACGTTTCAAGCATGGGTTATCAATTATAGGTTATTATATAAAGCTACCAGGAAATTATTGATTGCCTCCTTAAATTTCCAGTTCAAATACATTACAGCCAGGTGCTGAAGACGAAACCTTATCTATCATAAGAATAGAAACATATATCAAAACAGAATTACTTATTGTGGGTATATAAACATATTAAAAGTGATTTAAAATACCATTTATAAGTCTAAGACTCATAACTGGTCCCATATCATTATAAAAGTCAGGAACTCTTATCTCAAAAGATGAAAAAAGAATATTTTATATATCAGTATATTTAAAATGGGCAATGCTGATAGTTTGATGGCAGTTCATGGCTCCTACTAAATTTTCGTTAGTTTAAAAATGCTTGGCATAAAAATGTGGAATACATAGTGCAGACCTTTATCAGAAATGGCCATGTATTTTATATTTGAAATACACAGTTTTCTGTAAGTGTTCTTTTACAATAGATGCAGTCACGCACATTAACAGCAATAAGGTTTATTTAGTATCTACTTAAATATCTGTTGTCTGCACGTATTCATTTATCATATCAATACTGAATGTACCGGTACTGGTACAATTTTGTCTTCCCCATAGCTGTATACACAAATATTATTAACTATGCATTACAACAATAATTAAACCTAGCAAACCTAATCTGATCTGCTGCACAATGAATAACAAGGAACTTGTGGGTCATGGCGATCAGCTGGAATTGGTAAAGAGAAAATTTGTTTAAAATCCTAGTAGATGGAAATGAAGCAATATTTTATTTTGTTATTAATATTTTAAAAATGTTCAGCATATAAATATACACATAATTTGCTCTACCGAGTTGTATTAGTTACACATTTGGTGTGTTTGGTGTCAATTTTACAATTTTATGGACAACCTGAAAAAATCAACCAGTTTGACAATTCAAGAGAAAAGAGATTCGAAACATTTAAATAATGGCTAAAAGTAGCTGCTCTCATAGCTTTAATATATAATAAATAAGTTTAAACCTATTACAATTTACAACTGAAAATTTACAGCTTGCATTTAATTCTAAACACTAAAAAGCCAAAGCATCTTAGTCAGCGAGCTAAAACTGTAAAGTTGAATAATTATTTGATAAAACTCTTAAAAAGTTGCTCTTGAATTTTCTAATAGATAAAAGAACATATAAGTGTATCCAATTTTTCTTAAAATTAAATATCTTTCTTCTTCCAAAAGAAAACTTGAAACATGCATTATATTTTACGAGTGTTAATTTTTTTAATATAAAGTATGCCCCTTTTAGATATTTTTTTTTTATGTTGGGCAGTTTTCTACAATCTAACCTAACACATCCTGAAGCAGAAAACAACTTAGGTTTACTAGCATGCACTGTGTGTAACAACTGCAAGTATCGCAATTATATAAAACTGACTGTATAATATTTATATGTTTTAGAAGGTAGCAAAACTGATCTCAAATCATGAATGAGCATTTACATAATTCAGCCATACCAATATATTTACTTTCAGTGTTTCTGGCTTCAGTCTGACTACAGCCAATTTTTTACAGCCAAAAAGGTAATATAAAATACAGAAAAGGCTGTCATCAACAAAGTCTTCCATGACTAAAGGTTTCTCAGCAATTCAGCATAGTTGAGAGGCACATCAGCTGCTATTCTGATTAGTGTACCAAAAGAAACTATCAGAGCAATACTGAAAGCACCCTAATTAAACACCTAATATTTTCATAATACCGAATCCTTGGTTGGTATCACTTTAATATAAATTTAAAATTAGAATCCTAAAACTAGGCCTCCATTTGTAAATACTTGAAGCTTTACAAGGTTACATGTATGCAATCAATCATGACAATTAAATAGTACAAATTACACATTTGCCATATATAGCCTTTACCATAACATTTGGAACTTTAACATAAATTTTGAAAAGTAAGGACTCTTATTTTGGAACCCCCCCCCCCCCCGAGGTTAGATCCCCCCCCCCATCTTTCCAAAATCCTGTACATACCCTTGTATATGAATTGTCTCATAAGTGACATTACTGTATTTGAATGGTGGTTTGTACTTTGCATTGCATATTAATTCTTGTGAAGGTAAAATGTGGTTGTACTTTATATAAAGCATGAATATTTGTATCTCTATGAGCGATATTATGAATATATATACTGTTCACAAACTTAACGTTTGACTCACCTTTTAATTTCTGGCAAATTATATTTTGGGTTGCTACAGGAAACCTTCTCTGCGCCCAAGACTGAATATCATCAAAGGTGGACCTGGTAATTGCTCAAAATCACGTTCCGTTTTCTCGGAAGTTTTCATCTTTCCCGCGATCACTGGCAATCCGTTTATCATATGAATTGGGAGAATATCCGGTAATGTGATCAGTGGCAAAAAATAACGGCGATTTAAACAAGTAAAATGTAATTGCCCGCGCGAGACATGTCTTAAAACATGTGTTACCCCTGGTTTACACATGTAACGGCATAGCATGATGTTTCAATGGACCCAATTTTGAAAAAAAAACGGTGAAACATGTTTTGAAACATGTTTAAAATTGAAACATGTTTGCATACAAAACATGCTAAACATCATGTAAAACATCTGTGAAACGTCATTTTTTAGAGTGTGAACGTTGATAAATGCATCAGACGATCGTATTCCTTATAATCGCGCGTGAAAGAGTAAATAACCTTTGAATCAGTTTGATGAATTTTTTTTTTTTTTTCTGACTGCCATTCTGTATCCGTACGTGTGTACATATGCATGTCATAGGTAGCAGGTCGCTCCCATCATAGCAAACAAGGCACGATTTATAATAAAAAAAAATAACGCAGTAAAGCAGGATACAGGATGAAGTATTCCATTGTAAATGAAAAACCTAAAATCCTACTTGCCTATTAAGGAAACATTTATAAAAGGATAGTATTCCATTGTGTTTGATTTATTAATAACTTCCCATTTCGGATTTATGCTAGAATACTAGGGTTTTAACTGTTTGTTGTATCGAATAAACACTCGACCTCGACACATGCGGGGACTCAATTTACCGAGGTGTATACATATTTAAAAGACACAACACATTTTCAGTCTCTATTCATTCAATTTTAGATTCTGTCGCATCTATCATGAGACGAAATAATTTTGCGGTAACATGCAAGCTCGTGTTCATCTTAACCACTAGTATTACGAAAACATCATGTGAGTGCTTTTACATGTTTCTTTCAATTACACACACACACACACACACTCTCTCTCTCTCTCTCTCTCTCTCTCTCTCTCTCTCTCTCTCTCTCTCTCTCTTTGTATATATATCCAGTGTTACTTGACAAACAGACCAAACAGTAGTAAAACAGAACAAATTATTATCATTTCCATTCGTTTTAATCTAAGACGTTGAAATAGTGTTAACGAAAGTTATTTGGAAGCAGCATTCACATCACACATCATATCATATATGTATATATCTGAATCTCCCTATAACAGAATTCGTTACCTCCTTATATTGAACAGGCACGTGATCCTCAGTTTAACACAGCTTACTATACTGTTAACGGTGCTGTACAATTACGTTAAAAAAACTGTTATTCACGTTCGGGCCAGCTCCTTGAACAAAGAAATCATCCTATTTTTAAACAGAACATTTTCTTACCTGCATTAGCGTCAGCTCATGGCAATAGCTGACACTGTGTGCACGGGTATTTGTTTATTATGTCACTTGTATTTCATATAACATGATCGTTTTGCAATTACATTCGGTTACCTTTATCAGGTAAATACGCGCCTTGATAGGATATCTGCATTAAAGATTTATCATTCCCTAAATATACATAAGTGTATCATAAGTATAGTGCGTTTACACATGGCATCAACATTAATTACATTTCCTGACCTAGAAAGACAATCCTATCCAACCTTCAAAAGTACCTAAGCAAACATGGTTATCGCTGAGACTGATAGCGTAAGACTTTTGGCTCATGTGTTAAAATCACCGCTATAAGAAACATACCAACACGCAACTAAGAAAGGAGAGCTGATTGGACTGATTACACACGCAGTGCCCGCAGGCGCAGCAGTCCCCGGGCCAAGTTATCACTAGGATATAACATTAGAGGAGTGAGATACTGCTCTGTCACGTCGTCCGAAACCGTACTCAGAGGCGTTTGAAAAATGATTCCTTTATCTTATTCTCTGTTACAAGCAGTATAGGACTGACATGACTGGATTCAGTCTTCACGTATGTTTGACAGAACATTTAAGGAAGAGCATTCTCAACTTTGGTGTCAGAAGGTCATAGGTGAACAACACGCCTGAAATTAAAAAAAATTATTAATGAATTTTGCTTTAAATTATTATCAACAGTCTATCGTACTGCCACTGCACAATGTAAAGTGTGTCATTCTGTGAATAACCAGTTAAATAAACGAAAAGCAAAATATGAAAATAAATATATATATAAAATAGTATGTAATATTTTAGGTCGAATATGCGATAAACTTTACCAATACAAAGAGGCGGAACAGTGTGGTAGTGAGGCAGGATCGTATATAACGTCAGTATACAATAACACAGACGTCCATCACTTGGTGGGGAGGTTATCAACGGAGAACCTGACGTCAGTATGGACACCGATACGGCGTCATGACCTGCACGGATTTTACTGGCTCGTGGCACAGCGAGTGACGACACAAGTACTGATGACGTCATCCTCCATTGTCAATTAATTTCAAGTCCACTCTGATTATCAAAAATAATACCGTTTAATAAATGATGGTAATTTGACTAATTAACTAAAGGTGACATCTTTTAAATATCCATAAGACTTTATATCTCTCTAAGGAAGTAGACTTACATTTTTTTCTCGTAATCCAGTTCATATGCGAGAACTCTACATTGGTTATTTTAACAGAATTACAATTAAGACTGGTTGTGTATCAAATGTCTTGATCTTTTTTATTTTATTTCCTGGCCCAATAAAGTTATATTGGGTTATATATAACTATATTGGTTCCAGTTATATTTTCACAGAGATGTCTTACATCCGTACATCCAATACAGCTTGCGGACTGTTTGTCAAGAAAGATAATCATGTTACAGCTGAAAACTGCTCCGGATCGTACGGGCACATATGTGAGAAACGAGGTGAGTTCTTATTAATTACTGATTTATTCCATCTCCTTCACCCTTGCTTGAAGGCATTATGTGGTTTCTGGCTTCCTCTGTGTATATCAAATGATCTAAGGGTAATTTTGGTTGTGGAAAGTTCTAATAACGCCTTCGTGAAGGATGTATGAACTTGTTTATCAACAACATGTTTGTAAACACAGCAATGTTGACAAACGGGAAAAACATATAACCTAAGGTGATAGGTTGCATATACGCGGAGGTCGAAAGGTCAGTTGTTGCAAACTGCCATTTGCAAAATTCTGGCTCATCTGACTTGCTGCCAGATGTCATTGTTAAATTTGTTTGATTATTTTGGCGGGCCCTCACATATTATTAATACATTGATAATTAGAAAACAAGCAGCCTGTGTGCGGTGATATTCACGTTTTCTGGCCTATATTTATAAAAGCGCCAAGGGATTACCTTTAATTTATATAGGTCAGATAGGTGATTGGGCCCCTTTAATATACACCCCGCAGTAACGGACAAATAGCCCGTCCTGTATATCTCCTCTATCCAGGGCTTTCCCTATATATATATATATATATATATATATATATATATATATATATTATAGTACATGTTGTCGATAGTGGTACATCTTTCTTGGTTGAAAAAAAAATAAATTGAGCAATTCTTGGATTGATCAATATATAAGAAACACTTTGTTATTTATGCAAAACCACAACATTTTACATTTTATTTTTCTTTAAGGATGCAACTCCTGTAATTCTTTGGGTCTCGGTTTCGCTGTGTGTCAAAGAGAAGAAACGACATGCTTCATTTTCCATTGTGACCAAAAAACCTGGCACGGTGCAAAAATGAACTGTGAACAGAAAAATCGAACCGTAGCTCTTGTGTCATCAAACGCATTAAAGCGTGTCGTATCGAGAGGGGATTATGTCTGTAATGATTTCTGGGTAGGATTAAGAAACACGGAATGGCGACAGCCTGAAGGTATTAACTGATGTAAATAACATCTGTTTAAAGCTCCCAGCGAATATTATTCTATATTCATTTTATGCCACTATTTAGATTGAACTATACATCTGCCTATCAACTGAAATATCATACAACCCGAATGGCATTTGTGGTTACAAGACAGGACATATGGTCCGTTACAAATATAAGCCTCAATAAGCAGAGATTTTTTTTTTGCTGCTAAACATGAAACGGTTTATCCTCATAATACCACCAAAGAACACATGCATGTTATACCAATAACATCTTTGTTAATATGATATAGATATAACATATGCCAGACAAGGTTGGCTATATACTTATTTGTTCATGTGTTAATGTCTTATTCCTCTGACGCCTGATTTAGAAGTCATGCATGTCTTCACCAGAGAAGAAACGTGTCACATAAATATTTTTTCCCCCTAAAAAGTCTATCATTATCAATCAGGCCATGATTTTTTTGTTCAGTGTTGCGCCAGAATAGTCAGTGGACGAACTTTCATCGGACTAAATACTGTATTCTGTATGTTCAGGTAAATTACAGCCAGGCGTTTCATTATGGGATGTTAATCAGCCCTCAGATGACGGATCTTGTTCAGCTCTGTTTAGATCTTCACGGACACTGAAGGCCGTTCCTTGTGATACAAGAAGGCATGTGATGTGCGCCCACAACAGCAGTCAGACAGGTAAATGTTAATGCACAGCATCGGGCGTGTGATTCATAGGCTTTTGGTGGCGCCAAATATGTTGTCCTACGTCAACTAGTATCGAAGTGTTTATTTCCTTTATATCCAAGATAAGTCCCGAAGTAAAGGTTTCGATGTGGTTGTCAGTACCTCGGGACCGGCTTATCGTCAGTCTTAAAGTATGTTTGGCTTTAATATAATCCTTTACAATTCCTTTGAGGTGAGATTATACACTATATCCAGTCTTTGAAATTACAATTTTCTACTTGTTTGTATTCGATAAGCCAGAAAATGTTATTATTGATTTTATTTCAAAGTAAACAATGGAATAAAATATATCGATCATTTAAGTGTAAATTTAGTTGATTTATTTTTAAAATGTCGCCACGTTAATATATTCAAATTTAAACGATTACAAAATTACAGTTTTTTTGCATACATTATACATTTTTTTTTATATGCTATATTCACTTACTTTAAGTTGAAAATTAATATTTTTTTTCCACTTTTCCTGAATAATCAAGAAAGGATTAACACTATATTAAATCTAGTTTTTCATATCATGGTAAGAAATATGTAGGGTAAGATAAATGAGCAACAATGAGGTTTAATTATTTTTGAAATTTGTCTTCATGGAAATATAATTTAATGGCTCAATAAAATTGTAGCATATACTATAACCACTATAGTACTGCAATGGCCGTCTCCGAAATGACTGTGACATTTTCAAATTCACCCGTTTAATTAATGGTTACCTATTGCCATGCACAATAAGGCCCACAGTGGGAATAAGACCCCTGGCTTATTAAATAATTCGAATATAATAAATCTGTCCATATAATAGGGAATAACAAATCTAAATATAACAGTTGAAGAGTTGAACCCTATATTAAAGGTGTTTTCAAATACTTTTAAAATCTGCTTAAGAATTAGGTGCCACAGGTTTCTGTCTGTATTTGTAAAACAAAATAATATCAAATAAAAAAATATATTTGTTATTTTACAGATGAAGACACGATGAGCACAGGTGCAATTATTGGTACATGTTTCGGTGTCACAGCTGCCGTGTTAGTAGTGATTTTAACAATAGCCGTCTACAAAGCTTACACAAGGGTAATGACAAATCTAGGGTCTTGAATCTGAAAATGCTATAATGGTCTTCGATTATGTTTTCAATATATTGTTATTTCAATAAAAGAGGTCTCGTTTCACAGCTGAGCGATAATCGGTTAATGGTCTGGTCACGTGACTACTATGGTGACCATAAGTCAGCAATGGAGAAAAATGTCTCGATAAAAAAACTGTGCCGAATTATTGATATAGAAATAAACTCATCAAACCCAATATGCCTACCCTCCCTTAAAGGGGAACGCAAATTACACAAGAAAAATATTTGGCTCATAATTAAGACATGTTGCTATGTATGATCGGAGTAAAACCAGGATTTCCTTATTATTCAGGACGGGACACCTTCACAGAGAGATCAAGCAAACTCCGAAGAAATTCCAATGACAGGAACACATAGAGAAGGTTGTATGTTTTTTAAAGAATATGTGGAACCAGATGTTAATTTTCAAATGCATTATATGAAATATATAAAGTCGGCTTCCTGTGCAAATATTGCAACAAATATTGCAGCAAACAAACAGTTGAAGTGCATGGTAACTCAATTTACAAATGACACTGTATCTCCAGACAGAACATTATTAACTCCTGATGAGATATCGTAAACCTTGATAGGACATTCTGTTCACTCGTAATAGGAAAATAACCCCTGATAAGACATTTTTAACTTCTGGTAAGATATTGAAACCAAAGTCAGGACATTATATTAACTCCTGATCACACAATATCCTGATCAAATTATAGGACATTATTTACCTTGCTGTAATATAAATTATAATAGGGCATTTTAACTCCTGGTAAGACAACCAAACTCTTGAAAGGACGTATTAAATCATGGCCAGACATTTTAACCCCTGATGGGAGATTACAAACACATGATAAGACGATGCAACTCATGATAGAACATAACCAACTCCTAATGTGACAATGTAACTCCTAAAAGTAGATTACTGACCCCTGATATGACAAATGTAACTCCTGATAGGACATAAGTAACTCCTGATGTGACAATGCAATTCCTGATAGAACATTACTAACTCCTGATGAGACAAAGTAACTCCTGATAGGACATTAATAACTCCTAATATGACAATTTAACTCCTTATGAACATTTATTACTCCTGATATGGCAATATATCTCCTGATAGGACATTACTCATTCCTGATGTAACTATTGATAAGATATAACTCCTGATGTTGGAATGAAACTCCTGATAGGAAATTACTAACAACTGATAAGACAATGTAATTCCAGATAGGGCATTACTTACTCTGTATATGACAATGTAACTCCCTAGAGGATTTTACTAACACTTGGTGTGACAATTTAACTCCTGATAGGATATTACTGACTTCTATTGACACAAAGTAACTCACGACAGATCATTAGTAACTCCTGCTATGACAATGTAACTCCTGAGAGGGTATAACTAACTCCTGGTGAGACAAAGTAACTCCTGGTAGAACATTACTTACCTCCAATAGGAATATAGTATCTCCTTTTGTGACAATGTAACTCCTTATAGGACACTAGTTACCCCTGACATGACAATTTAACTCCTGATAGAACATTACTAAATTCTTATATGACAAGTTAACTCCTGATAGAATATTACTTACTCCTGATTTGGCAATGTTACTCCTAATAGGACATTACTATATCCTGATGTGACAGTGTGACTCCTAATATGACATAACTAAGTCCTGATGAGACAATATAACTTCATTTCAAGATATTTTGTTACTTGTTCGTTGCAGGAGGCGGAGATGAAAACCCATCCAGGAGTGTCCGCAGTAAAATTGAGTATTTTGAGAAATGTTGTAACATCTAGGAGAAGACACGTCACCAATGAATAAATCTCATTTATGATCACTTTCCATTTCCTTATAGACAACATCAGGCTGTGCACAAAGGGACACTTCCTTTATACTTCTGTCTTTCCTCTTGTCACTCTCAAACTTGCACCAATGAAAGTTATTTAACCAAACGCTCTCATGGTTTAAGAGAAACGAGAAAAATGTTCAGTTAGGGGTGCATTCGAAACACCTGGCCGAATCCGCTGGCCGCCGTGGAAAGTATTTCGGCTAGGTCAAGGCTATCACAAGAGCAAAACAATGTATTTTTCTGCAGATACTGCCAGTCCTCACATATTCTACCTTTAAAGCCATAAGGCAACACTGATAGAAGAAACAGAGGGGAATATCCCATGTATACTGATTTGGACCGCTCTAAGATATAGTTCACGCCAGGAAGTCCACCTGAGTGGGCGATGTATGACGCATTTGCCATCAACTGAACTTTCTAGTTAAATTACTGTCGGACCTTGTAATAGTTTATGTTTAGCAACATATCAAGCCCATATAATACACATTATTATCGCAAATCGATTTTTTTTTTTTGTGAGGAAACTGTGATCTTTTGTTAAACGAGTCAGTAGAAATGGCAACCCGGTGGATTTCCGACGGACTTCTCCAAAATCGGTGGAGCATTATTGTCCCTTACATATATCCGAGGTTAGAAGCCAACGGATTCAGCCGAGGAGGTCCGAATGTAGGTGATTTTTATAGTTACTAACTAAGCTAATAATATGATTATGAGTTTTACATTGAAATCTTGAGCCAGTCCAAAGAATATTGTGGCTGATCTGAAAAATGTGTTTCTGAACATCGGTCGCTTTACCTTATTAAACATATTTTGTTCCGAATGGCGTCATATTATATTGTTATCTGTGCGTATTTTTGAATGTGTGTGTAATTTTCTGATAATACTTGAATAATGATGGGATACATGATGCTTCAGTATTAAAGTGCAGCACGTTTTCGTATTATACGGGTTTTCGTATACATGATTATGATAAAGAATTAAAACTAATTTCCTTTATTTATAAAGTCCCTAAAATACTGAAAATATTAAGTGATAATTATTTAAAGAGAAATCGCAATACATAGTGATTAGGAGATTACTAAGTGATAGAGAGCGCAGACGGGGAAAAGAAATTAATTTAAATTCACAACACGAGCGTTCATGATAACGGGGCCGGGCAAGGTCGAGCTCTAAAAGAAAGTAGTGACTGTGTGTTCGTTAAGCAACATCATATATTTATATGTAATGGTAAACAAAAGAAGATAACGATTACGACCAATTCTCTATATCGATCATCAGTACGTAAATTCGAATTTGATGAAACACACAGGAAACTTATTCCTGTCAGTTTTAGTTTCTAGCACGGGCGGAGTAAGTGCACTTCATGCATTATCCTTATGCTGATTTCATATGGAAAACGTGGTATAAAAAATTATCTTCCAACCGTTATTAGCTAACATCGGCTCCCCAAACCAGGCCACGTATGTTTTTTCTAATTAATTCGAAATCCAACTCATCGGGTCATCAAAAGCGAGCCTAATCTGAAGGGAACGGTTTACCTATTATTCAACAATAATTTGACAATTTATCGGCATGTAACCATCCACGAAGAAATCGGGCATCAAATTTTGTTTAGAAAATATTGCATAATTCTCCGATTACGGGACCTTATTTCAAAGGACTAGCCGTAATTGGCCATATTAATAGGATGTGCGCTTAGTACAGAGATGCCTCTAAGGAGAGGCCCGACTGTGAATACATATATTACAGTGAAAACCCGGGCTGTGGACCCCCCAGGGCGTTCTCTTCGGGACAACAAAACGTTTTTATACTTTCGGTAACCTTCAGGGGTGAACAACCGGCTATTTAGGATAACGGACACATTCTTTTTCGCCCAAAATTCCGCTTACGAACGCCTAACGGCCGGAATGGCCAGTGTCAGTATAAATACGTAACTGAAAATATGCTTTGCTTCTGATATGTGTCCCATTCTCATAACTTTAAAACAGTCTCTTTAGATACGTAACAATGGCAACAAAACAAAAGAGATCTATTTACCTTCCAGTTTGTAATCTGCGACTTATATACGTGAAATTTGTTAAAATTATTATTCAAACGTTGCCCAAAAGGAGACGTATGTGCAGATATTTACTCTAACAAAGTGACAATGTCATCCTGATTACGGGCCGATTTATACTTTCAAAAGCCCGAAATCGAGCGTAAAAACCTTAATACACTGGTAGGTGTGTAAACATATGGGCGGTAACGGATCATGACCTCTCGCCGGGGTCATGGGACTGGTTTGGTTTTTGAGCTTTTAGAACAAAGACGATACTGGTGAACCCATTAGGCGTCTGACAGTTATCACAAAGAAACTTTGTGATCGGGTAGAATGTTAAAAGCAATGCCTATAGAATGAATCGTTTTATAAATTTTGACGGCAAAACAGGAATTGCGTCCTGACAGCGCACGGCGTACCTCCGGGTAAGTCCTGCCACTATCAGTCAATTTTGAAATTCTCATGTATTCTCCAACAAATGATGACGTTATCAACATATGTATTTACACCTAGTGAGACGGGAAAGTTACCTATATGCCCCGACCCACTCTTGGGCGGTCACTCCGCTTGAGCGGGTAAATCGTTCCTTAAATTTACTGTCCGCAATAGAGCGATTTCACTGTATATATTATATGTATGCATAGGAACGCCTGAACTGGATAAAGCAGGCCGCAATTAATTTCGTTGTACCTTAGGATTTCTCTTTCCTGAGAAAAAAAAGTCCCCTCCCCCCCAAAATACCTTGAAAATTAGCAATTACTAATAAATGTAGATGTACTTTATAAAGACAGGAATCGGAGTTACCAGCAGCTGCAGCGATGACTGCCCAGAATCCCCCGCGTCCTGAAACCAAGACGGAAGCCACCTCTCGCGGCAGACGGGAGGTGAAAACGTGACGAGCGCGGTGGGGTAACAGTCACCAAGGGTGACTAAAAGGTAAAATATTTCTGATAGGCTTCAGCGAGTTCAAAACAGCGCAGCCCGTATACTAAGTGGATATGACAAGTATGATCATATTACACCTGTATTGCGGGAGCTGCACTGGCTCCCTGTAAGTCAGCGTATTAAATTTAAGGTGGCCATACTACTTTTCAAGACCAAACATCGCATGGCCCCGGTCTACTTACAGGATATAATTCATTCATACACACCATTTAGATGCCTCAGATCGGCCGATCATGACTTACTTTTTGTTCCACATACAAAGTCTTCCATGGTTGCTCAAAGAGCATTTTGTGTGGCAGGTCCCACTTTGTGGAATTCATTTCATTTAGAATTAAGAAAAGCTGAGAGCCTAACTGTTTTTAAAAAAATGCTTATGACATACTTATTTGGGCAATATTTCGATTAGCTGTGATTTTGCATATGTGCAGATTTTCAAATCTTTACCGTAATTTTACCTACACTTTTATAGATTTAATGTCGTTTACTGGTTTAGTAAAATAGGTAATGTATATTAATGGATTATGTGCATGTTTTATCTAGCCTAAGTAATATTTAAATGTTTGTCTTAATTTTTATTTAATGAATATTTTTTCTCATAGTCATTTTTATGCAAATGCTTGCTTGTAATAGCGTTTTAGAGCACAACATTGTGGATTTTACGCTTTACAAAATAAAATATTATTATTATTATTATTATAATACACTGTAGTCACTACCCCATGTTTGCACTTGGGTGGGATTCTAAGCTCAGTGTGATCTGTGTCTGTAAAAGGGAGAACACCCATCCCTATCTCGGGTTTCTCACTTTAATAAAAGATAAAGTTCTGTAATGAAACGGTAATTTCACGAATTCACAGTTTAAATATGCCTATGAAACAGTACCACTACAAAATGCACTATCGCCGCTTCGTATACATTCTTACTGTTTCTGTCATGACGGCTATGAGCAGTACGACCGGTGACTTCTTTGACCAAAAATTTAGAATCACTAAAGTAAAATGCACTTACCATTCCCAATATGTTGCAGCTGTATTTAAAATAACCCAGTCAAGACGTGAGCTAACCTCGAGATCACTGTGATATCATTTGAGAGTCACGGATGTGAGTTCATAACGATGAACCAACTGTGAACTCATGGTTAGGTCACTGCAGTGAGTTCATGTCTGTTACACAACATTGAGTTCACAGTGATATCACGTGGGTGACTTCAAAAATGTGACACCACAGTGAATTCACAACCGTGAGCTCACAGTGATATCATGGCATGAGTTCATGTATGTTACACCACCGTTAGTTCATAGTGATATCACAGGATGACATCAAAGATGTGACACCGCGGTGAATTCACAACAGTGAGTTTACAGGGATATCTCAGGATGACGTTAAAATCTGACAGCACAGTGAATTCATAAGCTTGAGTTCACAGTGACGGCATTGCTTGAGGTCATGTATGTTACTCATCAGCGAGCTCACATTGATATAACAGGATGAGGTAAAAAATATGACGCCACATTGAATTCACAACCGTGAGCTCACAGTGATATCATAGCAGGGAGATCATGTATGTTATACAAGAGTGAGTTCACAATGATATCACAGGATGACGTCAAAATGTGACACCACATTGAATTCACAACCGTGAACTCACAGTGATATAATGACATGGGTTCATGTATGTAACACAATAGTTAGTTCAGATAGATATCTCAGGATGACGTCAAAAACGTGAAACCACGGTGAATTCAGAACCGTGAGCTCTTAGTTATATCATTGCATGGGTTCATGTATGTCACACAACAGTTAGTTCAGATTGATATCTCAGAACGACATCAAAATGTGACACCACGGTGAATACGCAACCGTGAGCTCCCAGTATTATCTCAGTATAACGTCAAAAATGTGACACCACGGTGAATTCACAACCGTGAGCTCATAGTGATATCATGGCATGAGTTCATGTCTGTTACACAGCAGTGAGTTCACAGTGATATCTCAGGATGACATCAAAATGTGACACAACGGTGAATACACAACCGTGAGCACACAGTGAAATCATGACATGAGTTAATGTCTGTTACACAGCAGTGAGTTCACAGTGATATCTCAGTATGACGTTAAAATGTGACAGCACGGTCTATTCACTAGCTAGTGTTCACGGTGATGGCATTGCTTCAGTTCATGTCTGTTACACAACAGTGAGTTCACAGTGATATCCCAGGATGAGGTCATAAATGTGACACCATGGTGAATTCATAACGTTGAGCTCATATGATAACTGACGTGAGTTCATGTATGTTACTCATCAGCGAGCTCACAGTGATATCACAGGATGACGTCAAATATAACATCACATTGAATCCACAACCGTGAGCTCACAGTGATGGTATAGCAGTGAGATCATGTACATTATACCAGAGTGAGTACACAGTGATATCATGCCATGCGTTCATGTCTGTTACATCACAATGAGTTCACAGTGATATCATGCCCAGTCAAGACGTGAGCTAACCTCGAGATTACTGTGATATCATAAAAGAGTCACGGATGTGAGTTCATAACTATGAAACAACTGTGAACTCATGATTAGGTCACTGCAGTGAGTTCATGTATGTTACACAACATTGAGTTCACAGTGATATCACAGGATTACATCAAAAATGTTACACCACAGTGAATTCACAACCGTGAGCTCACAGTGATATCATGGCATGAGTTCATGTCTGTTACACATCAGCGAGCTCAAAGTGATATTACAGGATGACGTAAAAAATGTGACACCACGTTGAATTCAAAACTATGAGCTCACAGTGATTTCATGGCATGAGTTCATTTATTTTACACAACAGTGAGTTCACAGTGATATTACAGGATGACGTAAAAAATGCGACACCACGTTGAATTCAAAACTATGAGCTCACAGTGATTTCATGGCATGAGTTCATGTCTTTTACACAACAGTGAGTTCACAGTGATATATCAGGATGACGTCATCTAAGGATGACGTTAAAATTGTGACACGTGATGAAATTACAACTGTGAGTTCACAGTGATGGCATTGCTTGAGTTGATGTCCGTTACACAAGAGAGCGTTTACAGTGATAGCAGAGAATGACGTCATAATGTGACACCTCGGGGAATTCAAAACCGAGAGCTCTGTGTGATAGAAAGGCATGAGTTCCTTTCTGTTACACAATAGTGAGTTCACAGTGTTATCACAGGATGACGTCAAAAATGTGACACCACAATGAATTCACAACTGTGAGCACACATTGAAAGCATGACATGATTCGGAGGTCTGTTTCACAACAGTTAGTTCAGAGTGATATCTCAGGATGACGTCAAAATGTGATACCATGGTGAATTCACGGCCGTGAGCAAATTGTGATAGCATTTAGCAGTGAGATCATGCATGTACGTTACACAACAGTGAGTTCACGGTTATATCACAGGATGACTTCAAAATGTTACACCGCGGTGAATTCAAAACCGTGAGCTCAAAGTGACAGCATAGCAGTGGGCTCATGTATGCTTTACAACAGTGAGTTCACAATGATATCACAGGATGACGTGAAACTGTGACACCACGGTGAATTCACAACTGTGAGCTCACAGTGATAGCATAGCAATGAGCTTATGTATGTTTTACAACAGTGAGTTCACAATGATATAAAAGGATGAACGTGAAACTGTGACACCACGGTGAATTCATAACTGTGAGCTCACAGTGATAGCATTGCAATGAGCTCATGTATGTTTTACAACAGTGAGTTCACAATGATATAAAAGGATTACGTCAAAATGTGACACCGCAGTGAATTCACGGCCGTGAGCTCACAGTGAAAGCATAGCTGAGAGCTCATGTATGTTATACAACAATGAGTTCACAATGATATCATAGGATGACGTAAAAAATGTGACACCAAAATGAATTCACAACTGTGAGTTCACAGTGATAGCATGGCATGAGGTCATGTCTGTTACACAACAGTTAGTTCAGAGTGATATCTCAGGATGACGTCAAAATGTGACACCGCGGTGAATTCATGGCCGTAGGCTAATAGTGATAGTTTATAGCAGTGGGCTAATGTATGTTTTACAACAGTGAGTTCACGGTTATATCATAGGATGAAATGACACCACAGTGAATTCACACTGTGAGCTCACAGTGATAGCATGGAATGAGTTCGTGCATTTCAAGGTCATTTCAGATTTTATTTGATGGTATTTTCTCTAGAAGTAGAAAAAGAAAATTGGGAAATCGATTTTAAAAGGAAATATAATGTATATGTTACACTCCAAACGTGACATTGCCCGCATCATGAAATGGGCAATTATTTTGCCCATTTCGTTGTCAAATGAAATGGGCAAATTCACTAAATGCTGCTTGCCCTGTTCATGGAATGAGCAAGAAAACTGTTGCCCATTTCATGAAATGAGCACCTTTTAAACCGTCAAAACTCTAATGGATTCTGATTACCCATTCTAGCTGATATAAGATTAGGCATACTAACACAGGCATATTAAAAAAAACCTGTTTTGTGTCAGATGAAAACAAAACATTTGAATAGTTCTCTAAACTTTATTTTTGATTATAAACACGTATTATATCATACAAACCAGCTTGACAATAAAAGCAAATATAATAATATTTGGTTCCAATGAAATGATACATTTAACTTTATTTCAGTATATATGTTCTGATATTTTTAGTAGTAATCGTTGGGTTCTCAGTCTAATGTTAATCATCATATGAAACATTTAAATATTTCAGGTTCTTCAGCGGTTGTTTGATGATCAAAGTAAATTGTTAACATGGCACGAGTGAAAATATGGTTTCCTTTCAGTGTTTTCAATGTTTGATGTAATTAATTCACTTGAATGGGTTTCAGCAAGAACTTTTAGGTTTTTAATTTGAAACTTTTAAGATCTATATACTTATAATAAATTATACTTTAACAGTTTATACTATAATATTGTTTATTTCTCACATGCATCTCAGAGAAAACATATTGAAACACTTATTTAACGGCAGGTTTCAATAACTCATCTTAAAATGTTTAAATGATTGCTATATAAAAGAATTGGTTCACTTTGAGTTTGATCTGTTACTTAAAGGTAAACATTAAGTCTGATTTCTAGTACAGGTATTCACGATCATGTAAATGAGATTCTGTTTTCATTAGTGTCTTAAATATTTTCAGATTATATATATATATACATATGAGGGCTATAAAATCAAAATCAAATATAGCTCAGTTACATGTTTAATTTGATATATCAACAAGTTTTATATTCTCTCAATATGTAATATTTATCTATGCTCATCATATAATATATGTTCAAACAGCTTTTAGGTCTGAAATTCACAAATGTACATCTACACACTTTTCTGGAATTTTAGTAATATATTAATATATGCTTTGAATGTCACCAAAATACCAATAGGCTAATCATTTGAAAATAATTGGGCAAGCAAAGTATACTCCTGACTCAAATGTCACTATTTAGACCAACAGTTAGTAACAATCCTATGATTCACAAAGATCATAAAACATCTTTGATTTAGCAGTTGAAACAAACAGCCTACAAAGCATGAACTCTTACTAACTCAGTGTGGTCAGTTAATGAGTAAATACGAGTACTTTGAAGGTTTCATTAGTTAAGTGATTATCAGGCCTTTGAGCTATGAGATAGATGAAACTTACCAATACCAGTTACTCATATTTCATGTTTCTAAAATAATTTGATGTAATTGGTAATAAATGAATAATATAAAATATAGCTTAGTAATAATTATGTAAATTAATATATTAATAATTGAAAACTAGATTTATATCAATATATACATATAAAATGTTAGCTGCAAATATGTCTTTTTTCACTTTATCAATTACGATTAACTCCATCAAAATAGGGAAGGGTGTTCCATGCACATTATACATTCAATTAGTCATGAGGATTCCTTCAAATACTCCTTTATACTTACAGAACTGTGAAATATATTGCCGATTGTTAGGTTGCTAATTCATGAAATGGGAAAGCAGAATTTAGTGATTTTGCCCATTTCATGGATGGCCCATTTCATTTTTTTTTTCTCTCTGTTTTTTCTTCTCTCTCTTTTTGGATGTCTCAGTATTACTAGATATTTATTTATAACGTTCTTTTTCATCATCGACATCCCTCGGAACAAGAAAAAAAACTTACAAATCTTGTGTTTATAACATGAACATCTTCACTATTGCAAGATTTAAAATACAATGTTTCAAGTTTTTCTGACAAAGTACATATATATATATATCAACAAAAAGGAGTTAACAAGAGAATTTTAAAATTGCTTATATTGCTACTTGTTTGTACTTTTTCAAAGACAAGCGCATATGGACCATGTAGACGTATTTCTGCCGAGAGGATACCAACCGAGTATTGGTGAAGAGACTTTTATTTTTTTTTACAACAATTATAATTATATATATATATATATATATATATATATATACATATATATATATATATACCCATATATACACCCAAATATATACACACATATACATACACACACATGCACATACTCTTACCTACATATTTATACACATTCAAAATTATATCTACAGCTAATTCTCAAAATTCTTCACTCTTTAAAAAACATCAAGTAGGTTACCCCACTTTTGTTTATGAATATACATTTTGTTATTTTTTTTAGCTACTCTTCTTTCAAATCCTTCCAATTTCTTAACATGTGATATATATACAGTGAAAGATGGAAAATTACCCGATTCTTTATTTTTAAAAATTACATATTTTTGTAGCAATAATAACAAATCTATTATACGTTTATTGGCATTGTCTTTGTCACATCCTGTATATAAAAGAAGCGGAGTCAGTGCAGGCATGTTTATTTCAGCGTGTTCTGCCCACTGACTAATTTGTCTATAAAATGATTTAGCTGTGTCGCAGTCACAGAATAAATGCACTACTGTTTCTGTTTCTTTTTTGCAATATGAACACATATTGGTATCAGTTATTTTCCATATGTATAGCTTTACATTCACAGACAATATAGTATGGATAATTCTAAACTGAAATTGCCTCAAAAACATGTCCATAGTGGTTTTATATGTATAATCAATTGCATCTTTTCAGGAAAATACCTGAGGTAAGCTTTCCTCTAGTTTAATTTTATTAGCCGGCTCATTTGTATAGTCATTTATAACCATATTATACACCTTACGGTAATTGACTTTTCTTAAGAGCTTGAATATTCAATAATAAAGTGTCTTTTACGTAAATATCACTCATATTCTATGATTTTAGAACTAATTTCCACTTCTTTGGTACCGCTTGTTGTATAGAATATCAGAACATCAGGTATTTTTTAAACAGTTTATTTTCAGGGTGAATTATTTCCGAAAAATTCTTAGATTCTCCAAATGGTTCGTATAAATCATGGATACATTTAATTCCAATGTTATAAAAAAATCTAGAGTATACTGATTTACCTGCTATTGTGACAAATTTGTTGTTCCAAACGGGTTGTAATAAAATTAGTTCTGGATTCGTAGGCCAAAATGTTGCAAATGTATTTCAAATTTTAAAACAGTGTGAATAAAATTTAGATATTTTTCTTTTCATATTAAAAAAATCTAAATTGGCATTCAATTTTTCTACACCGCCAACATTTCTTTGATACATATTAGGTATGACTGTACATTTTGCATTTGATAACTTTTTCATTCGGATCATCCACATAATTCTTTGGCTTTTCAATATGGCATTAATGTCTGGCATATTTATACCACCATTTTCTTTTTCACTTACAAGTACCCCATATTTAATCTTTGGTTTACGTCCAAACCATATAAAATCTACCATTATATTTTTAACTTTCTTGATAAAGTCTGGGGTTGGAGTCATACTATTCATAACGTATACTAATTTTGAGATTCCAATAGTTTTTATAACTGTATTTCTTCCAAAAACTGTTAAAGTTCGCGATTTCCACATAAAGGCGATTTTTATCTTGTCGTAGATTTTATCGAAATTGATTTTTTGAAAGAGAGTTTCATTATATGTAAACCATATTCCTAGGATTTTAATCGCGTCCTTATGTAAATTCACCCATTCCATGTCTCTCAACGATAAAGCTGTAAGAATTGATTTTTCCCTACCCAGCCATGCCGCTTCACATTTTGTATAATTTATTTCTACTGATGATACCTTTTTTCACTTCAATCGTTGAGTCAACATCTCTTAAAAAGAATGTAGTGTCATCTGCAAATAGACATTGTTTTATTTTTAGCTTAGCTGACTATAAGTCATCTGCATGAGCTATAGTCATGGTCCATTGTCCGTCCGTCCGTCCATACGTCCGTCCCTCCGTCCGTCCGTAGATCTGGCACATTTTGAAACCGTGAGACCTAGAAATCCAAAATTCGGCGTAATGTTAGATGTTCCCAAGATCTCCTACCAAGCCGAAAACTGGGTCTTTGCGACTTCATTCCTTTGAGAAATTAAGGGAAAACCTCAATTTGTTATTAAAATCCTATTTTTACACTTCAGGACTTCCTATCAAAACTACTCATCTGTTTTTCCTCATATTTACCATGAATATTCCTCTATTTAGTTCCTGTTTTCATGCCAGGAATTAAGTCTGTTAAGTATAATTTCTTCAAGTTATGGGTCCGAACATAATGGACTTTGTAAAAAATCAGGAAAAATATTTACTCACCTGACATGAACAATTTTGAAACTAGAGTCGATTTTCCCAAGTATATAACTATGTTTAATTAAGATTCAATTATTTATCCAAAATAAGATCTGAATTTTGTAATTTTTTAAGTTATTACTTTAAGTTTCCAGGTCACTGGAAGTCAGCTATGCCAGAGTTTCTGATTTGTTACAGTCACTGGGGGAGATCCCCTGCTGTGACAGGTGTAATGTTATTCTCATATCACCACCCCAATGCCCCCCCCCCCAAATCCAACCAACCAAGTGTTATGCGGTAATTGTTATTGTTTTTTTGTACTCTTTAATTGTAATGCTGTTTCCACTCCAATATACAAACACTTTCCTTGAAAAAGTAATTCAAGGTGTAATCCAGAAAATGCCATGTTGTGTTAATGTAGCATTTTTAAAGAAATCAATTTTCTTTTAAATGATTATAACAAATATAATTAAACCAATTCGTATGCTTAAATTTATAAAATATGAAGCACATTATGGATAAATAAAGACAGAATTTAAAATTGTGAAATCTATATCAAGTATTATTTTTAGATATTTATTGTTTTGCAGATTTAAAGATATATTTTTGTGCTAAAAAATAAATAAACATTTGTATGCATGATGTGGTGTTATCTGACAAGATTGATATTTATGATGATGCAATTAAGAATTATGAATCAATTTTTATATTCAGATATATATATATTGGAAATGTATAGAAATATAAACTTATGATAAAAAAATATATATGATATTATATATTATACAAAAAAAAATGATTCAAAAGAACAAATGTGTAAACTACTGAAATGTCAACAGTTGTCAAAAAGCCAACTAACGATCATGGTAATAGTACAGATCATT
Organism: Sipunculus nudus; assembly: GCA_026874595.1. Lineage (NCBI taxonomy): Eukaryota > Metazoa > Annelida > Sipuncula > Golfingiida > Sipunculidae > Sipunculus > Sipunculus nudus. The sequence goes on along the minus strand of CM049322.1, from coordinate 57,374,802 downwards.
TCTTCATAAACTGCTCACATGCTTCAGTTTCAACATTAGGAAACACATGGTCAGGTCCCAAAATATTATTTGCAACAATTTCTTGCTCATCAATACAAACCAATCATATAAACCAGCCATGGCCTATATTACTTCTTCATCTTGCACTTTATCACCGTTTGATATTATTTTAGATTTTTACCTTCAAGGTTAACTTCAGCTGCGCACAGTGACCTATGGGTCCCTTGTTTAATTCATGTATTAGATCATTAAAATACATGGATCAGAACATCCATAATACAATATATACAATAAAGAAAGAATTTGAGATAGGCATGTTAAATACTTATTAACTGAAATAAAAACATCAATTGTATGAATTCATATCAACCTTTACAAAGGTTTATATAATATAATGTGACCGCTGAAACCTGAATGATTCAATGAACACTACTTCCTATGTTGTGTATTGCAAGGCCATGCCAGCACCAGCCACGACAGGTTATGTAATACACTCTTTGAAATAAGGGTTCCACGGGCATCCCTTTGGAACTCTGTAGTTTCAGGTGGAAACTTGGTGGTTCTGTATGCCCTAAAATGGTTCTGAGCAAGCGACAGCGTTCTCTTTAAAAAAGCAGGTTCCGCAGCCACGTGGAGGGTTTCCCAGACGAAGTCATATGACCTTTTGCGCACGATACATGATACCCGTGTTTTCTTTGCTGCAAGAAGCTGAATGTGGAGAGGGCACAGCACTGAAGAATTTTTGAAAATCAGATAAGTATAAAATCATTGAACTTACAGAAACTATTTGTATCACCAGACAAAGTCGGGGGATACTATGTTTTCATACCGGTCCCCCCGCCGCCGCCGCATATAAATCTTGTTGCCGGGATAACTCAAAAAGATTTCACGGATCTTTACCAAACTTGGTATATGTATAGATATGGGTGAGTGGACGACGCCTATTTAAAATGAGGTCATGACCTTGACTAGGAGAGTGTCCTTGACCTTGAATAGGTCCAATCTTGAGGAAAATCACACAAATTCTTAAATATCTCAAGAAATCTTGCATGGATTGATCCAAAAATCAAGTTGATCGAAGATCATGGATAGGGTTGTCATGTTCCAGAAACTGGTGGCGCCACCTATTATTCTTTACTCGTTTTCGTGCCGTTTAATACCCCCAAAATTGCTACTTGACAGTACTGTGAGCATCATAAGTCAAAAACTAATGGACAGATTTCTTTTATATTATGCATATACATAGACATGGGTTAGGGGATGATGTATATATAAACTTGGGTCATGACCTTTCCTATTAGAGTGGCCTTGACCTTGAATATTGCCATATATGGTGAAAATTACACAAAATCATTAATATCTCAATAAGGGATGCATGGATTGGTCCAAAAATCAACTTGGTCGAGGATCTTGGATAGTATTGTCATGTACCGGAAACAGGTGGCGCCGCCTGTTTTTCTTTTATTTGTTTTCGTGCCGTTTAATACCCCATCATTGCCTCTTGACAGAACTGCGACCATTATAAGTCAAAAACTAATCGACAGATTTCTTTCATATTATGCATATACATAGATATTGGTTATGGGATGATGTTTATTTAAATTGGGGTCATGACCTTTCCTATGAAAATGGCCTTGACCGTGAATATTGCCATATATGGTGAAAATCACACAAAATCATTAATATCTCAATAATGGATGCATTGATTGGTCCAAAAATCAACTTGACCGAAGACCTTGGATAGTGTAGTCATGTACCGGAAACTGGTAGCGCCACCTGTTATTCTTTTACTTGTTTTCGTGCCGTTTAATTCCCCATCATTGCCACTTAACAGTACTGTGAGCATTATAAGTAAAAAACTAATGGACATATTTCTTTCATATTATGCATATATATAGACATGGGTCAGGGGATGATGTCTATTGAAATTGGGGTCGTGACCTTTTCTATGAGAGTGACCTTTTCTATGAGTGTGGTCTGATATTAATTGTTGCTGAAGATAAGGGGCCTTAATTCTTTAAGGGGGGGGGGATTAATTATCTGGGGATACTATGGCACCTGCGGTGCCAAGAAATATCTAGTTGATCTTGATTTATAAAAAAAGCAGACCCGACTGTAATATTTAATTATCAGCAGGTTTATCTGCTTTAATTGTCTATCTGTTGTATTGGTCAGCCCTGGCCACCGGTGACCTTAATAGACCCGAAATGACAAGATGGCAGGTTTCCTGCAGGAGGGATAAATATACGGCCCACTAGTAGAGTGAAGATTCAGGAGGGCGGACTTGTTTATTGCTGCTCTGTACATATGACTATGACATTGCTGTGTATACAGTTTGTTTCAATGAAAACCCACCTTTGCCCGCTGTACAGCGAATACCTTGAGAATACCCTCCCATTCAGACAATATTCACTTTTGACTTTTCCACCATGATTGACCAGCTGGCTTTCTTACAGCAGAACATTATAATAAGTGACCAATTTTAAGATATAAACACAGAAGAAAGTGGGCCTTGATTCAAAGTAGTAATATTTATTTCTACCAAAAGTGCTGTCTCAAATATTTTGGGAAATTAATACAGTACCACTAAATATTATGGTTATTATTAGGACCCCCTCCCCCTTGTGTCCCATGTTATGAACAAATAATTAATAAATAAATATTAATGATTACAAAATATATTATTTGAATGTAAATACTATTTATTTTTTGCCTTTTTTTCACAAATATATTCTTTTTAACTTGCTTAATGGCTTCGCCAGAGATCTCAAAGAATATGGTGTAATAGTTATGACATTTTACAAAGTTGCTTCAAATTTGTACAAGATTAAACCATTAATTTCCCAACAAAATCATGCTCAGGTTTGCAATTCATTTTGATCTCCTATTTTTCCATTGTTTGATTGAAATGGTGCCATCTGAAACTTTAATTTTTTAACAGTTTCAGGCTACATTAGCTCATCATTCAGCATTTTGCCTTGGAAAATGAAACCATGGTTTTTCTTTTTCTGTAATCATGCAGAGTTAAAATTGAATTAGTCAACAAGTTTTTTTTTCATTTTTTTTTTGTATAAGTATGAAATTGAATAAAGGTTTATGCAGACGTATATTTATAAATTCCTGCAAATAAATTTCTCCAAAAATGTTACAAACAATTGTGTAAATGACAGATGCCAATATAATTCGGAGCGTTATGACAATGGGTCACATATTTCTATGTCATTAAGGCATGATATATATATATATGTGAACACACTGATTCGTAGGTAACTCCATTGATTAAAATAAAAAAAAATGATGTCACAATTCACAGCCACTCAAACTAAATAAATATTGTTCTATATTTTCAGGGTGAATGAAGACTCGTCGCCTGAAACAAAAGACCAATCATGAAGTATGAAGAGCTGAAGACGACATGTTGAAATTTGTCATGGTGGTAGTATCAAAGCCAATTATCTTGCCAAGTGCCAAAACGCATGCAGCATTTAAAATATTAAACAACAACAGAAATCCAAGCTCCGAGCAGATTGTCATAAACTATACATTTGTTAAATATTTTATGATTGTCTATAACACGTTTCATTTGTCCAAGACCAATATAACCAGCTTTATTATGTTCTTGAAGTCATCTGAGCTTTGTTATAAAATGAAGTTTGGCACATGCATTTTGTGTGTGTGAGGCCAGCGTATTAACTGTTAATGTCTATCAGGGAGTGAAGGCAAGCACATACTGAGTGAGAGCAACCAAATTTCCTCTTGATATATAAAGGATGAAGTTAGGCACATTCACATCGAGTGTGAAGCCAGCAATATTTGCTGTTGATATTCAGCTGCAAGTGAAGGCAGGCACATACTGAGTGAAGATAACCACATTTCACCTGATATCTAATCGGTAGTGAAGGTGGGCACATTCACATCGAGTGTGAAGCCAGCCACATTTGCTGATTTTTATTTAATAGTGAGTGAAGGTAGTCCCACACATTGCGTATAGCTAAACTAAATATAGATTTGGTTAATATATTTATTTCTTTATTTAGAAATCTGTTTAATAATGTTAATAACCACACTTCACCCACTTTGAGTGTTGTCATTTGAAACAATTTTATTATTTTTACATCAATTACACTTTATTAAAAAAAAACTTGGTAAAACTGCTAGGCTTTTAATTTGAGAAAATCCCATTCAGTAATTCAAAAGAGAATAATATTACAAGAACAGTATTTATTACAAGTAAAAGTGTCAAGTGAAATTCATCTAATTGCTTTGTCTTACAATTGAAAATTTTAATTTTCTCTTTGACAGGCCATTATGCAGTCGGTTGATATTAACCTACGATGTCCTGCCACATGCTGCCAAATCAACAACGATGCTGGTGTTACAGAACCGATAGCAGCAGAATCATGTCATGCTTTCATCTTTGCTGATAGTATTCATGGAGAAAGCGGGTGCAGAGCCACGTTTAAACGAACTTGATGGCTGCGTATAGTGCATTATAAGCCTTGAACTGGCCCAAGCAGGATCAACTAATAAGGATTTTTACAGTTAAATGTGTAAAGGGAAATAGAAAACCTATTCTATAAAGTTACTGCAGCATAAACTTTGAAGCACACAAGAGGAAACTTTACAAGAGGAAATACCAATTTTAGGATTTCTGTAGTACCCTGTGTCACCATTCTAAGAGAGAGATCCTGAATGCTACATCCAATCATTTGCTTGTTCAGAACTGCACAGTTGTAGTATATGATTTGCTTCGTTTAAATTAAAGTAAAGTATGTTCACCCCCGTATTTTATTCTTATTTTTTTGTTTACAGTTAGTATCCATTTGATAAAAAAAAGTCCCCCATTAAAGTGTTATAATATCCAAGAGGAAAGGCATGCCAGTTGAGGGCATACCTCCGCCAAGGAAAAGGAATCGTACAAGATCCGCTCCTTTATCTCACCCTGCAGTGAATTTGAATTGGTCCTATCTGGTTTCGGTGAAATAGGTTCAACTAGAATATGTATAAAATTTCAAAGTTCCTGTTGGAACAAATAAGTCAAGGAACCCAGTTTATGTCTGTAGAACCATTCCTGGTTAATTTAAAAAAGGACCTTAATAATGTTTTAAAAGACCCAGCGGAAGTAATTAGCACCATACAAGGTTCCTCAGGGAACCAAAAACGTATTTACAGAACCGGAAAGGTTCCTCAGGGAACCCCTTTTGAGGGTTCCAGAAGGAACCTACATTCAGGGTTCCTCAAGGAACCAAGATGGGTTCCAAATATGTGACAAGCCAAAGAACCAAAATGGGTTCCACTTAGAACCCTTTTTCAGCTCAACTGACTGTAAGTTATCTGAGCTATAGCGATCACTCTTTGTTTGATTACTCTTATTCCATACTCATCAATACAAACCTAGCATGTCAATTAACCATGGCCTATGTTTACTTTTCCTCCAAGACATCGCTATTTGTTATTATTATAGATTTTTATCTTCCGGTCAACTTCAGATGAGCACGATGACACATGGGTCTCTTGTTTCATAGTCCCGCCATCAGTCATTAGTAGAATTTCTTGTAAACAAGATAAATTTATCATAAAAAAGTATTGCATTTTCCCCTCAAATGTTAAACAAGTTGATTCCATCCAATTCTTGAACGAGGTTAATTCTGAGGAAATCTATGATAATTGTGACTCCTGTCACATATGATGTAATGAAGATTTTTCCTCAGATTTGACACACAAGATGTTTCCTTCAAGTGTTAGAAGTGTTTGAAAACTGGTGACTTTTGACCTTCATCTTCAAGATCTAATCTACAGAAATCAAGGATGATTGCATGTAACCCCCTAACTTTGGAGATACTTCCTTTAACACTTGGGGGAGGCCCATTGGGATTGGAGACATTTATATCTTAATCAAAGCCATACTACTGAATTTATTCTTTTATCATGTGTAAATAATTTCCACAAAACCAAATAACGGCTGTTTTGTTTTAGCTTGTGTGAAGACATTTAACAAAGAAGATCGAATAACGCCCAGAAGAGCCAGAGAGAATGTTTCTAACATTTCTCCTATCAGAAGTGTTCAGACAAAAAGAGGTCTTTTTGGCCAATGCTAATACGGGACTGAGGCGGGCAGCAAATAAGTGAAAGGAGAAGTATTCCGATATCAGATATATCGTGTGTCACATTCAGTGCAACCTGACATACTGTGAAACATTAGAAATAAAGTTATAATTTTATATGTCTTTTCTGATTTGGATGTTTTGTATATTGGGTGTGTTTGTGTATGTGTGATACAGAGAGAGACAGGCAGACAGACAGGCAGACAGAGAGAAAGAGGTGTCATGGTGATATCACAAAATGATCGCCATGTGTGACCTCAAGCATGTGACATCTCTGTGACATCAAGAGAGAGTGATCAAGGTAAAATTACAGTATCACCATGTGACCTAACCATGTGACACCACTATGTCACAAGTGTGAGGTTACAAAATTCATGTCACAGTGAGGTCAAAGCATGAGGTCTGTGTGAGCTAATCTGTGACGTTGTGGTGAAATCAACATGTGACGTCTCTGTGACATCGAGATAGACAGATCATGGTTAAGTCACAGTATAATCACCATGTGACCTAAGCTTGTGACGTCACTGTGTCACCAATGTGAGGTTACAAAATCCATGTCAAAGTGAGGTCACAGCATGAGGTCTGTGTGAGCTTTTCTGTGATGTCGTGGTGAAATCAGCATGTGACATCTCTGTGACATCGAGATAGACAGATCATGGTTAAGTCACAGTATAATCACCATGTGACCTAAGCTTGTGACGTCACTGTGTCACCAATGTGAGGTTACAAAATCCATGTCAAAGTGAGGTCACAGCATGAGGTCTGTGTGAGCTTATATGTGATGTTGTGGTGACATCAGCATGTGACATCTCTGTGACATCAAAATAGACATATCATTGTGAAGTCACAGTATGACCACCATGTGACCTAAGCTTGTGACGTCACTGTGTCACCAATGTGAGGTTACAAAATTCATGTCAAAGTGAGGTCACAACATGAGGTCTGTGTGAGCTTTTCTGTGATGTCGTGGTGAAATCAGCATGTGACATCTCTGTGACATCGAGATAGACAGATCATGGTTAAGTCACAGTATAATCACCATGTGACCTGAGCTTGTGACGTCACTGTGTCACCAATGTGAGGTTACACAATTCATGTCAAAGTGAGGTCACAGCATGAGGCCTGTGTGAGCTTATCTATGAAGTCGTCATGACATCAGCATGTGTCATCTCTGTGACATCGAGATAGACAGATCATGGTTAAGTCACAGTATAATCACCATGTGACCTAAGCTTGTGACATCATTGTGTCACCAATGTGAGGTTACACAATTCATGTCAAAGTGAGGTCACAGCATGAGGTCTGTGTGAGCTAATCTGTGATGTCATTGTGAGATCACCGTGATGTCAAATTCCCGACTGGGAAGATACTTCTGCTCATGTTGAAGAAGTTTTAATGTCATCCCATTCGAAAAATCATTATGAAACGGCCTTTTTTCCGGAAAACATGATCGCATCATGGTCAAACAACATTCTTGTATCCAAAACTTTTATTATCTTGATCTGTTTCGCCGGAATCCGATTTTCGTGGTGAGACCTTACTCCTCAAATTTATATTGGTTTCAAAGGCTTGAAAGTGTTCAACGTGTACAAGAGTTGGCTATCAATTTAATTCAATACATCGAATTTATTGTTGCATACTGAATAGTTAGTAGACTGATATTCAGTATTGGATTGCCACATAACATTACATCCCCAATACAGGCTTATTTGTAATAGGCATGTTATGGAGAGCTGCTTTCTGCAAACGTCAAACAACAAATTTTCACTTTGACCGAGATATTGCCCGAATTATATCCTGAAGGAAGATATTTTCTGATTTTTTACAGACCTACGTTTACTATATATATACATATATACATATACATATTGCGCCACGGAGGCCGAAAATATACCATACAAGGAGTCAGACAAGTCTGATTGCATTGTCATTTATAATTGTGCGTTGTGACTTTACTTTTTTTCGTTTTCCACGATCGAATGGTGCGGTCCAGTTGTATAAATGTATAAATATATATATATATATATATATATATATATATATATATATATATATATATATATATACTATTTTGTAGCATTTATATTTTGTTTAATAAACCTTGAACATGAAAAAAATAATTTTGGATCTGAGATATACAGATATATGTTAGAATTTGGTTAAATTAATTTTCCCTATATGATAGTTTAATAAATGCTTTGTATGGAAGTATGACGTATTAATATTTTCTGTGTGCATCTGTTTGTCCTGGTGTGGCATCAGGGGCGTCAATATAAGGGGGTGGGAGTGGGTTGGTATATAGCCCCCCCCCACTTTTTGGCAAGGTTGGGATTGTCAATGTAACCCCCCCCTATAAAGAGAATAATATTGATATATTGCAAATGAAAACTATTAATAATTAGAATTATAGACTTTGGTTTCATTTGTGAGTTAACTAAGAAATATTATATCTAAACGTAGTTTTGAATTAACTTAACATAATACCTTAATTTCTAAAGCCTTATACTTAATTGCAATATATTTGGAATGTAATTTAGTATATATATATATATATATATATATATATATATATTTATTTATTTATTTGAAGTGTGTCATTCAGGCGCTAATGTATTTGAAATGTGACATACAGATGATAAACACACATATATGTGTGTGAGGGTGTGTGTGTGTGTGTGCGAGTCATCCCCCCTCCCTGGAAGATAAATTGACGCCACTTTTTGGCATGGTTTTATTTTTACTGTATAAAACATTGTGAAGGACGAAAAAGTCGAAAAGAAAAAGATTGCTGCTTTAACGAACTTCAGACATACTCTAATGTTGTGTTTTCTTCAACATAATATTATTATATACTCTCTGTACTGTATCAATAAAATAATATGCTATATGTAGAAATATATGGATACCACACTGATTAGTATAATATCGCTTGTACGGTTCATATAACTTTCAGTTTAGTACGAATATGGATACAGCATCTTCGGGACACCTCAGGTATACACATTTGAATTTACAACTTGCTTCAAAGAATTTATAAGCTTTATAAACAGAAATAAAATACTTATCACTCTCTTTTTATTCTATGGCTGGGTTTAACCGCAAGTCTCACGAGTAAGATACAGGCCTTTTCCTTTGGACAATCCTTTGCGGTAAGTGAGATATTAAAGTTATTTACAATAATTAATATGGTTTATATTAACTATAAAATAATTTCAACATTATCATTTTGAACATACTGCAACAGGATAACGCCGATTCAGCATTATTGTAATGCAGATACAATGGTTCAGTCACTGAAGATCAGATGCAGGAAAACAAATTAAAAAAGTTGCATTCGTAGCATATATCATGTTTGCCAGCTGTAACATCAAAACCTTGTTTGAGTCATAGTATCACATTTGTTATATGTGTTCAAATATTTAACCTTTATTTTTAAAACATTTGTTATATGTGTTCAAATATTTAAAATTTATTTTTAAAACTTTGTTTTAAAATGTTTAAAAATGAAATGTTTAACATAACAGACTCACGTGGGACAGTTCATTTGCGCAGGCGCTAAAGTATTCAGACCATATATACTAGTCTCTGATAAACGGGTGCTCTGCTATCCTTAGCGTCCGACAGATGACGCCTTGTTAATATGCCAACATATGTAGGCTTACACCACACTGGGGTTATCTTTGTGAAATATTACTTCAGTAAACGACAGCGAGTGAGTAAAGTACTTATAAAAAAACCAACAACACGTATCAACGCGTTTATGTATTTCTTAATGATAGCCAAGAGGGGACTATTACACTTGTGGTTATTATGTGGTTTTTCATCCTGCAATAAACACAGCTGTGTGGTACGGCCGAGTCAGTCTCTAAGTTTACAAAACATTTGAGGGATTAACGCGAGATTGGCAAAAGCTTGCAGGTACGTCTATATTCCTAGAATTATTAACACTGTATGGTTATATTAATACAGGTTTGTCTTTTAACAGAACACTGGTAACATGATCGACATGTCCGTGCACGAACATATTATATATGTACATGCATTGTCTTCCACCAGTTTCCAATTGCCATACCACAAAGTCAGATATATATATATATATATATATATATATATATATATATATATATATATATACATATATATGGGCCGTGGTGTACCAGAATGTCTTATCACAAGCCATCACAAGATCGCCCCTAGGTCTAATTTATATATGTGTATATGTATATATATATATACATATATACATACATATATATATATATATATATATATATATGTATTGTATTTTAATGGATCATGTGACCATGATCACATGATTCATAAGAATCGCCTCGAAGCTATGGTAGAGGAAAAATAGTCTGGTTAGCTCTGAGTAGCTGTAGCCTTATTCTCAGCATATTTTGAGTATTCTCAGCATAATCAAGAAAACAATTCCTCTAAATCCTGACTTGCTGAAAAATGAGCTTATCATTTTCATAATTTAATCCTTTCAATAACAATAGGATGTCTAATAATCGGATATAATTAACATCGTCGATTTCAGTCATAATATAAGGCAAGTTCTATTTCACTCTGTATCCTAATAAGAAATAAATTAAGTCAATCTGTATTTTACTATGGTAATGGGTTAGCATATACATATGCAAATGGGGTTCAACCCCAGGGCTGACACAGGATAAAGGATTATAATTAACCTTATGAGAGCGTGGTATCAAATTGTGCAAGAAACCAAAGAGACCCAGGTGTCACTTGGTTCTTTGGAACTTTGTAAGGTGCTTTGCAATATAACGAACCCTTAAGAGATAAGCATATCAATACAATATCATATGAGTGTGGGATAATTCTTCATGACCTGTAAATGGTATCTGTGCATAACCACAACTACCCTGACACGGCTATTTTTTTCTCGAGATTAAAGTTGTATGATAATGATATATATGTGGACCGGGGCTTATAGTTGTACCCATGTCCGTCATTCCTTCATTCCGAACCGTCCTTTCGTCATTCCGAAATCCAACAGTTGTATGTTTTTTTTTCAATGCCTGCAAGCCCTGTAGATATTGGTTTGATTTTGTGTCAGGACGAATAATGACCAGTTACAGATTGAGCTTACGATGCGTCCCGGTTGACCTACTTTTTTCATGCATGACGGCTCATAAACACAGAAAATTTCATGAAAAACATAATTTTTCCTGTTAAATGCACTTGCACGGACTTTTATTCGTAATGCTTGCAGATGTTGGCCTATTTTTTGGTGTGTGAATCTTTAATAAACAGTACGCGATTCGCGTTCGGTTGACCTACTTTTGACTGTATGATGGCTCATGTACACAAAAAAATTCACGAATATATAAATATTCATGATAAATGCACTTGTATGGCCTTTCTTGCAATACCTAAAGATGTTGGCCTGTTTTGTGTTTGTGTGTGTGTGTGTGTTTGTGGATGGACAATGACGAGTTACAGATAGGGTTAACATTTTATCCTGGTTGACCTACTTTAGATGGGGTGACGGGTCCTTAACATAGAAAATTTCATGAAAAATATAAATTTTCATGATAAATGCACTTGTACGGACATTTTCCACAGACGGCCTGCAGATATTAGCCTAATTTTTGGTTTGTTGGTATGTTGACCTATGATGACTATTCACCGATGGAGTTTTGACAGTATGACGGCTCCTGACCTCCTTTATCCAAAAGACAATTTCCTCAGGTTATTCATGTCTACAATCATTTATTTTCCTTTTGCCTGCAGGTATTAAACTGGTCTTTAGTGTGTACTCAGTTTAAATTTCTGTCTGCTTGACCAACATTTCCCAAGGAGTTATAACGTCTTACTAAGAATATTTCATAGAGTTTCTTATCATCATCTTCAATCTCATTGATGAACTGTAAAATTCTGAATCCTTCAGTATTGCAACATTTATACTTCACCACTTTAGAAAATATTTATGTCGGCGGGGGCATTCATGTTCTCTCTCTCTCGTTCCCTCTGTCTCTCCGTACACATATATTTATTTAAAATTCTATTAATAAAGCAAAGTTTGCATAACAATGCAAATGCAAAAACTAGTTAATTAAAAAAGTTACTACATGCAAATGACTTTACATACGCATACATAAATTTAATTATTATTATTTTTATAATTATGCAAAATTTGCATAAAAACCTTCGTTTGCAAAGAAATGCAGACACGAAAACCATTTTTTTCTCATAAATGGTGAATATATAGGACTTCCCCCCCCCACACACACACACACATAAATATATATATATATATATATATATATATATTTATATATATATTTATGTATATCCGTTTATATTCGTCGGACCAAGCTCTGCCTGTACACGATCAGCGTTTCTTATAAGTAGTCGTTTGGAAAGATAATACGAGGATTGTAAGGTTCACGCTTATGTAAATACACGGTAAATATAGAACACCCTGTTGTTACCTTGAGTATCTACTTATTGACGCCTGTCAGTTCGAAAATGAGTAATGCATACGTGTTTTATCAAACGTTATGCCTGATGAAATCAACACTCACACTTTCCAGCTGCGATGATCTAATATTGAATCATTACCTTCCTGGGAATTCCAACAGTCATGTCATGTCATCCGTTGAATCCGGAGCCTAAAATAACGACATGTAGGAGCTACCCTTTGGTCTTAGTTGTTATTACGGGGCGGATCCATGATTTTTAAAAGAACGGAGAAATTCTTTAAACGGGTCTCCGATCCGGGGGGGGGGGCAAATATTGGTCTAGAACCTTTATGATATAGGGGCTTAAAAAAATAATAGTCACCGACACCCCGATACGCATCCTGCATCAGATAAGAATTCAAACCATGTCACTTGTGTAACTCCAGTGTAATTCCTCCTTTTCGTAGGGGTTAATGGGTTTATTTCTGTATCCATATTTGGGTAAAATGGTGGGTTCACTATCTCAAGCTCCCACCACCACCACCACACAATTGCTTGCAATGAACATCGATTTTTTCTCTTTTTATTTCTATTTTCTTCCTTTTTTGTGTACGTAATTGTTTTAGAGGTTTACTTATTTTCTAATTGAGATAAAACTGACCATTGGACACAATATTAGTCATTGGTGACAATTTCGTACCTGGCAGGGGCGGATCCACGGTCTAGGAATATGAGGGTTCGAACTCAGCTAAGAGGACTAATGATGACTAAAACAGCTCCTCAGGTCTGGAAAATGTGTGTGTGAGTGTGAGAGGGGAGGGGAAGGGAGGTTCTAAGGTGCAGAATGGTCTGAATTAAACATTAAACAAGTTTGGGGCTGCTGGTGTGGGGGGGGGGGGGGGGCTGGTGGTGATCCGGACCCCTTGAACCCCTCTTGATCCGCTTCTTCCTGATAGTTAAGGTCGTTTATTCTACATTGTGGAAACATTTTCTCTATATCTTTGAGGTCAATGGCCGAAACTAAATATTTCCAGAAAAAATAGACATTTAGTCAGTTTACATAATTACCAGAAATATAACCTATAAATGAGAATAAAATGGGGAATCAGCTTTGATGTTATGCCCACGCCTACTCTATAGGAGTGGAAGGGGGTTATTTATAATATTTATAAAATGTTTATTTTTATCACCGAACTGATAATGGAAATGTAACGAAACGTAAACATGAGAGTTAATTTATTGTGGACTTATCTAACTGCGTTAACAGTGTCAGAAATATAGAATACAAGGGACGAGGTAACATAGCATTGCCGGCACTGAGATCGCGTTTATATATCCTTGACGTTTTTATATGACCCCCAGAAAATCAATTCCTTTCCATGTGAAGAACTAATCAGCCAGTATCGCCGCCTGGTGTGAAATAAACTAACTAGTTGAGAATGAGTTTGTTTTAATGTAAACTGTTATTATTTCGTAAACATTGATATGCAAATTCATCCGAGATAAACAAAGCGATTTAATTTTTGTTTTCTTATTTCACACACACTCCCTCACACATACACACACATACATATATATTATAGTCGTTCTTTGTTCGCGAGGGTTTAAACTTCGCTATGTCAACTTTACTCATAATACACATTTATATTTTACTAAATTTTTGCAAGGTACAAGATATACCGTCTAAATACTTTGAAGTTATAGTTAATTTGGTTAATAAAACCAGAAAATGACGTAACACGTTTTATAACAATGATTATTGTGTGTCAATAATTGATATATTTGCTATCTACCCGTGTTTGTCGTTGCAGATGACTGTGAGCTGATAACAGAGTACAGGTCAAAAAAGAGCAATGAAGATACAGCTACTAACAATATCAGTACTTTCTGCTTATATTACGGGGATATCATGTGAATATTCAATTTTTTCTTCATCAAATTTTAAATCTGTTGTAAATCACTACAAACCTATTTTAATATTTGGGAATTGGACTTGTTGTGTTCTCGTATGTCAGTTATACTGTGTATTATAAACAGCGCTTACAATAGTCATATAAACATATATAAATGGCTGACTGTAAGTCATCTGAGCTATAGCAATCACTCTTTCACCGTCGTCCGTCCGGCCAAATGGCCGTCTGTCCGATAACAGAGCACAAATCGTAACCACTGAACCTAGAGTTTTCTCATTTTACATCCAGGGAGGTCCATGAAAAATCTGCATGGAAATTAGGTCTCTGTTACCGATATCCTCTGGGCCATGGGGCTCAGAGATACCCCCCCCCCTCCAGAATAATGAAAAATGTGATACAAAATCTCCAGTATCTGAACAACTAATGCATTGACCACCATGATTCTGTGCATGTATGTTGATCATTGAGTGTTTCATCAGTTTCCGTAGACTGGTAACGCAATAAAATAAAGAAAAATTGATACAAATGCCATGTATCTGAACAACTATCGATTGATAACATGATTCTTGGCGTGTATATTGATCATGGAGTGTTTCATCAGTTTCTCCGGACTCGTGGCGCCACCTTGTATTTTTCGGTTGTTTACTCATTTTATTCTCTATTTTTGCGACCATTTAAGATGCGGTCGTCTGTCAAAAGGACACAAAGCCTTACCAACGGACCTAGAACCTTCTGTCATACTGTCATTTATATATAGTCTACTAGAAAACCTGAAATTAGGTCTCTGTTACCTATATCCTCCGAGTTTTGAGATCACAAGTACTCCCCAGTATAATGGAAAATTTGATTCAAAACCTCAAGTATCTAAACAGCTTATGCATTGAACATCATGATTCTTTGCATGCATATTGAGTATGGAGTGTTTCATCCGGTTCTGCAGACTGGTGGCGCCTCTTTGATTTTTTTTTTTCGAATTTTAACGCATTTTATTGCTCAGATGACTAAAAGTCATCTGAGCTATAGCGATCACTTGTTGTCCATGAGGTGATCCAGCCATCTGTTCCTAAACAGGGCACAAACCGTTACCGCTGGAGTCTTCTCACTTAATATCCAGGGAGGTCCATGAAAAATCTACATTGTCTGATCACCAAGCCTTGTTCACGCTTGTTCCAAAGAGTGTTTTCAAGTTTCGTCTTTATTGATATTTTTTGTCTTTGATCAAAATGGATTTGACTCCATATATTCAATATGTTATAATGGTTATAATTATTATAGACCCATTTTAAACTACAACAAAGGAATGGAATTGTAGGTATGGACAATTTAATCACTGCTTGTGTCCTTTCCTTTTGGAATGACAAAGGTTGTGCTGTGAATGGACAGGAACGTGTGAATTGTCCCCTTAATTTTCCCAATTCTAAAATCAAACGGTTTAAGTTTTAACATTCTCCAGTCCTTCGTTTTTTTATACCGGTTTTGGTTATACTGGGAGGGGCGGTTTTACCCCAAACACTCAATTTATTGTTGTGTTCCGGGGGCCCCCTCGACGACCCAAACTCCTCCCCTGAGCTTTTGGGTCTTGATGAACATAACCTAATATGCATGAATGATGATGCCTATTGCATTGTCTTAATTAGTTGTCTGTGCAAAGACATATTGTCAACACTCATTTGGCTGAGTGTCATGACCCATTGGTCACTTTTTAATAAACTTATTGGCCATGGGATTCGTATCCATTGAATGCCGGATCAAGCTGTCATTTAATATTACCAATTCTCTTCCCGAGTCACATGACTTAAAGTTCCTCTTCCCTTTTCTACTAGAATGCTTTTCAGAAAATTCATATCAATATTTATTCATATATATATATATATATATATATATATATATATATATTTCTAGGTCGTATATGCGAACAACTCTACACGTATAGGGAAGCGGAAAATTGCTGCATAGATGAAAAGTCCTCAATTATTACGATTAATAATGGTACGGAACTTGATAAATTAACAAGAGATATGACGGATGCAAATCTCAGGTCAACGTGGCTTCCGATTGTTCGACATAAACTAGATCGTTTTCGATGGATTGATAAGAATGAAAGCATATTTCCAGGTGAGGCGAATTTGTATAATCTAATTCATGCACAATTTTAGTCATGGTGTTAATTTCTGGTATATGGTCCCTATTATGGATATAGGTATAAACCGAGAGCATCGGATACAATTATCAATGGCTCTAACAAGAAACCATGAAGCTGTTACTGTTATACATGTTTTCTGTTATATGTGAAATAAAGAAACTATGGTGTAGGAATTAGGGAAATTAAATGCAATATCATGTTGAAATATTGAGCTTTTATGTTCCCTGTATGCGATCAATAAACGATAGTCTCACGTTTACCTGTTTGACCAAAGGTTATTATTATTAAAATAAGTTTAGTTTATATTGCGAAAATATATAAAATACTCTGTGTTGAATGGATCGTCGAACATCAGTGGAGTAAAGATATGGGAATTCTTCATTCCAGACTCCCATCCCTGAAATTTAAAATTATTGATAGCTCTACTATTTCCGCCTTTAGACAAATCCAAATGTAAGTTATCCTGCAAACATCAACATACAGGTCGCTTACGTCTCACATTTACTTTCCATGAATTGTTTGGAAGATATAACGATATTTTTTCTCATGACAATTATATCTACAAAAAAATAACAATTTATTAGCCATACATTACATCATGGCCAAGTAGAACAATACAGTAAGTTATTTTGTTATTATTTTCGCAGGGTTGACTGACATTTCTCCCGCCAATAAATCGTGTGGCCTTTTCGACAAGAAAGCCAATACAATAACGGCGGAACACTGCTCAAGATCAATTGGTCATATATGCGAGATACAGGGTGAGTAGGATTTCATGTAATGGGAACTTGTTCATATCCTATCCAAATCATTGCTCACAGAGATAATAAGTGATTATTGTAAAGACGGGATTATTAAAATTAGATAGGTCGCAGAGACATTTTTCGAAATTAATCCCACGTTTTAATTTATATTTTAAATGATATTGCTTTTTAAGAAATGTTGGAATTTTTTACATTGAATAAACATCTTGTTCATGGTAAATGTGTCAAAAGTTTAAACGAAAACAAAAAAAAGATCATCTCTATGTACGTTAACTACATAAATGCTTGCCATAGAGCAATGTTGTATTGAATAAAAGGCCAAAAAATAAAAATAAATAAATAAATTTGAAGCATTATGTATAAGCATGTATCCTTAGACTGCACGGACTGCAGGACCCTCGGTTGGGATTCGGTAGTGTGCCAGCAAGCTGAAACCAGTTGCTTGATATTTTCCTGTGACAACAAAAACTGGTACGACGCCCGACTGACGTGCCGAAAAAAAGGTCATAGGTTAGCCGTGGTGTCATCAGAACCATTACAGAGAGCTTTATTAAGAGGGGAATATGCCTGTGATTATTTCTGGATTGGTTTCAGGAATTCGGAATGGGGACCGAAGAAAGGTGATTATTTTAAAAATGTATCAAAGTGTCTTTATTAAAAACATTCTTCACCTATATGTTTAGCCGTGAAAACCCGACTGAGTAGGCAATCGGATAATTTGGCTGGTAAGCCTACTCGAGTCGTGATACAAGCAGTATCGAGAAAAGTTTCTCAGTGGTTTTGCATCAGGATGCATTCATATTGGTGTTAACGGCCCATAATCTCATTATTTTGTGAAGAATGATGAATTAACACAATAGTATATATGTGAGCTCACAAACCAAACTGAAACATCGTCACCGTGGACACGGGTCATTTCCTGTACTATGGCCTGCAAGCTGCCTACGTCCTGTAACCCGTGCGAGCCATGCTTGTGTTCATGCGGTCATATTGGTATTATTAGAAAGTACACAACAATACTAACGATTGGTCTGGTTTATGGTGACTGACAGTGTACCTGTAGCCCATGAAGCGTTGTCAGAAATGACGAAAATATTTGCATCTTCAAAAGGCCGTATAATGCGTTGTCCAGACTTAGATTTAAAGACACTCTGGTGCCAGTAATCTGACCGTAATGCCAGAGGGTCGATATGACGCTGCTATATGTTATGCTTCGTAGGATATCTCAATGTAAAATAATACAGCTGTGTGAAGGTGACAAACTATATCATATATAAAATGATATATAGATGAGTGTGTTATCATGTAGTAAATAATACAGCAGTATAAAAGGTGCTCAAATATTAGAACTATATAAAACGATAAATATAACAAATATATAAAAGAGTACATATGGGTGTATCGTATATAGTGTTACCTTACTTAATTGACAAAAAGAAGGTCTTTCGTCTACGTTTAATTCTCATCCTCAAACGCAATAACTAATATTATAGGTATCGTATATTTCATATCGTGTATGAATTATCTTCCGTACAGGTGAATCACAGCCTGGGATTCCTTTATGGGATGACAATGAACCATCTGATGACGGCAACTGCGCAGCATTGTTTGTAGCGGGAGATTCACATAAACTCAGAGCTGGACAGTGTAACAATAAGAGACACGTGATCTGTGGTCAAATACAAAGCCAAATAGGTAAATGCTGAATCTAGGCACCCTGAGATTAAACAAACATATTTACGTGCAGGTTGCATGCTGTAGGTGGGGCAAGTTTTATTTTTAGTCTACAGAAAGGCTATACATATGTGGGTGTTTGTGTTTAAAGGCTATACATGTGGAGCTGGGTATCTCAATTGTCACGCTGTTTATCTGAATTTAAACAATTGTGATCAAATTGTTCATATCGTGCGACTAGCCTATTAGTAATTTACCTATGATGCAAACAAATTTCAACGACTTTGATAGACAAAAAGTTGGTAATTACGATACTAAGTCGTTGCTGGCCCCAAATATTTGCTTTGCTCAACGATCCAGGCACTTTTACCACTGACCTCTGGCAGCCCATCATCCACACTTGTATTTGATGATTCGCCTGCCGCATGATGCAGTATGCTTGCCAATATTATAGGAATAACACCGGGCTATACAAATTTTATGTTTCATGTCGTGTCAATGTTTTAAGTTAGGAAGTGTCTCCTCTATGAAATAGTGCTTAAATATGTTGTTCGTTGTTTACTTTTTTATAGGAAACCAAGAAAGAGAAAAGGAAACAGAGATCCAAACTTCAAACCTAACCTTAATTGTTAGTTTAGCTTCAGTGGGAGCTGTTATTGTTATAGTTACAGCCGTTGTAGTTATTATGGTCCGTTTAAAGTCAAGGAGAAGCTCCAAGGTGAAGAGTGTATCCTCAAATTTATGAATTTTCGTTTTCATTTTCACCTTATTAAACTAAGCGCTTTAGACTAAAAACATTTTCGCCAAATAGCGAATGAAAACTGAAAACGTTTATCCTTTTTTTTCAATTAAGCCTGACCAGATTGGCACAACAGATGAGAAAAGTCCTCTAAATGGTATGGATTTATATTTTCCTTTTTAATACCTCTAATTCCATGACTGTGTAAATATATACTACCCCTTGTCTGAATTACTAGTGCTAAATACTTTTTGTGATTATAAAGATTCATGCAGATACACATTGCATGCTTCTTAATACAATGAATATACATAGCAAATACACCAGAGAAGTCCAACCGGGGTACTGTCAACGTGGCAATAGTGCACGTATGTTGTGAATAATGGAAATGGTGAATAGATGTATTTCATAAACATAGAACAGCTCTACACTGTTTAGCGAACACTTTAAACCATATACACTTACACTCGCCCACATTAGTTAAATTTATTGAGAGATTGGTAACCCATTGAAAACGATGTAAGTTAAGTATAAATAAAATAACATCATACCAGAAACATTAATTGTGCAAAAAACAAAACTATTAGTGTGTAACACCCAATGCAACATAGTAGGGTATTTCGTAATATATTGGTTATATTTCAATATTAGAATATAAAAATAAATAGCGGATAGGAAAGTGAACACTGAGCACATACGTATTGTTTTATTTCATTCCTGTTATCCCGGTAGCAAACAAAAAACGCTTCTAATGTCATTCATGCTTACCAAATACACATCACACGTGAATAAGATTCCTCAGCAAAACAATTTACTCAATCTTTTTTTATTTTATTTTTTTCTAGGCATTAAGCAACTGTAATAAAAACTATAAAGTAGTAATATTATCTAATGGTTTCGATAAAGGACGTAATTGTTTTCAACTTATTATACTGACTGATATGTTAATAAAACAAAAAAAAAGTTAGAATGTTAGTCTTAAACGTTTCTTGTTTGTTTAAAAGATGAACCTGTCCAGAAACCTGACATTGGAACCAGAGATATAATTCCGAATAAAGGTGAGTGCTTTCAAATCAGAAAAAAGAGTGATATTTAGAGTGATATATATATATATATATATATATATATATATATATATATAACAGACGGTTAATTTTAAAGTATATGTTTGAGTTTTGTCTCACACATATAGTTTAATATGATTAAATGGGTTTGACTGGAATGGAAGTAAATCAGACGCAAACACATTTTACATTTCCTATTAAAACAAAACAAACGGATTATATTTCTATGTTACATTCTGGTTATGGCGAAAACAAAAATGAATAATATGCACTAACCTATTATGTTTGGTTTTATTTCCCGTTATCCTGATAATCAACAACCTGCTGTTTTGCCATACATGTGATGTCATTCATGCTTACTATATAAACATCACACGATATCTCACAAAAATCATGTGTACCTGACCAAACCGAAATGTTATATTATAGAATAATTTGATATTATTTATATATTTGTTTGTACATATTTTTATATATAATGAATGACACCCTGGTATAATTCCTATTATTCTTACACAACTGAAAAAAGGTTGAAAGTAAAACTGACAACTCACTCCTTCCTGACAACGACGGACAGAGTGTTAACCTAGACGAGGGTAATGGATATTAATTCTATTGTTATTGCTGGTAATTTTCTTGGCATTAGGCAACTGCAATACAACTCTTAAGTAGTAATATTATCTAAAGGACGTAATACTTTTCAAATTGTTATTCTAACTGGTATGTTTATAAGGTAAGAAATGTTAGAATGTTAAGTCTTAAACGTTTCTTGTTTGTTTAAAAGATGAACCTGTCCAGAAACCTGTCGTTGGAACCAAAGACATAAGTCCGAATAAAGGTGAGTACTTTCAAGTCAGAAAACATGAGTGATATTTGTGACACCCAGCAAACATAGTTGCTCCTGTAATCGGTTCATTATTCCTATAAAATGTACAACGTGTATATATATACTGCATGATGAACCAAAGTGTTGATAGTATAAGGATACAGATCCTCCAAATGGCAGCCTGAAGATCATATTGTATATCAGATTGATGTGAATTTTATTACAACCAATAATCTAAAACAGAACATATATGAGACATGAGACACGGCTTACAATGAATCTAACGTATTGTATCATCGCTAATATGGTCACCTAGAGATATTAACCTAGATGATAAAAATCAAAATAGAGTGTTTAATTAATGATAGAAATGTATTCTTCATTTCTGTGTTGCGTTTGTGGTTCACAAGAAGCTTCATTGTGGTAGGACGTCATGATCATGATCATGTTTTGTCTTTTTTAAACTCGTTGGCAAGGAGTCCTCCATCGGATCAACGAGGAAAATCTCTTGTCCGAATGCTAAATGTGGGAATATTCTTACAAAATATAATTATCTGATTCTATCCATCAGCCTTTTTAGCCAGATAACTTAAATAAACTATAAAGCATTCAGAGAGCGCAGACCTCCGCCAAGGCAGCTCATATGGTTTTATCAGAAAACAGCATTTTTTTATAAATGCAAGTTTTTTTTGTTTATTTGAAAATGATGAGTTATAACATGTCAAGGTTCCTGTTATAATGCTTATTTAAGTAAAATATAACCCGATAACTAGTATAATTAAGTAGTAGCATATGTTGGTCACTCAGCGAAAAAAAAGTAATCTTTACATAGCGATTGGTGCACGTGCTCTGCCTTAGTGATGCATATTACGTTTGTGACGTAATAACACTGTACAATCTGACCGTGCCCCTGTACCGAAATGATGCGGATTACGTTTACCCTGAATTGGCCCAGAATTTTTACAATTGCGGAAAGATACACGTTTCAATTCTCTTTTAATGACGGCTTAAATATTATATATTTATAGATAGCAATATACACCTCTAAGTAGTCAAGCCAACAAGTGCATGTAAATTCCTAAAAGCATCTCTTTCGGGAACACGTATACAACGCCTGCATGATCGGCGGACACAATCCTAAACGCACTTTGGAAATCACCATAGCATATATATGCCTATGGCATAGGCACACAACTAATTAATACATTTCAGTATATTCTTAATAGATTATTATATCCTGAACCGTAAAATTGATCATTTTAGGTTACACTATTCTCTCTCGCAATTTGTGTATCATTCCTCGCTTTTTATGGCGATGACAATTACAAGGCCCATTGCATCATGCTGACTGCTGTCATCTCGGTTAATAAACAGTCTACGAGTATGACTATGTATTTAAAAAAACTATGTGTAATATAAAATAATACCATTTTTAGAATTATATTGATTGGTAGAATCGGATTGTTAATTATGAAAGGCAATAATGTATTTTTGTAAAAATTCAAGTTTTTAAAATAAATGAAAATAAGAAAGCAGACGGTAGTTTGAACCCCTGCCACAAACCGTCGCGTGTGTCTGATCTAGCAACATAACCTTTGGGTCGTTTTGCTCGAAGTTCAACTGAACAGTTTATAGTGCCCATAAACCATCAAAAGACACAAACCCTTGCCTGAGCCACCAGATAAGAAAAGTGATTTTAAATCATACATGAATAGAACTGTGACCTTTTATAAGTCTCCATCTATTATTTCCTCTAATATATCAATGGTTGATGCCAGTGTCTACAGGAGCCGCTATTGAACTTTCCCAGTCCTCGCGGATACATTCTCTCTCTCTCTCTCTCTCTCTCTCTCTCTCTCTCTCTCTCTCTCTCTCTCTCTGTATATATAGGTTGCCTTAAGTCATTTACGTTCTTATTGCAACATGGCCAAGGACTATATAACAACAAACAATTGACAACCGTGCCCTCCCCCCCCCCCCCCACATTTTTCGGGGAAACGGCACGTATACGTGGAGTGACGTCATTGTCCTCTGTGACCTCAAGACTCGCACCCCAAATATGGCCATATCTTCACCCACGTATATAAATATGCTATGGATCCCAATAAAACACTAGAACCGGGATTATTATAGCATTGATCGCACCCAACTCCGACTTTTTTTGTGTTATCGTGCTAACAGACAAAAAGATTAACAGATTAACAGATAAATGGATTAACAGAAAATCGGATAAACAGAAAAGCATACGTTCCCAAAAACATAACCCCCGCCGCCTGGCTTGGCGGAGGTATATATCACATCAACAGATTATTCAATGAAATAAACAAGTCGGTTGTTTCAACTGTTATTTCTGGCATTTGGTAAAATATTGAAGCAAAACATGCATTAAGTAGAGAAGCACTCAGCAGCACGGCCCAAAAGATAGCCCCCGCCACCAGGCTTTTCGGGAGGAAATATTTTGGCTTTAGAATTCACAATAATAATAGAAGGCATAGGGGGAATAATGAAGAATTATTTATAATGCACAGTACTAAACTACTACAAGTCTTGAGATTTTGAGATCTTGTCTTTTTAATGTGGATATCCTATCTGTGGGATGGTTCACTTTTTGTCAATCAAATACTTTTTTTTTTAATTCTGGAAAATGGACTTAAATATTACAAAAAAAGTCCCCATTATTTTATAAACGATGTGATAATTGTTTTAGCTCATGATTCAAACGTGACAAATTATGTTAGACATCATTATATTTCAGGCCAACATTACATACAAGAATATAAACGCCTGAATGCACTTTCACCATTAAAAGCATGCCATCAACAGAAATCGTAAGGAAAACTTATCAAGATTCCTGATAGCAAAATGTTATGTGTGCTAACCCTTATGTATGTTCATTGGTATTTTAGAGATGAAACTGTCGGAGCTCCCTCCACCCGGCCAAGTGCAAAAGCTGCTTGGCAAGTTTCAGTCTCCAACAGAACACGGACCAGGTGAAGAGCCATAAAACTTCATTTTAAATCGATAACCGAAACTAAACTAAGATAAATTTACATGATATTGATTACCGACTTAACTCACAAGTGTAAATGACCTTGAGTGCCGAGAAAATATATTATATATATATATATATATATATATATATATATATATATATATGTAAATGAAATGTTGAGTTGCATTTTTGCATGTTTATATATTTCCTGACAAATCAAAAATTTAGGTCCAGTGCAGACGTCTGATCAAAGAAATGTGTAATACGATTGAGATGATATCAATGATTGAGCTTTTGTTTATAAGAAGTAAAACGTGCCATTGAAAATAAATCTAAAATATATATGCACTTGTTCCTAATAATCCCAACGAGCCCCGGATGATAAGAAAATAGGATTTGAGGAAGATCCAGCTTACAGTATCTGCATTAAAGCCGTTGAATCCTGCACCATTCATCATTTCTTTATCTGATGTTATTTTTTTACCATACACTTACCATATATAATGTGAGATGGCAATTTTTACTTTTTCGTAAGATAGAATGCATGGAAATTGATCTGTTTTAGATAAATTCTGTTAATGTTACATGATATTTAAAGGTGCCCAAACACCTACATTTTGAAAAAGAATTTATGTGATTTCTGACTTCCTCTGTGTACATATTAAAGATCTAAGGGTAATTTTGGTTGTGAAAAGTTTTTATAACGCCTTCATGAAGGATTTATGATTTTGTTTATCAACAACATGTTTGTAAACACAGCAATGTTTACAAATGGGAAAAACATGTAAGCTTGGATGGAAGGTTGCATATGTGCGGAGGTAGAAAGGTCACTTGTTGCAAAAAGTCAATTGCAAAGCTCTGGCTTATCTGACTCCCTGCCAGATGCTCTAGTTGAATTTGTTTTGATTATTTTAGCGGGCCCTCGCATATTATATACGAGTTGATATAAACAAAACAAGCAGCCTGTGTGCAGTGATATCCATGTTTTCTTGCCTATTTTATAAAAGCTCCAAGGGATTACCTTTACTTTAGAAAGGTCAAATAGGTGATTGGGTCCCTTTAAATCCTTTGTCTAGATTTTGATTTGTTTTGTTATAATAACTGAGATCACGTCTAGTTAACCAAAATATGGCGAAAAGTTTCATTGCCTGATACATATATATATATATATATATATATATATATATATATATATATACATATATAAACAATATGTGTGTGTGGATGCATGTGCGTGTGGAGAGGGAGTTAGAAATTTCTTAATAAAATAATGTTTCTGATTAAAATATTAAGATACATGACGGGAAATGGGGTTAATTTGACGGTGAATTTTTCGGTGAGGATTTGTTTTTATTTGAATCTTTTTAATATGTTACATTATACTTGCTTTATTATAGCAGTGTTGTATGTAGTTTACATTTGGTAAGAACAATAAAACAAAAGTAATTGAAGCGTTGCCTTATGAATGATAACAGAATGATAACACCCTTATTCATAAAATTTATATATATGAGAAATATGAGGAAAGGAGGATTTTCTCCAAAGGGAACAATAAATGTTCAACTCGGTAACTATATGAAATAAGCAGCCACGGAAATTAACACCTTCCATCTTCTACTACACATAATAACATCATTCCCACAGTCATCAGCCACCAAACTACACACAAGCTTAATTTCTTCAGTGACGTCATTTTACGCCATTGCGCTTCATAGTGAAGGGAATGTATTCACTGTTAACACATACTCTGAAAAAAAACTCCGAGAACACTCCTTTGTCCATTGTGGCGTCAATCTATCTTTAAGGGCGGGAGGTGACTAGCAGGCGTGGGAGAGTAAACAAAAACCTATTTGTTTGCATTAGCACACACACACACAACACACACACACACACAAACACATATATATATATATATATATATATATATATATATATATATATATATACACATGTCTGTATGACACTTGTTAGTATGTTATAATTAAATTTAAGGTTTCTAAAAGGCATTATGTTTCCACCAGCTGATAAACCCAGCATACCGGACTTTTAAGCGGTGTTCTTGGGATGTAATAGCTGAAATAAAGAATGTATGCCTTTTCTATCCTAAAAGTTAAAAGAAAATAGAGATTTTCAGTGGGAGACTGGCTCAATATGATATGAACAAATATTTGTTTTATATTTATTTTGTTGCGCGGTGCTAGTGGCAAGATAGTTATACACCGTATATTTACTTGGACGACCTGGTTATTCATTACATTTACATATGCGAACCGGTAAGGGACATTAGGGCACTCAGGTTTTTGCGATGGTCTTTGACTTGTTTGAATTCTCGATAGAAAAAAAACCAAGCGGGGAATCATAATATGAAATGTTACAACATACCTTATCCAAAAAAAGACCAATCATCATATGATATAAACTGCCATAGCTCGCATTGTACATGATAAGATGAGGACTGTATTCTCAAGCGACATTATTACCGACCACCGATGAATTGGCAGGTTGACGGGCATAAAACCGTTTAGCTTTACGTGCCCACTTAGAATGGGCCTTAAGAAGTGGTAAAATAACAATTCGAGTTGGTGAGAAAAAATATGACATAAGTCAAGACAGGTGTCGCCACCGGAAGTAACAAAATACTTTTACTGTGAATATTGTTCCCGTGATAAATAAATATATTATACAAGGGCATAGGACATCTTATGTTTTCTGAGTAATTGCACAGAAAGCTGAGAGGAATTTATCAAATCACATGTATTTGCTCATTTTATCCCGTCAGACTATTGTTCACTGAATCAAGATGGTATGGTTATTTCGTGTTTGTGAATTTTTCAGGGAACAAAAATATCTGGCATTAAATAAATTTAGAAATACAACAAGATTGGAAAACTTTCAGGAATATAAGGAGAAAAGGAAGAAATTTAAATTACTTTGTAAACAAAAGAAAAACAGTTATAAAACTAATTTACAAATATCATTGTTGGATGATATGCATCAACCTAAATATTTTTGGAGAAAAGTCAAAGCAATTACCAGAGACACACCAAAGTGTGCTGATATAAACCCAGAAACATGGCATAATTATTTTTAAAATCTTTTGAATGTAGATGTTGTTTTCAATTCGGATTTTGAGAAAACCGTGAACTCCTATCTTTTAAATCATGAACATTCCTGTGAAACTTGTACCAAAAATATCCATTGGAATTAAATTCCGCTATCACAGAAAGAGAAGTTATTTGGAGTATAGAAAATAGTTGTAATAACAAAGCACCAGGGACAGATGGACTTGTTGTAGAAATTTATAAATGTATAAAGAATGAAATAACACCAATCTTAACTTTACTATTTAATATGATTATGACAACTGGTTCATACCCAAAGAGGTGGTCAGAAGCTATTTTGAATCCTATCGACAAGTCAGGTAATATCAATAATACAAATAATTACAGAGGAATTGCTTTACTTAATATAACAGGTAAGCTATTTACAAAAATATTTAGCAGTAGACTTACGAATTGGGCAGAGAAAAATAACATGTTGTTTGAAAATCAAGCTGGGTACAGACATGGATATTCTACTATTGATCATATATTTACATTACATGCATTGAAACAGAAATATTTATGTAAGAAATGAGGTAGGATGTATTGTATTTTTGTCGATTTTAGTAAAGCCTTTGACAGAATCCGACATAAAATGCTCTGGTATAGATTACATAAAATTGGAATTCATGGAAATATAATTAAAGTATTGAAATCTATGTATAGCCACTTAACTTGTTGTGTAAAAACAGAAAAAAGATTAACTGATACCGTTTTATGTTGTAATGGCACCTGACAAGGTTGTCTGCTGAGCCCTATATTATTTATTTTATGTCTTAACCAGTTCTTAGTAATGATTAAAGAAGCAACATTACCAGGAATTCAAATGTCACAAGAATCCCAAGATATAAATATTTTAGCTTTTGCAGATGATATATGTATTGTTGGCGACTCAGTTGGTCGCGTACAAAATATATTGAATATTTTAGAAATTGTTTGTAACCAATGGGGTATGCAAGTAAATGCAGAAAAAAACAAAAGCTGTAGTATTTAAGAGGCCAGGTATAATTAAACAGAATGAAAAATGGTATTTCAAGGGAAAACAATTACTAATGTGAACCAATATAAATATCTGGGAATAATATTTTCTTATACGTTGTCGTGGAATCCATGTCTGAAATTATTAACACTTCAAGCACAGAAGGGTCTGAATATGATTAAAAAATGTGAATCTAAATGTGGTAAAATGTCTCCTGATATCACAATGAATATATTTGATAAAGTTGTAGCACCGGCATTATTATATGGATCTGAAATTTGGGGATTCTTATCAAGACCAATAATAGATAATGTGCAATCAAGATTTTGTAAAGAAATTCTGGGTGTTAGCAGAAGCACAGTTAATGCAGGAGTTCTGCTTGAATGTGGTAGATATCCTTTGCATTGTATGTACTTTAAGATATTTCTAAACTATTGATTAAGAATACTGAATATGGGAAATTCTAGATATCCTTTTATTTGTTATTATGCCTTAAAACGGTTAAATGAACTGGGTAAGCCTAAATGGCCAGGCTTTATTAAGCATTTATTGAACAGGTATGGATTTGGCCATACATGGTTAGAACAGGGAGTTGGTGATGAAAAAAATGTTCATTGATATGTTTCTACAAAGAGTCAAGGATATCGGACAGCAAGAGATGTTATCTGAAATAAAAGAAAAATCCAAACTCAGTATATATAGTGAAGTAAAATCAGGCATTGAACCAGAACGATACTTAAATAATATCCCTTACATCTATAGACAGGTTTTAACAAAAGTTCGACTAAGTGACCATGATTTTGAGAAGAAGTAATACTTCAGTAAATATGAGACTCTGTAAATTTTGTAAGAATGATGAAATTGAAGATGAGGCCCATATTCTTTTCAAGTGTTCCAGATATAGAGATTTAAGAAATAAATTTTTATCATTTATACAGAATTTTCCACAAAATATATATGGGCTTATTCAGATTTTGAGAACACAGAATCACAAGAATCACGTCTGTCCGTCCGGCCGTATGGCCGTTAGCAGGGCACAAATCGTAACCGTAAGGGCTAGGATCATAAACCGTGTGCACCCTAAGAGGTTTTTAATCATATGGAAACCATACACGAGAGAGTACTGTTTTACTGTAAGATAATCGCCACATTAGTAAGATTTCTCTCTCGGGTAAATAAACTTTAATGCATTCTATAAAACTGATCACGACAAAATCAGTGTGGGGGGTGCAGTGTACTCAGATAGAATTAAAGTAAACGACAAATTAATAGATAAATGCACCTACTGCACTAGGTATTGCAAAAACATGCATAAACATGAAAAAGCATAGCTGTGTCACTCTTGCAACATGATAACACTAACACGGTGGCTGAGTAGTCTGCGTGCATGTCCAGAAGATGTAAGGTAGAAGAGAAAATATAAATAGTTATATCAAGAATTGAAGCAAATATGTCTAATTAAAGAGTAAAAAAGATCTTACCTTGTTAAAATTGATAATTCACGTTGGGTATTTTGAACTATTTCCACTTTTCATTTTGAATATACTGCAACAGGATAATATCGATTCAGCATTATTGTAATGCAGATACTATGGTTCTTAAAATCACATCTAAGAAAATAAATATAAAAAAAAAAGATTTATATATGCAAAGCGTATGTCAGGCAAGCCAGTAGTTATATCAACGCTTTGTTTGAATTATAGTATCATATATTTATTATATATGCTCAAGATATTTTAACAGGTTGTACGTATCCTTTATTTATGCAACTTTAATTGCCATGTTAAGCACAGCAAACTTACGTAGGATAGTTAATTCTATTAGCCCAAGCACCAAAGTATTTGAACCAAGCTAGTCCCTGATAAACCTGCTCTGCTTTACTTAGCGTCCGGCAGGAGGAGCTTTGTTAAAATGACCAAACTATATGGGCCGGCACCGCACGACGGTTATCTTTGTGACAAATTACATCGATTAACCTCAGCAAGTGGAGAAAAACTACTGATTAATACTCGCAAACACGTAAAAACGCGTTTTTAATTTCTTACTCACCGGGATTCAATGGCAGCTTAGAAGTATATAACACTTTGTGGTTATATTTATTATTGTGGTTATATCATTATGTAGTAAACACAGCTGTGTCGGGCGAGCGGAGTTACTCTAAAAAGTTTACAAACATTTAAAATATAACGCTGGACCCGTACACACAGCACATTTAGATTAGTTCAAATTAAGGGAAATTGTACTATACATGCATGGAGGTAATTTATTATATATTTTCTCGCTGTCTGTTCTAACCTATTCCCATACAAGTATTGGCTACACTTAATAAGAAGGACATACTCAATCGGCCAATTTTCCCAAGGGTTTCATTTTTACGATTATTTTCCATTCACGAATATCGCGAAATTAAAACCCTCGCAAAAAGGCATCTAAAGTATATACACTCAATACGGATTGAGAGTGAACCCGGGGGGGGGGGGGGGGGGGCTGCCTCATCTTTTCTGCTTTGAAAAAATCTAGCAAATAGTAAAATTTACGCTTAAAATATGGATTTTGCCTCTTGTTGTTCCCGATACTTCTGCATGTGAAAATAATGTTGGACTTCGGAGCTGAAGGTCCAAGGTTCGATCCCGCCGGTGCTTCAAATGGCGTAATGGTTAAATTTCGTTACACAGAACTTGAGAGATTCGCTCTATGTCTTATAGACAGGTTATGCATATAAAACCTGAAATCCAGAAGGCTTAATAATAACATGTCCTTCTTATCACATGTAACCGTCATGCCCGTTGAAAAGGCGATGCCGCCAACAGGCCACTAACACTTCCGGCACAGCTGTGCGATTCTGTTGCGTTCTCCCTTTTTTTCTAAATCTTTTATCCGCCTCTGACAACGGGATAAAATTTATGGTTTGGACAGAAAACTCTTCACTGCATATTCTTTTTCGAAGGAGACTAAAGGGCACTGCTTTAAGAACCAACAGAGACCAGCTGCAGAATATACCCTATCAAAGGCGGGCCTTATCCCAGTGATTGACTCTAGCACTCGACTGCTATAACAATTCCGTCTTTAAATCTTCCAAAGACGGACAATATTAAAAAAAATCCGATAACCGCAAAATGAATTGATCCTCTTATCGTTTCTTTAATCCGCCACGTGATTTCATCATAATGCCTTTATATATATTTTTTTTCAGTAAACAGACAGAAGCTTCAACCAGAAAATTTGAAGCTGTTTCATACTCGCCAGCCCTGAGTCACTGGCAAGTGTATAGGATACTATAAAGCTCACGTTTCAGTACGAAAAAGGATGAGATGTGACAAGATCAGGTGGGTATGAACTTGCCAATTGCAACTTATTGCAAAAAACAAACTTGATCTCATTCGCTTACAGATTGCTAACTCAATTAAGATCTCGCTCTTTACGGTATATGTCGAGAGATATAAAGATATTTGAAATCGTGTCACTGGGAACGTATCATACGCAGCCATAAACAGAAAATTGGAAATGTTATAATCATTTCTTTTAGATCTCGCTTCTGCTCATGTGATGTCAAATGTAGCAGGTCTTTTGAGACTTGTCTCTGAAAGCTTAAGATCCTACAAAATACAGGAAACTGCAACTAAGCAGTAATGTAATAAAAAAATGAGCCTAGAAAGTTTAAATTCCATAACTCTTGTCCCAAAATATGTAACCATGGTTACTGCAGGATGAGACTTGATGTCCATACAAAAAAGCACTTCCTTTCAGGCTCAAATGTTATGTGATATTTTTTAAAGCAATTAACATAATACTATAAAATACAAATGTCATACATTTGAAAGTACACCGTCTGCATGTGGCCGTGGTGCTCTAGAAACAACAAGGGGGTTCCATTGTAGCCAATGAATGACGAAAATACGTAGATTTAAAGAGAAAGCGAAGGACAAACAATAAGTCTTGCAGACAAAGACACAAACACGATGATCAGCCATAAGCCTCCGCAGTAATCTGGCAACTATTGTAACAATAACCATTAAAAAATAAGCCTCGCTACAAAGCGGAGGTACAGCTGTACCTCTGCTGGCTCCGTTCTATTATGGTTCTATGTTTTAACAGTGAAGTGCCAGTAAATTTTTAAAAGAGTTATACATAAAGCAACAATAGAGTACCCCTACCAACAGCAAATATATAATACCCAAATGTCCAGTTATGCTCCACAATATATTTTCTTTTTCTATCTCAGAGCTATTTTCCGACAAAGGTTTACCCCCCCCCCCCCCCCGTCTAAGTTAGGATAATTCTGACTGAAAAAGAGTACTCTTTATAAGCTTATGATCAAGTTTCATAGATATACAGAGCGAGTAATAAAAAAATTATGACGGATCACCAACTTGAATATCAAATACCACTCTGTAACTTTAGATAAAACAAGGAGCAACAACGTTATTTATCAAATATGCTAAAAAATAAATCCATATATCTACCCTATGACAGGAGAACTTATCACGACAGTATGTATTTGATAAGATTATAACAACCTGTGTTTTTTTAGCAGATACTGTTTAGGCCTCAGTTTAACTTCTGAGAAGTCGTCATACTATGCTTCTCAATCAATGTTTATGTTTTAATACCCCCTGCGTTTGGCTAATGTCCAGAGTATGGTTTGTATTCTTATTAGATATTATGCTTTATTCATTGTGTGATTACTCGCCATTCTGAACAATACTGTGATTGGCTTCATATTCGCGAGGCTGAAATTTCAGAATTTCTCCATTTTTTACAGTGGCTCGTATAGGACATGCACCAATTAATTTTTTATCTCTTTCCCACGCGATAGGATCTCGTTCCCACGCAATTATTATCTCGTTCCCACGCGATAGTATCTCGTTCCAACGCAGTAATTATCTCGTTCCCACGCGATAGTATCTCGTGGGCACGCGATAATTATCTTGTTCCCACCCGATAGTATCTCGTGGCCACGCGATGATTATCTCGTTCCCACGCGTTAGTATCGCGTGGCCACGCGTTAGTATGCCATGCTAGATAAAGCCCTCATTTGGACAAAAATGTCTGTGGTCTGTTGTATGTCGAGCGTAAATGCAGCTTAAATTGTATGTATTTCGTTGTATGTGTGTTTGCGCCGAATGCTTCGAGGTAATTTTCAGCAGTTTTTATTGCGTTGGTTAAACTAGCCCATTTGTTCATGAGAACTGTATTGAGTTTGTTTTAGGGTAAGGGTGATATAAACCCTTGTGTGCTAAACATATGAATTAAACTGAAACACTTATTTGTATCTTACCTTCCCAGAAAATCTTAGGGCTAGGGTTAGGGTTATAATATCGGGTATACAGAGCAGGGTAAATAACATGTCGGTTTGTGTTATGTCTCAGAGAGAAGCTTCAAAAAAAAGTGTCAGCCATGCCACTTCATAATGGGGGGGGGGGGCAGGGAGACATGCCACCCTAACTTTTTAAGGAGACCTTTTAAAATTTGCTCATTCTTCCCCCTTACATCTTTCTTTCAACAATAATACTTCGGTTATTAACATCATATGACTATTTTAACACAGGTTTGTCTGTTAACACAACACAGGTAACATGTTCGACATTTAGGTGCAAGGACTTACGACAAGTACTTACATTATCCGCCACCAATTAGAGCTCTTTTTCACATTTGCAGGGGTGCGAACATGGGACGTGGACGCATATACACATATATATAAGACACATCCACACCCACCCACACACACACACACACACACACACATATATATATATATATATATATATATTTCTGTTTCTCTCCGTACATATAAATTATACAACATTTGATTAAAAATGCAAAGTTTCCATAAAGATGCAAGCCAAACAACTAGTTTAATTTACAAATATGGTAACCACATGCAAAGGACTACATATACGAATAAATAAATTTATAATTATGCAAAAGTTGCATAAAAATGCAAACCCAAAAACATTTTTTGAATAAATGGTAACTACATATGACTACACAGACACACACATATATATATATATATACATATAAATATGTATAAATATTCATCTGGCCAGGCTCTGCCTGTACATGTTCAGCGGTTTTTATTAGTAGTCGGTTTGAATATGAGGTTGCAAGGTTCATATTTATGTAAATACACTGTAAAAGTAGGACACCAAGTAGGGTAAACTTTGAACATGTACTTTTTGGTATTTGTCAGCGAGAGAAGAAGTAACTGGGTTTTATCAAGCGTAATACCTTAAGAACTAAAAACGCAAACCTTCCACCTGCTGATCCAATTTTAAATCATAGCCTTCCGGGGAGTTCTAACAGTCATGGCATGTCATCAGCTAAACCTTGTGCCTACAGAAAACAACACGTAGTAGCTATCCTTGGTCTTAGTTGTTCTTATGGGGGATCCATGCTTTTCAAAAGAACTGAGAAAATCTCCGAAAAAGTTCCGCAAGTCTGAAGACGGCTGTGAGTATGTGTGTGTGTGTGTGTAGGGGGGGGGGAATATTGGCCTAGAACCTTTGCGTTGTTTTTGTTGACTGGTATTATTCCTTATGGAGTTCACCTGTAGGCTCCGAGACGGATGGAAGGAGGGTGGCAATGGTCATGGTTTTGGGCCACCGACACCCTGAAACCTTCTCTGTGTGAGATAAATTTCAGACCCGCACACGTGTGTAACTCCAGTGTTACTCCATCTTTTCGGAGGGGTTGATCAGCTTATTGCTGTATCTATATTTTGGAACAAATGTTAACTTTTAAAACTCCGACCCAATCGCTTGCACAAAACTTTATTTTTTAATTTCTATTTTAATATATTATTTTTTAATTTCTATTTATTTCTCTTTTGCTGTAGTTATTTGTTCCAGAGGTTTACACATTTCTGTTTGTGAAAAACTGACATTTGGGCATTAACTAGTCCTGAGTGACAAGTTCGTACCTGACAGAGACGGATCAAGGATCTAGGTTAATGAGGGGTCCAACACAGGAGGACTTATGATAAAACTAAATGACTGATCCTCAGGTCTAGGAAAGGGGGGGGGGGGTCCACGACAAAAAAATGATCGGTATGAAATAAATACTAAATTAAACAGCTTTTGCAGGAGATAGAGGATGGGAGGAGGGTGAGCGGAGTGGGGTGATTGGGTCTGGAACCCTCGATCCACTCTGGAACTGCTTCCGCCTGATAATAATAGTTATGTTTTAGCGTGCCCGTATTCCCAGTGTTGTATATGTAACAGTGGATCCCACATTATGGCCATCTTTTTCTCTATATCATTCAGACCCATGGCCAATAATAAACATTTCGAGGAAATTATAGACATTTCAGTTCGATTTACATAATAAGCAGCATAACTTAGAATAAAAGGGGCAATCAACTTCGATGGCATGTCTTAAATTCCACGCTTTCACTATAAAAAACGGAAGGATAGTGCGCATTTATAATACAATGGACCTCTCAGTATGTCAATCTTGTCTCCATATTTATTCAAATATACTGGACTGATAATGGAAATGTAACAAAACATAAGAGGTTATATCAACCTTAATAGAGTGTCAGAAAAAAAAGAGCACAACATTGGCAAAGTTCATTTGTTTCCACGTGTAGCTGATAAGGTACGGATAATGTATAATGATATCTAGATCTTATGCAGGCACTGAGTTCGCGTTTGTATCCTTGACGTTTTATATGACACTTAGAAAATCAATTCTTCCTTTGTGTAGAACAACGTATCAGTCTGTGTCGCCGTCTTATGTGAAATAATGTAACTGTTTGAGAATGAGTTTGTTTTAATGCAAAATGTTGATATTTAGTTAACATTGACCTGAAATAGAAGGCAGATAAAGCAATTTAATGAATGTGGTTTTATTTCACACACATTAATATTATGATCCCTCTTCTTTTTTTCGCTGTGTCCCTAATAATACACATTAATATTTAACTATTTTTTTTTTGTTTTTGTTATTGTTATTTTTGTTTATATAAAAACGGATGATTACGTAACACGTTTTATGAAAAAAAATTGTTATGCATCAATATATGATAAATTTGCTCTCTACCCGTGTTTATCGTTGTAGATAACTTTGAACCGATGGCAGGCCAAAAGACAGCAATGGAGATACAGCTTCTAGCGATTTCAGTATTTTCGGCTTATATTATGGGAATATTATGTGAATAATACTTCTTTATCTTTATTCTTTATCAAATCTATCATTTATAAATTAATACCAATAGCTATTTTTCAATAGCTTGGGAATGGGACAATTCTCCAGTACTGAAGGAAAACACCTGCATATCGACGCAATGTCAATTATATTGTGTATTATAACCGGCGTTTACAACAGTCATATAAACATACATCACCATACAGGCCGTTATTAATAAACTGATGGGCTATAGGATTCATATCCGCGAAATGCCTGATCCAGCTCACATTTAATACTATTTCTTCTTTTTCCGAGTCACGTGACGTAAAGTACCTCTTTCCTTTTCTACCAGATTTTTTTTTCATAAAGATCGTATATTAATATATATATATATATATATATATATATATATATATATATATAATATAGAAGCGAAAGTTAAGATAAACAGTGACGCCTTTTAGATAGACTAACTGATTTATTAACACACAAGTTGCAGACCAACACGGCTAAACCATATATATATATATATATATATATATATATATATATATATATATATATATATTCCCAGGTCATATATGCGACCAACCCTACACTTACAAGGAGGCGGTAAAATGCTGCAGAGATGACAAGTCCTCAATAATTACGATAAATAATAGTACATAACTTGATACATTAACCAGTAAGATGACGAATGCAAATCTAAGATCAGTGTGGGTCCCGATACTCCGACATGGGCTAGGTGGATTTATTTGGATAGATAAGAATGAAAACATATGTCCAGGTAAGGCGACTTTATATTATTTACTTCATGCACAATTTAGTCATGGTGGAATTTCCTGGTATATGGTCCTTATTATGGAAATAGGAATAAACCAAGAACACCCGATGGAATTACTAATGGCTCTGACAGGTAACCATGAAGTCGTTACTCTTTACTATATTTTCTGTTATATGTAAAGTAAAGATAACAAATTATGATGCGTGTCATTAACGATATTAAAAGCAATATCGTGTTGAAATATTAAGTTGACTGTTCTCTGTGTGCGATCGATAGACGATGATCTGACGATGGAACGAGGAAATACTTTTTGGTAAAAGGTTCTCATTATTAAAACAAATTGATATTTTACGAATATCTATTACTGTGCGTGTAATTGATCGTCGGTGAAGTGAAGACATGGAGATTCACCACTGCCACTACCATCCTTGCAAACTTAAGTTATTGATAGCTCTTCGTCATATCTTCCGCCTCTAGACGACTCAGAATGTTAGATATCCTCCAAACGTCAACAAACTAAATGTATATAAAAGTACCGATGAACGTCATACCTGAAGATTATGTTAAAATAAAAAGACTAACTTATAATGATGAAACAGGTCGCTTACTTCTCCTTGTTACATTCTGCATTATAGCTGTGCATCGCAAAACCATCCCTGAATTGTTTTGAAGATATAACGATATTCTTTTGTTTCTAATAACAATGCAGTCATATGTACAAAAATAACAATTTACTACAATACGTATTTACCTGGCCAAGGTTTATCATCAGTCAGCTATTTTTAATTATTTGATCATTTATTATTAATTATTTAAAATTATTATTTTCGCAGCGTTGTCTGACATTACTCCAACCAATAATTCCTGCGGATTTTTCGACAAGAAAACTAATGAAATAAAGGCGGACCACTGCTCAAGATCGATTGGTCATACATGCGAGATAGAGAGTACGTAAATTACATTAATACTTACTTGAATCAACCCTTTCATCAAATGGAAATCTTAATTAATCTATAAGCCAGGCATTTTTTAAGCTGAAGAGCAATATTGTTTTGCATACATGGTAAAAAGAAATAGGACACGCATTATTCATACGCATATATCCTTCGAATGCACTGACTGCAGGACCCTCGGCGGGTATTATGGAGTGTGCCAGCAAGCTGATACGAGCTGCTTATTATTTTTTTGTGTCAACAAAAACTGGTACGACGCTCGACTGACGTGCCGACAAAAAGGACAGAGATTAGCCGTAGCGACATCAGAACCATTGAAACGAGCTTTATCAAGAGGGGATTATGCCTGTGATTATTTCTGGATTGGTGTCAGGAATAAGGAATGGAAATCGGTGAAAGGTGATTATTTTCAAAATCTAACAAAGTTTCTTTATTGAAAACATTCGTCCCCTATATGTTACGCTTAGTGAATATATCACAATATAAAATAATACAGCTGTATAAAATGTGACAGATTGTAACACATAAAAATTGACATGCGTGTGTTAACCCTGTCGTATATAATAAAACAGTATAAAAGGTGAACAAACTATTAGAAATATATAAAACAATACATATAACAAATATATAAAAGAGTACATATGGGTATGTTGTATATAATGTTTCCTTACTTAATAGAACAAAATAAGGTCTTTAGTCTACGTTCAATTCTCATCCTCGAACGCAATACTTACTATTATAGGTATCATATATTTTTATCATGCATGCATTATCTTCCATACAGGCGAATCACAACCTGGGTTACCTTTATGGGATGTTAATGAACCATCTGATCACGGCAACTGCTCAGCATTGTTTGTCGCAGGTGATTCACATAAACTCAGAGCCGAGCCGTGTAACACGAAGAGACACGTGATCTGTGGTCGCATACAGAGCCAAATAGGTAGGTGCTGAACCTGGGTATCTTGAGATTAAACAAACTTACTTAGGTGAAAGGAAAGGTGGGATGTTCTTATTTGTCTCTACAGAAAGACTAGGCTCATAATATAAATACACACACACGCATACATATATATTTATATATATATATATACATATATATATATATGTGTGTGTGTGTGTGTGTGTGTGTGCGTGTTTGGGAGTGTGTGTGTTCAGCAGAGATTATACATGTGGTCATAAAGGTTACCTTGTGAATCCGAATTTAAATATAAACAAAGTATGACTAGTCTGCTAGTCATTCATTAGATACAAGAAAATATCATCGACTTTGACAGAGGAGAAATGTGTAAATACCATACTAAGGCTCCACATATTTACCATTGCCAAACCACTTTTAACGCTGACCTCTGGGAGACTGCCTACCGCACATGATTAAGATGACATATGGGCTCCCATACAATACAATGTTATTTTTAGCCAGTGTCATAGGTACGACATCGGACGAGACAAAATTCGGTATTTCATGTTGGACAATGCGCAATAATTCTTAAATCTATGTTATTTGTATTTTCTTTTTTATAGGAAAACAAGAAGGAGAGAATGACACAGAGAAACGGACCTCAAACTTTACCTTGATTTTTAGTTTAGCTGCAGTGGGAGCTGTTCTCATAGTTGCAGTCGTTGTTGTGATTGTCATGATCCGTTCAAAATCAACGAGATGCTTAAAGGTGAGGCGTGAATCCTCGGATTTATGATTGTTCATACTAATTTTCACGGTATGCAATCTAAACGGTTCAGGATAATATTATATCTTCTAAAATAACCAACGTAAATGGGTTTGTTTTTCATTTAAGCGGGAAGAGATTAACAATGAAGCTGAGGAAGATCATTTAATCGGTATAGGTATTATTTTATTTTATTACTACCGAAGAATCAAAATCTCATTGCTGGTGACGGCACTGGCATTGGTAAAACAATCACTTGCTTTCCTGCTTAAGTTTTTTTTTATAAAATCTGTTTCTCGCTCAACATACGAAATTCTTAACTGTATTGTTCAGACTGTACAGCTACATCAGTGGATATGGGAGGGAATTCTATTTGTATAATACACGTTCAAATGCGTTGGAACCATTTAAGAAGCACTGACTAATATATATATATATATATATATATATATATATATATATATATATATATATATATATATATATATGCGAGTTGAATTCATGACATCCCTTTTTCCAGATGGGCGACTTGTGGGAGACAACATAAACAAAACTGTGTGTGAATAGAAATTATTAGTATATAATATTATTACAAAGACATTAATAGTCAACAGTATTGTGCCCTCGCGTGTATAGGCCAGTGAGCAAGTTTTCTTCTAACCTATAGCGATCACATTTGGCCATCGCCGTCCATTCGTTAACAGAAAAACAATCGTAAATATTTGACCTAGAAGCTTTTAACTAAAGCCAGAGAGGTTCTATAGAAAAAGTCTAACTGTAGAGCCAGAGAAGTTCTGGCCAAATCTACTCATAAACAAAACAGTTTATGGTGATCTCAGTTCTGCGAGCTAAGGCCGACACATGATTTTGAGCACCAAGGCTTTCAAACAGAACACACATCGTATCTGTTAATTCTAAAATCGCCTAACGCTCGTCTAAAGAGAGAGGTTCTGGACAAATAGAATGGGAAACCTGAAACCAGGTCATTCTAGTCTACATTCTGCGAGCTACATGCCAAAACATCGATTTTAGGTCGTAAAGGACAGTATAACCAAGTAGAAATTGTATCGATTTTGCCTAGAATTTTCTAACGTGACAGTCTCTGACCTGACAGTTTCCCGGGGAATTGTACTTGGAAACCGGATATACAGTCAATGTGATCTATGTCCAGATAGCTGTGCAAAAGTACATGGTTTTGCACCCTATTTGTTAGCCGTTTAAAAGATCTTAGCAATTAGACTTGGAAAGCTGTAATTTATTTAAGATCCAGGAAGGATCCTGCGAAATCTTCTAGAAAAACTAAATAAGGTCAATGTGATCTATATTCTTGGATTGGTGTGATTCAATCTGAACATGATCTGAGAACACTGTACATTAGATGGACAAACATCGGAGCGATGAGACACTTTTACGTACCACCTGTTTTAATCTTTGAAAACGCCAAATAATGTCGTGGTCCCATATTCTGAACCGACTATTAGTTACAGCCTCATCTTGAGCACCCTAGAAGTCAGTCTGCACATAGTTAAAGATCTAACATTTTTTTTTTCATGGGATACCAACATGGATAATTAATAAATGCGTCACTTGTATGTTAAATACAGCTGAGCGTCTTGGCCCGTAAGCCACTTGTTTTAATGAATTTATCATATTTTATAATATTATAAGTGAATACTTGACACCCACAAATTTAAGGTTTTTCTTTATCCTCATACAACCAAATATTGAATGTATTTACATAATTTAATTACATTCAAGCATACATATAGACTTCACACAAGAATATGAACGTAATTATCGGTCCGCTCAAATTCTTATCCAGCTCCTAGCGAAATAAAGATAAAAGATGGTTCAGGAAATGTCACAACTTCGGCACAACAACAAAAGTTCAGGGATAAAGATGATGAAGGTGAGTAAATTTTCACCAGTGTCTGTTTTTTTTTCCATTTTTTTTAATCTTAAAGCATGGGTGTAACTTTAACATAATTTACATTATCAGCACTACCTGGAGAAGTCATGGTTGTCAGTAAAGCAGCAGATAACAAGACATCCACGCCAAGAGAGGAAGAGAGAAATAAACAAGGTGGAGGTAAGATGCAATATTATAATTCTTATTTTTGTTTGGCTTCCACATAAGTTATAAGCAAATAATAAAAATACGAAATATAAATAAGAAATAATACTTTAACGACGATACTTATTATCATTATGGGAAAACATTATTCCATACTGTGATGCAGTACATTCTTGACCATGTGTATTGTTTACTTAAATATTAAACAGAAAGGGAGTATCACAAATGTTGTCTATTGAACTAAAAATATTGATCAATGTAAATGTGTGTATGGATATGTTAGAAAAAGAATTGAATGATATGGCTCACATCCAGCAAGCTAGTTGTTGTTGGTAATTAATATTACAGTTGCCCGAATATATAGACAAATATTACAAGTTGAAAATAAAACGGCAAATATTAAAGTGAATACTGAACACGCATAAATTGTTTTCCTTTATCCGGAAGCAACCAACTCTATGCTTTAGTTTCCATAGTGTAATGCCATTCAAGCTTACCATATGGACGCAGCATAAGAATAAGATCTCCGTAATTATCAGTTCACACAAATTCTTTCTCAGCCTCTGCCGAAATGAAGACAAATGATGGGACAGGAAAGGATGCGACTTCAGCATCACACCAAAAGTGTGTGGATATCGCAGATAAAGGTGAGTAAACTGTCAGTAATATGTATGTGTGGTTTTCATGTTGCATCTTAAAAAAAATAGTTGTAACTTAATATAATTCCAAGTTTCACTTAATGCGGACGTTTGTTATTTTGGGGAATGATAAACGGAAGGGAAATAATTAAAAAGTCATTGGAACCAAAGATGGTTAAGATGGAAAAAAAAGTTTAGTCTATATCAGAATAAATATAGGACTATATGGCTCATACCCAGAAAGTATATTTGCTGACGTCAATTAATTCGCGCCCCTAAACTTAGACAAATAATAAAAGTTGAAACGGCAAATACCTAATGAAACTGGTCACTTGTATAATTCAAGTTTTTCTTCAATCCGAAACAAACATATCCGTATTTTATGTTGTGATGACATTCGAGCTTACCACATTAACCTTACACGAGAGTAAGAACTCTCTTATTATAAATTCACACCAATTCATTACCAGCTTCTGAAGAAATGACGATAAATGATGGAACCGAAAATGTCTCGACTTCGGCACCAGAACAAAACAGAATTAGTAAAGCTAGTGAAGGTGAATAGATTTTCGGTATTTTCTTTGTCGGTTTGTCATGCTGAATCTTAAAACAAGCGTGTAACCTTAATATAGTCTACAATACATCGAAAAATAATGTTTGTTTCTGATAAAAGTATGTACTTGTAACTCAGTTTTTACAAAAGTATATGATGCCTTTAGAACCCTTACGTACGCCCCTAGATTTCACTGCCAGGAACTGCTCCAATGCAGACCATGCGCCATCGAAACATTAACAGCTGCTTTAACATACGTATACTAAATAATATAGTATTTGGAGTATTCCAGTATAGAATAGTCTTAC
The DNA here is from genome assembly GCA_026874595.1 of Sipunculus nudus. Taxonomy (NCBI): domain Eukaryota; kingdom Metazoa; phylum Annelida; class Sipuncula; order Golfingiida; family Sipunculidae; genus Sipunculus; species Sipunculus nudus. Next base: position 57,330,968 of record CM049322.1, on the reverse strand, counting down.
TTTACATCCAGAGAGGCCCATGAACATTCTTTTGGAAACCTGAAATTAGGTATCTGCAACCCATATCCTCCGAGCTATCGGGCTCAGGTATCCCCTCAGAATAATAATCAATTTAATACCATGATTTGTTTCATACAAATTGATCAAGGAATGAATTACAAATATGATGCTAAAGTTCCAGTATCTGAACAACTAATACATTGATCACCATGCTTCTTTGCCTGCATATTGACCTTGGATAGTTTCATCATTTCATGCAGACAGGTGGCGCAACCTGGATTTTTTTTCGAATTTTTTAAACAAGTTCTTTAAAGCTGCGGTTATCTGTTAACAGGGTACAAATCGTAACCACCGAACGTAGAATCTTCTAAATTGACTTGCAGGGAGGCCCATGAAAAGTATTCTTGGAAACCTGAAATTAGGTCTCCGTTAGCAAAATCCTCTAAGGTACCAAGCTTATGATACCCCCCCCCCCAGAATAATTGTAAATGTGTTACCAAAGCAGGGCACAAATCGAACCCACTGGACCTAGAATGTACTTTTTAGCTCAGCTGAAAAAGAAAACCTTGCAAACCTTAGATAAGGCCATGGTGATCTATATTTTATGTTCTGGAAACATCAGTGTCACTGTTTGAACCTGTAGCAAATATTCAGTCATGCCCAGTATCACTATTTAGCCCAGAACCACCAAGTAATGTGCTTTATGCGTACAAATCTTCGTGCTTCTCCACAACATGTTAACAGTATTTGTAATCATTTTCTTCTATATAAGACAACAGTTGTAAAAATTAGGCTATTATCCCATGTTTGTCAGCTGAGCGTCATGACCCATGGGTCTCTTTTAGAGTACCTGGATCTCCCGAAAACTGGTGGCATACCATATTTTAAATTGGGTATTAAAAATTACTCGCTGCAACAACACTGTCCGTATATCCTGTCCGGTGGTTTATAATTCCAGTTACATAATTGAGAAGTACTTATGATTTACACCTAACGGTAATATTACACTACTACATCTTATCGGAGTTCAAGTTGGAAAATACAATATTTCAAATCCAGAAATATTTTTCAATTTATGATCTTCCTTTCACTGGGCCAGACTATGAATGTCTTATCATTGTTCACTCTAGACACTATCAGAACTGGTTTCCAAGCTTTACCTTCAACTGAACCACCGTTAGCAATTGGTTCAATAGTAAAGGCTTCTCTGTTCAATTGTAAGGGAGGGACAATTTAGGGTGCAGGGTTGTTAAATATCAAAAGCTAGAATATATCTTGCAGAAAAAGGGCCATATGTAATGGATTAAAGAAACAATAATCTATATGCCCCATATAATACACCCTTATCATATTATTAAGTATTGGTACTTTTAAGAATACTACACGTGCAAAAATATAGCAGAACACATGCCAAATTGCCGTTCCGTTCATGCACTGCTGTAACAAGAATATAAACCCCTGATATTGATTTTATTATAATCTAAAGAATGTTGTATGTAGAGAAAATAGCTAAGGATTCTTAGTGGCACAAATGGTATGTTTTATTTCACTTATGTACTTTCAACCATGTTTCAGCGATTCACGAGTCGGAACGCCCGAAAGAAGGAACAGTGAAAAAGAATATTGCTCTCTTTCAATAAATGACTGGCCAGGTGTAGGATCTATGAACTATACAGCTTCAGTTTAATTGGATAATAGGAGGCACAAGTGTCCACATGATCATGAGTCTCAGCTTTCATGCTTACGTCTGAATAAAATGATCGCATAAGTTTTGCGAGAAGTATCGAATATTCGTCTTTTTGGCTTTACATTCCTGATATTAATCTCTGGAATGACTGATTGTTGCCAGTATAAAAAAAAACATGCTAACCAGATCTATAAAAAACAGCTGGCAACACCCAGATCACACAACAAATAAATCTAAGATCAATATGTATAGCGTAAAAATGACCATTATCTATGGATTTTACCCAGTTAAGATCAAGTGTGCTGACATTTCGTCTATGTTAATTATATTCTTTTTGTGAATTATTGTGTCCATTCTTTCATAATTTTCGAATTCGCGCAACTGAATCATGCACCGTTTAGCTTTTCTTTAAGGTTCAAGGTTTCATTCATAATAAAAGACAAAACATTGCGTTGTTTCATGTTACACATAATCTCGCCTGACGCTTCAAGACATATAAATAAATCGAAAAGTTTAGTGTTTATTATGTGTATATTTAGAGTGAGACTGTGTGAGAGAAAGATGTAATAATTATATTTTGCCTTAATGTATTACTAAAATTGAAGAAATGGGTTCGATTTTACGTGGAGTTTGTCTAATATGGTTTGCTATTATTTTAATTTCGGACGTGCTGATGAAACTTTTTACATTATACATATTTTTAGATTATGATAACTTTATATTCTACATAAACACTCTTAAAACCCGTTGTGGTTAAGCAGTGTCTGACTGTAAATTCCTGTAACTATGATTTGAGGTATATAAATGTAAGCAAAAGGGAATCATGGGAAAACAATAGTGCTTTATTGGAACTCGAAACACTGATATTCTGTTTTTATTCATATTTACAGTAAATTACTGTCACGAAGTGAATCGTGTCGTTTCGTTTAAACATGTTGTATCTTTATTCTTGGGTTTAGTTGGGTCTTTGTATTTGTTGAAAGGACAGTCGGCGGGCCGGCCAGAGTTGTTGTATGGTGAGACAATAGTGGTATTCAATATGGGGTATGAGGTGCTCCAAGGTATGACCAGAGCTGTGGTGGATAGCATATATTGTTCCAGTATATTAATATCCAGCACGTATATGGATATATATATATATATATATATATATATATGAGACAAAGTAACAAAACGGTTTCCAGGCATTAAATGAGATTTTTATAATATAGATTCGCCTTCAGGGTGGTCAGATATTTTCACTGGTCGCATAGACAGAGTGATCAATCCAGTCTTCGGTGTCCCGAAGCCAGGCAGCCGCTAAATTGGGACCAAACAACCATTCGGGGACCAGTACCGCCAATCTAGGACCTTAACCGCTATTGGGGGCCAAGTACACCCAGTCTGGGTCAAGTACAAGCAGTCGGGTTCTAGTGTTGAAAGTCTCGGTCCAGTGTCGCAAGTCGGGGTCAAGTATTTTCAGTTTACGACGTCTAGAGTGTATTTCATATAAGGCATAACAGGCTGGGAACCCTATATGGTGGGCGAATTTGAATAGACCTTTTCCGTTTCACTCGCGACACCAGTCGGCGATATTTAACATCTATGGTTCCCTGTAGTACACGTGTACGGGAGTCAACGGCGGAAGTAGTTGTGTTTCGTGCCCTGTTGAATTGAATTGATTTAACCCCAGTATCCCCCATTATTGACCTAAGCCCACCATGAAACGAAAAAAGGATGTTGCAATATAAGATAAAACCAGATGGGGCCTTATTTTATCTTATATTGAACTTATAGGCTTTGATGCGGGGCTGACCAGGGGATGTTTAAAATTAATGTGAAAAAGCTCCTCTTAGGCTAAACATGTTATAATAAAAGTGAAAAAGGTGTACATATTTAAACAGACTACTGGTGAAACGGACATGTATCGGCACAAACGCAGGTTGCTAACTAAATTGGTAGCGTCCTTGCCAACCGTGAGAGTCTGAACGAAGCAACTTGTTCATGAAGAAAAGTTGTGTTTACATCTGACAATCAATGCTGAGTGCATTAAAATAATAAAGTTAACTAGGCTGGTCAAAAGTAGAGAAGACGTTCATGAACTTCTTATTCATGAAATATGAAAGTCCCATATATACCTAGTTTGCACAAAACAGTTCGCACAGAAAATGTTCTTAAAATGTTAAAAAAACATGGTTATAGCAATGCTTTGAACACTTTTCTAAGTAAATGTTCCCCTATTCTGTTATAATTTGCCGGAAAATATTTTATTTTCATATCAACTGCATTTAAGTGTTACATTTAAAAGTTTTCTTATAAAAATGCATAACATTCTTAGAATGTGATCAAAATGTTTCTTTCATATATACATTATGTTGACAGAGCTGTAAATATAATTAAAAACTAAAGATACTATATTCTTATATATAGGTTTATATTTGTCAACAAAACATTAAAAGTTTAAACGAATTTGTGACATTTAAAAAAAGTTCAACATTTTTAGCCATGAAATTTTAGAAAATAATGTTTTTGATTTTTAAAAGGTTTGTTGACACTTCTTTGCAACTTGTTTGTAAATTGTTCTGTGCTGCGTGGGTACATACACACGTTAAATTACTAATTTCAATTAATTAATAAACCAATATGATTAACAAAAGTGTACAATATGCTCGAAAGAGTGCATTTTCTTAAGGGGCCCAAACACACACACATAACACATTAATCAGCAACATGTTGGGCTGCTACCAGTTTTTGTTTGCGGTGCATATGGGCTATTATACACATATACACCAAATTTTGTAAATATTTGTCCAGCCATTATTTAGAAGAGCTGCTTGTAGATAAGCAACAGAGTCTGGACTGACGCCGCACAAGGGCTATAGCCTGAGGTTAGCTCAAATGCACTTATGATATGGTAATCTTAATATGGACTACCCGACGTGGTCTACTTTTTTTTTCGTCGAATCAGTTTAAGACATTAGAGGGAGAAGAACTCCCTGAGAGAGAGAGAGTGCGCGCATTTATATATTATGTATAAGGGATTAAACTAAGTTCCTTTTAGGAATTTCGTTACCAACTGAGTTCGTACCACACCGTGCGTGGCACTCCTAAAATGAAGTAGCCTAGTCTCCGTCCCTGTGTATTTGTTTATCATAAGTACTACCTGAAAAATCTGAAAATCGTCAACAATTACTTGCCTTTAGATATGACTTGACTTAAGATATTTTTATAAACTTTCAGCTTTAATCTATTACTTGGGAAATATTTATTTTAATGTTGAGACTGTTTCGATGTCGTAGTTGATTTTAACCAGTTATTTTCAGGGCGACCCATAGTCACACGACATAAATCATTCTTTAATTTTATTTTTGGACCTGCAGAAGAATTACTAGGCTAAATCCTTAAAGGTACGTGAATATTTACAATAAGATGATATTTCCTCACGCTGTTTGGTCATCCAGGCTGGATACAAATGCCAGCAAAACCATCCTTGCTCACTGACTATCTACAATTCATTCATTGATATATGTTGTTATGGTTCATTGTGTGAGCAAACTTAGTTCACTTGTGCCTGTTTATCAAAACAATACTGCCTGATCAGAAGTCTAACATTGATCATACCCGTAAACTGCCAAAAAAGCAGAATAATCATAAGAGAATACATATATAAAAGCCCAGTTAAGGTTTAAATAATCTGGATTTGGGAAGTTTAGCGCTACGGCCGCCAGGTGGCAGGCGCCATTCATCGCGCTCGGTAGAGGTTTATTTCCATTTGTTTGGTTTCCTTTACCGCTTGATTGCCGTTCCTGAAACCTTTGTGCTGTTGCCAAGGAATCCCTACTGCCTGCTTTAAAACCAGAGGAAAAATCAATATAACCAGAAGCTAACAGCGGCTATATTATCTGTTAGTTATATCATATCCGAGGGGAAATTTTGAAGTTATACATGTGGGTTATAATTGTTATTTAGACCGTGTGGTCATGTCAAGGCAATGGTATTCACATTATAGTCAAATGAAATGAACAAAATCTCTGTCATCGTGGTTACGAGATACTATGGCTTTGGAACGATATAAATATGGATAGACAATACAGTAAGACCAGCATCTTAAATTCTTAAGACATGTTTCTCTACACTGGATGAAGACTTTGATCAATTAGTTGCATGCATATGGAGCGGGCTTAATATGCTCAGACCTGACATGACCTGACCTACAGCGACGCTTACAATACTCATGGGCCGTGTTTGTTCAGAGAAAGTGTGAGCGGGGAAGGGGAGGGATTAGTTAAGGTAAAATATGTGATATATTTTTTTTTGTAATATGAAATAACTGAAATATTATTGTGGGAAGATATGACGGGGGTGATTGAGGAATTTTCTCATTAAAAGTCTCCTGAAACAATGAGGGGGACAAGTCTCCCTGCATCCCCTCCAAACCTATAATTAAGTGTCATGGTGGACACCTTTTGTTATAAGCTTTTCCTTTGAGACATAAAACAAACCGACATGTTGTTTTCCCTGTTCGGTATATCCCAGATTATATAACCATAGCCCTAGCCCTGAAAAATAAAAACACAGTTTCTAGGAAGATAAAATACAAAAAAAAAATGCTTTAGTTTAGTTCATATGTTTAGTTTATATCACCCTTACCCTCACCTTATAATCAGTTGTCCTTGAACACATAAAAATGAGCAAGCTGAACCAACGCAATAAAATCTTAACCAACGCAATTAAAAGCGCTGTAACATTTACATCAAAACATTCGGCGTAAATGCATATAGAACAAAATACATACAAACAAATTACTGTTGTATCAACGCTCTGACATACAACAGACAACAGACCACAGACATTCTTGTCCAAATAGGGGCTTCAGCTAGAATAACATTCTAACGCATGATTACTGCGTGGCCACGAGATACTATCGCTTGGGAACGGGATAAAAAAAAACTTTATATGGGTGTATAATACGAGCCACAGTACTGTCATTATAATTTGTGTATTTTATACAGCGTGTGCCTGGCTGCCTAGTTCGGGAGACCAGCATTTGGCCTCTTATTGTTCGGTTTCCATTGAAAAGCTTCGGCAGCCTGGGCAGAGAAAATAAATAATAAACAGATGCCAAGAAGCGAAGCAACAGCCAACATTCAAATTGTGTGTATATATATATATATATATATATATATATATATATATATATAGGTATATATACATATATAACAAATTATGCCAGTACACGATCGCATTTTGTGTAAAAAATATTTATATATAATATGATATATATATTACGGAGCCCGGGAGACGACATGGTGAAAAATATTTATTAATTCGTGCGCACGAATTACTAGGTGTGAAAAATATATTTCCTAGGTGAGGAAAATATTTAATAATTCGTGCGCACGAATAACTAATCCGTGCGCACGAATTACTAATCCGTGCGCACGAATTAGTAATCCGTGCGCACGAATTAATAGGCGTGAAAAATAGATTTCCAAGGTGGAAAAAATATTTATTAATTCGTGCGCACGAATTACTAATCCGTGCGCACGAATTACTAGGCGTGAAAAATATATTTCCAAGGTGTAAAAAATATTTATTAATTCGTGCGCACGAATTACTAATCCGTGCGCACGAATTAGTGGCCAATGAGAACAGCTTTCTTATTTTGCTGGCTTAATGTTCATTGGCTACTAATTCGTGCGCACGAATTAATAACTCGTGCGTATGAATTACTAGCCAATGAGAAGCAAGCACACATCGACTCAGTCCAGGCACCCGTTGTCAAAATGGAGCCGAACGCCTTAAGACAGCTGCAGTTCAATGATTTTCTACGGGAGAGGGGTCTATCAGAGGAGACCATCTCCTCCATAGAAAATGAGAAGGTCAGTCCCACTTTTAACTATGTATTTTTAAATTGAGGCTGGCGTGGTTTATACGGTATGCTATATATGTCAATAAACTATAAAAGAAACTCCGTTTCAGAATTCATAAATCGTTTAATTATCGCCCTCAGGTCAGCTCGCCTTGTGAGACCAACAAGTAAACCCAAACGTGTGCTCCAGTAATAATCAGTATATCGCTTCAAATTGCCTGCAAATGGATGTGTAGAAAATGTAGACATAGAAGTAATCATGATGTTTATGTATTCACACTCATGACACGGCACTTTTTAAATTTTATAATATTTTCTTGCCGCCGGCAGCAACCCAATAGGCCTACAGGCAATAGGGCGATAGGCGAGCTCGGATAGGCGTTCATGGATATGTTGTGTGACTATTGTGAGGGCCAGACATTTTCACACAAGAGTGACAAGACCATTGCCTGCACCTTTAATGAGAAAAGAGACATTTGTACACACAAAAGATAGATTTATCAACAATATAAGCTGTTCATCAGTTTTTTTATGGATGGATGTATTAACCAGTTATCAAATGAATGGCAAGAGATTTAACAATATGTAGTCATATCACCTCGGTGAAATTAAAAGTGGCTAAACTGTTTCTAAAATGAAATATAGCAAGCAAACATTTCTGATGAATATTTTGATTACACTTGGTCTATTTGGTGGATACTAGGATATCACTTAAAGATATATCAGAACATTCTATTATATTCCGTCTATTCACAAATAATGTGTAGATTGACATGCACATAGATTATTAAAATCAATTACAAGTATTTAAAAATGAATTATGTTCCCAGTATTTCAAGTTTATTTGGTGCTCGGTCAAGATTATAGGACCCACTTACCATATAAAGTGTGCCAATTAATACTTATATCACTATTTAATACTAGTGGCTTTAATTAGGTGTTGGAGTGCCTCATGCACTGTACATATTTGTAAATATTAATTCACAGATAGCTATAATGTTAACAAATTCATATGGATTAAGACTGATAGAATTAAGAACAACTTTCAAAAATAGCTTACTTTTAAATCTTTTAAATACAATTTACCATTTATGTGGCAATGAAGAGAAACAAAAATACATCATCTTTGGCATTGTAAGACATATTTTTCATTTATTGTCTCTTTTATAACTAAAAAATATTTCCCAGATCTCTTTGGGATTTTGTTTAAACATATATATGGGTGACAGGACAGTCTTTTTAAAATGAGGTTATGACTATCGCTTGTAGAATGACCTTGACCTTCAAAGGTCCAATTTTGGCCAGAATCACACATAACATCACAATCATTCATGCAGGCAAGCCGCATACCCAGCAAGCAAGAAATGTATTTTACTGAGAAAAAAAAAATTTGCATTATCCTTACATATAGACAGGTCTGACTCCATGAAAAATAAATGAAATTAATTGGTTAACCTGGTTCATCAAGTGTATTTTTACGGTATATGTCTGGAGCCATTTCTGTTCTAAACACCAACTTGACCTTGTCACACCTGGTAACCTACTTGTCCTTAATCTACTGGGTCTTTATGTTTTCTTTTAGCTTAACTGCTCACTTTTTCAGCTGTATATTGGGAAAGATTAACTTTATTTCTCTGGCTTTTTATGTTTGTGAAAGAAAGAAATATTTTTAATAATAACTGTTGCTATTTTTGCACATTGCAAAGATACCATTTTTAATTGCACAGAAATATATAATTATTCCCTTTAGTACAAGGTGTTGCCTTCTAAATTTGTGTTCTCATATAATTTTTATTTTTAACTTTCAAAGGAATAGCTGTTGATTGAAATTTTATCAGGCCATTAATTTTGGACATCTTTTCCTATTGCACCAGACTTATGCTGACATCTATTTAGCATGTAAATAAAGATGTTAGTGTTTGATGAAACCTGAACAGGTGTCTGATGAAAGTCTGGGAAACTATGGCATCCCTGATGCCACTTTTCTGGATATCTCAGGGTGTAATAAATTGGCATTGTTTGGTAAATTGTCTAACCATTTCAACCCTTATCCAAGATCATGGTGCTAACAATAATTTGGTCAATTTTATTGGTCTTTATTATTCATGCAGAAGCAGTCTAGGGGAGGCACTTGGTGGTTATGCATACACCTTCAGAGCTTTAATGTAACAACACAGGAAGCTGATCAGTTGTATGTTTTCTGTCAAAGGCTCATAAGATTAAAAGTCAGCAGTATAAAAGGATATCCTTTTAAAGGTAGTATTTACAGTAATTTGCTATTAATTCTTGCTTTTCAGCCTGTTATGGGTTCCATTATCTTTTACTCAGATTTTTAAATGCTTTTGTTATTCCAAATTATTGAAAAAATTACCACCAGTTATTTTCTCTGATGTGTTATAGATATTTTTATATAATATTTATCATTGGCAACCTATTAAAAAATCTTCTAGATCACACTGTTTAAAAGAGGAATTAGTTATTATTTAAAAATTTTATGGTCTTATGGTCTCAGACTGTGAGGGTTTGTCTAAGTGTTCCCATTTTTAAACTCCCATGGTGTTAATATATTTTAATTTTATATTTTCTACTATATATATATATATATATATATATATATATATATATATATATATTATTGTTAATCAATCCTGATATCTAGATCTGCTCTCTCACTACATATAAGGCACTCTTTATCATACCAAGATGTGCAGCATAATTCCTGAACTCCTGTTGTACTACACCATTTATAATATCAGTAATGATAACTTTAAATTCTTAGTGTGGTTTTTCATTATTTTGGTACAATGATCACAACTCGAGTTTTTGTAATTGCAGATTGATCCTAAGGTTGTGATAGAGATGTCTGGAGAAGATTTAACTAAATTTTTTTCCCAAAATGGGTGACAGGATTGCTGTACGGCAATTTTGTCACAAGGAGGATAGCAGTGAACTTGATCTGCCTACTATAAGAAGTACTTTGAAATATAAACTTTCAAAACAAAAATGTTCTTACAAACATGTGGATTGCACAAAGTGATATAAGCTTACTGGGAACAGAAATGCTGAGAAAGAAATCCGTAGGTAAGAGGTAGGTTGGAGAAACTTTGATGGCAGAGAATATCGACAAGTACGAGAGAGGAAAGGGGGTGGTACAAGGCACCTAAAACTGAGTAAGAGCACCACAGTTGAAGAAATTGAGGGTATTGCCAAAGCATTATTTTTCCCTGATGGCACTTCAAAACTTGGGGATCTTGGTGATTTTGTAATATCTATTCAAGACAGTACAGACACCATTTTAACAGCCGGGAGTACTTTGGCAGAGCTTTACTCAAAGTACAAAATGAAAATGCTAAGACTGTACTTGTGTACAGAAAAAGCAGAACAACAGGAAAATGTGTTGGAGTCAGATGTCTCCCCTGATACAGATGTGTCCAGGTCTCCATCTGCACCTTCTGAAAGGTCAGCTTGTAGAGAAACTGATACGTCTCACTCCTGCATGGAGGATCATGAAGATATACTTCCAGATCTTTCCATTCAGCAATTACCTGAGGAACCTGATAGCCCAACTATAACATTTCATAAAAGTGAGTATGAACAGTCTGGATTTCTCGAAGACACTTTGCCTTTATGTTCATCAACACCAAACAAAATACCAAAACAGCTAAAACTACACAGGGGGCATGTCTTTAAAGACCTGAATGATGCGGTGAAAGAGGGAAAGTTAAGTGCAGATGATATTACCCTTGAAGTAGTGATGATTTTGCCAAATGGCAATGTTGAACAAGGTGAGGATAACGGTGGGATCTTAAGGGATGCTCTCAGTGAGTATTGGGACACTTTTTACAAGAAAGCAACCACAGGCAGCACCTTGAAAGTGCCCATGATCAGACATGACATGAAGGAAACATGGGAATGTGTTGCACACATTATTGTTCTTGGATACAAAATAGTTGGCTATTTTTCCATAACCATTGCAAAACCTTTTCTTGAGCATAGTTTTGGTGGAAAACCTGACAATGAGACTTTATTAGAAGCATTCCTGGAATTTGTTCCACAACATGACAAGAAAATCATTGAGGAGAACCTTAAAGATTTCAGTGATGAAGACTTCCTGGACTTTTTGGAAACCCATGATGTCAAAACTGTAGTTACAGAAAAAAACTGGCACCGAGTTTTGTATGAAATTGCTCACAAAGAGTTGATTCAAGAACCTGCATATGTCTCTGAGTGCTGGAATAGAATTTTTGCGCGCCATCTGCAGATGAATTCCCCAGAAATTCAAGACCTCATCTCAACACTTATTCCACAACCAAAGAAGGTTATCTCATGCTTGAAATTTGAGGATAATCTGGGACCAAAGGAAAAGTGTTGTGCTGAATTCTTGAAGAAATTTATCAGAAACAGTGCAGGGGACCTTTTGAAACGTTTCTTACGATTTTGTACAGGTAAGGCATTTATAATTGTGATTTTTAGCTCAGCTAATTGTGTAACATGTAAGATAATATGGTAGTGATGGCTTTTTGTCTGTCATCTGTCAATCCTTCCAGCTGTATGGTTGTCTGTGAACAGGGCACAAACTTTAAGGTCTAAGATCATTAACCTCTGCAGCCCTGGAAGACCTAATAAGTAATTAAAGTTCTCCTTGGAAAAACTAGAATATGGGTAGTTAAATAGCAACAACAGTGAATTAAATAAGAGAGTTGTTGACCAAGTGAGATATATAATATTTAGTCATATTAGTGGGAGGAAGTCATATTAGTGGGTGGACTATATAATATTTAGTCATATTAGTGGGAGGAAGTCATATTAGTGGGAGGACTATAATGTGCACTACTAGTAAGTACTTTAGGTTTTGCCACCTGTCTTGTTTATGAGGTAAAGCTATCAATGTTCTGTGCCTAAATAAAATTTCAGGCCATTTCACCTGACCTGAATCTCAGGAGTGGTCAGGTGAAATGGCCTGAGATATGATTGATTTTAACCCAAAACAGACTCACAAATGGAAGCACCTGTGAAACTGTTGTATGTGGTGCCATCTGTCTTGTGTACGAGAATAAGTTGTCAAAGTTTCATGCACATGCAAAATTTCAGGGCAGTCCATCATAATACACTTGAGGTATTGGCGATTTTCACCATAAATAAATGAACAAACAGAGGTTATGCAAGGACAATAGTTAGATAACAGATGGGACAGGTGGGTGTAGAACAAAAGCCCCCCAGTTAAAAAGCCTCCTATCCCCATCAAAAAGCCCCCTCCTTTTATGTGAAAGAGGACAAAAGCCCCCCCCCCCCAAAAAAAATAAGATATAGAGTAACATTAAACTATTATTAAAAGTGTTATATTATAATAATAATATAATATACATATATATATAATTAATATATCTATATTATTGTATTATCATAAGAGTATTACTACACTTTAAATTCTGTAAACTTAATTCATCATAATCAAAATCTAATAATGTGCAGAATATTTTACTTATTTCAGTTGATGTACTATAACATATTGTATACATATATACAGTCATTTTCCATAGTCATTGATGAAACTATCCCATGGGTTTTGTTTCCTGATGAACAGATAATTGAGATAATTTATATTTTTATAACTCATATCTTTGTTAACCATGATCATTGACACATCAGTAGCTCAGTTCTGGCTTTCTACCTCTTTAACCAGGAAACCTGTCCTGAACTTGAACTTGAACACATCTCCCAGTCTCACTGTTTGTCTGTCTGTCTGCCTGTTTGTCTGTCAGTCAGTCTTTCTGTCAGTCAGTTTGTCTCACAGTCTGTCAGATGTTCAATCAGTCATCTGTCTGTCTTTCATTCTGCCATTCTGTCTGTCAGACAGTAAGTCAGTCAATAGTCTGTCTTGTCTTTCAGTCAGTCAGCCGATCAGTCAGTCAGACAATCTGTTTGTCTGTCAGTCTGTCTGTCAGTCTCTCAGGGTGTTGGTCTTTATGTCTTTCAGTCAGTCACTTGATCAGTCAGTCAGACAATCTGTCTGTCTGTCAGTCTGTCTGTCAGTCTCTCAGGGTGTTGGTCTTTATGTCTTTCAGTCAGTCACTTGATCAGTCAGTCAGACAATCTGTCTGTCTGTCAGCCTGTCTGTCAGTCAGTCTCTCAGGGTGTTGGTCTTTATGTCTTTCAGTCAGTCAGTTGATCAGTCAGTCAGACAATCTGTCTGTCTGTCAGTCTGTCTGTCAGTCTCTCAGGGTGTTGGTCTTTATGTCTTTCAGTCAGTCACTTGATCAGTCAGTCAGACAATATGTCTCTCTGTCAGTCTGTGTGTCAGTCTCTCAGGGTGTTGGTCTTTATGTCTTTTAGTCAGTCACTTGATCAGTCAGTCAGACAATCTGTCTGTCTGTCAGTCTGTGTGTCAGTCTCTCAGGGTGTTGGTCTTTATGTCTTTCAGTCAGTCAGTTGATCAGTCAGTCAGACAATCTGTCTGTCTGTCAGTCTGTGTGTCAGTCTCTCAGGGTGTTGGTCTTTATGTCTTTCAGTCAGTCAGTTGATCAGTCAGTCAGACAATCTGTCTGTCTGTCAGTCTGTCTGTCAGTCTCTCAGGGTGTTGGACTTTATGTCTTTCAGTCAGTCACTTGATCAGTCAGTCAGACAATCTGTCTGTCTATCAGTCCGTCTGTCAGTCTCTCAGGGTGTTGGTCTTTGTCTTTCAGTCAGTCACTTTATCAGTCAGTCAGACAATCATTCTGTCTGTCAGTCTGTCTGTCAGTCTCTCAGGGTGTTGGTCTTTATGTCTTTCAGTCAGTCACTTGATCAGTCAGTCAGACAATCTGTCTGTCTGTCAGTCTGTCTGTCAGTCTCTCAGGGTGTTGGTCTTTATGTTTTTCAGTCAGTCAGTTGATCAGTCAGTCAGACAATCTGTCTGTCTGTCAGTCTGTCTGTCAATCTCTCAGGGTGTTGGTCTTTATGTCTTTCAGTCAGTCACTTGATCAGTCGGTCAGACAATCTGTCTGTCTGTCAGTCTGTCTGTCAGTCTCTCAGGGTGTTGGTCTTTATGTCTTTCAGTCAGTCACTTGATCAGTCAGTCAGACAATCATTCTGTCTGTCCATCTGTCAGAGAGTCAGTCAGCCTGTTGGTCTTAATGTCTGTGTGCCAGTCAGTCTCTGTGTCAGGCAGTCAGTCTGTAAGTTTGTCAGATTGTCTGTATGTCAGTCAGTCAGCCTGTCTGTCTTTTAGTCTGCCTGTCAGCCTGTCTCTCTAGCTGTCATCCTGTGTGTCAGACAGTCAGTCTGTCAGTCTTCTGTCTTTTGATTAGTCAGTTTGTCAGTCTGTCTGTCAGTCAGCCTGTCAGGCTGTCTGTAAGTTTCTGTCAGATTGTCTGTATGTCAGTCATATAGGCGGGGAACTGTCGGTTTTTCCCTGTTGAAGCATGAGTATCTAGCAAACTTGCGCGAGTGTCTATCAAAGTTTGAATCCTCATTGCAAAACTTGCTATACGCAATTATTGCAAACTTGCTAGCAATTTGCTCTCAATTTTGCAACTTTCTCACTCATCCTGTTTTGACCGTCCCCATCACGCAATTTGCTAGCAATTTAGCAACTTTGCCATCCTCCATGTAAAATCCGTCCCCATAACGCAATTTGCTAGCAATTTGCTCGCAATTTTGCAACTTTCTCACTCATCCTGTAATGACCGTCCCCATCACGCAATTTGCTAGCAATTTAGCAACTTTGCCATCCTCCATGTAACAGCCGTCCCCATAACGCAATTTGCTAGCAATTTGCTCGCAATTTTGCAGCTTTCTCGCCCTCCCTGTGATGGCCGGCCCCATCACGCAATTTGCTAGCAATTTGCTCGCAATTTTGCAACTTTCTCGCCCTCCAAGTTTCAGCCGTCCCCATAACACAATTTGCTAGCAATTTGCTCGCAATTAAGCAACTTACTCACTCATCCTGATTTGACAGTCCCCATCACGCAATTTGATATAGCAATTTAGCAACTTTGCCATCCTCCATGTAACAGCCGTCCCCATAACGCAATTTGCTAGCAATTTGCTCGCAATTTTCAGCTTTCTCGCCCTCCCTGTGATGGCCGGCCCCATCACGCAATTTGCTAGCAATTTAGCAACTTTGCCATCCTTCTTGTAACAGCCATCACTATCACGCAATTTGCTAGCAATTTGCTCGCAATTTTGCAACTTTCTCACCCTCCCTGTGATGGCCGTCCCCATCACGCAATTTGCTAGCAATTTAGCAATTTGCCATCCTCCATGTAACAGCCGTCCCCATAACGCAATTTGCTAGCAATTTTGCAACTTTCTCGCCCTCCCTTTGACGGCCGCCCCAATCTCGCAATTTACTAGCAATTTGGCAACTTTGCCGCGAGTGTCTATCAAAGTTTGAATCCTTACTGAAAAAAACTTGCTATGCGCAATTATTCAAAGTTGCTAGCATTTGGCCAGCAATTATGAAACTTTCTCGCCCTCCCTGTGATTGCCGTTCCAGTCTCCCTTACATCATTTTAAAGGTTATTATGTCCGCAGTGACATAGGCGATATGAGAATAAATAATATTTAATGTACATATAATTTTGAGCGATTTTTTGCGTTTTTACGGACTTGCACAGAGGTAAGACCGAGCGCAGCCGAACTGGCTTCGGCAATGACTGCAACGCATGCATCGTGGTCTTTCAACCTCAAACACTACTATTGTTCATTTGAATAACGCTTGCTTTCAGTGAGGGATTGAGCCTGTCGGGCGTTTCATTTGAACGAGGCTCTCACCCACGTGCGTGGTCAGTAAAAGAGAAAAACACATGTTTCTCGCTTTATGAAATGGAGAGTTCAACCCAGGAGAAATAATGACAAAACCTAATTCAAGGTCCCAATTTCATGAACAGACGTGGGGTGGGGTGGGGTGGAGTGGTGTATGGGGTTTCAGGCCTCAAAATTTGTCTGATAAGATGAAAAAAGATTGCGGCCGTTGAAAATGAATACGGACCCTCTGCATGGAGTTCCGTTGGGTCCGCTTCTGCTACTTACGAGGTATGCATATTTCTGTTTCTTTGTTCATGAAGAGTTTCCTTGCAACGTACATTTAATAAATCTTTCATGTGTTCCTCACATCAACATAATCTTTATACGTCCACCGATAGAATCCAGTCAAATATCATCGAAAGCCTGAATGCCCCAGCGTCTCATTCCGGTTCACAATGTTAACACCATCACTGACCAGGTCTTCAAGGTAAAGATACCGGGGTATAAATTTCTTGCCACGAGGACTGCCCCATAAAATAAATGTTAAAAATATTGGAGCGACTGCAGGATCACTCACGCACGGTCTCCACCAGGTTATGAGTTTATACGGACGGACGGTATGATGTTTAGGATTCATGTAATTTAAAATTAAGTGGCAAAATTAAGATACAAGCAGCTGGAAATAGAAACATTTTCCGTTCTTAGAAGTGTGCCTCAGAGATGTGCGTGAGTTATTCTGCAATCGTGCCAAAATGTTTATACATATCTTAGGAAGATGGTTTCCCACTGGAAACCTATATTTTCTGTTAACTTTTAAAATAAAAAAAATGAGCCTAGATTTCACCTCTCAGTTGATAAATCTCTTCAACCCCGGAAATAAGCCCGGTATCAGCTAGTATTCGATAAATAAGCCACAAAAATGATCCGGAAATGTATCCATGTTATTCACGCCCTCCCAATACTATAAACTACAGTTTCACATAGAGAAGTGTAAATTAGGGAAAATGACAACTGTCTTTGTATGTCTGATTGATCGATTTACCGTGCCGCTACATATCTAAAACTGTTTGAATTTAATTTTGGTACGAATGTGTCATGATTTAAAATGAATACGGCTCACACCCGAAAATAACAATATATGATAGGGTTTATATTCCGAATTATCAGTAAATTACGCCTGATTTTCCAGAGACGGGGTTTCCAGGGACAGAGCTCAAAATTGGAAACCCCGGAATAATAATCAAAGGCTATATATAAGTGTCGGTTATACCTATGTCCACTACACTGATAATTTGTTTCTTACAACAAGACTAAAATTACAGGATGTTCCGACTGAATGTCTCTGGGATGCGACCCAGCTACAGGACACATGTTACGTATATTCCTGTGATTATGAGAACTGGCTTGGGGCACGCCTAAGCTGTGAACAGAAATGATGGAGAGTTATTTAACGTTATGCTGGGACACCTTGGTACATAATATGATAAAACAACTTTTCTTGGAGCTGAATACAAAGTAGATTTTGATTCAGGTCTTCTTATAAACTGTTCTAGACAAATAGTCTTTGGCCCAATTTCCATTTACTGGATAAACATTTTGCATAATAATATGCCAAGCTGTGTTTTTTACAACATCTTTACTAAACAAGGAGATTTGATATATCCAAATTTGTGCGAATTAATTTTGGAGGTGTTAATGCATTAAGTAGGTGAGTATGATTATATATATATATATATATATATATATATATATATATATATATATTGGTGCTTATAAACTAAATTGACATATTTTGCTAATGATATATTTTATTTTCATCGTTTCACTTGAACATTTAATTAGCACGATAAGTTGGTTGCAGAATTTTCTTCCTGCATGTCTAATATAATAAATCTGAAGCAGCATGGGTAAGTATTAAATAAAAGTAAATTAAATACAGTGATATCCGGGCAGCGGACACCTGTGTAGGGCGGACACCCGGACAGTCTATTTTTAGACTAAACATATTTTCTACTCCACCAGAGCACTTTAAGGACATAGTACACTTATGGTCCACCCTATAGTTAAATTCATTCCCACTTACGGGCATCCAAAAGGCCGCTATGGCCGCTTGAAGGACAAATATGCTGTTTCTTGGATTATGTCTCATGTTCTGCTTCTGTCACCATTTAAAAGGTGGATATATAGGCAGAAAGATTGTGAAATAAACCGGGAAAATTCCACTTTATTTACCTTGAAGTTTGTAATTTTAAACATCCAATTCTATTCATTAAGTACAAATCCCGTGTCACGTGAAAGAAATCCTGAATGTGCCATTTTCTACCCTTTATAGGATATATAACTTTTTTTATCATTTTGTTTGAGGTAACAGCCTCGATGTCTAATGCCAACCTAACTAAGTGTATGTACCCATGCAAAATACCATTCTGGATCCGGACTCCGTGACAGGGAAGTATCAAACGCTTCATCTCATGTTATATCTTGGTGTTAAGCATGCGGAACCTGAGTGTGTAGTCGTCCCCGTAGCTGGGTCATACCTCCTGGGAAAGTTTCTGAGTGAACGGCTGTTAGGCATGGCCTAACAAAAAGTATAATGAATACCCCGTCCGTGCGATTATTAAGAAATGTTTTAAAGTAATATTCAAAACATTAGTGTTGTTATCAAGCGGTTCATATAGATATGTAGTGATCTATGTATATAAATATTTGGATTTATGACAGAATGGTGACTGTGAGTGATGACAAGGGAGCTGCAGCGGTCGGTTCAATGAAAAGACCTTGTAGCCCGACTTTGATCGTCTGTGAAGCTCAGGAATAACCAGTCAATAGAATGGTATTACAAGGATCGCCAGGAGCTCTACAGAAAGTGAGTACCCTAAATAGAGTTACTTCTGTCTTGCTGTGCAAGGCCCAGTAAAAGTTACGATAGTGAGAGTGGGAGCGGCTGCGTATCATTTTTCATGTATTCTTGGACATTTAGTCAGCACAGAGAAGGTATCAAGGTAGAACACATTTGAAACTTTTCGTTTGCAACTTCTTCCAATTTGGCCCCAAAAATTGTTTTCTTTATTCGTTATCGTGCGAAAGTAACAAGAAACAAGGAGACACCACTTACTAAACGGACTTGAAGTACCTTACTAGGAGTAGATGGGTAATTTGTTTTAATGTTATTCCATTTTCAATCCATTCAGAATTAAGTTAATTAAATACGTAATCCAAAACTCAAAATAACATTTACAATTGTTGATTAATATTGCATGCTTTGTGGTTTCATAAATATTTCCAATTTGTGCAAACTGAACCACAAGAGTTAGTAAGATATGTCATCTTATTATGTTCCCCCTTCCATGGCGGCGATATAGATGTTTGCTCCGTCGTCGTCGTCCTTACTCTTCGTCGTTCGTTGTCCCCGTCGACATTGGCAAATCTAATAAATGCAATAACTTTTGAAATACTGATTCCTTTTTCATGAATTCTGAAATTTAAATTATGTGTACTAATAATTCAGACAAATTCGAAAACCGGCACCTTGACTTCAACACCAATATAAATGGGCCATTATAAAATTTTGTGTGAAAGCCGTAACCTTTAGATATCGCATATTTTTGTTTTCTCAAAGTGACACATAGATTGTTTCCACTTAATTCACGGAAGAGTTCAAGTATTGGGGCCCTTGATTTTCAATGTCATATATGCAGAATTCTAGGATTATTATGACCTACATGACTTTTGAAGTATTGTAGATTTATTCCTAAATTTTGCCACTCCTAATGTACCTCAGATGTGACCTGGAGAGAACGAAAACTGGTGAACTTGACTTACATCTTCAAGGTCATTTAAATATACATACATTTGACGCTCATAGGTTTGATGAATCAGCATGGACAAACATAATGCGGTATAGATTAAAAGCTGAAACAGGACACTAGGCAAAAAATACCTGACACCTTTACCCCGTTCAATCATATTGCACCGATCGCACGCGCATGGTACATATCTGACTGGTGGGGCGCTGTTCTTCTTGCAGCCGATGCTTATTATTGTGATAGTTTAAATAGATAAATATTTAGCTATGATAATGAGAATTGAGTGAACACATGTCGGATATATTCATTTGTATTAGTGGTTTATTATCTTGTTCTCCCAAGGTAAATTGTTTTCTCTCTCTTTTTTTGGGGGGGGGGGGGTGTCATACTTTGATCCTTTTCGAATGATCGATAATGCATGATAAAATACGGTGCTTATATATAACATATAGGTCTAGTCAGCTTACATTAAGAAAACAAAGTTCTGGCTAGCCCTAATATCCCACAGCGTCTATCCTGTCACGAAACATGTTAAAGACAAACCAATAAAGTAACTCTGTATGAAAAACCAGCAATATTTAGGTTAGCAGTCTCCGGACGACAGAAAGTCACCAGAAAAAAAGTTGGATAGTAAGAAATTATTGTATGCTGATTCAGGTAAATGTGTGGGTTTTTTTTCGGCTGCAAGTTTACATGTATAGTACATTTTACAGTCAAAGTAAATCCGTGACCAAATAAAAATACCTCTGCCACGTTTTTTTTTTTAATTCAAACATGTACACATTTAGATACCTTCATCTCAAACAAAAGCACTTTGAAAACGAGTTGAACTGCAAAAATGTTCAGCATTCTCTTTATTTGTCAATATAATTAAATCGTTCAGGTTTTCCATTTATATACAAACAATAAACTTGTTGTAACATTTTATTTGAAACAGTCCTTACAACAGAGTCCATTTAATATCTCAATTTATTATCTGGTTTGACAATGTATAAGGCTAATAAAACAAATGTTCAAATGGGAACGGATTCAAAGCAAATTGACAGTTAAACTCAATATTGTAAGTTCAAAAATATATTAAGCTTCCTTTACATAAAATGTTTGGTGGTATTTGTAAAACTGGTTTATCACTGTATATAAAAAAATCAAAACATAAAAAGTAAAGCAAGGATTATGTACAAATACTTTCATCTAAACAAAATTAATTGTTATGAAATAATCCCTTTTACTCAAGTGTGAACAAGCGGTACGGCTGGATTGAAATACCTATAAAACATGGCTGGCTAAACATATGGATATACCTACGAAAACGCTCACGGCGTTAACACTGTTTAAACAATTTAACCAAGTTGAAATTGAATTGAATGCTGCTAAATACATTTACAAAATATTGGATAGATATGGAAACTAGATAGTCTAGCTGCTTAATGTGCACAGTTCATATACAATAAATTCATAATTTACAACAGGAATAATCAAGGTGAAATAATTCCACTATGTAGGGGGACAAATCAGGTATTGAATGAATGGTAATTATAGGCAATCATATACAAAATCAGTTACTGCTCTCGGTATATATTTTAAGAGGCATATAAATGCGGGGTAATACAAACGGACAAACATGACAAATGATTTATTTCAGTACAGACATCAAAGAATATGTATGTGTATATATATATATATATATATATATATATATATATATAAATATATATAAGAAGATTTATACAGCGTATACAAAATAAATGTATATGAATTTAATACTTAATAGGTATGTACAGGTATGTATATGTAGATAAATCACAACATACAGATATTAATAACAACAGTGCCTCTACTTTTATGTATTTTTTGTTGTATTTGTGTAAGTTTTCTTATTTATACACATTTTATACAAATTGTTATATACACCTTTCCCTCTGTCTCATGTCATGACATGACAGTATGACTAAATGATATCTTTACTCTGTGAGCCACAAGTCGAAAATCTACAAGATGTGTAGTCAATCTCTTTATGTAGATGACTGAAAACAATCTTGCCTTTCTTTTTTAATATTTGTTTGTGATTTTTTTTTTACTATTTTGTCATACAATATAGACATATTAAGAAATGTGATGACATGACACCTTCATTAGGCTTTCTAATCCAAGATTTGTTCACGGAGTTAAGTTAACCTAAATTTTTGGTCAGGACTGCATTTGTTTACTCTAAAGTTACCACTTGGGATCAATTAGGTGGTTTTTGTTGTGGTTGATTTTGTTTTCAGAGTATTTTGATCAGGTGGTAGACTTTTGCTTTTCAGACAAAGGTAAAATTCCCGCCTAGCATTTCCATCTGTTAAAATAAAAAGAAAGAACTGACTGAACTCATAAATTGACAATAACAGGTCACATGATTGAAACAAAACGGGGTTCATTCTGTAAAAATATATGGTTATGATAAAAACAGTGAGATACGGCACTTGACAGATACTGAATAACAAGGTTGTAACAAACGCAGTTAATCTGAAACGGCCAATAAACTGTTTCCATTTGTCAACGCTGCTTTCCCCAGGGTGTGTTCGCTTGGCGCGCACCAAATACACCAATATCGCAAAGTTACACGCCATTGTAATTATAAAAGTAATGAAAATGTAAGAAGCCAACACCACAACTGAAACCATTGGGTTTAATTTTGGACATTTTGGTTGATCAAAGCCTCCAAGGAACAGCTGATGGGAACCCAGGGCTAGATTGATAAATATTATTATTACAACTGATGCATTAACTCTCTTCCCTGACCACAATCTAGCCACAGACAGCGGCACAGCAATGGCGCCAAGCTGCATTAAGGCGATTGCAATAGCAAAAGAGAAAACTAAACCATTGAACGTTGTTACAAAAAACAGCCCCCAGGGACAGCCGTATCCAGGCGCATCTTTGAAAGATCCGATTAGCAGGGAAACCTGAAGAATTACCCCTCTAATGGATAAACACACCGACAAACCGCAATAATACTTTGAAATTTGTTTGGAGCGCAAGTTTTTTCGTGACATCAGAGCAGCCCCCAACAGATTTAGAATTATAGCTGCGCAGCGGATCCCGATGGACGTGTAACGTACAATCAAATCTGGGCGTATACCTTTTAGTATACTCTCCGTTTTGTGTGTGGCATTCAACTTGTCTGCATTTTCCCACAAAGTTCCAAAAGTGGCTGACTCAGCGGTCGCCACACTTAGTGTCGTGGTCAGCCAGGGCTCTGGTGATTCAACTATGGGCCACGCTGAAGTCAGAGATCCAGATGAACCGTTTGTATGGACCCACGGCTGAATGCTATTGAAGAACCCACTGGCAGGTGGCGCTGTAGTCGTGAGTAAGTGATCCGTCTCCGGGTTCTTTATTAAGGCAGGAACCATTGCTTTATCACTAAAAAATAAACAAGCTTTCTAAAACTTAAACAAATATTAGCTCTTATCATATTTATGTTATTATATGCATTTTAATTATATGAATGTTTTGGTATTGACGTACTTTAAATTATAACTGACACTCCCCTAACACATTAGTAATACTAATTATATTACTTCTACAGTACTACTACTGCTACTATTTAAACAACAACTACTACTACTATTGCTTATAATTATAATAAGAATAGTCAGACCAATAATAATGATAATAACAATAATAAAATAATATAATAAAATTCATAATAATAGTCACACTATTCTTAATAATAACATTTCTGTGGCTTGAAAGCCTGATTACGAAATCCCCATGCCCATAAACAAAACACATCCCCGTAGAATAATATTCCCTAGTTGCTGGATACAACATCCAACGAATTACGTGGTGTACTTATTATCTTGTAACACTCCCTTTTAATCGGTTATCTCTGTGATGGGCCATTGATGTTTAGGCTGTTATAAATATAGTCAATTTGAACGGAGAAAATGCACATGGGAACATATTATTGTACCACAGTGTAATATGTTCATGGTCAAGATCCAATGAAGCTAAAGACTCATATGGCAAATGCTGTTAAAAATTGCAGAATAATTTTATTATAAGAAAAGTGTATAAAAATAAGCCAAAGCAACGTCCTGATAATGAATTTTGTTTGCTTGTTGGAAGCACATCTGATAACAGTCTCCTTCAGTTCCTCACATTCATTATATGCTTATTAATGTACGTATGACAGGACTCAGGAATCGAAAACCCAAATTATAGTAAAAGTTACATACCTAAGGCAAACCTCGATTATATTGTGATCATGATAACCACGTTACCAGTGCGGCAGCTAACTCATATGGCAACTACACTGTGAGGCTACTAATCCCTGTGAAACTCTCGTGGCTTTTGTCTGTTGTAGCAACAAACCCTTGTTTGTAATAACACCTTTTCAATATTTCTTTTTTTCGAAAAATATTATTCAGGAATGCTCAGATGTAAATTTGTCTGAAAAAAAATCGTATAAATGGCTGAGGATTTTCCGGGGGAATTTATCCGACTTGCAAAATCGATATATATGATGAACGGAGCAAATATAATGAATATCGCCTGTGTCCCCATTCCTTTATTCCTTTCCTTAATATTTTATTGAAGGTAAATGCCTCCATTTTACAATGCCGACTTATCTAAGTCTTAAGCATAGTTTTTACATCTGCTGAGGTAGTAGAAAACTACCAAACTTGTGTTGGCCACATGCACTACACCCCGCTCCCATAGCCACGCCGGGAATCGAACCCGGGTCTCCAGAGGATTGTATTGATATAACAATGATGCTATCGCTGATGCGTTCTTTCGGTGTGGGAATTGTGAACCACGGTTCGGATAACATTTCATTAAATTTCAAATACTTTACGTGATGGTGAAGAGCTTTGATCTCATATTTACATAAGTACATTAGTTGTCCACAAACTTTTTCTTTCTCCAGGTGTATATAACTAAACATTATTTTTGGTCGTTATCCATATGTAACAGCACAAAGCTAAGATATATTTTGTATTTGTAGAAAACCACTTTATCGTTCATAATTTCTCCCAAAATTGTTTAATGAAAATGTTTTCGTCTATGGTTGCTATATAGCTATATCCAAAATTATATTGAGGATGGATAGCAATTAAAAAACAATAAAAAGGGAGACTCGACAATTTCATAATTTTATCTCAGTAAATTTGATTCCTTGATATCTACGTAACAGCCTCAGTTTTATACCTCCACACTCCAGAGTTTTGCAGAGAACATTGTATGGATTGCTTACTGTCGCACCCCATTAACGAAACTGCTAACCTTGTCTGAGTAAAAGAATTCATGACAGGGCCGGTTTCCTATTCTTTCTTCTTCTCCTTCTTCTTATCAGCTGGTAACAGGAATGCTGACCGTGGAGATGAGCGGGATGCTCTTATGTCTCGAGGCGAATGCACAGAAATATATACATAGCTAGTGAGTAGTGACGTATCAGTTTCTAAGGCTACCACGCGGTACGGCCTCACTCGTTACCAAAAAAAGGCCTCGAGAGAAAGGGCGTGGCAGCATAGGACTAAGGGCAAGGAAAGGGGCTTGGGCTGAAAAGTTTAAGATATTAAACATCAACCTATACAAAAGTATTGAACACGTTCAACGAAAATAAAATAATTTTGTTCATTTATATCATATATATTGTATATATCAAATATTTGTTGCTTCATATATATATATATATATATATATATATATATATATATATATATATATATATATATATATATATATATACTTGTAGGCCTATATATAAGTTCATATACATACTGAAAATCGCAAAACCATGACTATATCATGGTTTATACCAGTGCTACATATTTATATCATATCTTTGAATATTAACAAAGATACATATTTTTTTAAACCACTTTTTTACAAATATTTCACATATAGGCCTACACATATGTATATTGATAGAATGTCTTCTAGAGTCGATCTAGATTTAACAAACAGTTACTAATGGCTGGCCGCCAGCTCAATAGGCTTTGGATATGTCGCGTGTTCGTTTTTCGTCCTCGGACAACACGCAGCTATGCTGCTCAGGCCGTCAGATATCTACAGTGAGTCGTGTCATTGTCCACTGAGTCTAGGTTCAATGATCGTGAATCCGATGTGTTCATGTTACCTGAGTAGCCGTCATATTGGGTTTTATTTAATATATATTTTGTCTGTACCCCATAAATCCAATGTGTTCATTGTACCGGAATTGCCTTCATATTGGGTTTTACTTAATATCTGTTTTGTCTGTACCACATAAATCCGATGTGTTCATTGTACCAGAGTGGCCTTCATATTAGGTTTTACTTAATATCTATTTGGTCTGTACCACATAAATCCGATGTGTTCACTGTACCGGAGTGGCCTTCATATTAAGTTTTACTTAATATCTATTTGGTCTGTACCACATAAATCCGATGTGTTCATTGTACCGGAGTGGCCTTCATATTAGGTTTTACTTAATATCTATTTGGTCTCTACCACATAAATCCGATGTGTTCATTGTACCGGAGTGCCCTTCTTATTGGTTTTAACTAAAGATCTATTTTGTCTGTACCACATAAATCCGATGTGTCTATGGTACCGGAGTGGCCGTCATATTGGGTTTTACTTAATATCTGTTTTGTCTGTACCACATAAATCCGATGTGTTCATTGTACCAGAGTGGCCTTCATATTAGGTTTTACTTAATATATATTTGGTCTGTACCGCATAAATCCGATGTGTTCACTGTACCGGAGTGGCCTTCATATTAAGTTTTACTTAATATCTATTTGGTCTGTACCACATAAATCCGATGTGTTCATTGTACCGGAGTGGCCTTCATATTAGGTTTTACTTAATATCTATTTGGTCTCTACCACATAAATCCGATGTGTTCATTGTACCGGAGTGCCCTTCTTATTGGTTTTAACTAAAGATCTATTTTGTCTGTACCACATAAATCCGATGTGTCCATGGTACCGGAGTGGCCTTCTTATTGGTTTTAACTAAAGATCGATTTTGTCTGTACCACATAAATCCGATGTGTTCATGGTACCAGAGGGCCCTTCATATTTGTTTCAACTAAAGATCTATTTTGTGTGTACCAAGTAAATCCGATGTGTTCAAGGTAATGGAGTGGCCTTCATTTTGGGCTTTACTATCTTTTTTTTTTTGTCTGTACCAAGTAAATCTGATGGGGATATCGTACTTTTTCTTCCCTCATACTGAGTTGTACTAAATATTAATTTCCTGTGCACGATCTTCTTGCACTAGAAAAATCACCAGTAATAGACCACATTAAAGACAGCCCATAACATGCCTGGACGGGCACAGTAATGAGTGTTGTCACTTCATAGCGTGGTGTTACTTTAAAAGATGGTGGTTTTATCTCATAAGAAGGGACCGCCTATGATGAGCAGATAAATAGGACTCTCTGGTAGAAGTTATAAACAGACCACGTGATAATGTTTGTGTTATAGTTTTGTACTTTGTCTCCGACAAGGAAGTTTATTGATTGGTTTGTTTGTCTGTTGATTTATCGCCTCTGTCAATATGGCAACACAACTTTGCGGTGGGATGGGTGTTAGGCTATTGAAGACCACTATTGTGCAAATGGGTGCTTGGTGATCATTCCTTATATTTAGGTATAACACATGCGGGTGTGCCTGTGTGTAAGCTTGTTGAGATTTTTTTTTGAGAATGTGTTCGTTTACATGTAGATGTCTGCTTACAAGCATTTGGGTAGCTGTGCTTATACAGGAGTGTTTTATTTGTTTGAACCAACAGCAATCTGTGTCAGCTTACGTGTTAGCTTATATGTTAGCCTGTGTTTAAATGCGTTCGTGTTTTTGTTTTTTTATTTATTTTTTTTTTTTGGAGGTAACGGCCTCCACATTTGATAGCATATTTAACTACGTATATGTAAATATGCAGAATTCCAGTCCGGTTTTGGACTACTTGACAGGGCAAAATCACATGCGTCCTGTCATTTTGTATCCTGGCGTTAACCAGGCCTGGCGAATACTGCACATGCGGGCCCTGGCTGCGGAATTGTCCCCATTGCCACCGACTCTCCACCGTGGAACCCCGAAAGGCGCACTCGTTTGAGAGTGAAACACGGCCATGGGGCCCGACTTTTCTATTTATCCTGCAGAGGGCTCACTCTGTGTGGGGCCCGACTGTGAAAAAGTCACCGTCTCTGCTGAGATTCGAACTCACGATCTCCCATGGTTTAGTCCTGTTCTCTCCCTTGAGCTGCCGAGGTCGGTAGTATTCATTTGTTTGTACGTGTATGCTTGTACCCGAAGGAGCATGGACCTGTATATAAATTTCAGGATTTGTTTTATGACTGTTGCCATTATTGAATACCTAATTAATAGCATAATTTTGTAATGGTTAAAAAAAAATGCATGAGAATCCATGGGGTTGCACGCAAATGCTAGCTACTTCACTTTTGCCTGTGATGCTGGCCTGTTACTTTTTTATGTTTATAAGATAACCCTATGATGAAATTACTATTATTAATTCACGAAAGAAGTAAGATACATATGATATTTCCTGTTGATTACGCAAGGCAGACTTACAGGAATTAAAAAAAAAACGTAGGTTGTGTTCTCATGCACCATCTTCGTCAATTTTATAACCCTCGCATTTTAAATTTTTAATTTTAATTTGAAAATAAAATCGATAAATTGAAAATGTCGGTCCACGTGTCGGTGCGAGGGAAGCCTGTGATTCGGTCAATATGAGTGAGAATGAGGAGTCACCATCGATATTAAACTCACCCCTGTGGTTCCGATAATTAGAAAAGTAGCTTCAAGGGAGCTGATGTCTCAGTGATACAGATCAAGTGAAAGGTGCATGCAACGAGAAAGTCTGATGAGCAAAACCCAGCGGTCGGCTTCACTACAGGTCCTATAGTCCTCACCCTTTACAGTGTCTATTTTGAGCGGTGTCCTTGCAAAGTCTGAAACTGCTCAGGGTTACGAACCGTTCATAAACACAAAATCAATGTCGGTTGTATGTTGGTTTTGATCGGAACTTATGACACTAGATGGTTAAGGTAAAAAACTATGGGTATTTTTTTACAATGAATTCGGCTTGTAACTATGTTTCTTGTTCTGCATCCACGTATGGGCAACATAATTTGTGGGACATACTTATTCGACACTTGTTTAACAAACGAAATAAGTATGAATTAAAAGAAGCCTTCCGGATCTAGTAATGATACCTTCAATGTAGTCTCTGGCGAGGAGACTATATATATATATATATATATATATATATATATATATATATATATATATATTATATATATATATATATATATATATATATACTCACTCACGGGTTGATTTGGTGTGGGGTTGGTCCATTACAGTCCTGTGCAGGGGAAAAACTAACTGTTCATAGGAATACTGTTACTCTTTATGTTTTTCATTTTTATTATTGTCCCCGCCCCCCTTGTGTGCCCCAATTACCCCATTACCCCCCCCCCCCCCTTAATTTTTAAAAGATACATACTTCATCCCCCTTCAATAATTTGTTGACATGGACTGACTGAAAAAGGCTTTATTGACCATTTAGCATATATATCATCATGTAAAAATGTTCGGTTTTAGTCAACATAAGTTAGTCTTTGAATCTGGCCATGCATGTATAGTTGCATATGAGCTGTGTATTTGGGATAGTGTCCGCATATAGAGGCCTTTTTCTCAATAGATTCCTCCAATTTTCCTGTTCACAATTTACAATTTATATTGGAAGACTAGTTCACATGGCATCATAAGTAAAGGTTAACCATATTTAAATGTTATCAAAGGTATATATGAGATTATAATCATAAAAAATTCAAATATTTCAAGTTAATATTTTGGGTGTATTCAAAACACTGCCCTCCCCTGATGCTTTAGTTCGATTTGCGACCTCTGTGCTTAACATGTCTGAATAATCATGATAATTTATACATAAAATATTCCTTTGTATCACACATGCATGTGGTTCCTCTTGTTGACAGCATCTGATCTGATTATATCAACCACGAGTTTATTATTTATTGTTTTCCAGGGGAAATGGCAAGGAACAAATGGAAAAATCTTGAAGATTAGTTCAGCACCATCAAAAAAACCGAAAGAGTTACAGCGGAATGGGTCAGAGGCCGCATACTTGAAAAGGGGTCCCTTTTGGGATCGCCTCCAATTTTTATCCCAATGTTCTACAGGTGGATGGTAGACTAGTTTTATAATATGCAGTGAAAATTTGCAGTGCAAAACTCAGGGGCATCAATTAGTACTTTTCAGCGATAGGGAATGGTCGATTAAATCATCCACCCGCCGATATTAAGAGAATAATATTTAAATATACATCAACTTAAAACATAATACCTTATTGAAAAAAAGTTTTATTGGGAGATATATCAGATGTGTCACAAATAATATATATATATATATATATATATATATATATATATATATATATATATTTCAGGACTTCCTCAGTCAGAGTTCCTGACGAGTGAAGGCACGTAGGGGCCCTTACGAAACAGAGCTGTCGAACACCAAGTAAGTGGGTTTAAGTCCTGAAATATATGTATAACAGCTCCTTATATTAGCTGAGGACTTGAAAAACCCTATGATTTTGCAAATATCTGGATATATATATATATATATATATATATATATATATATATATATATCAGGGTTATAGCTAGACAAATTTGAGTGCCGGCTCAATTAACGGACATGGTGGTTGTCACGGCGGTTATGTGAGCTCTATCTTTATGTATCACAATAGAACGCACCTTCAGTGACAACCACATGCATAGTGAGAGTAAGGTGCTGGCGACATGGGATTCTGCACCGGCATCATAACACCAGCCATGCATGGGACACACACACACACAGCCACACACACACACTGTATCCCTCTTCATATCCCCCGCCCCATTAACAATTATAAACTTATTTTTTTTATTTGCAGCACGGTTTCCAACTTCAATGTAAAAATGACTCCAGAGGACAATTCACCGCCGGACGAGTCGACAACCTCTCCGGCTTGACTGGACCCAGGGATGAGCAACCGCGGAACCTCTGGTACCGAAACCGAGTACATACTTCTATAGTACCAATGTCGGCAATTTCCGGGATTTTTTTTTTTTTACAAAGGATACAGTATAAAAAGTTCTAGTCTATATGTTGCAAGAGTCATTCCTTCGACTACCGAGTAAATAATAATGTCTTACCTGGCACGTAATTCGTATGAGACAAATAATCCAAAATATTGCAAGACAGTTCATATATAATGATCAGGCGATACCACTTGATGACGTCGGTCAATACGACGTCATGCGTCATCGACCTTTCTGACGTCATTGTTAGGTTCGAAGAAGTGCTCGCTACCACGGGCATGGAAAACCTTCTCTGTAGGAGCGTTTTAATTATAAGTTAAAAAGGCGGAGCATTTTGATTAGTGGTGGATATGTTTATAATGTTCTACCGTGTGCATTCTTCACTGAAAGAGTACATCATCAAGCTATGATATGATACCGATGTCTTGATTTTGTTATATTCACCATACAGACTATTTAAGAATATATAACACCAAAAGAGAAGGAAATATAAGGCCAAAATAAATAAAAGGTATGGTTCTCAGGCACCGCCCGCGTCAAATTTAATCCCCCGCATAAAAAAAAATTATTTTGATTTTAAACAGAAACTTAACAATTTTGAGCTCTAGCGGCTCGGACATAAAATCATACAATTTTGATAAAAATTCTTCTGTTATGTATAGTGCTTTTACTTGTTTAGCAAAATAAATTTGTTATTATCATGCTTTTCCCTTATAACTTGACATTTTAATCGAAAAAAAAACAAAAAATAAAAAAAAAAAAAAAACGCCCGCCCGCATAGATTTCTGAAAAAAAGTGCTTGAGAACCAAACATTATTAATATTTTGGCCTAACATCGAATATTTTATCTTAATGACATCTTAGAAGATTAATTTTCAGAAATTAAAAACAATATATACTGAATATGCTTATTAGTATTACTGTTAACGGCTGATTACATATGACATATTACAATCCGTACCGAATGGTTATTATCATGGATGGACGTCATAGTATGTTTGCAATGTGAACACAATGTATCCGCTCCAGCGATAGAAAAATAAATTCTAAATTCAAATTTATATATTTAAGTATTTCCGACAGTTTCGGCTCTGCGGGGGATGCACAAGTTAAAATGATTTATTTAGTTTAATTAGCAAATAAACCGTTAAACATAAGTTGCTAAATGGTTACAAACTTACAGGAAAATCTTCATGTATTGTACGAAACATTACAATCTCGACTGCCATACTGCCACCCCAAACTGAAATAAATTGATAACTAATGTGATAACTTTTACTGTTATTTGTGGACGTGTTTTTCCATTTGCACTCTCCTGAATTTCCCCCTTCAGCATCATGTCGGTTTAAGCCCGCTTTGGAAAATATTATATCATTTGTCGACTGTCATTTTTTTTTCATAAATTCTAGTCATTGACTACATCTAATAACACCATGCATGCACTGGACGATGTATCGTCATTTATTTATTTCACTACATAACCAGAAGAAAAGGATAACATGCAATCTGCATCCACTTGGCCAAATGAGACAGCTGCTGTATGTATATATAGCTGTTACAGTTATGTTATCAAGACCTAGTTTTTCACAGTTTAACACAAAAGAAAGACAAATCTGCATGCGATGAATACACCTTATACATAACATATATACCAATCGGTTCATTTACTCACGTTTTCAATTTTTCACCGTGGCAAAATTATCATGAATAAATCAAATCATAATTTTAAAGTCCTATTTGACTCCGTAAAGTCATTTTGACAGTATTTTAATGTATTTATGTATTACACACCAACATATACCTTTATATAAATATATATATATATATATATATATATATATATATATATATATATATATATATAATTAAATGAAGTGCAAAACCAATTCCAAAGTGTATTATTATTATTATTAATAATAAAAAATATTTATTATTATTATTATTATTATCATTATTATTATTATTATTATTATTATTACAGTAGAACCTTGATTATTGGAATGGTTCGGGGTAAATAAATCGAGGTTATGGATATGCGAGGTCGACAAGTTTTATAGGTACACCACTGCCCTATACCGGTATGCACAAACAAAGTAATTATGGTTAATTCATGGCATTATGGCAAAGTTCTGCCAATAACGCAGTATCTTCAGTTCTTTCAAGATTTAATTTAAAATTTACAGTTAATCATTTATAATCATTTTTATTCTTTAAAAAGGAACTTTGAAAAACTTCTATGCATTCGACTTTCAGCTGTTGCGTTAAACAATAATTTTAACTAGGCCGACATAGTGAATGTTTTAACAAGGCTGACATAGTGAATGTTTTAACAAGGCCGACATAGTGAATGTTTTATTATGGCGACATGGTGAATGTTTGAACAAGGCCGCCATAGTGAATGTTTTAACAAGGCCGAAATGGTGAATGTTTTAAGAAGGCCGACATAGTGAATGTTTGAACAAGGCCGACATAGTGAATGCTTTAACAAGGCCGACATAGTGAATGTTTTATCAAGGCAGACATAGTGAATGTTTGAACAAGGCCGACATTGTGAATGTTTGCACAAGGTACCTGTGGTACTGACATATCGATACTGATCGATACGCAGAGTCGATACGGTTACCGATACGCTTTGTATACTGTATTGGTCACATCGAGGTAAAAATAACGATTGCTAACACATAAAAATACAAGCCTAACCTAAACTTTAGTCTTAACTACTTGTAAAGCTATAGCTTCATGTTTTTAGGGTTTTTCGTTATTTTTTTATCAATATTTGCTCATTTTTCAACACTTTTTGATTTGAAGATTCCAGATAATTCTACAGGCGTACAGTCATGATGATTCAATAAGGCCACTGACGCAACTGAACAAGTGTTTAGGAAAACGTGAAGAAACTAAAAAGGGGAAAACGGAAATAAAGATTTCGAAATAGCTATGTACAAAACCACGCGTTTTTCACTTGCGCATTCTAAAAAGATAAGGGGACCACCCCCCCCCCCCCCCCGGAAAAAAGGCTCATGCCTGATGACGTTCCTCGTGATTGATGGAATCTAAACTCGTATTTTATTGCTACTATTGCAGTTTGTAGTTTTAAATTATGTGATCATGGTATAGGGCACGATTTCGTTTTATGATATATCATTTTACCTCTACTTTATTCAAGTGTTTGCTTAGCATTTTCTCGAGGTGTTTTATACGAGTCAAAGAACGCATAAAAATGTGATCGATTCATTTAGGGTTATTCCCTGAAGTATACAAATATGTGTAATCTCATGACGTGAAATAGCCTATGATCTTCCCCGCTAAATACACTAGACCGATGAGAAGGTTGCCGGGGGGGGGGGGTGGGGGGGGGGGGCGGTTGATGGAGTGCAAAGGCAAAAACAATAGCTTAATCGCAATATTAATATTAAGTACATATATTCAATAAATGAGGTTTAAGAAAAAGGTTAGGAAAATGTTCCTGCCCATATATCACGCATCTTACATCATTTATCAAAGGCAAGATTTGGGACCTACTTTGAAATTATTGCCTATCCTTCCCTAAAGAGAAAGGTACAGCCCACCGACGTTTTAGGTCTAGTAAAAGCATATATAAGCAGAGTGTTTTATTTAGAAAATGGTATACAAAGAAAAAAATGGAACGTATCGGCAATGCCTATCGGATTGTACGTGAATAGGAAGACTGTCGCCCTTCTTGTTAGGCACTCGTGGTGCCATCTAGGTGCAAGACTATAAATTATTTTTCATTTACGTAATTTAAAGGAGATAAATCTTGTTGGGTAAAGACTACAAATGATGCACGGGTGTAGAATGTCTGTGCGTCTGACGCAAGTAATCTGTTGTTTACACACACCGCGGCAACTCGAGATCAGCTACGTCATGGCTCATACACACACATTTGAATACGGTGAAATAGAAGTTGAGAACGACAACATATTATACTGAAAAAAAAACTTATCCTATTGCTACACAAGGTGATGAAAAGAGCCTTCAGGGTGAACTGTCACGACTATTATTTCAGATACAAGGTTTCTTACCAGATATGAATTAAATAAGATGAAAAAAAAACACATTGGTACAACTGAGTTTTATGCAACTAGAGAACGCTTCTTTAAATATATATTTAGAAGACACAGTGTTTTAACATTGATTTATTTCGTCTTTATCATAAAAAATAGAGCGAATGAAATTTCTTATGTATAGTACCCTTGTTTATATAATTCCGTCAAAAGTAAACAACACAAAATGTCCATTTAACATTCCCATTAATGCTTTTAAAGGAATGTTAAAAACATTTATTTTTTTAGGAGAGCTTATAGTTCATAATTATTGCATGTAATTATATTTTATGTTCTTAATTGGTATATATCATTATAATTTACATCTTAATTGTATCTTAAATGTTTAGTGATTCACGATTTTAATATAATATGTCATGTATTAATATGAAATTTCACTGTAAAGCGCTCTGACCAAATATATTTTTTTGCGCTATATAAATACAGTATATTATTATTATTCCCATGCAAAAAAAAGAATATCATACATTTTAATCCTAACAAATTAATCGCAACATTGATAGATCAGCATTAGATCAGCCTCCGGTAAACGTTCAAAGCAGCCAGGCAATGCGGTAACGTGACCAAATCTTCCTAAGCTTCCTCATCACTTGACTGGCAGGTGGCAGGACCGCTGACTGAAGGGAAGGGGAGGGGCAGCTGGTTTACTGTAGATACATCGGGAAAATCCTTTAATTAAAAGCTGTAAATATTTGATTTCGCGCAATTTAATGTCACATGTAATTTTCTGTATAGATCCAAGGGCCGTGTGCTCCGGGAGACAAGGGGGCAGCTTTCCCACCACAGAAATATCCACAAATGTAAAAGGAATAGTAAAACGATAGGTAAAAGTGGTCTATATTATCCCCAAATTATATCGCCATGCACTAGTAAATCAAAAGAAAACAGGTTTTAGGCCTTTACTGGTCACGAAATGTTCGTGAATATAGGAGTGGAATTATGAATATATTCCAAAGAAAAAGTCCAAGAATTCTTCATTCTGTCCCTATACTTTAAACTGTATTCAAACGTGTGGAAGAGATGTGTTTATATATATATATATATATATATATATATATATATATATATATATATATATATATATATATATATATATATAGGTTATGTTACCAAACAGTTCCCCAGTTAGTGCCCCAAGGGATATCTGTCAGGGTACAACCATTCAGCATGGAGGTTGTTGGCTGTTGCAGCCAATCTGCAGTCACCACCTGACATGACGCATAGTGGGAAGCAGTAGCAATGTCTTTGGGGGAACTGGAGGTGCATGGTATCGTCAGAATCACCCTTCTTCAGCAGCCCAGTCTTTTTCCAGCACTTCTCGATCGGCTTTACCTCCACCCATGCAGACTGTTACCAGAATCACTGAGCCTGAACGTCTTCATGCTCTCGATGTTGGAAGCTTCCCTGTCTCTGTTAGGTAGCTCACTCAATAGAGTTTCTTGTGATGACGCTTTGTGAGCTTGATGATGCCTGAATCACATGGTTTGGAGTTTCCCGGTGGAGAAAAAAAAAATGTACCGTATTCTGCCATAAGCTGTGCGGAGCTCCACTTTAGGCGGATGGAATGAACAGGAGGGCACGGAAGAAGGCTTCCGTTTTCTGAGAGCAAACGGGCGCACAGACGAGACAAAACTCTCTTGAAACTGCTCTGAGAATATTGCTCTGTTCATCAAGACACTCTTCTGCGCTTCGTGAGTTTAATGCAGAGTATTTATATCCATATGTATTAAACACAGCGAATGCTTCGATTTTCCCATGACAAGTGACGCCAGCTTGTGTTCTCCGGACGCATTACTCCACAGCAATACTGACAAACGCCCCTTGAAGAATTTGTGGCCGGGGGTGGACTTTTCTGCTGGTGACGCCAGCGTCTTGTCGGGCAGCAGCTTCCAGTTCAGCCCGGTTTCATCTGCGTTGTAACTCTCCGAGGGCTGCAGGTTTCCTTCTTCCTGTAGGGCTTGGAGATCAATGCAGATCCCTTGGATCTTGCATGTATCAGCTGGTAGTTGTACACCATGCACGGACGGAGGCGTGGTATTACCAGTGGCGTATCCCCGGGGGGGGGATGCTGCAGGGGTTATGCCTCATCCTTCCGATTTTGCATGTAAAAACTGAGGGGAAACTTTCCAGACAGAAATATTTGATCAGAAAATCAAAATATGATTGTTATTTGAAACAAAAAAATGAAATTTCAGCCATGTTTACGTCAATTTTAGTTAATATACCAGGTCATATGCAGGTAAAAAACCTTTCTTCTCGTTTTCAGTCTTAAAGTGGAATATACATATTGAAGAAGGCTGATAAGGACGAGACGCTTGACGATTGTTGGTGGAGATCGAAGGTAAATATCGAAGCAGTAGATCGTTGATATAATCACACAATGAATAAAAACGTTTGTAAATATGTTAATATGGCCCCCGGCGCTGAGTATACACCCAGTCATTGCACAGGGTAGGTACATAAAAGCTGATTGGTTAATTCGACCACAGAGCCAAACTGATGACAGGGAATGCTCCACGTGATGTACTCTTATCAAACTGTGAGTTTGTTTACAAATGTGAAAAAGGAAAAGATCATAGAGAGATCAAAGTAAATGGTGGCTTAGCAGCCTTGATGCGATTGTTTATCTTACGTCGGTGAAAGGAGCGGGGTGGGAGGTGGGGGGGGGGGGGCAATGCTCTTTCATGTTCACCAGACCATTTTTATTACTTTGCATTTGCATTTGCAATATTATTATTTTATTTTTTTATTATTTTATTATATAATTATTATTATTATTATTATTATTATTATTATTATATAATATAATTATTACTATTTTATCATTATTACTATTGTTATTTTATCATTTTGATCATTACTGTTATAATTATTATATAAATTATCTGTTATTGTTATTATTACAAGTATTATTATTATTATTATTATTATTATTATTATTATTATCATTATTATTTTTTGGTAATATATATGTCATTATCTGTTACTATTTTTATCATAATGATCATCATTTTATTATTATTATTATTATTATTATTATTATTATTATTTTACCCTACCCGCTCATTATTTTTCACATGAAGACCAGTTCAGTTTATCCAAATTCCACGGATGTTATGATGAATACTGTTCTACTAATACTAAAATTACCATTCTAATATTAATAGAAAACACAGCAACAAAATCGCGACAGGCAGGTTAAAAAAATATCACGACTACATATAGTTTATACATGCACAACCTGGACTAGGCCTTGATTCGACGCAAAGAGAAATCTGTGTTCGGCCTTGATACTCAGTCTCAATGGCCGACAGATGGTGCTGCGATGGTGCTTCGTTAATTTGAAATATATCTCATGATGTATGGATAAATATAGAAAATACCCCCCCCCCCCTTAGGAACCACTTTATAACATTCACGACAGTTTGATACCATCATGGTGCATAAGCAAGGAGTGGCCAAAGAGGGTTTCTGTGATAAAAGTCATAATGCCACATGCTTAGCTATTGGGTAAATAACTGTGACAATCCCATCCATATTGTTTCTTCTGATGTTCGTTAATCGGGCGGAGCAAAGTGGTAAATTTCAACTGGTTATCAGAATCCTGCAGTAGTCAGGCGAATACTGTGTACAGGCTTAATGAGATACACATAACAATGGTCGAAGAAACGTCTTTCCGCCTGTCTCAGACATCCAAAATGTACACAGAGAGGCATTTTTCCTTTTGTACCAATCCGTTGGAAAGGTAAACACCTAGATGTTTTCCACATTAGTAGCTGATAAGTAGTGACGCATGGCACAAAACCTAATATTTTACAGGTGGTGTTCCACCGACTCCCTATATTTCCTATGTTTTCCTATAAAATGGTCTATAATTTCTTATACTCTCCGGCATTTGTCCCTTATCTCTCATATTTTCCTGTTTTGTTTCACTTCACAATCGTGTTTCTGATATAACAGTGTTACTATTGAAAATATCCAGTTCTTTTTGGACGCATGGATGCATGGAGAAAGCCATATGAGATGGCAGAATCGGGTTTACACTGAGGGAACTGTGACTGAAAGTTGATATTATGATAGGATGCTCCTATGGCGGAAAGGCTTTTTACCTGTGGAAAGGCAAACCTGTATTTATGCCTCTCCGTTGAAAAGGTGAAAGTATTTCGATCCTTCCTTATCACCTAACTGTTGATTTGTCAGATCTCAGATGTTCGAATTGCTATTTGTGGCTTATAATGCAACATAACAACCCATAAAGCGGTTTCCTCTACACACGTGTCTTTATATGTTTTACGAATACATATAACCACCGATGTAAGCTATAACAGCTTTTCTTGGTTGTTTTCCTGCTTAATGATCCACCCATAGCAATTAAATAAAATGTTAATCAAGTATCAGACATTATATCAGCCCTCTTTCCTCAACGTACATTGAGATAATATGAAGTATTACTGAGGACCGATTCACACCAAAACAAAATATAGGTGGGAGCTAAGAAAGGTGTAACGGAAAGGGGGCTATAACGTTGAAACAGTCACTATTGGTTATGCATCGGATGATAGGAATAATTGTTTACATGTCACTCAACTTAACAGAAGGGACGTAATTCAGGAACTCTTATAACTATAAAATATCTAGTATATTATGTTTATTAAGAAATCTCTAAGCTAACTTGGACACAAGTATATTAGGACGATCGGTGACGGAACAACCTTAGAAAACGATGTTTTCATCCACCTGATGGGTATTACGACTTGCACTTGGTGAATCCTATATTCAGTATGCGTGACAGGTAGACTATATAGTTCGACAAAAAATAGGGCAGATGGCGCTGCAAACGCTACCCGCTAACTTCCAGAATAAGTACATAATTGTTCAGTAAAACTGAATAAGTACATGGTTGTTTACCCAGAAACGGTTCAATTAGTAGGTTGAAATATTTGACCAATGGGACTGATGTATTGTATAGCAGTTGGCGCTGCGATAACCCCTCCAAGAATGACTGTGCTCATTGATGTAGAAAGAGGGCGCTTCAATAGCCCCTTTAAATAATGTGAATTATTTTAGAAGTGGTGTAAGCACAGTCGAAATGTTTAAGGACACAACTTGGATCTTTCCGAACAGTAATGACCTAGAACGTACATATCCGTTGCGTTCCAACAGAGGATTTCCCTGGCAAAAGACCACTACATTCACCGTCCATTATTATTATTATTATTATTATTATTATTATTATTGGTATGGTTGTTGTTAAAAATACTGTCGTTGGAATGATGTAAGTAAGCGTAGTTTGCGCTTATGGGTGTTAAGTAAAGCTACAAACGGACTAACTAGCCAGACAGCCAGATTAACAGCCAGATTTATTATGAAGATGATGAAAATACTAACAATATGATAATAATATTAATAATTATAATAATAATGCAACCTTATAAAAATACTACTACTAATAATAATAATAAAAATAAGTACAGAAGCACTCAGAGAGCGCAGAGCCCATAACACCCATATGAAACTGTCTGAAATGCAGCAATTTTCCTTTAACATATTCCTGGATCCAGATGGTGATCCGGATCACCCCCAAAATTCAATCAATTGTTCCTTCAACCATATAAATATCCTGAAAATGTCATCAAACTTGATAAAAGTTTATAACTTTTAATGTTGCTAACAAACAAACAAACAAACAAAAGCCGCCTCTTGACTGATGTAATAAACAGGTTTAGCAGATTTTTTTTTTGCAGAATAACACGTTACTGCTGAAGAAACTGACAAAAAAGAGCCTTCGAAGCCCTGGCGAAGCTGTGAGTACCTGAACGAAACAGCATTTTTTTTTACCTTTAGATAACTGACAGTCCATGCTACGTCTGCACTTGAAAAGTCTTCTCATAAGTGGAGTAAATGTATGTGTACCGTTTATTCATAAAATACGAAGAAGTCCATTTTTATGAACCAATAACAATAACCAGACAAAGTATCAGTTAAATGCAGCACAATTGCAGACTTACATGCAAATATTTCTTAATGTTTGCATATCAATATTTTCACGCACAATCAATTTATAAGTTTTTTTAAAGGCAGAACTTGATATCCAGTACCATTGGTTATCAGAACATTAAAAAAGTAACCATGTCATGTAAAACTTATGTAGTTTTACTGAAAATATTGAATGTCCGTTGCTTCACTTTTTTATGTATGGACTATATAGTAGGCCTATATTTTATACCTGGCTGTATCAAATGTCACGTGCATTGTCAAAAGTTGCATCTTTCTGTCTCGTTACAAAACAAGATGTGACCACATTTATAGATATTTTAATTGCAAGAAGATGTTTACAAAACAGTTGATATATACCCTGCCAAAAATAATAAGAACTCCGTTTTAAGTGGGTTTTAATTGTGTCACTCGTCCACCAATAGGTGGCGTTGAAAAGGGGGATTTCCAGGACTAAAACCGGTCTGCGCTTAAACTGCGTCCAACAGATACTCGGGATTGCCAAAGTCGGGTTTTGGGGCATATCTCCCAAGAAGGGCCCAGGACTATAAGAACAATGAACAACAACCGTGGCCCCCATGTTGTACGTCGATTTACTGACACCTTAAAGGGAATCGTGGAGTGACTTCGTTGTCCTTTGTGACGTCACGGCTCGCACTCCAAATATGGCCACACGGTCACCTGATAGGTACCCCGTGTAAAGAAATGTGCTAAAACCCCATAAAACACTAGAGCTCATCTTCGGGTAATTTACGCATGAACCCCCCCCCCCCCCCAATAAGTAATATTGCTCACAGACCCACATAGACAACAAACTCTAGCAAACAGATAACCCCCTCCGCTTGGCGGAGGTAATAATAGTAAGTTGTAACAATTCAAGTTTCCATTTATAATGTTTATTTAAGTAATGAAAAATAACCAGATAACTTGTATAATAACATAGTAGCATATGTTGGTCACTAAGCGTCAAATTTTAATCTTCTCATAACAATAGAAGCACACGCTCAGCCTTTGTGATGCATACGTTTGTGACCTCATAACATTGTACAACCCGTACCTTGCGCCTTTACAGAAAAGCATGCCTGTTTACGTTTACCCTGTATTGGCCCAGGATTGTTAGAATTGCGGAACGATACACGTTTCATTTACGTTTTAATTACGGCTTAAATATTATATATTTAAAGACAGCAATATACACGTGTAAGTAACCTTCGCCAACAAGTGCATGTAAATTGTAAAATTCTGAAAGCAAACTCGGTCCCAGACGATCTCTTGCGAGATCATGTATACAACGGCGGACACATGCAATCCCAAACGCAGTTTTGGATTCACAAAACCTATGGCTTTGGCATAGGCACCCCCAGCTAATGACTTCCAGACAATTCCTAATTATATCCAAAAATGTAGAATTGATTATAATTTTAGAATTATATCGATTTGAAGAATATTTTTATGGAAGACAATAACGTTCAAATGCACAATTTATAGTGCTAATGAACCTGCAAATGACACAAAACCTGGCCTGAGACACTAGCTCGAAAGAGTGACACAGAATTTAAATCTTACATGAATTAACTGTGACGGTTTACAAATCTCTCTCTATTATAACCCTCTATTTTGATCCGAGTGTCTACAGGAGCCACTCTTAAGCTGCTGAACTTTCCGGTCCTGATGTATACATATTCTCTCTCTCTCTCTCTCTCTCTCTCTCTATATATATATATATATATATATATATATATATATATATGTATTTGTTATAGCCCAATGAAATGTAATGCAAGCCGTGAGGTTTGCGAGGCTTGTGTCACATGGCAGGCGAGGCGTTAATGCGAGCCTGCCATGATTGACACAAGCCAAGCAAATGTCATGGCTTGCTTTACATTTCATTGGGCTATAATTGATTTGTCCCACATGCCCCGCCTGCTTGGTCGAAGGTCACGCGTGTATTTTTTTTTGGCTACCCCCGCTTCTTTGCCATATTTGGAAAGTCATCATGCAACCTCACTTGCATGGTCACTCTTCATAATCCGTGACAGACCCGGTGATGTAAGCAGATTTGAACGTACAGTTAGAACAAAGGAAAATACGCCGCTTGTGGGACAAATATATATAAAGGTTGCATTAAGTGATTTACGTTTTTATTGCATTAGGCCCAAGGAATATATCACAACGAACAATTAACAACCGTTGCCCTCCCTGCTGTACTTTGATTTACCAACACCTTTAACGGAATCGGCACGTACACGTGGAGTGACGTCATTGTCCTGTGTGAAGACTCGCACCCAAAATATGGTCATATCGTCTTCTGCGAAAACGAATATGCTATGAACCACAATAAAACACTAATACGCATCCTGGGGTTATTTACGCATGGATTGCCCCCAGAATTTGATCAATTTTCCCTGTATCATAGCTAAGGTATTCTGAAAATGTCATCAAACCCCGCTGAGGAATTTATATGTTATCGTGCTAACACACAAACTGATAAACAGACAAACAAACGCTGCCAAAAACATAACCCCCACCGCCGGGCTTTGCGGAGGTAATAATAACATACATATATATTCAAAATCATATTTATAATGAAAATAATCTAAGATCGCCAACTTACATATGACAGTGGGTAGTAGCTTACATTGAAAGAAAAAATAGATAGATAGATAGGTAGATAGATAAAGATATCACTGAAATCATTCCTTGAGAAGACAGTCCCAGAAGAAACAAATTTTACTGTGCTCTTTTCATGTGATGAAATACTTAAAGAAAAAGCTGGCTCAATTAGAAATAAGCACCAACAGGAAGACAAATATAATGAAAACTGGTAAACGCTGCCCACGTCAACGAATTTGACCAATACGTTTTTGTCACTTGGAGAGGAAGCCCCAACAGATTTTTTTTAAATATTTGAATCGTAACTGTCTCAGTTGTAAGGAGCGGTGGGCACATTATTCTCCAGTCTCCCTTAAGACCTATTGGAACATTACAAACAACAGAATAGAATCTTATAATCAAATGCTGAAAGCGTTCATTAAACCCCATTCCTATTTAGATGAAGCCGTGCAGGAATGATCAAGATTGATCATAATGATCCAGTTTTGACTGTTAACAATTTTCGGGAATTAGATTTGTGCATAAACTATAAATTATCCCTTGATAACCAGATGGAAATTGGT
Source organism: Sipunculus nudus (assembly GCA_026874595.1). Taxonomy (NCBI): domain Eukaryota; kingdom Metazoa; phylum Annelida; class Sipuncula; order Golfingiida; family Sipunculidae; genus Sipunculus; species Sipunculus nudus. The sequence goes on along the minus strand of CM049322.1, from coordinate 57,286,532 downwards.
AAAACATGTAAAAAGGGCACGCATTCTCATAAATTAGCAGCATGGAATGCGCTGAACTTGTATTAAGAAAACACCTAGTTTCAGACCATTGGTTAAAGAAGTCTGAAATGGATATTCTCGGTAAAGGCATCGATGTAGTGAAGCCTGAGCCTGTATATTCTTCTGATTCCGCCTATGATGTCTCGGCAAATGTAGAACTAAGTGCAGGGAAAAATGATGAAGCTACTGCAAATGAACCTACCAAACCACCAAGCCAAACAGTAAGAAAAAAATTAACCCCCATTAAAAATATGAGAAAGCACCAAAAATTTGTATAGACATAGTTTATTTTATGAGCACCTGCGGTGATGAAAAAAAAATCTTTGATAAGTTACATACACTGGAAAATATTTTGGCTAAATGGCAGGTAAATGAAGATGTTAAGTGAGATTCTTGTCATGAAAATACAAGTAAATCATCAGACATTACATATGAGCAGATATCTCACAGAAAAAGTAATACATATTATGTGGATGCAATAAACCATGATAACAATTACATGTATGTAAAAATGACACTTGTCCCAGATCATATAAACTAAAATCTCAGTAAGACAAACCCCTTATACCCAAGCACAGAATATACTTATACAGATTATAGGGATACCACCAAGCTTTATAACTTCCATCTAGTAATTCTGAATCTACAAATCACAGTGATCCACAAAAAAAACTCTAGATAACTTAATGAAGACTAGGAAGGGGGCACCACCAAGAAAATCACTAAGCAAAATGTATGCAATAAAAATTTGAGACGTAAGGGTACAAAAAAAACCTTAAATATTTTTAGAGAAAAGAAAAGTATATGTACGAAAAGTGTTGCAGAGAATTAACATTCCATTGAGCACTTCGGGAGTAAAGTAAATCTTGTTAAATATCCTGGCCACAAACAAATATTACCTCAAAAAAGAACCTCAGCCCCCCAAAAATAAAAACTGTTCCAGAGAATATACAAACTATAGAGCAGCCTGATAGTAAACCAATCCGGTTCAAACATGGCCACGAATAGACGATAGTACGGGCGATCACCTCTCAATAAATGAACCTCCTGAAAATAAAAAACAACGGTTCAATATCATTTACCTGTGCGTGAACAAAAGAAAATACTGACTCCTGGATTCAGGTTATCAGATAAACATATTGATCCTGCTCGAACTATTATAAACAATAAATTCCATATAAATGGTCTACAGAGCCCACTTTTGGCCCCTAATGAATAAAAAGAGCGATTTTACTATGCGGTAGGTTTAATCACAGGTTAACAGCCACAACCATTGGCTGTACACCGGATACAGTTAATATATTATGATTCGCTCGATGTAAACTAACCTGAGAATGTCATTTATCAAATTTGTGCATCAGTTCCCGAAATCTCCCGATCTTTAAAAAATAGTATCATGCCCTTTCCAAATTCAGAACGGTGGAAATGACTCTGGCTTGTTTGCTTTTGCTGGAGCGGTTAGCTTAGCAAACGGTTAAGATCCAAGTTCAATTAATTATCACCAAGAACAATTCCGCATGCATTTCTATGATTGTCTGCAAATAATCTTCAGCTTCCGCATTTGGCAAGCCCGAAATTTAATAATATTTAAAATAATTGATTCATAGTAACTCACAGTAACAAATGTCTGTGAGGTAGGAGGTCTGTATTTAGCGTCTTCATACCAATATCAGCCAAGACTTAAAATTGATTTATAATAATACAAAATAACATATGTTTTTGTTTATTATATGTCTTGAAATGTCTGGCTTAAGTTGACACATTTCACATATATTTTATAATACTCTTACTATAAATATAAATAACATATATTAATCAAAAGAAAATGATATAATATATCTTTCACAAATCAAATATATCGATTAAATATTGATTCTATCCTTTATATTTAAGACGTAATAAAATCATATGGCTTCAAAGAGTTAAAAAAGGGTATGGTTCTTAGTCTTCCTCGACCGCCCTGTGTTGTGTTCATCAGTTACTTTTCCAAGTGGTATCGCTTGATCACGCGCATGCGCACTCACTTCTGATATGGCACGGTATGGCACGAAAGCCGCCCAAATAAATATCCCACGGGATGAGAAAGCAAATATGTTTTCATATTTATTATGCTACACAATCTAAATGCACCTTGTATCCCAAAAGAAACTACACCATCTTCCAAACATTATTGCACGTTCTACCATTTTAACATGTATTCTTTTATTTTAATGAAGTCAGGCAAGAACTTATGACCTGCCGTCCAACGTTAAGTTTACAGCGTCATTGTTGGACTCGGATGGATGGCAATAACCGTACGCTTTCACACATGACTGGCGTCACAGCTCGCAATGAGGCCTACTGATTCGTTATTTATTGGTTCCAACAAACATGTAGTTATAATCAATTATTCTTTAACACAAAGCATTTCTATCTATAACATTTATTTGATAATTATTGAGAACAGATGGGGATTTTGACAACAAACACTTTTTGTGGTCAATGTGTGGATCAAAGCCAGATCAATTGCTTATTTAAAAAAAGATGGTCTGTCCGGTTTCGGTCAAGATCAAATAATCAGCCTGATCAAGAAGGGGTGATAAAACGACAGAGTGCTCCGAGTTCAACACTTACCTACAAGCTTTCCCTTGAGGCTTAATGGCATAGTGTATGGCACTGGCCATTATGCGATTATTGTACGCAACTCCGCCGCTAATCTTGACACATTTAGATATTTTCTGCCTTTAAATAAAAAAAAACATGTTTCCGAAAACGGTTGCCTTACTATGCAATGCGCATGAGCAAGAAGTATATGCTAACTCTTGTCTCAACAGGAGGGCATGTGAAACTAATGTTCACGTGTTTTCATTAAAGTGGTAAATTTTAAGGTTATCCGAAAACATTTTTTTAATTAATATTATATTCCGCAAGGTATACTGTCCTATACATCATAATCTTAGTGTTATTAATTTGTCAAGGGTATTTATGAAATATTTAGTAAAATAAATGTATAAATATTTTATATTACTGATGGGCATGCTTTTGATGCTATATAGTACCTTTTCGGACTGTGAATAACGCGAATGACAGATTTTTTTCACCATTTTACCCATAGCTTAAGGCGCTGAAAGGTCCCTGGCGCCGGGACTCATGGGAGTCCTTTTGTTCACTTCGTTTATCAAGGAATGGCATTTTTTTTTTCACTTCGTTTAAAAAAGAGTGGCGTTCCTTGATATAAAGGTGATAAGAATCACATACTTAAGAACTTCATACATTATATATGGTTTATTTCTTGAACTGAAGTAATTGTTACACAAGTTGAAATTACAGGTTTTATCAACTGAGCTTTCATTACTTGAACTTATTTCACGTTTCTTTACTACAAGAACATTTACATCCTCCAAAAAAAGGACAGGTAGCAGTTGGTAAGCTAATTCCAGCCCCAAGACACAATAAATCTGAATGACACTGACACTTCCTTAACTTAACAATACAGCAACATTCGGTTCAAATGAATACTACCTGCCACCACTTGTCAAGACAATCTGTCTATTCGATAACATTTTCATAATGTACTGTTTAAAGAGTGTATATGTACTGAATAATATTTATTGCACTTAAACTAAACATGTTCCTCAAAAATGCCAAAAATAAAATTAATTATAACTGAATGAAATATTTAAATTGATGCTGAAATACTTCAGTTTATGTGAATGTGGTGGGGCTCCGACACGACAAGGTATATGTTCCTTTCCCTTCACTCACTATGTGATAGGGACATGATCTGTTCTTGTTTTGCTTGCTTTATGCTTGATTAAAACTAGAATACGGGTAGTCGACAAGCAACTACGTGTATCCGCCAAAATCAGAGAAGGACGGGTGAAGTGAGGCATGGATTGAGTGGCAAGGGGAAATATAGTTACATGTGTCACTTATTAGAATGGATCTCTGCCACATAAACATGATTGTAGGTGGCGCCACCTGTTATTTGAATGAGAAACTATCCAAGATGTATACACATGCAAAATTGCATGCGGAAAAGTCAAACCACTGCGGAGATGAGTGATTTTATCCCACAGCAGACAAACAGATGGACGCTGTGCAAAAATGGCTGCAGGTGGCGCTACCTTTTTTGTGTATGTTATAAAGCTATCCAAGGTCTACATTAGTGTAAAATATTTTTCCTGGTTGGTTGAACGAGTCCGGAGATATAAGCTTTAATGTCTGCAGCGTGAACGTGAATATAGGTGGCGCCACCTGTCATAAAATCAAGAAAGCTATCCAGGATGTATACGCATGCCGAATTACAGGTAATTTGTTCAAACCACTGCAGAGATATGAGTGATTTTAACCCAAGGCAGACAAACAGATTGACACTGTGCAAAAATGGCTCCAGGTGACTCCGCCATTTTTGTGTATGTTATAAAGCTATCCAAGGGCTACATTGGTGTAAAATATTTTTCCTGATTGGTTGAACGAGTCCGGAGATATAAACATGGATGTCTACAGCGTGAACGTGAATATAGGTGGCGCCACCTGTCATAAAATCAAGAAAGCTATGCGGGATGTATACGCAAGCTGAATTTCAGGTAATTTAGTCAAACCACTGCAGAGATGTGAGTGATTTGAACCTAAGGCAGACAAACAGATTGACACTGTGCAAAAATGGCTCCAGGTGACTCCGCCATTTTTGTGTATGTTATAAAGCTATTCCAGGGCTACATTGGTGTAAAATATTTTTCCTGATTGGTTGAACGAGTCCGGAGATATTAACATGGATGTCTACAGCGTGAACGTGAATATAGGTGGCGCCACCTGTCATAAAATCAAGAAAGCTATGCGGGATGTATACGCAAGCTGAATTTCAGGTAATTTAGTCAAACCACTGCAGAGATGTGAGTGATTTGAACCTAAGGCAGACAAACAGATTGACACTGTGCAAAAATGGCTCCAGGTGACTCCGCCATTTTTGTGTATGTTATAAAGCTATTCCAGGGCTACATTGGTGTAAAATATTTTTCCTGATTGGTTGAACGAGTCCGGAGATATAAGCATGGATGTCTACAGCGTGAACGTGAATATAGGTGGCGCCACCTGTCATAAAATCAAGAAAGCTATGCGGGATGTATACGCATGCCGAATTTCAGGTAATTTGGTCAAACCACTGCAGAGATGTGAGTGATTTGAACCTAAGGCAGACAAACAGATGGACGCTGTGCACAAATGGTTGCAGGTGGCGCCACCTTTTATGTGTATGTTATAAAGCTATCCCAGGGCTACATTTGTGTAAACATTTTTTCCTGATCGGTCAAATGGTTCCCGAGATATGTGGGTTTATGTGTGGAAACAGAATGCACAAATGGACGCTTGGCAGAGAGGAAAGGCCAGAGGTCAAGGGCAATTGGTTAGGCACCAGTTCACATGTGACCCGATAATTTTGTGTAAGTTTCGGAAAAATCCGCCCAGTAGTCTCAGAGGAGTTCTCCGGAAACGAACGCGGCGGTGGCGGCGGCGGCGGCGGAACCCGGTCAAAAACATAGTATCCGCAAAACTTCATTTTGGCGGATACAGTTATTGTCTAGTGTGCCTTTTAGTTTTTAATATTAAGGACTAATCAGTGTATCACCATGCTCCATCAAACAGTGAATGTGGTGGGCCTCACACACCCGACGTATATGTGCCACTTCCTCTACTCACTATATGATAGGGACAAGATCTGTTCTTGGTTTGCTTGCTTTATGCTTGATTAAAATTATTGTCTAGTGTGTCTTTTAGTTATTGATATAAAGGTGAGATCAGTATATCACCATGCTCCATCAAACAGTGAACGTGGTGGGCCTCAAATACCGGAAGTATATGTGCCACTTCCTCTACTCACTATATGATAGGGACATGATCTGTTCTTCTTTTGCTTGCTTTATGCTTAATTTAAATTATTGTTAAGTGTATTTTTAGTTATTATGCCTGATAATAAATGATATGTGAAGGCCTTTTGTTAGAATTAAAAAAATACATAGCTATTTTTAAATGCCGACTTTCACCTGGTACCTCAAATCAGTGACTTTTCAGTTTCACTGTTGGTTGCTGTCAAATGCTGACAATTGGCAAATGCTGCCAATGAACTTACCACATAATCTGTACTGGTGCGAAATGTTGCTAAGCAAGTGAACCAGCCCAGCAAGGGTAGTGACTCTGTAAGTATCACCACTGACCACTGCTGTAAAGCCTGACCAATGTAAAAAAGGCAGGGCCATGATGTACGTCACAGACAGTGATGTCATGTACCATATCTGGGTCACGCGACCAAACACTGCAAAGTATCGGAATCTGGCTGTAGCCCTGATCCATTAGTATGTGCAGTGGCAAGAATATTATAGAGCTTGTTGGAGATCAAGTGGCCATTTGTGCTGAAGGATTGAGGTTCAAACTGCATGGTAACTGTTTGACAGTCAGACGCTTAAATGTTAGGGTGCCTTTCCATACATGCGGATTTTCATCCGCGCGGGACCCGCGCGGGTCCCCGCATGCGAAGAGTCCCTTTCCATATGTGCGGGTCCCCGCATGCGGGTGACCCATTAGTTTGGATAAACGCATGCACTAATAATCATAGTTTCTAAAATTTTAGTGCAATATCTTAAGAAAATATTCAGTGTAAACATTTATACTAACTGATGAGGCAGATTGGAGCGGATTAATATCGTATCTTACCAGCCAGGCTTAAATGGTGGCTATTTCCTGTCACACTCTAACTAGAGCTGGTCCCGGGCCGTATCTCAATGAAGAATGGTCGTATATTTTTTTAATGCAATTAAATAAGCTCTATCAGCTCATTTTTCTTTTCAAATACAAGGACACATGCCTTCTACTGATATATACATGTAGCATCCGCATGCGGGCCCCCGCAGAAATCCAACACTGCTGGATCCGCATGCGGGACCCGCGCGGGTGCCCGCACGTATGGAAAGGCGACAGTGATAACACTCTTGTTGGATTTCAACCGTGCGGGACCCGCGCGGGGGCCCGCATGTTAAAGGCAACCTTATCGTTGTGAAGTTAACAGAACTGGCATTGAACGGAGGAGAAAAAATTAGTTGTATCAAGTGCAAATGGTTGTCACAGGTCTTTGCTGTATGGGCTAAACAGGAACATGATGGGATTTTATGTTTATATGTGTAATATTATGAAATAAATAGTACATACAGAAATTTACAGTACCAAATTTCTTAAAATGAGGATTCCAAAAGCCCCTGATATGTACTAAATATATATTGTGCAGATATGTTTAATATTAAACTTCATTTACCTTTCAGTTGTGTTTGTCTTAACTAAGTTTGGCTTTTGAAATGCCATCCCTACTGTCTGGATACCCATTGTCACTATTTCAAGTGACCTAAGAACAATATATTTCCACAGTTACTAAGTTATTGTACTATGTAAATGGCACTTCATATATATATATATATATATTTATATATATATTGCTAAACAAGAAATATCATGTCTGCCTCTACCAACACTGACAGCATGTAACAGCTCTGTGTGAAATGGAGATGTTTGTTTGAGTGACCTACTTGTAGGCAGTGCTGGGACATATGACAAAGGGTCATAGTTTGAACTATGAAGTTATAATACTATAACTTCACGGTTGATCAGATGACTGTCAACTGAGATGAATATAATCAAAGTTATACATTACGTTCTTTTCTGTCATCATGACAAACTTCTCTTCTTCTGCTTAGAGGTCGTTAAAATGCTGGTGCAAACACTTCATCTGAAACGTAAAAATATATATATTCATATTAACATTGATTTATACAGTTTTGTATGGATTAATAATGGTAATGTCTGATGGTTAGACTAAATTAATTCTAAAGAAGCTCCCATTTCTACACTATATATATAAATTGATACCTTATTTACATTTTTGTAGTATGTCTGCCATATAAGTACATTATTAATGCCCACTAAACATTCATTTAATTTCCAAGAAGTTGCCAAATTCTTTAATCCACACTTGAAATATGTGTATTAATATTTTTTTTCAGATAAATGTCCGATCCAAATCGCTTTGCTTAAATTAAATTCTAGACAAACAATGAACTAATTTGCTAATTTTCTGGCGCTAATTTATATGTGCTTTGGGAAAATCACAGTCATAAAAAATCACATAGATAAAGTAGGATAATATGTTTTCTACCTGGAGTGTGGATACCAACCTAAATGATTTAATAAAGGAAACACCTATAACTGGTAGTAATCTTGATCTGCATCTGGTGTGCTTGGTGTACTTGACCAATCATGTGTTGTTGCAATTTCTTTCGCTTTTCGGAAGTTTAAATTAACTTCAACCTGCTTTTGCATCCTAACTTCAGGAATCTGCTATTTAGAACAAAGACCACACCACTTACTATCCTTGCTGTTTTAGGTCATACCAAACTTTACACAAACTTTTACATAGAGCACTCAATGAGCCCATCTAAAAAAAAATAATATGCCCTAGTATAACAATATACTTGAAGGCAGGTTATATATGTGAATTATCTCCATATTCTAAGTACCAGTATATCAGAACATTGAAATTTTTCAACAATTACCTTATGCTGTTTAAAAAAGGGACCCATGATCCAAGGCACTCAGATGAAGTTATTTAAAAGAATATTTGTATAAATTCTAGCATGTACTTTGCAGATGAATATACCTGATGCATGGAAAACATGGAACTCTGTAAAATATATTAAAAATGTGGAGACAATCTAAAGTATCATGATTTATGCTTAATCTGTTAAATGAAATTAAACAAGTGACATACAGGTCATGACACTCAGCTGCTCTGTGATACAGGGACATTCCTTAAACTTAGACTGCTGCCAGTTTAGCAATTTTTTTGCAATTGTGTATGCAGCAGTTAAGAGTAAGGATGCACATGATGCCTAAGTGATGCATGTTCTTTCAACTAGTGCTTCACAAATGTAAAAAGTTGTTTGCTCAGCTGAATTGATATTGAAACATATCAACCCTGATTTTTTAGGTTTGCAAATCATATCATTAAAAATGCATAAAAATAAAGAAAATATAGATGGTGGTGATCATGGTGGTACCAAGTTTGCACAACTGAAAGGGCTATCCATGATTCATATGTTCACAAAATTTCAGACAAATCAATACAATCAAAACTGACATATCAATGAATTTCATACATCAACAGCACAAAATATTATTAATTAGCAAATTGTATCAGCAACGGTCCTACAGAACTGGCTTGATCCATGCTTTTGTCACTTCCAAGTTAGATTATGGAAATGCTTTACTTCTTGGGTATCTGTCTTCATTAATTCAGCGAGTTCAGAAGAGCGCAGCCCGTATACTAAGTGGATGTGATAAGTATGATTACTCAACACCTGTTACTCGCTCCCTGAGTCAGCGCATTCAATTTAAGGTGGCCATACTAATTTTCGAGACCAAACATCGCATGACCCCGGTCTACTTACAAGATATAATTCATTCGTACGTCAGGTAGATGCCTCAGATCGGCAGACCATGACTTAATTTTGTTCCACATACAAAGTCTTCTATTGTTGCTCAAAGAGCATTTTCTGTGGCAGGTCCCACCTTTGGAATTCATTTCCTTTAGAATCAAGAAAAGCTTAGAGCCTAGCCGCTTAAAACAAAATGCCCAAGACATACTTATTTGTGCAATTTTTCGATGAGCTGTGATTTTGCATATGTGCAGATTTTACATTTCCATACCGTAATTTTTACTACATTTATTAGAGGTTTAATTTTTATTAGTTTAGTATAATTGTTAATGTATATTACTGGATTATGTGCATGTTTATTCTAGCCTAAGTAATATCTAAATGTTTGTCTTCATTTTTATTTAATGAATATTTGTTTTCACATGGTCATTTTTATGCAAATGCTTGCTCGAAATAGTATTTTAGAGCACAGCACTGCGGATTTTATGCTTTACCAAATAAAATATTATTATTATTTTATTGTTATTATTATTATAAATGGTGTGGTCCAAATATGAAGTACAGATGAGACCACACACCTGTTCACTAACGATTTCGCTCTTGAAGAGAAAGACGAAGTAAACGTGTATTTATTGCACTTGAGTAACAGGTGAGAGATTTAATTTACACAAAGCATCATGGTACCAGACATGTGCACAATTATCTTATCTTAAACTTTTACATAAACTACATAATATAATTTTTAACTACAAAATGGTCTAATAAGCTATAAATCTACTTCCAATCTATAGACTACACGCACAGACACATATATGAACGTGTGTGTATTCTACGTCCCATGTGATCGGCCCGTGTGACTCGTATATATAAAAGGTATGTTAAAGGTGATTGGCTCATGCCATATATATGTACGTGTGTGTTCTACGTATGTGATTGTCCCGTGTGACTCATAAATATAAGGGGTATGTTAGAGGTGATTGGTTCATGCCATCGTCACGGTATCATCCATACTGTAATAACTTTATTTAAATTTGACACGTAAAGAACTCCAAGAAATTGTAAGTTCATCTTTGTAAGCAATGAATGAACATGTCAATCATCAAACGGCCATATAATAAACATATTTGATCGAAAGCCTAACCTTGTCACCTGTTCGTGCAGAGTTCATAACTCTTGAACGTTTATGTACATAAATACAATATAGGTTTTCATTCTCGGTCCGGTGAAAGAAAGTACTGATACGTTTTGTAAACAAATTACAAACTTCGAGGTATATGGCGTGAAATGTCTTTTGTTTTTGTCCTTAGCTACAGATCTATACAATAAAAACAACTTTAAACGGTGGAAGATTAGAGAAGCAGAACGTAATTGCATTTACAAATTATTTGTCCTGCAACTGACCAAGGCGAGCGTTTTTGTTTCCGTTAGCTGATATGATTGTATGTGTCTTGCGGAAGAAAAGTGTCCGTTGTCATGAAATGCGAGGTATCCACAGACCGAAGTTTAACTGTAGTAAGCAAAAGTATCACAAAGCTGTCGATGTATCCGTGGTAATTTCCTAATTGATGTTGTTGAATATAGTTATCAATTATAACATGCATAAAGCAACATCAACACTGTCTTACCTAAATTGACAAAAATAACTTGATATGGCCACATATATTCACGGATGTTTCTGCAACTCGGCCCAGCACTGTCGTAAAATCTCAGTTCCGGATTCGTGCAAATGCGCGAACACTATGGATGATTTCCGCATTTTGCAATCATTCAGGCCTGCGAAGTATGGAATATATTTGGCCCAATTAACCATGTTTTTGTGTTTCACACTCTCACCAAGCAGGCCCGTCATGTAAATGTCATCAACATGAAATACTGGAATATGTAAACTAGCCTTGTATAGATCAGCGATAATATCAGTTGTGAAAACAATGCCTACCCCAGACATATAGCGGGGTTATAGTTTTTTATTGTACACAGTTCTGTTAACACACCATTTTGGAAATCTCGGGCAAACGATTGGCTCATAACTTGGATGATAGTGTCCGTAGATGGACCTTGTGTCACCATGGTAAAAGTCCCGAAGCCACATCATAATCAAATCCACATTTACTATGACGTCATAATCCGTTTTGATGACGTGATGCACATTCGAGCAATAATGTGTAATAAAATTGAACGCAGTCAGACCTTTATAGCTTAGGTTACGGTAACTGTCATTGAAATCTCCAATTTCCAAATCCGTGTATAAATTATATTCTTCAATTAAGCTCATTGGTATCAGATTTAGACTTATTTTTCTGTGCAATTCCTAAAAGGAACACTACCTTTAAGTTCCATTTCTTCTGGACAGATTTGCTGCCGTATGTTTCCCGTATTACGTCTCTACTTTCTCGCTTGGGGACGCTGGTGTACACATATATAAGGGTAAGATTATCTTGGCCTTCACAAACACTCTTATTATACAGGAGTAGCCTGGGAAATGTTGGAAGAATCCCTTTCTTGGTGGTTTTAAGTTGACCTGTTATATATCCCCTGAAAGTGTTGTTGGAGGTTATTATAAAATATGATATGCTGACTCCAATAAACATTACCAATAGTAGATAGCAACATCTGATTGTCCGTTCCATGATGTTGATCTAATGATCCGCGTGCGTCATCCACAATTTATTCTGCGCTCTGATAATAAAGTTCTTTTTATCCCTGCTTGTGATCCAGTTTGTGTTGTTTACAATCATAATCCAGATAATCCAGGAAATAATATGTTATTTAGACACTGATAGAATCATAGTAAGCTGTTGGACGACATTAAACCGTGCTGCCTTTATGAAACGAACAGGTTTGTCTTCCGTTCAATGGAGTTTGCATGAGTCTAGGCAACTATTGCTAGGGAATGGGGAAAAGTTCAACTGGCATCCTCACTGACGACCTGAGCTCGCTCAGAATTCTTCGTCATTCTTTGCTATCCTCTTCATGGCCTGCTGTCTCTTACTGGTCCAACAGAGGCATATTCTATCCTAGTTAGATAGAATAAAATAAGTAATATATTGATATTATGCAAGTAATGTGTTCCAGTAAAGCTAGACTAATTGATGCCAGGCCACTGGTGTCCGACTCCATAAAGCCAGTGTCCGACTCCATGAAGTCCGAGTCCATGGGATTAACCATGTCTTACGGAACATCAAATCGTGGACGACATATGTGATTTTTTTCTATTTAACTCGAGAAGGAGTCAGTCTATTTCTCACCGTAAATTTCTCTGATGAAATAGTTCGAGTACAAGTCTTAGTCCATGATCTTGGAGTCTAATTCAAGGTAACTGGAAAAGTGGACGCGAGTCCGGACTCGAGTAGTACATCACTGGTAAGAGCAGGAAATAGGTTTCACTTACCCTCTTACTGTTCAGATAAACGGTGGTTGCATTTATTTTCCCTCTCACTGATCAGTTTAACAGCGGTAGGTCTCACTTACCCTATCACTGTTCATATTAACGGTGGGAGTTCTAACCTGCCCTCCTACTGTTCAGATTAATATTGGTAGGTCTCACATACCCATTACTGATCAGATTGACAGTGGTAGGTCTCATTTACCCTCTTACTGTTCAGATTAACAGTGGCAGGTCTCACCCTCTTACTGTTCAGATTAACAGTGATAGGTCCCATTTAACCTCTTATTGTTCAGATTAACAATGGTAGGTCTCTCTTAACCTCTTACAGTTCAGATTAAGAGTTTTAGGTCTCACTTGTCCTCTTACCGTTCAGATTAACAGTGGTAGGTCTCACTTAACCTCTTACTGTTCAGATTAAGAGTGATATGTCTCTCTTAACCTCCTACCGTTCAGTTTAACAGTGCTAGGTCTCACTGACCCTCTTACTGTTCAGATTAACAGGGACATTTATATTTCCCCTTCTCCCGTTCAGATATCTAGTGGTTGGTCTCACATACTCTCTTACCGATAAGATCGAAGGTGGTAGATCTTAATTACACTCTTACTGTTCAGATTAGGAGTGTTAGGTCTCACTGACCTTTTAACTGTTCTGATGAACAATGGTAGGTCTCACATACCCTTTTAATGATCAGATTGTAGGTGCCAGGTCTCACTTGCCCTCTTACTGTTCAGATTAACAGTGGTAGGTCTCACTTACCCACTGACTGTTTAGATAAAGGGTATTAGGTCTTACTTACCCTCTTACTGTTCAGATTAACAGTGGTAGGTCTCACTTACCCTCTTACTGTTCAGATTAACAGTGATAGGTCTTACTTAATCTCTTACTGTTCAGATTAACAATGGTAGGGCTCGCTTAACCTCTTACTGTTCAGATTAACAATGGTAGGTCTCCCTTGTCCTCTTACCGTTCAGATTAACAGTGGTAGGTCTTACTTACCCTCTTAGTGTTCAGATTAAGAGTGATAGGTCTCTCTTAACCTCCTACTGTTCTTTTTTCACAGTGCTAGGTCTCACTGACCGTCTTACTGTTCATATTAACAGGGATATTTATATTTCCCCTTCTTCCGTTCAGATATTCAGTGTACGTCTCACATACCCTCTTAATGATCAGATTGAAGCTGAGATGGTAGGTCTCAATTACACTCTTACTGTTCAGATTAAGAGTGTTAGGTCTCACTGACCCTCTTACTGTTCAGACTAACTGTGGAAATATATGTTTTCCCTTCTCCCGTTATGATGTCTCACATACCCTCCAACTGATCAGATTTGAAGGTGGTATGTCTGACATTCCCTCTTACTGTTCAGATTAAGAGTGTTAGGTACTACTGACCCTCTTACTGTTCAGACTGAGAGTGTTAGGTCTCACTGACCCTCTAACTGTTCAGATTAAGGGTGGTCGGTGTCACTTACCCTCTTACCGTTCAGATTAACAGTAGTAGGTCTCAATTATTTTCTCACTGTTCAGATTAATGGTGGTAAGTCTCACTTAACCTCTTATCGTTCAGATTAACCGTGGTAGGACTCACGTATCATCTTACTGTTCAGATTAATAGAATTAGGTCTCACTTACCCTCTTACTGTTCAGATTAACACTGGATTTGGAACAAAGCCTAACTAAAGTTTCAAAGTACGGCTAGCCAATGTTCAATATTTACCTAATGGTTTAGTTTGGGCCAACAGAAATAGTTAGGTTGTGTATAAGCTTTATTTAGAGATTTGATTATGGTTGATAAGGAAATGGAGCAAAATAAGCTATTTATTTATGGGTTACTTGTCTCAAGGAGGTCAATTCAGATGGACGATGTTCAGCAAGACGCTTTCGTATTACAGACGCTAAATCACGCCATTGTATGTTGAGCTGGAACATGCACCCTCCAGGAAGACGCCTAAATAAATCATATAGCCAAATTATGTTATATTTCTATTTATAATTATATTAAACGCTGCCAAGATAGACACATTTGTATTACAGACGCCATCGTATGGATGTAGCCTTTTCAAAGACGCCTAAATTTTACTTATTTTATTAATGTATACATATATTTTACCAGGATAGCCCATTCAGCATGTTCAGCTGTTTTTCGATGGGGTCCTGGAAATATCACAGAGAAATATACATTGACAAAGTAATTAAATGATTGATTAATGATGACATAATACTTATGAATGTTCAGATAGCGTTTCAGTGAATGGCGTCCAGCTGAACAGCGTTCATTTCTTAGCGTCCAGCTGTCTGCGTACGCTTTGAAAGCGTCCAGCTGAACAGCGTCCAGGTGAAATGGGCTCGTCGCAAATGGTCTTAACTGGTAAAGGGACATATCCGCCGTCGTTGATAATGCCTGCCCGTCTCAAACCGACTATTTCGGCCGCCAGCGTCCGACGGCAGGCGATTTCGGCCGCCGGCTCAAATTAGTCACAGACCAAACTTGGTGAATCTACAGACTTTCCCGGAGCCTGTTATTTGGTGATTTGATAACATGTAAATAAACAATAGTACAAGATAAACTCCGGCTCCCCCTGTGGCGTGCATGTGTTTGCATGGTGAACGAGTGTTAAAACCATCGTCTCCCTGAATAGATCAAAGAAACAAGTCACGACTTTACGTGTGAGTTGTAGGCGTATTCGTAAAAGTTTGTATGGTCAGATAGTTATTTTTATTTCCAACTCCCAAACTCCTATGAACCGTGTGTAAACCGATGTAAACAGTGACAAGTAAACCATTCCTTATTAACAGTGAACGACAGGTGTCCCGCTCCAAAATAGCTCCTGTGTAAACACGCGGTTTCCAATTATGTCATACTTGAATCAACGTGCTCTTGAGCGCCTGATCTATGTTTTTGTCACTTCCAAGTTAGATTATGGAAATGCTTTACTTCTTGGGTACCCGTCTTCATTAATTCAGTGAGTTCAGAAGAGCGCAGCCCGTATACTAATTGGATGTGACAAGTATGATTACTTAACCCTTGAATTGCGGGAGCTGCACTCGCTCCCTGTGAGTCAGCGCATTCAGTTTAAGGTGGTCATACTACTTTTAAAGACCAAACATCGCATGACCCCGGTCAACTAACAAGATAAAATTCATTCGTACGCAAGGTATATGCCTCAGATCGGCCGATCATGACTTAATTTTGTTCCACGTACAAAGTCTTCCATTGTTGCTCAAAGAGCATTTCTGTGGCAGGTCCCATCTTTGGAATTCATTTCCTTTAGAATTAAGAAAAGCTTAGAGCCAAGCCGCTTAAAACAAAATTCCCAAGACATACTTATTTGTGCTATATTTCGTTGAGCTGTAATGTTGCATATGTGCAGATTTTACATTTCCATACCGTAATTTTAACTACTTTTTCATAGATTTAATGTCTTTTATTAGTTAAGTATCATAGTTTATGTATATTACTGGATTATATGCATGTTTATTCTAGCCTAAGTAATATCTAAATGTTTGTCTTCATTTTTATTTAATGAATATTTTTTTTCTCATTGTCATTTTAATGCAATTGATTGCTTGAAATAGTATTTTAGAGCACAGCACTGCGGATTTTATGCTTTACCAAATAAAATATTATTATTATTATTATATTGTTATAATTATTATAAATGGTATGGTCAAAATATGAAGTACAGATGAGACCATACACCTTTTCACTAACGATTTCGCTCTTGAAGAGAAAGACGAAGTAAACGTGTATTTATTGTACTTGAGTAACAGGTGAGAGATTTTATTAACACAAAGCATCATGGTACCAGATATGTGCACAATTATCTGATCTTAAACTTTTACATAAACTACATAATATAATTTTTAACTACAAAATGGTCGAATGAGCTATAAATCTACTTCCAATCTATAAACTACACGCACAGTTACATATATGTACGTGTGTGTAATCTACGTCCCATGTGATTGGCCCGTGTTACTCGTATATGTAAGGGGTATGTTATAGGTGATTGGCTCATGCCATATATATGCACGTGTGTATATTCTACGCCCCATGTGATTGGCCCGTGTGACTCGTATATATGAGGGGTGATTGGTTCATGCCATCGTCACGGTATCATCCATACTGTAATAACTTTATTTAAATTTGACACGTAAAGAACTCCAAGAAATTGGAAGTTCATCTTTGTAAGCAATGAATGAACATATCAATCATCAAACAGGTGTATAATAAACATATTTGATCGAAAGCCTTACCCTGTCACCTGTTCGTCCAGAGTTTTTGAACGTTTATGTACATAAATACAATATAGGTTTTCATTCTCGGTCCGGTGAAAGATAGTACTGATACGTTTTGTAAACAGATTACAAACTTCGAGTTATATGGCGTGAAATGTCTTTTGTTTTTGTCCTTAGCTACAGATCTATACAATGAAAAACGACTTTAAACGGTGAGAAGATTAGAGAAGAAGAACGTAATTGCATTTACAAATTATTTGTCCTGCAACTGACCAAGGCGAGCGTTTTTTTGTTCGTCAGCTGATATGATTGTATATGTTTGGCGGAAGAAAAGTATCCGTTGTCATGAAATGCGGGGTATCCACAGACCAAAGTTTAACTATAGTAAGCATTAGTATCACAAAGCTGTCGAAGTATCCGTGGTAATTTCCTAATTGGTCTTGTTGAATACAGTTATCAATTAAAACATGCATAAAACAACATCAACACTGTCTTACCTAAATGGACAAAAATAACTTGCTAACTCTGGACTCATATATTCACGGATGTTTTTGCAACTCGGCCCAGCACTGTCGTAAAATCTCAGTTCCGGATTCGTGCAAATGCGCGAACACCATGGATGATTTCCGCATTTTGCAATCATTCATGCCTGCGTAGTATGGAATATATTTGGCCCAATTAACCATGTTTTTGTGTTTCACTCTCTCACCAAGCAGGCCCGTCATGTAAATGTCATCAACATGAAATACTGGAATATGTAAACTAGCCTTGTATAGATCAGCGATAATATCAGTTGTGTAAACTATGCCTACCCCAGACATATAGCGAGGGTGTAATTTTCTATTGTACACAGTTCTGTTAACACACCATTTTGGAAATCTCAGGCAAACGATTGGCTCATAACTTGGATGATAGTGTCCGTAGATGGACCTTGTGTCACCATGGTAAAAGTCCCGAAGCCACATCATAATCAAATCCACATTTACTATGACGTCATAATCCGTTTTGATGACGTGATGCACATTCGAGCAATAATGTGTAATAAAATTGAACGCAGTCAGACCTTTATAGCTTAGGTTACGGTAACTGTCATTGAAATCTCCAATTTCCAAATCCGTGTATAAATTATATTCTTCAATTAAGCTCATTGGTATCAGATTTAGACTTATTTTTCTGTGCAATTCCTAAAAGGAACACTACCTTTAAGTTCCATTTCTTCTGGACAGATTTGCTGCCGTATGTTTCCCGTATTACGTCTCTACTTTCTCGCTTGGGGACGCTGGTGTACACATATATAAGGGTAAGATTATCTTGGCCTTCACAAACACTCTTATTATACAGGAGTAGCCTGGGAAATGTTGGAAGAATCCCTTTCTTGGTGGTTTTAAGTTGACCTGTTATATATCCCCTGAAAGTGTTGTTGGAGGTTATTATAAAATATAATATGCTGACTCCAATAAACATTACCAATAGTAGATAGCAACATCTGATTGTCCGTTCCATGATGTTGATCTAATGATCCGCGTGCGTCATCCACAATTTATTCTGCGCTCTGATAATAAAGTTCTTTTTATCCCTGCTTGTGATCCAGTTTGTGTTGTTTACAATCATAATCCAGATAATCCAGGAAATAATATGTTATTTAGACACTGAATTATTCCCGGCTCACCTGATAGAATCATAGTAAGCTGTTGGACGACATTAATCCGTGCTGCCTTTATGAAACGAACAGGTTTGTCTTCCGTTCAATGGAGTTTGCATGAGTCTAGACAACTATTGCTAGGGAATGGGGAAAAGTTCAACTGGCATCCTCACTGACGACCTGAGCTCGCTCAGAATTCTTCGTCATTCTTTGCTATCCTCTTCATGGCCTGCTGTCTCTTACTGGTCCAACAGAGGCATATTCTATCCTAGTTAGATAGAATAAAATAAGTAATATATTGATATTATGCAAGTAATGTGTTCCAGTAAAGCTAGACTAATTGATGCCAGGCCACTGGTGTCCGACTCCATAAAGCCAGTGTCCGACTCCATGAAGTCCGAGTCCATGGGATTAACCATGTCTTACGGAACATCAAATCGTGGACGACATATGTGATTTTTTTCTATTTAACTCGAGAAGGAGTCAGTCTATTTCTCACCGTAAATTTCTCTGATGAAATAGTTCGAGTACAAGTCTTAGTCCATGATCTTGGAGTCTAATTCAAGGTAACTGGAAAAGTGGACGCGAGTCCGGACTCGAGTAGTACATCACTGGTAAGAGAAGGAAATAGGTTTCACTTACCCTCTTACTGTTCAGATAAACGGTGGTTGCATTTATTTTCCCTCTCACTGATCAGTTTAACAGCGGTAGGTCTCACTTACCCTATCACTGTTCATATTATCGGTGGGAGTTCTAACCTGCCCTCCTACTGTTCAGATTAATATTGGTAGGTCTCACATACCCATTACTGATCAGATTGACAGTGGTAGGTCCCATTTACCCTCTTACTGTTCAGATTAACAGTGGCAGGTCTCACCCTCTTACTGTTCAGATTAACAGTGATAGGTCCCATTTAACCTTTTACTGTTCAGGTTAACAATGGTAGGTCTCTCTTAACCTCTTACAATTCAGATTAAGAGTTTTAGGTCTCACTTGTCCTCTTACCGTTCAGATTAACAGTGGTAGGTCTCACTTAACTTCTTACTGTTCAGATTAAGAGTGATATGTCTCTCTTAACCTCCTACCGTTCAGTTTAACAGTGCTAGGTCTCACTGACCCTCTTACTGTTCAGATTAACAGGGACATTTATATTTCCCCTTCTCCCGTTCAGATATCTAGTGGTTGGTCTCACATACCCTCTTACCGATAAGATCGAAGGTGGTAGATCTTAATTACACTCTTACTGTTCAGGTTAGGAGTGTTAGGTCTCACTGACCCTTTAACTGTTCTGATGAACAATGGTAGGTCTCACATACCCTTTTAATGATCAGATTGTAGGTGCTAGGTCTCACTTGCCCTCTTACTGTTCAGATTAACAGTGGTAGGTCTCACTTACCCACTTACTGTTTAGATAAAGGGTATTAGGTCTTACTTACCCTCTTACTGTTCAGATTAACAGTGGTAGGTCTCACTTACCCTCTTACTGTTCAGATTAACAGTGGTAGGTCTCACTTACCCTCTTACTGTTCAGATTAACAGTGATAGGTCTTACTTAATCTCTTACTGTTCAGATTAACAATGGTAGGGCTCGCTTAACCTCTTACTGTTCAGATTAACAATGGTAGGTCTCTCTTAACCTCTTACTGTTCAGATTAACAATGGTAGGTCTCCCTTGTCCTCTTACCGTTCAGATTAACAGTGGTAGGTCTCACTTACCCTCTTAGTGTTCAGATTAAGAGTGATAGGTCTCTCTTAACCTCCTACTGTTCTTTTTTCACAGTGCTAGGTCTCACTGACCGTCTTACTGTTCATATTAACAGGGATATTTATATTTCCCCTTCTCCCGTTCAGATATTCAGTGTACGTCTCACATACCCTCTTAATGATCAGATTGAAGCTGAGATGGTAGGTCTCAATTACACTCTTACTGTTCAGATTAAGAGTGTTAGGTCTCACTGACCCTCTAACTGTTCAGACTAACTGTGAAAATATATGTTTTCCCTTCTCCCGTAATGATGTCTCACATACCCTCCAACTGATCAGATTTGAAGGTGGTATGTCTGACATTCCCTCTTACTATTCAGATTAAGAGTGTTAGGTACTACTGACCCTCTTACTGTTCAGACTGAGAGTGTTAGGTCTCACTGACCCTCTAACTGTTCAGATTAAGGGTGGTCGGTGTCACTTACCCTCTTACCGTTCAGATTAACAGTAGTAGGTCTCAATTATTCTCTTACTGTTCAGATTAATGGTGGTAAGTCTCACTTAACCTCTTATCGTTCAGATTAACCGTGGTAGGACTCACGTATCATCTTACTGTTCAGATTAATAGAATTAGGTCTCACTTACCCTCTTACTGTTCAGATTAACACTGGATTTGGAACAAAGCCTAACTAAAGTTTCAAAGTACGGCTAGCCAATGTTCAATATTTACCTAATGGTTTAGTTTGGGCCAACAGAAATAGTTAGGTTGTGTATAAGCTTTATTTAGAGATTTGATTATGGTTGATAAGGAAATGGAGCAAAATAAGCTATTTATTTTTGGGTTACTTGTCTCAAGGAGGTCAATTCAGATGGACGATGTTCAGCTAGACGCTTTCGTATTACAGACGCTAAATCACGCCATTGTATGTTGAGCTGGAACATGCACCCTCCAGGAAGACGCCTAAATAAATCATATAGCCAAATTATGTTATATTTCTATTTTTAATTATATCGAACGCTGCCAAGATGGACACATTTGTATTTCAGACGCCATCGTATGGATGTAGCCTTTTCAAAGACGCCTAAATTTTACTTATTTATTAATGTATACATATATTTTACCAGGATAGCCCATTCAGCATGTTCAGCTGTTTTTCGATGGGGTCCTGGAAATATCACAGAGAAATATACATTGACAAAGTAATTAAATGATTGATTAATGATGACATCATTAAGACTCTCATATAACTGGAAGATATTTTGAAAATAATGCAAATGTTAAAAATATCATATTTAGTTCCGTTGTAGCTAGGAAGTATGCATCACATGAAGCCAGAAAATTAGATTAGTTAACACTGCCATACAGGTTATGTGTATAAATAGCAAATGGTCATATCTTGAAAATATTAACATTGATCGTTCACACATTGGTCGGGATTGGGTACCCTTGAACAAACGGGGATGTTTAGTTCTGCAGAGCAATTTTGCACATCTCATTGACTTGCTGGCCAAATCTAATAATATTCATAATGGAACAGAATCAATTGAGTTAGTTTACCGATGAAAACTCCTCGTCATTCAACATACCTACCGTACTTAATGAAGATCCAAAGCTTCCGATAATAAATGACGTGTACTCATTAGCTGATGAGTTGCCCAGCTTATTAGAAGCTAAGGGTACAATTTTGGCGCATCTTAATGTACGCAGTTTAATACCGAAAGTTGATGAGATTCGCCAAATGTGCTTACGTTTCAGGCCACATATTTTAGCTTTAACCGAGTCTTGGCTTGACATATTTGTACTTGATTCTGAGGTCTCCATCGAACATTATGTGCTTTTTAGACACGAAAGACACCGGGCATGGCGGAGGTGTAATTATGTATATTCTAACATCCCTCAACTTGCAGCCAGTGTCTGGTAGCATTGAAAGTGTATGGGTGAAAACTGCTCACGGGAATGAAAACTATTTTAATAGGATCAGTTTACAGACCTCCGAATGCATCAAGTGAATATATTGATGATTTGCTAGACGTTATTGGTCAAGCTTTTAAGATCTCTCAGTACGTCACTTTGTTAGGTGATTTTAATGTTGATTACTTGCAGTCTACCACGTTAAAATCAGGTAAACTTGATTTAGCAGAACGGATGAAACAACTAATTACTACACCCACTCGTGTTACCAAACATTCAAAAACATTGATATACCTTATTTATGCATCCAATCCTGAAATGCATCACAGTTTTAAAGTTTACTAGTTGACCCTGAGTGATCACATTCTAACAAGTAATATAGTTCATTTTTTTCTAATTGTTTCCTGCAAAAGTGAGATCTAATTTGATAATAACCATGTTATGTTTCAGATCATATTTTGTTTTCGTGTGTGATTAGTACGAATAGTGGTATTTTAGTTCAGTTGTCAAACAAAGAAAATGTTTAATGATTGACATTAATTTAATTGCACTACAATTTAACTTATTCCATCATTCATTGATATAAAGTATTTATAAGTTATGTGTGTAAATTATGTGAAGCAATAGAAATACATAACAAGAGATTCAACATTTTAGTAATAAACATACAAGAAAACATATACCCCGTTACCGGGGTACTGTGGTTGCCTTTTTGTTCGCGAGGGTTTTAATTTCGCGATATTCGAGAATGGGAAATAATCGCTAAAATGAAACCCTCGGAAGTAATTGGCCAGTGGAGTACGTCCTTCTTATTTAGTGTAGCCAATATTTGTATGGGAATAGATTAGAACAATGAGAAATATCTTTATAAGTTACATCCATGCAGGTATAAGGAAAAGTTCCTCTTAATTTGAACTAAACTACCTGTGCCTTGTGTTCGGGCCCATCGTTATTTGAGAAAAATATCACAAACTCATGAATTATTCTCATTTTTTAACACACATAGGTATGGCTTTACCAAATATTTGGGTTCTGGTGAGATCGCGAAAATGAAACCCTCGCGAAACATTAAAAATTGAAAAATCGCGAAATTTCAGCCTCGCGAATGTGAAGCCAACCACATAATCCCATTAATTAAATGATCAATCGAGTTACGGGACTCTGGCCGTGTCTGTACCCAGGACTCGTTTACTGTTAAATCAATATCATATAATAACTGTTCCATGTCAGGTTCAAATATTTGACTGCTTTTACTGAACTGCAAAATAAATATATGCTTAACTCCACCTTAATATTTGGGGGAAATCGTCAATAAAATATAGGTGAGCTTGAGATCAAATATATAATAGTGAAATTATAATTTGTTTAAACCTTAGGATATTTCATATGTCGCTACATGATATTAATATATAACTTTATATATCACGTTATGGTATTAAAATATAATTCTTTAAAATGATGGATAGTTTTTTACTGTGAAACGATGCATATTGTGGATTATCGCTTTGCTTGTTTGGATTTTTGTAATAATATGTTATCATGGTCTTTTTGTCGTTCACAGATATTCAAATTATATGTAAAAGTTGAAAACTTGACGAAGCATTAGTATATCAGAAGTATAGGAGAACATAGTCATTAATCTTGTAAATTGAAAAATCAGTAAGATTTCCTGCCTAAGTATATTTACTCGGATCTCATTTATTGTTTAAACAACATCATAGTCACCACGTCGTGCTATAAATTAATTATAATCGTTGGGTTGCTTATATTATAAGTTAAACGAATCAATAGTTCATATTTCATCATATATAAATACATACATAAATTACACAACAATAGGTACGGCATTATTCTAACTTACCATAACATTTATATGTAGACCTTTATATGTAGACGCCGTGGAAATATATGCTGTTCAGCTAAACGCCGGACGTACCATCAGGCAAACGTTTTTAGTTGAATATATCGTATGCCTGCTTATGAATGTTCAGATAGCGTTTCAGTGAATGGCGTCCAGCTGAACAGCGTTCATTTCTTAGCGTCCAGCTGTCTGCGTACGCTTTGAAAGCGTCCAGCTGAACAGTGTCCAGGTGAAATGGGCTCGTCGTAAATGGTCTTAACTGGTAAAGGGACATATCCGCCGTCGTTGATAATGCCTGCCCGTCTCAAACCGACTATGTCGGCCGCCAGCGTCCGACGGCAGGCGATTTCGGCCGCCAGCTCAAATTAGTCACAGACCAAACTTGGTGAATCTACAGACCTTCCCGGAGCCTGTTATTTGGTGATTTGATTACATGTAAATAAACAATAGTACAGGATAAACTCCGGCTCCCCCTGTGGCGTGCATGTGTTTGCATGGTGAACGAGTGTTAAAACCATCGTCTCCCTGAATAGATCAAAGAAACAAGTCACGACTTTACGTGTGAGTTGTAGGCGTATTCGTAAAAGTTTGTATGGTCAGATAGTTATTTTTATTTCCAACTCCCAAACTCCTATGAACCGTGTGTAAACCGATGTAAACAGTGACAAGTAAACCATTCCTTGTTAACAGTGAACGAGAGGTGTCCCGCTCCAAAAGAGCTCCTGTGTAAACACGCGGTTTCCAATTATGTCCGGGCTCAGCGCTGGCGCACCCGTTTACGCGCAGTTCCCGGCTTTCGGTTATTCAGCCCACCTTGACATTCGGCCAATAATACAAGCTCCGCCTATTGCTACCGGTGTCTACTATGGTGGCTCACAGGTCTCGTTCTCATGTCACGCTTAACGTGTCGCGCCTTGCCCATTGGCGTTCTCTTTTATATACGATCCTCTGAATATCAATTTCAAATATTACTTTATTATATGTAATAAGTGGTACAGCCGTGTAAGTCTGTAGTTACACCGAAGGTTAAGATAAACAGTGACGCCTTTTAGATAGACTACCCAGTTTATTAACACACAAGCTTTCGAAGTACACAGGCTTCTTTAGATAAAATAAATAATTTTATTTGTTATTATACCAAAGGGATGTGTATTTTAAAATGAATTATTGGCACTGTTGAACGCCATAATTTAAATATAATAGTCATATTCACATTAGAAAGGAACCAAAGGGGGTATTCACGCTATCTAATATAAGACCTGATGTGTAACGAATGAAAAATGTATTAAGTTTAAAAACTGGCTACACATTATATGAATGCATGATTTTGATGCAGCCAAATCTTTGTCACTACATAAATTTTCAAATTACTGCACAGTGAGATTGAGAAGATTCTGACGGAAGACATGCTGGCGGGGTGGGTGTTGGGGCGATTTTAATAAACAGTATACACTTGCTTGACAAATTTACAGTGGAGACAGTCCTCGATGGTAAAAAATGTTTTCAAATATTACAATAAGAATACTTACAATTAAAGTGTGTGCCATATCTTAAATGAAACATTATTTTTTTGCAATGTTATTTGGTTCACATAAACGCAATTATTTTATAATTTCCGTTTTAATTTTGATAAAACTAATAATTTTAAAAAAATGTATAAAATAAAATCAATTAATAAAATGTTATACAGTGGACTCACTAAATATACAAATATTCAGTTAAAATAATGGCCACACATCTTTGAATGCAACACATCTCTGAATCGTAATCCTGATGTATCTAAGTCCTTTATACAAGTGAAATTTTCGTTGGACATCGGACGCATGTTTTAACAATTTAGTGGTCATTTTAGGCATCCAACAGTATAGAGCAGAATGGCATGTCTGTCTTATTTTTACTACATGGTGAATATAACTTCGTAGTTTTACATATTAATAGTCATATAAAATAAAGGTAAAATAGTAAGTCATAGTAAGTGGTGATATAAGGCAATTTAACTTGTACGTATATATATATCTGTTTTTCTGATTTCTTGTTTCTCTTTGTTATTTTTATAACATGATAGGGGGCTGGATGTTACTTAAGGTTTTCCTATTTTTAATACAATGCTGTCTCTACATGAATCGTATTCTGATATATATTCAGATATTTGGATTGTATTCATTTATATGCAATATATTTATGCCTGATACAGATTAACATATTCGTGCTTCGACAGAGGCGGAGTGGGTCTTAGAATCGTCCCGGGTATTCGCCACCTATGGTCGACTTAGTGACGTCACAGGGGGGGGGGGGCAATTCGATACGAAGTTCATCAATTCTTTATCATACATGATGTGACCTAATATTTTGAATGAAGCGTCTTCAAAAATATGTTTATATACCTATATTGTGGATGACCTCATGTTCGCGAGGGATATCCGCGAAAATAAAACCCTCATCAATACGGCGACCCATGAAATAATACAGGTGAATAGCTGCTTATACTATTCCCTATTATATATATATATATATATATATATATATATATATATATATATATATGTGATCTTAATGCACCTACTAAGCTCTTTGGTTTATACTAATTTTATTTTATGAATACACAGAAATAATAGAAAATTGCTTGGAAATCGTGGTTGGACAAAATTACTATCATACTAATACCCTCTGGGTACTTACATGTTGAGTTGAAAAAAAAGTCGTCTTTGCCAATATGAAGTCAACCACAGTATAAAGTAGAAAAAAATCCCTTCTAATATTCCATTTAGGCTCCACCAGTTCATGAGTGCTAAGAATATGTTCATAAAAATGCACCAATGCATAAATGTCACTACCCGCAGGTTTCGTGCTCACTGCGTGGCACTCATCAGGTGACTGAATGGTGTAGGTTTGTGTTTGTTCATGTATAGGTGCGTGTGCGAGAATATTTACGGTTGGCTGGTTTTTGCTGTATGAAGTCTGCAAGTAAAGTAGCCTGTTTAGATATATATCTATATACGATTAAGTAATTTAAAATAGGCAAAACAAGTGGAGTGACTGTGATCCAGTATTGCTACTCATTGTATGAATGAGTTATTACTCGGTAAAATATGTTGTATAGAAATGTTTTGATTGAAGTAAATAAGTAAATTGAAGGAATAAAGCCCTATTTTCAATTATTTTATGATTTTATACACGTTTATACAGTTCCCTGTATTGCTTACAAAAATCAATATATTATATCACACACACATATGTATATATTATATTTAAAATATGGGTTGATTGGTCACAGATAATATCTTCTTCTGATATATTTGTTCCAAATCTCTTTCTGTGTCTATAATTTGTTCTTATGCTCATTTGATGTAAGAATTCGCCCTGTTTTTCGCAGACAACCAATCTGTTAGATGTTGGGGCGACAATAAATAAAACTCAGAAGCCGATATACTTTTTTAGTATAATTATAAATATTAACGATTATAACGACACCTTTTCGTGTTAAAATCGAAGATATATATCCCCTTACAAAACCTGAAAGTCTCACAAACATATATTCCTATATATGAAAATCAAAGCATGTTTAATGCGTGGAAACCTGATGATGTTCAAAATGCATAAAACCCGGAAGTCAAGCACCAACCTACAATGACGCTGTTAATCTCTTGAATAATTCCAATTTTTAATTTAAGTAATATTTATGTATTTGAATAAAATCATAAAATATATGACTGATATAATTATACAAAATATAAAAAAAAACTTAAAGAAAAAATGTGTTTAAATATACATTCAAATGTAATACATTATACCAGTATATCATATCGCAACGTAATATTTTAATATTGCATGTTATTGTCGACATATAAAAGAAAAGCATTTAAAATTTCGTAAGTTTATCAAAATGGTGTATAAACTTATTCCTTATATAACAAAATGATTAGAATATCATACCATATAAAAGATTAAGTATAACTTAAACAACTTTCATTTGTATTAAAATAATTTTACATAATTCTATTGAAATATTTTATAAAATACATAATTTTATATATTAATGTAAAACAATCCTTGCAGTAGATGGTAAAACATAAAGAAAGTTTGGTATAAATTCAGTTTTGTATAAATAAAACTATTTTTTATCCATTAGATGTTACATACAGAATCAAGGAAACTAACTCTCTATTCATGCATTAGGGGGCTGTATATGGAACGCATATAACTTTCCAAGGATTGCCGGATACTGGTCACCAAACCTATCAGGAAACATTTTTAGAACATTGCACAGACGATTTGCCTAAAACATTATACAATCACTTCCAAAATATTTCGTAAATTAAAAAAAAACTGAGAAACTGCAAAACTGTAAACGATTTAAAAAAGGCATGTGATGTTACCAAAGAATTGATATAAATTATAACAGTATCTTCAAGTTTAAATTTCAGCTCAATCAAAATAATTAATGTGGCATGGGATAATTGTTTAATGTTAAAAAATGTAACAGTTTAATGGAACAGATAAATGATAACATATGTTCTGTCAACTATATCCGGATGACGTAAGATTCCAGAGAAGATTTTTTTTGTTATATAATGAAACTCTGTGGTGGCTATATTAACCGAAATGGAAAGCGCGAGGTGCGACGCGCGTAAACAAAGTTTATTAAATAATGATATACATATATACATGTAAATATAAAGACCTAATGTCATATTTTAGCAGTTTCAAAGTGTGCATTAAGCACATTTATAATATTTGGAAGAACTAAAGCATATCAACTTTAGAAATTATTTTTACTACTTAATCAAATATTCACCTTTAAATAAATTTCAAGAATAGGTAGCTTCATTGTTGTTAAAATTGCAAGGCACAGTAACAATCCGCTCATAACTTCTTTCAGTTGATTGTTCATGTTATGATACCCCCTTGTGTGTATATTTAATATCCGTTATTATCCGTTTAGCTGTAATAAAATAACTACTTAATACCTGTGTTTATTTCACATACTTGTATTGCCACGCGTTACTATAAAATATTATATTACATAAAAGGTAGCAAGATTCGACATTGGAGTGCCTTCCACAAGAATTTTTAAAATTCCAATGTGCGGCTCCGATGTCCAATGAAAATATCACTCGTATAAAGGACTTAGATACATCAGAATTATGCATTCAAAGATGTTTTGCATTCAGAGATATGTTGCCACATTTTTAACTGAATGGTTGTATATTAAGTGACTCCACTGTATTATACTTAAATTTATATATTATTTCAAATTATATGTTATCAAAATTAAAACGGAAACGATAAAATATTATTGAAAACTCAAAACAAAATGTTTCTGTAGTGACAAAGATTCACATAATATGTACCCACTTTTTAAATTTGACATATTTGCCATTCACATAATATGTACCCACTTTTTAAATTTGACATATTTGCCATTCGTTACACATCAGGTATTTTATTAGATAGCGTGAATACCCCTTAGGATGCCTTTCTAATGTGAAAGGACTATTATATTTAAATGATGCACTCCGAAGATGTCTCAAAGTTAAAAAGGGTTTAAAATATTTAGTTTTTTACTTTATAGTTTATTGGCATTCACACCATGCTAATAATTCATGTTTAAATACACATTCCCTTAGTATAATATAAATTAAAATTATCTTTTTAAATAAAGAAAATAAAGATACATTGTAGATATTATAATTTGATTGTACATTGAGAATTCTTTGCATATAAAAAGTAATATTTAAAAGTCATATTCAGAGGCTCGTAATTAAATGAGAACGCTAATGCGCGAGTTTTAATTAAAATAACTTATGGATCCGATATAATGTAACATTTTATTTGAAATATCCTTGTCTTGCAATATCTGCTTATTATATAGTGCAGGGTTTATTATACAATAATACATGCTCATAGAATAGAGACGTGCATTCTCATCGTTAACCATCCATTGGTCTTTATGGCGTTATATTACCCAGAATAAACCATTATTTGTGAAACGTGGATGTAAAAACTTGAAAACGTATTTTGTGAGTGTTTTCGTGTGTGACTGTGAAGAACGTTAATATATAAAGCTAATATTCCACAAATCTGCTTCCGGACAAGACGCTATAATGGCGGCTGACCGTGTTTACATTAGAAACAGATTAAGAATGTGGCTGTAGATGAATGCAGGAAAGATAGACTTTATTTAGTTTTTGTATGTTATTCCATGTCCAGTTGCCTAAGGACCATGACCACTCTTAAAGGGAAACTTGATACTAGATATGTCTCTTGTAAAATAAAAAAAAAATTGGTCAGACAGTTCTCTGTTACTGGGAACTTCGCATCTCATAGGAAAAAAGAGGCCGGTTTCTGTAGAAAATCCTATCTGTGCAGCCAAAGTATTGTCAGATGAGTCTGCAGATAAACAGAAAAACGGCCTTCGCTTAATTTAGAAATGAAACCGAGGAATATTTTATATGATACGAACGGGTCCCATACGGAAATTACCACCAGACACCCAAGGCATATCCACGTTCATAGCAGATTAAGGATTGATTGATGGCTCAGTTTATCATTGTAACGAATTAACCACTATTGGTATATCATAAACAGAACGAAAGCAGCATGGCCAGCAAAAACAATCTTTCATTTGCTTGAAAACTGACCCATCACAATGACAATGTATGCATTTGTTATTGGCATACAGTGTAGATATTATTGGATCTAACTCTCTCGCATGAAGATGCACCCACACATACACAGGCATACCCCGTGCCACAAACACATTATTTAGGATTTCTTTCTAAGCTTTCTTTAGAAACTGGTATCTGTCTGAAAACACAATCCCTGATATAATGAACTAAACATAAAGTAGTTTGTCTTGGCATTAGGTTTAGATCTGGGGGTAAAAAGTTAACCTACCTATAATGCAGTGTCCTTTATACAAATAAACTCCAGGTATTTAGTAATTAGTTACCAGGACTGCCGTTGTTAAGATAGACCGTGTGATGAAGATACAGGGATTATACTCCGCCCAGATTGTTACCGGCACTGACAGATTAATCACTTTATATTTATACCGATCGTCCCTCTTATTGCACTGTGGGAGGTATTTACATTTCAGGGACAAACAGATATGGCATCCCGCATAATAATATTTTACCCATAACCCTCTGCAGATCGGCATTGTGATGTCAGTAACTCATTCATATTGATGACTCCATTCGAGCCCTCCCGAGTTCGCCGATTGACAGGACTGTTAGTAAAGCCAATTTCTTACTTAGCGTAGGCTTTCTTGTCCCCGCAGTTTACTTTCCCCTGCGACTTCATTTATAATCTTGGTAATGGAATGAACCGTCCATCAAACCTTGAATATCATAATCAGGACACCACCCACCGCTCCTACCCCCAGCAGTCTCACTTACAGTAGCAACCTGTTATATTATTTAAAAGTTTCACGCTGACCTTTCGGGTTTGATTACGTGCATGGCCAAATATTAATTAAGAGAAATCATACTTTCATAATCATAATCGTATGTTATCAGCATAATATTGTATATTATGTAATATATTGATACAGTATTATGCCACTCAATATGTTGCTTTCAGTTGACTTATGAATAATGTTTGGCATATGACTGTAGTGAGACGGACGTATCCTATCCTTAAGCAGATAGTAATTCCTCGATTTCTAAGACATGATACATAAATGGAATAATTGTCAACTTACCTTAATACTATTTAAGGTTAATAATATCCCGGGGACGCTTCCTATATATATATATATATATATATATATATATATATATATATATATATATATATATATATATATATATATTTATTCAGAGAGAGAGTTACAGAGAGAGACAGACAGACATACAGAGAGTGAGAGATATATAGATACATGTGCAGGTTTTGTCTTACATTGAAATGCCGCCATGTGGCATATTTAGTTGTATTCTTCAACGCTGCTCCACTGATTAATACAAACATATACGTGAGAATACAAACATATCAGCTCTTACTAGTCAGTATTGCGCCTAATCACTATTGACATCAGAGAAATGATAACATAAACCACTGCATTTATTGCAATTGGAATTTTTATTCACCTGTGACTCACAATAGGGCACTTTTATCATGCTTGCATAGGTACACGTATCTCCATTATTATTTTTTTCAGCTGAAGAGGAAAACGAACCGTGTTCCTGCACAAAACAGCTATCGTTGACAACTTTGAGGTCATTCAGTGCTTGGACTAATATTTGCCCATGGCAGAGAGTGTCGATGGCTGTCTGGGTATCAATGTTTCACCCAAAGGTCCCTGAGCTAAGGCGTCTTGCCCCAGTTTTAAAACGTAATGTAACATAAACAAGGGACCAAGGGGTAATTTTGCTCAGCTCAAATTGACCTTGAAGGTAAAATCTTCATTAATATCAAATAGAGATAAAATATGAGAGGAAGATATATTAAAGGCCATGGCTGGTTTGTATTGATGAGTACGAAATTGTTGCAAAAAAAATCTGTGTACAAAGCATGTGTTTACTAATGCTGATACTGAAGCATGTGAGCAGTTTGTGAACTTAAGATCTATATTATTACATACTCATTTGCTAACTTTTTCATAAATTGTTAACAGTTCAGCAGTTTTTACATTTTATCAATAGGGTATGTTTTATAATATTAATGTCTACCAAGTCGTCTATTCACGGCTAATTCATAACACAGCATCAAGCTAGGCTTACCTGTCCCATATAAATGCCTACCCAGTCGTTTATTCACGGCTAACTATTAACACAGCTTCAAACTGGACGTACCTATCTAATATAAATGTCTTCCCATTTGTCTATTCACGGCTAATTCACAACACAGCGTCAAGCTAGGCTTATCTGTCCAATATAAATGTCCACCCAGTCGTTTGTGTTCAAACTAGGCTTACCTGTCCAATATAAATGCCACACGGCTAATTCATAACATTATTTCATTCTTTGACGAAGATTCAAAGGAACATCTGACATTGGTAGATGATTCTTAGTGAGTGGGAGAAAAGAAGTAGTCCAGCTTTACTGCTGATATAAGTAATAGGTCTGTAAAATTTGAATGTTCAACTCTGTAGGTGTGGCAACTCTTTCACGCCGGTGTTCCCAAAACAAATAATGATCAAAAGTATATAAACAATCGCACACACTTACCCACATGGTTGCTTACCCTCATGGGGCCGGGACAGCTGAGTGGTAAAACGCTTGGCTCTCTCCGCTGGCGACCTGGGTTCGATCCCCGGCGTGGCTATGAGAATGGGTTTTAGTTTCCCGTCCAAGGCCGGTGGTTTTCTCCGAGTACTCCGGTTTCCTCCACCTCTGCAGACTACCGAAACGCCATCACCGGAGCCATGGAGAGTGCTTCGATTAGTTTTGATAGCTATTTGTACAATCCATGTAAAATAAATAAGTTTATAGTTATAGACCACCAGTAATATCTCATTATTGAACTACTTTATAATTCTCCACTTTTCAAATAGAAAACGAATGGTGTACAGACAGCTATGTGAATTTTAACAGACGATAAGGGCTGAAATCTATCGATTTATTCTAATATGACCTACCTTCAAGCACGCCACATTTTTATGAAATGCCATTGTCTTATTTTTTTAGGGAGAGGGGTCAAAATCAAGCCAAAAGTAAATTGTAATTAAGATTATATAATATTTGTTCCCGACAAATGACGCCTAATCAAGAGTTAACTAATCCCGGAATACTAGACTCGGTAAGCATTGATATTGGATCTATTATATTTGTTATATTATTTTATTCATGGTATAAACCATACGGAAATTTGCCTTGCAACGGCCAAGATATAGTTGTAATTTGCCGGCAATCTTTGGATTAGACAAAGAATAATGATTAAATACAAATAATACATGTGGAATTCTACACACAAGTGTAGATCACATTATTATCGTGACCAGTCAAATATATTATACTGCGTAGAAGTGGGATATGGTTCTCGCAACAGGAAACATGCGAGAGGCACAAACTGTTATACATGCGGTGAGAATTTAACAAACATGACATAAAAATGTATGTTGAGTTACAACGGATGAATTTTCGCATATGATTGGTTTGTTTGAAAGTACATAAAACAATCAAACGATCGGTCAGGGTTACTCCAGACAGAAGCGTATATGTAGGCCATGGAGCGTTGTTAAATAATGACATAAAATATTTAACTGCCACTCTTGCAGGTTAATTACCAGTTTAAGTTGATTTAAATCATTTGATTTAAATTACGAATTTACATTCAGATACAAAGCTGGTCTTGTCTCAGGCACTGTTGTAACACATTGGAGCCAGGTTCCCGTTTTAGTGTTCTTAATAAATAGTTACATGGCAGCAGTTTAATTTTCCTTTTTTTTGCAAGTTCTACAGAGCAGAATCCACTAAAACCCTTGTTAATCCGGGTCAGCATAAGATGGTTTAATTAAAGTTTGAAACAAAGGGTTATTTTTTATATAAGTGAGACTATCAAAACTTGCCAATATGTTTCTGTAAAAAATGTATTTGGTACTGCAGGGTCCACTCTTGCTATGAAAGATATGCTCAAATTTTGATTCATTCGTACTCAAAATTCAGGAAAGGACTAATCACAGAAAAAAAGAGATATGTCGATGTAAATGTGTCTATTTTAAATGTGATAACCTATGGATCCGAAAGACGATAACATTTTATTTTACATATCTATTTCTTGCAATATCTGCTTATTTTATAGTGCAGAGCTTATTTTACAATCATGCATGCTCATAGAATAAAGACGTGCATTGTCATTGTTAACCATCCATTATTCTTTACGGCGTTATATTACCCGGAATAAACCATACAATGTGACGAAGAGGACGTAAAATACAAAGAATGTGTTTAGTGAGTGTCTTTGTTTCTGACTGTGAATAACGTTTATATATGAATCAAATATTCCATATACCTACTCCTGGACAAGACGTTATAATGGCGGCTGACTGTGTTTACTTTGGCAACGGATAAAGAATCTGGCTGTTGATGAATGCAGAAAAGATGGACTTCATATTGTTTCATGAATGTCATTCATATCCAGTTGCCTATTGACCATGACCACTCTTAAAGAGAAACTTGATACTAAATAGACCTCTTGCAAAATGAAAATGGGTCTGACAGTTCTCTGTCATCAGGAACTCCGCTTCTCACTGAGAAAACACAAGTATTAGCACTGGTATTACTAGATGAGTCTGCAGATAAATGGATAAACAATTTTCGCTTAATTTTGAAATGAAACCAAGGAATATGTTATATGATACGAACGGGTCCCATACTGAAATTACCACCAGAAATCCAAGGCATATCCAAGTTCATAGCAGATAAAGGATTGATTGATGGCTCAGTTTATCATTGTTACTGTAACGAATTAACCACTATTGATATATCATAAACAGAACAAAAGCAGCATAGCCAGCAAAACAGTCTTTCATTTTCTGGACAACTGACCAAGCACAATGAAAACGTATATATTTGTTATTGTCATACAGTGCAGATATCATTGGAACTAACTGTCTTAACAAACACTTGTTTTGCCCTCTTTCTAAGGTTTCTTTTAAAACTGGGATCTTTATGAAAACACAAGTCTTGATATAATGAACTAACCAAAAAGCAGTTTGTCTTGATATAAGGTTTAGATCTGGGGATAGAAAGTTAACCTACCTATAATGGAGTGTCCTATTATGCAAATAAACTCTAGGTATTTAGTAATTAGTTACCAGCACAGCCGTTGTTAAGATAGACCGTGTGATGAACATACAGGGATTATACTCCGCCCCGAATGTTAACGGCACTAACAGACTAATCACTTATATTAATACCGATCGTCCCTCCTGTTGCACTGTGGGAGGTATTAACATTTCATGGACACACATATATGGCATCCTGCATAATTGTTTTACACATAACCCTCTGCAGATCGACAAGGTGATGTCAGTAACTAATGCATAATGATGACTTCACTCGAGCCCTCATGAGTTCATTGATTGAGAGAACTGTAAGTAAAGCCACATCCATACTTAGCGTAGGCTTACTTGTCCCCGCAGTTTACTTTTCCCTGCGACTTCATTTATAATCTTGGTAATGAAATGAACCGTCCATCAAACATTGAACATCATAATCAGGACACCACCCTCCGCTCCCACCGCATGCAGTCTGACATACAGTAGTAATGCATTTCTATTACATTATTTGTAAGTTTCACATCACGTTATGAACAACAATAAACCAGTGTTGACTTGTAAAACGCTCTGCTGTCTTCGACAACCATCGCCATATACTAATTTAGAGAAATCATAATTTCATAATCATAATCATATGTTTGCAGCATGATATTGTATATTATATAATATATTGATACAGTATTATGCCACTAAATCTGTTTCTTTCAGTTGACTAATCTCCTATCTCAAGGAGATAAAATCTGAGAGGAAGATATATTAAAAGCCATGGTTGGTTTATATGATTAGTTTGTATGGATGAGTATGAAATTGTCGCAAATAATATTTTGTGACCAGACAATGTTTCCTGAAGCTAAAACTGAAACATGTGGGCAATTTACGAACATA
Source organism: Sipunculus nudus (assembly GCA_026874595.1). Lineage (NCBI taxonomy): Eukaryota > Metazoa > Annelida > Sipuncula > Golfingiida > Sipunculidae > Sipunculus > Sipunculus nudus. Next base: position 57,249,690 of record CM049322.1, on the reverse strand, counting down.
GGATTCATATTATTACATGGTCCTTGGCTGGCTTCTTGATAAATTGTTGACAATTCAGTAGTTTATACATTTATACAATTGGGTATTTAATAATATATATTATTAAATATAAAATATATAAAATATATACAATATATATATATATATATATATATATATTAATTTTATAAAATGTATAGTTGCTATGTATAGTTCTCATGTCCACAGGTGCAATGACTTAGTATTGGTGGGGTGGAATGATAAGAGTCACAAGATCTCACTTAGTGAGATATTCAGTGCATACAGACATTTTGTTTCTTTTAAAAAAAAAAGTTCATTCACAATTAATAAAGTTTAAAAAATGGAGAGACAGGCTGATACACAGACAAATCTGATTATTTTGCCTGACATTCTGCTGAGGCAGGAAAATAATATAAGTTTGAATTAATCTTGATTATTTTATTATATCAACTTAAATTGGTTTAAAGTATAACAAATTAGAGCGATATTACACATCTGAATACGTAAGTTGCTTTCAAATTTCAGACTTCAAAAGCTTAAATTCGTATTTCAGCATAAGAAAGTTATTTCAGCATTGCTTATAAGGAAAACGTTCATAATTAATATTTATTTAATGATAATGGAGAGATGATGGACATAGAGAGCTGATCACTTTATGTTCCAGACTCCTGGGGGAACAATATGTTTATTTTTTTTTTATTTTTTCTCCAATACTATTTTTTTAAATAAATAATTTTACTATCTGCAATAAAGCTATAAGAAAACAATGGAAGGCAGCGGGATATGGTGGGAATTAAAACACCTCTGCATATACATACAGGACAAACAATGACCTAATTCTATTTCTGCAGAGGCAGGAAAATAATGAACGAATGATTGCATTAGATCCTCATTATTTTTTTGTTACATTTTTTTTTAATTTAAGTTTATGATTTTTTTTACAATTCCAATAAAACATTTATCTGAACATAAAAGTTGATTCATAATTCTTAATTGCTTCATCAAATATATCAATCTTGTCAGATAACACCACATTATGCATACAAATGTATTTATTTTTCCCCAAAAAATATATCTTTTTTTTTAGTTTGGAATCAATAAATAGCTAGAAATGAAACTTGATTTAATTTCATATTTAAAATTGTGCCTTTATTTTTTAATAATTTGCCTGATATCGAGTGTAGATTTTTTTTAAACAAATGCATGGTAGCTCCCAGCGAAGATCACACTAAATCTTTCCTGACATGGTATATGTTATCAAACCAGAATATAAGCAATATCTAGTATTATATGGAAGATTGTCTCGAGGGGTAGCCTAAACCCGTACGTTCAGCTTATGTATGCCAAATGGGATGTAAGCAAACACAAGTGCTTTCCTATGCAAATTTCCTGTGTAAATACAAGTCTTATATCAGTCAATGCTTTTTTCATGCTTGTCAGTTCCTTAAGGAGCTCCTCTTAAGTATAGCAAACAACATTCCTCACACGCCGCCATCAGACAAAATTAAATAACTTATATTAACACGAAGCTTATTGTGCTTAAGAGGTCCAAAGTTGAAAAAAGTTCTGAAAGCCGTTAGGTTTGAAGGAGGCGGACATCACTGTTATCTTCAGCATAATTTGACTCCAATTAGAGAGGGGACCCTTGTGTAAAAATAAATCAGGGCATTGCTGATAAACTCAAAATTTCAAACGAAAAACAGTTGTTGGGTTTATATTTTACATAACGAATGGGCTTCGGAGAAAATGATTCATAAAGGTTTAGATATCTACTGGGTTGTTTACCAAATGCAATGGGCAATATGACCACTCTCTCAGTTTAATCTTTTTGTTTATATATGTATGTATATTTATATACGATATGAATGTATATGTATTTTGATATATATGTGTATGTGTTTACATGCCTATGTATATATATATATATTTATATATATATATATATATATATATATATATGTAAATGTGTATATATATATATATACAATTAGTGTGTGTGTCTCTCATTGATATGTATATATGTATCACACGTGTGTCAAAAATGTATGGGTATATATATATATATATATATATATATATATATATATATATTCTCACAAACGTTCCACTTTTAATTCAAGTATAAGGACCGTGAGTCTGCAATAAAACATTATCAGCTTTATGTATATATATGTTCTAGTAAACTTTCAGTAGCTACATGAAATCCTTATTCACCCAGTGACTTCATTTATTTACTGAAAATCTAAGGAAATACACGTTTTTTCCTGAAACTAATGGGCAATTTCTACAAAAAAAATCACCGAAGGGTTCAGGGGAGGAAAGCCAAAGATTCACAAGTACAAAGAATCACTGGTTTTGTCATTTTACCATAGCACACCGGAGTGTCAGGTAAGGAATGAGTTTTATTCAAATATGTGATACACTGACAAATTGATCACCATAATTTGCTGCAAATGGTTAAGAAAATATTTTGAAAGTTAAAATGTTAAACCCGTCGAACAAAATAAACAAGAAAGATAATGGACACAAGTTTAATCTTCACGCCTCCTACTTTTAAGATGTTTTCAGACGACACTGAAGATACATTCTATAAACACAAGGACGTGAATAAAACTAATTTTACCAAGCCTGAATACTTCTTCCTCCCTGATAATGTAAATTAGCAGCTGCATATAGTCCGGTCCAAAGAGCAGGCTTTGATCGGGTTTTAAAGGCTAATATCTGCTTGCAAATAAGATTAGTTCATTGACAAATTGAACATAGTGTTGTATGTATTATGTTGAAAGTTATAATAATATGGCGAAACATCTTATCCTTGAAACCTCTCAAAGTATATTCAGAATACAGGTCATGTTTTCAGGTAATTAAACGATACAGGCAAATAAATATGCAACGAAAACATATAATTAATAATGTTTTTCATATCATTAAATGTAAAAATGTAAAGGCCGTGGATTTCAGAAAATAGGCTTAGTTAGAACATGCCAAACCCTTCACCTTGTGAATTCACTTTGTGAATTAGGGATTACACGCACTGTATTTACTCAAGGCTTTAGAAAGTAGACGTATTTCCTGATTTCATTCATTCCCTGTAACGGACACAAGCACATATATATATATATATATGTGTGTGTGTGTGTGTGTGTGTGTGTAACAGTTATGAAGCAGTCTTAACTGTGATCAGAAGTTAATATAACAAGGCATGTGACTGTTTAGTGGGTGACAGATGCATTGAATCAAATGCATGATAATCGTAACTCCATGGATTTTAAAACGTTTTACATTATACAAATACAAATACAAATATTTATTTGAGGCAACCCCAACTTCAGTGTGACCGGCTCTGATTCTGCACCATACAGTGAAAGACGGAATTATAAATTGGAAAGGCACCCCTGCACAGATCATTTATGTGAACTTTTTCCATCCATATGAAGGTCAAACCAAAACCCCAAAATTCTAACATTTACATTTGGAGTAATTGTATCCTGCCCACTTACATTTGATGGTTCAAGTATTATGTCTTAATCCAAGAGATATATATATCCTGTTTTGTCATCATTTAATTTCAACAAATCTACTGCAATCCATTTTTAATATATGAAAGACAGCATTCAAGTTTGTATTCACATACAACCAGATCTTTTGGTATGTTAAGGCTAAATGAAAGATGTATCATTTGAATGCCGTGTTTGTCACATATATCACCTATAGGAGCTACATATAAATCAATCAAAATGGGGCCCAGTACTGATCCCTGAGGCAAGCCCCACTTCATTGTGACCGGTTCTGATTTTGCACCATCCAGTGATAGATGGAATTATACGAGAATGTGAATTATATAAAAACTTGCTCAGATGATTATTTGTTAAAATCACGTACAGTTACAGTGAGACAGAGGGAGAGATATAGAGAGGTTAACGGTAAAATAAAATAAATAAGACACCTAACCACTACTAACTAACTACATCTAAAGTAAATTTAAACAATATATACATTATAGTATATATCCATGAAGAAGCAGAGAATTAATCCATCACTATACTGTTTAAATATCACCTTACTGTACACCTAATGTTATATCAGGTGGTTTAAATGTCTGTTGACTGTTTAGAACCATAAGATAAACCAGGTTGACATGTGTCAATAGTTATAGCAATTAAATAATGCATTAAATAACACTAAAATGTGTCCTCCTGTTACGTTTTAGCATATTTTCAAATGGCAATATGGGAATAATTTTATATAACATGGACATGAAAGGCAAAGGAAGCCACTGTGTTCGTAGCTGACATTGCATGTACGATCATGTGGTTTCTGTTGAACCCCTTAAGAAAACTATGGTCAGTATAACATATGAAACATGAAGCGTTTACTTGACAGTAAAGCATGCGAGTAAGAAACTATTTAAATTACACTTTATGAATAAAAAAAAAACAGTTTATACTTACGTAACACTGCTAAAACACTGATCGACCCCCTACCTTTTTTTGTTGTCAACACCGTGTACCGTTTTGTTCCAGCACTGATGACTGCGCATTACCCCACCCTGAATACAGAAGGCTGTTAATCGAATCTCCTTCACGAATATACAGACTGTAACAGTGTAAATTGGCCAAAGAGTCTTAACTATGGAGATTTGTTACCATCAAGATTCAGGGGTATGAAAACTGTTTTTTATCCTAATTGGATGTTATACCTGGATAACCACATAGTAAGAGGGCGTTTGGAGCCTTTAATGAGTTTGTTTGCTGGGAAAATAAACAGGAAATCTCCAAATAAAGTAAAAAAATGGAAAAGTTAACATGGAAAAAATTGTACCCATTTATGGAAACATGTTGAGACTATATTTTGGAAAGTGGATCAATCGTTAAAAGCATATTATCATTGAGTATAGCAAAGAAATTACACGCCAGCGTAAATCAGAGAAATATACCTTATAACAAGAATTTATTACGCTTAACAAAAATGCAATCAAACCAACATGCGAAAGTTTACTAAAAATTAATATAATGAGAGGTAAATTAAACATTATCATTAACGACAATTATGGCAACAGCAATAGATTTCCATGTATCACACTAATCACATGAATCTAAAGTAAAAAAAGCACACTGATAACGTCTAATAACCCACCCCCAGGCGGACGATCAAGGAACAACTAGAAAAGCATTCAGAAAACGCAGACCACCGAGACGGCAGCTCATTGCCCCCATATGACATTATCAGAAATGTAGTATTTTTTTCTTAAAAAGATTTCTGGAACCAGATGGTGATCCGGATCACCTCAACAATTTAATTAATTGTTCTTTCTACAATTGATCAGCACCTAGAATTCGAAAATCAGAGTCTGAGAATGGTGCCACTACACAGAAAGGAAAACACATGGTTACTGTTGTTTCTGTTTCACTCACAGATAATGCGATGTTATTGCTCAATCTGCAGATCGACCTAATTTTTGTCTCTTGAATATCCGTTAACTGTGTACACGTGGAGTGCAGTGGTATTACAGAATGTGGATTCGGTCATTCTGTCATGTGTTAAGTCCCAAGTGTGTCGGTCATGGAATTTTAGCCATTTTGGTCGTGCAAACCGGGTAACATAGGTAACATTTGCTGTATGTCTATCTAATATGGTTGCTAAAGCACCAGTGTTTTCAAACCATACGCAAATATGCCATGATCAATCCTATATAAAGTGCCTTTATATTCTTCAGAGGTTATTCAGTGTGCCCTAAGAGACTTTTTTTCATCCGGATGGGCCATATTCTTCTTTCTGCTGATTTGTTGTTTACCGTAACTACAGCAAAATGAAACAAATCCCTAACAGTTCAAGAATCGAGCAAGTTCGGGAGTAAATCCCGCATACATATAAATTCCCCTGAGACGTTAGGCTCAGTTATTAGAGATCAGATCAAATGACCCGTGGATCATGTCGCTCAGCTTACCAGAATGCCATTTTAGCAGTCTGGGGCTGTCCCACAAACGACTCTTTAGGGACTACAGGCGACAAGGCTGTGTTCAGGGTGTCGTCTGTACCGTCGGAAGTAGTCTGCTGAAGTCGCACAAAGACTCGTGGCGTCTTACCTGTCGCCACTGGATTTTCAACAGGTCCAAAATTTCAGTCGACGTCAGTTTCAAACCAGTGAGCGTAGCCTGTCTTCTACTGGGATAGGTGCTGTCGCTATGTCACGTCTACGGGCGTAGGTGCTGTTGTAGGCTGTCGCTAAGTGACGTAGGTTGTCCCCAATGAACGTAGCATGATTTTAGTTGGTCCCGGTTTTCGGAGATCTGCTACGGCTATGAAAATCGCCAGCAGTCGCCTATAAAGTTGCCTAAATGCTACCTAATGCAAAAATCTGTAGCTTTAAAACTGACAAAGTGCTATTGTTAAAGTGGCTCCGACCATTTGTGAGAAAGATAAAAAGGAAAAACATTTTGAGAACTTTTGATGACCTTGACCATTCATTCTATATTAAATTAAAACAAAATCCTTCAGCAATTTCGATCGTCAATTCAATGTGTAAGTTTGAAAGCGATTGCTGCAAAATTGTGGCCTGTAGAGACAAAAAGACGAAATCATATAAATACTTTTTTTTTTTATAAAATTATATAATACCTTGACCTTAATTCTATATTAAACTAAAAAATCATTCCAGCGATGTTGATCGTCAATCCAATGTGTAAGTTTGAAAGCGATTGCTGCAAAATTGTGGCCATGGAGACAAAAAGACGAAATCATATAAATCCTTTTTTTATAAAATTGAATAATAATTATAATTTTGCAATCCATAGAGAACAGATTTGAAGACTTATGCACTTATTTTGTTATGAAAAAAAACTACAAAATTTATCAACAGTAATAATAACGTGAAATCATTCTTTCTTGTTTATCGAACTTTTCATTTGGCCGGGGGGGAGTGCGGGGGGTTTGTGTTGGTCAGACGTTGTCTTTGAGGTTGTTCGGCCAGGCTCCCAGTATGTCGGACCTAGATAGTCCTGCCTGTAAATTTGCATTTTCTAATAAAATGCTTAAAATAAAAAGTGATTCCATGTACCGATAGACTTAACTCTGTGCAGCTCTTAACACTAAAGCCCTGTAAAGTCATGTTTTCAGGTATTCCGCACATGGAAGTGCATTATGTGGATACTATCGCAACAATTTGTACCGACAGGACTAAAATCCCTCTGCCAAGATGAAAAGAGCAGCTGGCAGCAGTATTCTTAACCCGTGTTTTAAATGTCAAATTGTGACTCGCGAATCGTGATCGTTTCAGTCAGCCGGTACATTTTTACTGCGCTCGCCGCGTGTGCACATGAATATCTCGCGCTGATTGGCTGAGCCAAAGGTTTTAGGCCTACTGTCCAATAAACGGTAACAGTGAGTTTGAGAGTTAAAGTGTTTTATAGTCTCGCCGAACTCAACATAAGCGGCGGCCTGAAATAATTAAGACAAAATAAATGGGAATATTAGTAGCAATTGGAAGCCCGGAAAAGGCAATGACTGAATGAACCATGTTGGTTTTGAGAAAGATTGAGGGAAAGACCACTGCTGACGTCAGTGGAAGAGACCTGACTTCAACAAGTGGTGATGTGTGACGCTGACCGTTCGGGTCAGATAGTGGTACATTAGTTATATGAGTTGCCACAAGATGGCGATGCCGATACTAAGTGCGATACAACTCGGGAACGTTTGATTTCTCTGTCAGAAACAACAATTAAGTCATAACTATTTTATGGACTGGGCCAGTCTAGACCTAGAGTCAGCTAGCCTCCCAAGCGGGTAGCCATACCACCTAGGCATTGAACTTGCCTAATGCAAACAGTTATTCACATGAAACTTTCTTTTAAAACTTGATCAACTGCTTTCATATTTTAGACTTTACCTGCAATAGCAACATTTTAAGGTTAAAGCAAGGTCATCGTGGCCACCTACAGCGTTCCTGTGCGCTGTGCTGGCTTGTTGTAAACAATTGTAATTTTTTAAGAAGTTTCAAATAATAAAACCATGAAGCATATCTTAAAGACATATAATTTAAATTTAAATCAACGTATCTTACAGAGAAAAAATATGCCGTGGTCAAAGTTAGGCACAATTAAATATAGCTGTATACTTGAAAAAAAAACTCAGCAGTTATCCAGTGAAGGGGAGTAGTATTTTTTCCTGATTTTTTTTACTATTTAACAATCATTTTTACTTATCCTTATAACTTTTGTTCTAACAACCTTTTGGTATCCGAAAAAAAACTAAGTTAACTATAGTTGTATGATTGGAATTATCCCTCTAGCTAAAAAATAAAAAGAAATTTTCTGATTTTTACAAAGTGTATTTTGTTTCGGCCCATAATTTTAAAAATTTATGCAGTATTGGCCTGATTTATTGGATAGGAAATTAATTCAGGAATAAATATGCCAAATTTGAGCACAACAACACAGCTGGTTTTGAAAATGGACAGCCTAGAAGGATAACAAAATGGAAAATGGTGGCGTTTCCTTAATAACTTGAAAGAAACGCAGTTGCAGAGCCCAAGTTGTCAGTCTTTTTTTTTCAGAACGTCAGGACATCTTACATTACAATCATTTCAGATTCTCAGGTAAAATTGTTTCAAAACGTTCCATCTTAACAGACTGATGTAATAAATAGACAGACGGACAGATGACGGGCAAAGAACCATCGCCATAGCTCAGTTGACTTAAAGTCAACTGCTCTAAAGATAATAATAAAAATAATAATAAATTTTATTTAATTGTAAACACCTCTGGCCCATAGAACCGTATAATCATCATAACGTTACTTAACATGATACTTTGTGGTGCTTAACCTTTGTGATGCACACTATAAATCAAATGAAAATGTAATTTAAAGTAACTAATTGTTACAAAAAGACAATAAATAAAAAATAAGATAATAAATAAAAGTAGGATATATGTGTGTAAAACTGAATATACCAGTATATGAAAACAACATAGTATAACGGATAGCACTGAACTCATATCAATCGCACATAAATAGGACATATTTACAATAACTTGCTAAATCACAAGGCAGTATAGTGCTGCCATCTACCGTCATATAAGTGTATAAACTTAACTTATTTCTGGATACTTATTAAGTAAACAAGCACATCTACTACATCATAAATATAGAAAACACGTACGAAAGTAAAAGTAAAAATATTATTACCAGAGGTATGTTTTAAACTAATACTTGATCAGTAGGGAATTCTCTTTCTGAGATGGTGATTTATGTGTGCAAACATTCAATTCTAACGTAATTTATCCTATATATAATCAATTAGACAAATCTAAAGAAGGATTTCTATATCATTTCCAACTATACATTTGCCTAATAATTTTCAATTAAAGATATAAGCAAGTGTATTCCATATACCAATAAAGTGTTACAATAATCTCTGATTTATGTAAAGGTTTCTTTTTCAAAAGTAATGTATACAAATTGCAAAGTTTTTCTTAGCCTAGGTATATTTTGCATGACATAAGATGAAAAAAATAACCTTTGATTCTTCAAACAATATATTCACTTAAATATTTTCTACTCAAAAATGCATATAAATAAAATTCCATGATAAGTGATATTCATCTTCAATAACAATTGTCCCTTGGTTAAAACAAAAGATACGCTTTTTTTTTCTAATTCAGGGATTTTATGCCTTCAACCAGTCTGTTTTCAAGATCATGGATTGAGCATCTTATTCTAATTAAGCTTTGGTTGTGTCTCACATTTGGTACACAGATTAATTTTTTTTTAGTTTCTAGTTTGGCTTATTATTGCAAACCTTTTTAACCTTTTGCCATTTGACAGTTTTTGAGGCGCATGCTATTCTTGTACACCAATATCACGAGCTCGCTGTTCAAATACCTTGATTAATATATTCAACAACTGAGGATCTCATTAAATAACACTGACAACATGCCCTCAGGTTTATCAATATGATTTTTGTATAACTTCGCAACCAGCCAATCAGGTCCAGGTGCTTTTTTATTTTTCGTTTTCTGTATCACTTTGTTTATTATATCAGAGGTTTTTTTTGTTAAGCATTCATTCTTGAGAGCTTTCATTCGCATCCATGTTTGATATTAATAATTATGTGACATGTTCAGAAATTTTATTTGTGTGATCTCTACCTGTATACAATTGTTATGAATGATTGTACCATTCACGTTTTGATATGTTGTTTTTCTGATTAATGTTCAATCTTATGCGTTTCATTCCTCAGTTGATTGACATCTCAACATATTCTCATTTGTTTTCCTTTCATGTATTTCTTTCTTTTTAGCACACATATTTTTGAAAACATTTTGTTTATTTTCTCTTTAAATGTTTAAATGTTGTTGCTGTATTTGTTCAATGAATTGTACTTTTCCTGTTTGGACATTATGCATTCAGTATATCACCATGTTGGTTGTGTTTCTGATTTCACTGCCCCGCTGGATCTTTGTTGTATGTACATTTGCAACATGTTGCATTAGTAACATGATTACTTCAGCTGCAGAGTTAGGTTTTTGATAGACATTTACATAAAACTGATCCACAAAATGTGACGAATTTATCACCATCTTCACATACAAACTGATTTTCTTTACGTTCTGTATATTAGACAGCCCATGTGGTGTACAATTAGTACTCTGATAAGATAAGATAGGAAACTAATCAGACAGATACATATTTAGGACCTCAAATTTAGTAAAAAAATGTAAACATGTCTGTACTAGCAATACTAAAGTCAATGATGCTCTTTCCCGTCTTAGAGCACAATGTATATTCTCCGTGTTATTCAGAATCAAATGTATCATTTAGTATGCTTATATTTAGAGCTACAAATAGTTATTGTAGGGAATTACCAAACTTATTAACATTTTGCTCTTTACCATTTTTTCTCTCTCTGAATAAAGACTCACCATTAGACTCAAACAAAACAAAAGGGTCCTCGCAATCATCCGTCAGGATATCTTGCAGGTATCCCTTTCTTGCATTAAGAATACCTAATAATGTTTTTTTTTTATTTCAACATGTGGAATAATCACTTCATAAAAGCACATTTTATAGTGTGCATATACCATCATCATCATCATCATCATCATCCTAAAACAGTGAATATGTTACTTAAAATACAGATGCAACATACACTGAAACCACAGGAACATCTAAAGAAAATTCTATTTTACATCCATCTAGGATAAAAAAAAGCAAGATAACAGTGCATTTTGGTATCGCCTTTTAAATCAAGTTTTTATATTGGTTTCTAAAATAAACTATAATGCCACCTCTTTTAACACTTATATTTGTTTTTTTCTCACAGATGTGTAAGCTGTATATGCAACATTATTGACAATGTTATGACTCTCAACCGGTTTTATAATATACAGAGTGCCAAATATGTTTTTTCAAACAATTTTTAATTCCAAGCTACTATGTTAAGCATTTCCCAATTATCATTATTTTATTTTCATCCTCATCTAAATTGTTAGTGTGCAACTTACCAATCTTAGGGTTAGCTTTGTTAGTGTGCGTATGATACCCAATGATCTTCACATTATTATTTTGAAACTTTGCAGAATTGTGTCATCTGATACCCTGATTTATTTTTGTAATCCAAAATACAGATAAAACACTAATAGTTAACATTGATAGTTTTGACCATCTTTCCATACCAAAACTACACCATCAATAACCAACTTATCATATCGTAACGATGCTCTAACTTCATCTGTCAAAGCCTCAGCCAGCTTGACTTTTGGGATTCGTCGCCCATGCCTCAAATCTTTTGCAAAACCCTCCTGAACATAACAGGTGATTCGGATTGTCGTTAGAACGTGCATGTTGTCTGAAGAACCTCATATTTTTTTTTCTTTCAAACGTTAAAAAGAGAACAATGAATGGTCTAGTTTTATCTTTTTCCAGCCAAAGTAGACGATGTTCTCGCGAGATGTCAACATTTTCTTTATCAAGGTGTTTGAGTTGCTCTTTATTAACATTTCCCACTATTGTTTCACATTGTTCCCAGGTCTCTCTACCATTCTCTTCCTCCACAACATAGATTATCAAAATGTTTCTTTTTGACTGCTCCTTTTGTGTATTTACTATCAAATTTAACCTTTTATTCTCTTTTTATCAACTGTTAAAACTTTGAATTAAGATTTTGTTATTATTTTCTGCTCCATATCGTTTAACTTTCTACAGATATCATCTAGTTTGCTTTTCTGAGACGTGTCGGTATTACTAGTACTGGTATCAGTTCTGCTGCTCAGATAGAGTCTGATTTATACAAAATAAACAACCTGCGTGTGGTGTGATTGGCGTCTTACGGCTTCGAATATCCCTAGTTTGCATGATATTCGATATCCGCATTGTATGACTGATATTCGCTTTTGCATGCGAATATTGAATATCGAATATCGAATATCCTTGATCTGAGTGATTTTCGATATCCGCATGATATGTCTGATCGAATAACGAATATCCCTGATTTCAGTGATATTCGAATTCCGCATGGTATGAGTGATATTCGATATTTGCATGCGAAAGTCGAATATCACTAATTTGAATGATGTTCGGTATTGGCATGGTATGAGTGATATTCGATTTTGCATGCGAATATGTGTGAAAACGACAAGGCGTAAAGGCGTAAAACATATAGTATAATAGATATTCTCGCTTCATATTTTTATGTGCTAGCGTGTACACACACAAAAATGAAAAAAAATAAACCAAATGAATAAATTATACGACAGACTTTGGTGTTTGACCAAACATGAAATGTTGCCTTACGGTCAAGGCAACAGGTAGCAGTAAGTTTTCAAAGTCCTCCTTCTGATTAGTTGTAATAGGTTTCAGACTCATTCATCATGCAAACCCCAGCGTAACTTTACTCCCAGGTCCCTCAAAAATATAGCCATCTAGTGACTAACACAGAAAAATAATGGCTGCAAGCAAAGCTGGTGACTACCAGCAAATTTCCTTGTTTTACTTTTAAATTTTGAAAAAAAAATTATAATAAAATCAACTGAAAAAATGTTGATTCTACCGATTCAATCGGTTAAAATAGCCCCAATCTGAATATAAGTTGACATAACTGTTTTAAGATCGGTAACCATAACAAGAAGTAAGGAAATAAGAAAATAGTAAATGCATAATAATAATAATAATAATAACCATAATAATAAATAGCAATAATAATAATAATAATCTATAATCAATTCTTATGGGCATTCTTAACTGTGATTGTACATGCTGTTATATCATTTCTAATACCAAAGCAACACTTGCACACATTTTAAAATCATAAAACACGTAAGCTGTTTAATGTGTTATCTGAAATAGGTCATCAATATTTAGTATCATCTTTAAGTTATATTCTTTTTGGTTATGAAATTTCTTTGGTATATATTGATTTCCCAGATCAGTATCCCTATGTACCTAGTACAGAGCGGGTGATTTCACGCTGTATGAGCAAACCCTATTGGTATTTATGTTGAAACAGTGTGTACCCGGTGTAACTTGTATTTCATCTGCTCGGAAAGGACCACCTTCTGCTATAAAGAAACTTGTCACGATCCCAGTGAATGCGAGGCTGACGCTAGTCATCGTCAAATAAACTTCACTGCTGCGTGCAAGTTCATACATCTGTGGAATAAGAGTGGTTGTCGATGACGTATATACTATATTAACTATAAAACTTGCATAACTTTCGGTAACTCTTGTAATTTAAACCTCAAATTCGGTGTTTTTTTCAACAATCAGTGGGAATAATCCTACATTGGGGAGCCGTTGCCAGTTCGTAATTCTAAAATAATTACGAGCAGTGATTCCAACCTGCATTTTGGGCAAAATTTGTTCTTGATTTTTTTTTTTATGAACTCAGAGCCATAAAGTTGTTTTTTAATTGAGTAATCCACTGCCTTTACATGTCACCCTGTGTCCCATCGGCAGCTAATATGGGATGGGTTTCTCTTAATCGTAGCTCGCTTTCCCATATAAACTCTAGACTTTTTTTCTCGCCATATTGCATTTACTGATACACATTTTGCAATCAAAATATATAGGTTTATAATTAATATATTTTTCTAGAATAGTCTCCTTGGTAACAAAGCATTAAATGAGATTCATTTAAATTTATAAAGTTTCCTATTTCGCATCAAAGGTCTCGTTTAACTTTATACCAAAATATCCTTAGTTTATAGTATGAAAAAAAGAAATATTCAACATATTCGACTTCTCCACATTAATTGCATCTGTTACTATCCGCTATTTTTTATCTTCTCCAACAGAATTTTTGTGGGATATATGTTGTGCATTTCTTCCGATATAACGATTTAGGTCTCACTTGTCCGGTACACTGTCAAGCCATCGTCCATGTATTGCTGTTAATTAAATGTGAGGGGTATTTTATTTGCCAGAAAAGTTCGATATTCGGCCGTTCAGTTTTTTTTTTCATCTTGTAATGTTAGTCGCAGTGATTTTGTTTTCCAGTCTTGTATTGGCTTTTCAAATACACTCAGGTTTTTTTCCTAATTTGCTGTATGAGAAAAGGGCTATAATTTTCCATGTTTCTTATGTATCTGTGCTGAGTTTTAATATTAATTTTGTATGCAGAGCATCTTGCATAGTAGCAGTATCTATTAGATTAAGACCCCCCTGTCTCATATTTAGTAACGAGTGTTTTTCTTTTTACCTTTTTTCAATAGTTTTCTGGTTGTTGAATTGTTTTTGCCATAGAAACATAGAAACTTATAAATAATTCTATTCAAATCATTCATGTAAGAATCCGGAGAGCATAAATCTTGAAGTACATATATATATATATATATATATATATATATATATATATATATATATATTGAAATGATAAAAGTGTTGACTACAAGAATTTTTCCGATAACTGATAGATTTCTCCGACTCAACTTTTGAAAGATATCTTTGATTTTCTCTGCTTTGGTTTCCCTATATTCTTGTATATTAGATGCTGACCGTGAATCGCTAAACCAAATTCCCAGAATTTTTTTTTTACTTGATGTTGATTTTTTTTCTGAATGATTTTGTCTATCTTATTTTATTAAAATTTATTAAGAATTTTAGGGCGTTGAAAAAGTCCCTTTATCAGTTAAGAACAGCATTGTGTCGTCCGCGTATTGGACGATTTTCAAGACGTTACGATCATAACTTTTCAAGGGGAGCTGAATACCTTTAATATTTAAGATTGTCTAATTTTACACGACAGCAGTTCCACTGCGACTACAAAGGTCAAGGGCGATAATGGACAGCCTTCCCTGACACCGCATTGTGAAGGAATCCATTGACTTAACCATCCGTTGTACTGAATAGTTTTTTTGTGTCATTGTTAACAATTTCTAAACATTTGACAAAATGTTCTCCTAAATCCAAATAGTCGGAATGTTTCAATCAAATCATTTTTGCTTGAAGTGTCAAAAGCCTTCCTGAAATCGAGTGCTAATATGGCCCCTTTTGTTTTTGATTTATGTGTGTATGTTGTGACATCATCAATTAGTCTGATGATGTTAGTTATATTTCGGTCTTTTATAAAACCAGTTTGGTTTGTATTGATCACAGATTTAATTACTTTTTGTAATCTAATGGCAAGAGTCTTAGCGAGTATCTTATAATCAGTGTTACTAACAGTGATGGGTCTATGATTATCTGGATTGCCTCTTTCTAACTTTTGCCTTTATGCAATATTATCATTACTCATTTCTTTTATGGGGTTGGGAGTGATCCGGTGTGGAAAGCATAATTAAATGAGTCAATTAATAATTTAGATAAATCGGGCCAGAAGAATTTGAAAAATTCTTTAGTAAGACCGTCTAGTCATGGGCTGGAACCGTTTTTCATTTCTTTAACAGCTTTTATAGCTTCCTCATTAGTTATTAATCCTCACAGATCATTTTATCTTTGTAACTCAACTGTGGTAGTTCTATATCTTGTATAAAGGCTTGAAGTAACTTTTCGTCTGTATTTTTATTTTTATATAAGTTCATATAATAGTTTTGTTGACTTTTTTTAAATTTCTTTTTGGGTTCTGACGACTTTTCCGTCTTTTAAAATAATGTTTTGTATACATTTTGAAATACCTCTACTTTTTTTATAAGCCCATAAAGTATTTAGTGTTACGGTCCCCTTCTTCCATCCATCTTAACCTGGAGCCTTAAATCGAATTGTTTACGATCATGTGCTAATATTTCTTCTATTATCTTATCGCCCGGATTATTCACCATGCTCGTTTCTAGCTCCTTTAGTCTTGAATTGATTATATCTTTATGAAGTCTTTCAGATTTTGCTTTAGATTTATTATAGCCTGCACTAAAAGATTAAATTTCCACTTTACACATTTCCCATCTTAACTGTGGGATTTTACAATGGGTTTGTTTAGATTCTGATGCGCATGAAAAAAAGTATACCTTTTACCTGTTTTATATATTCATTATCTGTTAAGAGAGAGTTGTTAAATTTCCAGTAAAAGTAGCTTGGGAAATTATTTTAGATGAGCGAAGATGAAGAAGACCACCTAATTCTGAGGTTCCAGATCGCTGGACATACTTAAGTACGTACACTTCGTTTCAATGGCTGTGTCATAGAATGGTCGTAGATCACATCAGAAACTGGCCTGTAAATCCTTAACGGTGAACTGACAAAGCATGTGGATAGATCGAGTGGCCAATGTCAACCGAAACGAAAATAAAAAGTAGCAACGGAGATATGCATCTACCTCATAAGATTGCTTATAAGTGATAAATACAAGTAGGATTTTGTTTTACAAGTTAGCGTCATAGAGAACAATATATGCTTTAGTACATATCTATAATGGCTGCTGGGAATGTTGAATTGCCCTAAATGGCATAATAAATGGCCCTGTGAGGCTGGATATGAAACTGCTGTAGATCAATAGCATGAGAATTTACCCAAAATGAGGCGTAGGAGAGCCATCTAAACCTCTGTGCTGAAAGGGTTCAAACATGAGTCGACATAAGCCGAAACCTGTAGTAGCCTGCCGCGACAGTTTGAAAACGAAAATACGAATGACTGGTAAAATGACTGGCCCGGAAGTTATAAGGGTATAAGGCAGCATGTATCTCTGTCAACTAATTGTATAGGGATAAAGCAAGGTGCTAAGTGTGTGTAAATATTAAAGTTTAATGGTAGTCATGTGAGGTAAGCGTTGATAAAACTATTGTAAGGGTATATAAATTCTATTTCTGCCAATGCAGTCCTTTTATTTTGTATAAGGGGACAGGCAATCGTTCATTTATTAATTATTTTGATAAAGTGTTACATTTATAGATTCATTGATAAAGCGCAGACCCTTTAGTTTAAAGTTGAAATAAAACACGATAAACTGAGGAAACTATTAAATAAATATGTCTCATTGTTAATCCATATATTAATCATTAATATATTTTAAATGCTAAAGTTAGCATAAAATACAGTCTAAAGAAAATAATATCATTCTTCATTTATGTATGTCTTTAATATATAAAGTGGGTTTAAATATCTATTCAGGTGTCTGAACAAGATCTTAAAATGTATAACTTTTCAAATATGTACGCACTTTAGCTTCTAAATAATGATTAAAGAATTTTTAAATAAACAACAACGGAAACCACTTAGTTAATTTGTGCAGTCGAATCTGAAATCCATACTGACCCTGTAAAGAGTCATGAATCTGAACCTCTGTGAATTTTCTGTCATTCGCTGGTTGGGGTAGCAATTAGTGGCATGTATCATCTGATATTCAGTTTGCTTACATGTTACAGGGCCAAGCAGACAATACTTCCATTCACCTAACCCGTAGAGGAAAATATCATTAAAGAGTATACTATAAAATGAAAATCTAACAAGGTACATTCTATAGTTATTTAAATGCTTAAGATCATGATTTATTTAACAAATAAAATTTGATGTAAGGACAAACAAAATCAGTTATTTCTTTTTTTCAATGAATTTGATCAACTGATTAAAAGGGATCATCAAAATTCAATAACATCCACCTGTGAAAGTAGTAGTGATATCAATCTTGTTGTACGAGTTTATGAAATTAAAATAAAAATAAATAAAAACAGAAAAGAATTAAAAATATTAAAAAAATGTTTAACTTTAAGGCTGAAATGGATGACGTATAATTAGATACCAAGTGCATGCGCAGCATTTTTTGTTTCAGGGCCAAGGTCAGTACTCTTTAGGTTTCAATCGTAATAGATATTTTTGTATGGTTAAAATCTTCTAAATTTTAAATGAAAGTGGTAAATCAGACATATACGTTCCACTCTGAATAATATAAATTCAATTAACGTATTTTTTTCTCTCTGAGATACAGTTTAAATATATTTCTGTTTTCCTAGAAAAATAAAGTTCCTACTTAACAGCTAAGGCAAGTGAAAGAGGTACGTGTAAAGTCGGTAAAAATCTATATTTAGAGAATCTATCACATGCCCAGTCACATATGCATTCACAGGGAGATAATACAAATCACCACTTTAGACAGATTTGCCAAGAGAACATACTGGTATCAGATTAGGTAACACACAACGGTCAAATCCCTTTTTAAACCCCGACACAAATAGTAATATTCTCTATTCCTGATACAAAAACGCAGTATCCGAGATACAAACAAAAACCTTTAATGGGCACCTTAGACACCCTAACTGATAACAAGTCTGATATCAAGCACCTGGCCTTATGTCATGGCTGTTGAATAAGCAGTCAGCTGTCAAACGCTTATCAGGTACAGTAACTCTGTGCATCTTTCGAGTGTCAGGAAAGACTAATAAAGTCCAGTAATGCAAGACCAGTTAAATCTGACTGAGAATTATGCATGTTTTTGTTTAAGGTGGCATTTACGAAACAGGAAACATATTGTGATATTTGGGGATGCCATTAACCAACTTTTACACAGTTGAATGATTTGAACAACATATGACAATTAAAATTAACAGCTCTTTCTACTTCCCGTAGTACACATTTTACATTACTGGGTTTAAACATTAAATGTAAGCAATAACATCTATTTGATCAGACTATTAATTTAGGAATGATAAACAATATATTCAGATTAGCTTGTTATTAGCTGGTTCACTCCCTCGCATTAAAGAATTGAACAAAAGTGTGAAATTTAATTCATCATTCGACCAACTGTTCTGTTGGTCTCTCCGCAAAATTGATACAGCTATCTACTGAAACAGCTTACGGTTTCAGGGTATTAACTTTCTGCTTATTAGTATAACATTACTTGCATAACCAAATATGACATTTTATTATGAAAACATTTTATTGAACTTTGAGTTAAATTGTTATTCAGGCAAGTTTGCATCCATTTAGTTACATATAATCCTTGTAATGTATTTTTATGACTTGGCGGTATTCACCTGTATAGGTTCAATGTAACACTAACCAGATCAGTACAGCAATTCAAGTTATCCAGAATTGTAAGCTCTAAGGATTACTCATTAAACAAACAAAAGATCACATTGACTTTTTAGTCAGAGTTGTTCATTATTGATGTATATTGTGATACAATTTGTGTGGAATAGATAATGCTGTATTTCCTAGTTTCTTGCAGGAGAGAGACATGTTCTGCCTTCTACACACACCAGTATGTTCAGCACAGCTACAAGTTACAGCACGGGGGGTACAGTGGTTCCCTAGCAGCCGTGCTCCAAACATATTTATTTAAATAATTACAAAAAATAAAATAAATAAAAAATATGCCGATGGACAACGAACAGACCTTTCAAAGGCTACATGCTCAGTGATTTATGAGTCAGACTGTCTTATTTTTCGCGCTATACTGACAAAGTGCAATGAATTTGGACATTATACAAAATATTTTACACACTTAAATTTTTACTGATGCAGTAAATGCTATTCTATGTTGTTATCATTCCATTACTAACCGGTGTGTTTCTTTGAATAAATTGAATATATAATTGTGGGAGGGGAACAGATTAAGATGCTACAGTAATATAAAATAAATACTGCCAGCTTTTTCAGAGCTACAACACAATGGTCATGTGATTTAATCTATGATGGCATTTTGAGATCACCTTGCTGTCAAATTCCTTACTGAGGAGAACGATTGCATTAAAAAGAATTAAAATAGGAGGATGTTACCTCCACCATATAATTTTATAAACATATCGGAATCCTTGTCTGATGGTGTTTTGAAAATTATAGGCCTGTACAGGGCAGGAGAAGGAAGTGATGTACACGCAAAATTGATTATTTCTTTTTCTTTAATTAGACCTCCAAGTTATAAATTCAGGTAGAACTATGAATAAATGGTAGGTACACAGTATCATAGCCCAGGAACGACAGTTCAGACAGCGACATACCCTGGTATTCAGGTGATTTACCTCTTTCTGTGCCAACCGATGATAGCATCAACATTTTGACAATCGCGAAAAAAAAACAGGTTAACAGGGTAGGTGAACTGTACAAATACAATCTTATAATTCTTATTAGTAGGCTATATATCTGAAGTAACAGTATTATAATATTTATGACCTGTTGACCTACAATTTGTTTCTGCTGTACCTCCGTGATTAGTCCGTATTTCCCAGAATCCCGTGTCCTTGAACTGTATGAAACTAACAAGAACTGCATGGTTTGTTCTGTAGGAGGAGGCGCCGCCTAGAGGGGCTCAAACTACATAGGTTTTAAGGTTCAAGGTTTGAAGGCAAGTGCCTGGAAAAAAGAAAATTTTTAAATAATCGTACAATTTTCATTAGCAATATGTCCATATTAACATGTATTTTTAACTGAGCGTATATAAGTCTTGTCCACTTGTATTTTGCTGTGAAAAAAAATATTTTTACATTTCAAGGGAAAACCTGATTATGCAGGGTAGAGGATTAAAGGAACTAATTTTTTAAACAAGGTCCTTTAAGGTTATTAAAAGGAAAAAGTATTATTTAAAATTATGAGACCCACATAGCATTACAACATATCAGACCCTCATCTGGCGGTCAATGTAATTGGTCAAAGGCACGGATCGGGGGTGGGGGGGGAATGGGATCCGCCCACCAATTTTTAACCATGACAGGTGAATTGCTCGGAATAATCACCCAATGTTTAAATACACTAAGCGTTGACAACCCCCTCCCCCCCCCCCCCCCCCGCCCGCAAAAAAAACCCTGGATCCGCGCCTGTGGTCAAATGCAAACATATCCGTAGTTGACAGCTACTGATTGGATGATGTCATGTAAACACTCTAAAAAGAATAAACAGATAAATTAAAAATGGCTACTTATGCAGGAACACATTTGATCTGATAGCCCACAGGAAAGAGACAAAATAGTTGTGAAACATAAACCGGAGCTTTATTACATTTTTTTTTTCTTTGCCATATAAGGTTTTCATTTAGATATGCAATCTTCTAGGAAATTATTGAAAAATATAACTTATTCGAAAATTATGTAAAAAAAAAAACAGCTGGACACAGGTTGATGACATTGAGTATAGCAATGTTTTTCATATGTGGCAATATTAACATATTTTTTACTGAGCGTGCGTAAGATTTTTTAGTAATTTATTTGTGTGTGTCCATGTTAACATGCATCTTTATTAATAATAGATTAGTCTCCTATATGATTCTGTTTGATGAGATCGCGAAAATTGAACCCTTGTGAAACAATATAACAGTTGATCCAAGAATAATATATATGCATCTTAATTTTGACGAGGGAAAAGAATAGAATGCAGAATAGTGATGACGGACAGAAAGAATAATGATGATAGCGGAATGGTATGTTAATGTTGATAACAGACAGGTCTAATCATGTCACGTTTGTAAATGATGATGATTGCCATGTATGTTAATGGTGATGATTGACAAGTATGTTAGTAATAGATGATGAGCAAGAATGTTAATGTTGATAACGGACAGATATATTAATGTTTATGACGGACAATAATGTTAACGTTGATGACGGACAGATATATTATTGTTGATGACGGACAAGAATGTTAACGTTGATGACGGACAGATATATTATTGTTGATGACGGACAATAATGTTAACGTCGATGACGGACAGATATATTATTGTTGATGACGGACAATAATGTAAACGTTGATGACGTAAAAGAATGTTTCACAAAAACGTTATCGTTGATGCGGACAAGTATGATAATGTTGACGATGGACAAGATTATAATTGTTGATGATTGACAGTATGTTAATTTGATGATTGTCAAGTATGTTAATGATGATGACGGAGAAGATTATAATTGTTGATGATCGACAAGAATATTAATGTTGATGACTTACAAGTATGTTAATGTTGATGACGGAACTTTCGTTTTTTTTTATTATTTTTTTTTATTTTAGAGCAATTGTTAAACGAATGAGGTCTGTAGAGCAAGGATGGACAAATTATCAATATGATGAACTGACCCATATGCTACCGGTTTCGATATTAGGAAAACCATTAAGCAAACAGACAAAAAGACAAACAGACAGACATCTAGAAAAACAGACAGACAGAGCCTTTTAATATTAATTCAAGGGTCATTAAGTACGCAGGATATTTTCTTTGGTTGCAATAGGGGACTTGTTGGAGCAGGAAACTTGTCTGGCCCGGCGTGCTTTTGTTAGGGTTATTGAGCAAATTAGGTCAAGGCCTGGTTGTTTACAGCATATGGCACTGTTGCATGACTGCTCATAAAAAAGACCTGCAAACGCATGATTGCTGGCCCCGCATAACGGCCTCTCCTGTATAACCACGCAGCCAGCACGTGATACCCTTGATAGTTATACTTCCCTAAAACTATTTTATCATGTAGCTCGTATTGGTGCAAAAATAAAATCGCTGGTTGTACATGTCCCTTGCAAATGATAGAATTGAATTAGATAATTGTGAATCGTATTATCAGCATGCATTTTTTGCTTGTGTATGTGTGTGTCATTCCCATAATATGTCTAAAAATTATAAAAAAACGGGCCATGACCTTTATTAAGCAGAAGAAATGATTCCAAAACACGAGATTTAATCAACCGTTTAAACACGCAGACTAACTGCATGAACAGTAATCGCTGATAAACAGACATACACAGGGTTTGGTCTCGTGTTTCAATGTGTTTTACTCGGTAAGCGGGTCAACACAAGTAAAGGTCGGTTAATACTTACACGGAGGATTGTGATACATAACATCTAGCTTTGGTACAGTATATTCATGATGAGGGAATTTATCTGCTTATAAATCTAGACAGAGATATATGTGATAGATCACATATAATATCCAATGCAGATGTTTTACTTGTATGTATATGAATAACTTTATACCAAATATTTGCAATTGTAAATGTTCTTTTTATCTGATTACAGAAGATAAATGATCTAGGTTAGGTCTGTTATGAAAAAAAAAACAGACGTGGTGCAAATGATCCATTGTAGATTGAACCGTATTCTTCCTATAATTGTAAAACAATTAAAAGCTGTTAAGAGGGTATGCTGTGGCAACTTCAAATAGACTCATTTAATCATGATATTATCTGCCAAATCACACTTTTATAGATCCTTTAATTGTCCTGTGCAACAACTTACAAGTCATGAGTAGCTGTAAATGTATAATTATTTAAGAATATCGAAGCATTCCTTGGAAATACCCCTATACTGCTGTAAGGCTTGATGAGTATCAATGTGAAGATATGGTAAGACAACAGTAGATGAATGTGCAGACATTGTGTCGGCCTGAAACAAAATCACATATCGAAAAATCCTGGGTAGTTCAGAGCGGAATAAAACGTAAAATAGTTAATGTAGAAAACACCATTTAAACCAAGTTATGACGGAAATAAAATTTTCTTGTCCTATGACCGATTTTTACAAATAAAAATCTTTGTTCATAAATTCGTTTATTTTATTTTTTTTTTTAATTTAGCATATTTTAAACAAATTGGGCCTGTAGAGCGAGGACGGAAAAACAATAATATTTACGGAACTGACCCATATGCTGCCGATTTTGAGATTCGGACAACCATTAATCAGACAGCCAGACAGACAACAGGCAAACGGATAAACAGGCAGACATCTAGACAGACAGACAGAGCCTGTTTAAGTCAAAGGTTCTTGAGTGCGGCAGGAATTTTTTCGGTTGCAATAAGAGTCTTGTTGGAGCAATAACCTCGTGAAGCCCGACGTGGTTTTGTGAGGGTTATTGAGAAATTATGTCAAGGTCTTTGTGTTTATAGCACTGATGCATGATTGCTTATAAAAAAGGCCTGCAGACACATGATTGATGGCCCAGCATAACAACCTCTTTTGTGTAACCACGCAGCCAGCACGTGATAGCCTTGATAATTATACTTCCCTCAACTATTTGATTTAAATATTGATGTAAAAATAAAAACATTGGTTGTACATGTCTGTCGAAGATGATAGAATTTAATTAGATTATTGTGAATCGTATGATCAGTCAAAATAAAGAGAAATAAATTTCAGCATACTTACATACAAACTTATCATAAACAGGTCTGTGTAATGTTATCATACTAACTTATAATTCTAGGTTACACAGAAAAAAAATTATATATGTTGTAAATTTGCTCTTCATTGTCGGATCCAGGGTAACAGTCCTAATATTATAAATGCAGGTTCTTCAGGAATTCAGTTACTCTTCCAAACACATTTGGTTCGAATTCAAGTTCAGAAAAACTCCTTAAGAGGAAATGTTCTTCCTGTCGAAGTACAAATTGTGTAAATGGATTCAAACTACAAAGATTTAAATGGATATATATATATATATATATATATATATATATATGTTTTTGTGTGTTCATGTTGCATTTCTTCATACAACGAACCAGCATGGCTATTCATCTCTCTCTCTTTCTCTCTCTCTCTCACTCTCTCTCTCTCTCTCTCTCTCTATATATATATATATATATATATATATATATATATATATATATATAAAAGCAAGATTTACAAAAATTTGCAAATAACCCTCCATAATATAGATTATAAAATGGATCAATATCCAGCCCATTGACAATGAATTAGTACACTAATGATTCTAGTGCAATGACTATAGACTAGTTTTTCGATCATTATTATATAAGCTAGTACATTGATCATGAGCGAGTATATTGATCATAGACTAACCTTCTGATCAGGTTTTAGTGTTTTGATCAGAAGGTAGTACATGTATCATAATTAAGTCCATTTATCATGAGTAAGTACATTGATCATGATCTATTCCATTAATCATTAGATTTACATTGATATTGAGCTTGTACATTAATATTTAGTGAATACATTGATCATTAGTTAGTACACTGATCTTGAGATATTGCAGTAATCCTGAGCTAGTACATTTATCGTTATTAAGAAATTTGATCAGGAGTTAGTATATTGATGATGAGCTAGTACATTGATCATGAGTTAGTACATTCATTAAGATGTATAACATTTACCATTAGCTTAAACATTGATCTTGAGCTAGTACAAACAAATCATAAGATTGATCCTTAGGTTACAAGACTTTGATCACACGCAAAAACACTGATCATGATCTCTTACACTGATCACAAAGTAGTACATTGGTCATAAACAAGTAAATTCATCATAGGCTAGTGTATTGATCATGAGCTATCACATTTATCATAAGCTAGTAAATTGATGATTAGTAAGTATATTGATCATGAGTTATTACATTGACCAAGTTCTATTACATTGGTCATGAGCTACCACATTGAACATGAGCTATTACAATGATCATGAATTCGTACATTGATCATGTGTTAGTATATTTATCATGAATTAATACATTGGCCATGAGCTAGCACATTGAATATGAGCTAGCAAAATTATCATGAATAAGTATATTGATCATGAGCTAGTACATTGATCATAAGCTAGTACATTGGCCATGAGCTAGAAAATTAATCATAAATTAGCACATTGATCATGAGTTAGTACATTGATCAAGAGCTAGTACATTGATCATATGTTAGTACATTTTTAATTATTTCGTACATTGAGTGCACTGATCATGAATAATTACATAGATCGTGAGCTAGTATATTGATCATGAATAGGTACATTGATCATGAGTTTGTATATTGATCATGAATTAGTACATTGATCATGAATCAGTACAGTGATCATTAGCTAATACATTGATTACGAGCAAGTACATTGATCATTAGCTAGTACATTGATCTCTTGGTTTATTCTAATAAGCAACATTCAAAGATCATAGGTTATATGATGAAATATGTACTCAGCAGACAATGTGCCACCTGTAGAGGTTTTACATGTGTGATGTCATCAATTGAGTGATGTATGCTGAGCAAACTAAACAGACGAGGGAGGGGCCAAATGTCATGGACACAGTGATGTGTTAAATTCAGGAGAGCATCATGCTCTATTAGTCTTGTCAATGTTATTAAACCACTGCCTGAAACAATGTGTGTTTATTAATATGGATTTTATGTTGATGCCATCCATATCAGAATGTGTGTTGGGAGGTTCCTAGTTATTCTTGTAACAGTATTGCTTGTTACTGTGGTTTGATGTTGATCTATGTTAGAATTATTTAGCGTCCTGTAGATTTAACCCACAAATTTGGCACTGTCACTGTTTGTAGCTCTTTGTAGCTACGATAAGCCGTGACTTCTAATGTAGCCCCGCATAAAGAATAAGCCAGATTGCTCTGTTACTCATAACAGACTGTTCAAGGTATGAAACAGATAAAAAACATTTATAATCTCAATAATATGATTACATTATCTAGCCTTAGTAAAAATGACACAAAACACTCACCCTGTACACATGTTTAGTTAAAGTAATCAACCTCTTTTCCCACTTTCTCTCCCTGCCCTTTACTTACGTATTTCCTACAATGAGCACCCTCAAAATTACGAACAGTATTTGTAGTATTGATTAGCGCGGGACAATATCCCCTGACGTCTAAAAGTCCACGTTTTTTTTTTTTTACTTCAAACTATGTACGACATTTTGTTTCTTGAAACCTTTGCAAAAAAAATCATATCTTTTATATATTTGAGCATTATATAAGGATCATGTTACGTTTCTGAAATATACTTGGCAAGTACTTTCTGGATAAAAAAAATGTAATGCAGTTGTGTATGATTTGAACCCTCTAAATCTTTAATATTTGGCAATTCAATCTTGTTTGCGAGGATGTTATTATTTAAATTTTGACACTATTTTTTACTAAACCTAAGTTTGACACTGTTTTGACACACAAGTATTGATCACACTTCATGTTTATATGATTGAAATCATCATATGATCATCAAACAATTAATATACTTGGCCTTTTATGAATATCCGGTATTGTTCTGCAAAACACTAACCACTTGTCTGACAGAGCCTTATTAGTTGTATAGCAGCTCCCGGTGCCCTATAAACTGATTGTGGTTCAAAAGAAAAGTCCGGGTACTAGGCCAGTCCCTCCAGTATTCTGAATTCCAACTGATTTTTTCACCGATCAAGGAAAACAGTGAGTTATTTGTTCTGAACTTTAAACATTTCATAATTTCAGTAAAACTAAAATTTAAACATGACGTGGTCACATTATTTTTGAATGTCCTGACAATTGGTATTAGTGGGTATCAGGTTCTGTCTTAACATTTTTTAAGGATTTGTCGTGCATGGTAATATTTATAAGCAAGATTCTAACAATCAATGAACTTTGTATTTGCAGGTAAGTCTGCATTTCTCATGCATTTAACTAATACTCTATTTATAGCACCAAAGTATGTCTGGTTATTTCATTACAAATGGACTTCTTCATGTTTTATGAATAAACGGTACACGTACATTTTCTCCCCTTATGAGTAGCCCTTTCACGTAAAGACGTAGCATGGACGGCCAGATGTTCAAATATAATACAAAACATTGTTTCATTCAGGATCTCACAGCTTCGCCTAGGCTTCGAGGGTTCATTTAAGTCAGTTTTGTCAGTAGTAACGTGTAAGATTCATTATGTACGCTATGCAGAATGCCTGTTGAGAGTTTTCATATGAACCTGCACGGCGGCATGCATTTTTAGCTCAACTGCTTATAAGTCATCTGAGCTATAGTCGTAGTCCATTGTCCGTCGTCCGGCCGTCCGTTAGACTTGCAAGTTTTAAAACCGTTAGACCTAGGAATCCAAAATTGGCATACTGTTAGATGTCCCGAAGATCTCCCACCAGGCTTAAATTGGATCACGGCGGCTTTTTTCCTTTGAGAAATTAAGGAAAACCCTCAAAATTAATTAAAAGCCTATTATCACACTTCAGGACTCCCTTATCTCAAAATCCCTGATTTTTCTAATTATTTACTAGAAATATTCTCCTATATATTTCCTATATACGTGCCAGAAATTAAGTCCGTAAAATGTATTTTATTGAAGTTATTGGCCGGAACATAATGCACTTTGTAAAAAGTCAGGAAAAATATTTACCCGCTTAACACGATTTTTTTAAGCTGGAGACTTTTTTTCAATTATTTAACTTCGTTTAATTAAGATTCAATTGTATACCCGAAATTAGATTTGAATTTTGTAAATTATATAAGTTATTGGCATAAAAACAATATCAGTACCTTAAATTTTGCCCATCTTTAACCATAGCACTTTTTTTCCAGTGAATACTGTTAATTTAATTTTCACAGTATGTAAACGTTAGTTTTTCATTTGTTTAGATCTGGAATTCGAAAATTAAAGCTTGAAAAAATAGGCGATTTATTGAATTTTCATAAATGTCTATTGTAATCACTTTTTTTTCCAGATGAAGGCAGCTCACTCCTGGTCACTGGAAGTGAGCTATGCCAGGGTTCCTGATTTGTTGCAGTTACTGGGGGAGATCTCCTGCTTAGACATGTGTACGCAATTGTAATTGTTTGCACCGATTTCGTTAATTGTAATGCTGTTTTCACTCCAATATGCAAAACCCTCCTTGAAAAGGAATTCAAGGAGTAATTAGGATGATGCCATGTTGGATTAATGTAGCATTAAAAAATTTCTTTCAAATAATTTTAAAAATTAAAATAAAATTAGATCAATCAGTATGAATAAATTTATAAAATATAAAGCAAATTATGGATAAATAAATGCACAATTTAAAATTGGGAAATCTGAATCAAGAATTTTTTCCTAGATATTTATTGATTTGCAAATTTAAAAGATATATGTTTATGGTAAAAATGATGACCTGCAAATAGGAGATGACCCTGATTGGTTTGGGGTTCTGAAAGTCAAAGGTCGAGGTCACAGGGGCCATCTGTCTACATTTTTGTTTCTAAATAATAACTCAAGGTTGGATTAACATATTGGTTTCCAACTTAATTTATATATGGCCTGTCAATTCAGTAAAAACCCTTTTTAGCCCAGATGACTTACAGTCAGCTGAGCTATAGCGATACGTCGCAATCCGGCCGTCTGTCCGTTAATAGGGCACAAATCGTAACTGCTGGACCTGGAATCTTTTAACTTGATATCCAGAGAGGTCCATGAAAAATCTCCATGAAAACTTGGAATAAGGTGTCTGTTACCCATATTCTTTGAGCTATGTTGCTCCGAAATACCCCCGAGAATAATGGAAAATTTGATACAAAAGCTCAAGTATCTGAACAACTATTGCAATGGTCACCATGATTATTTGCATTGATATTAATCATGGAATGTATCATCAGTTTCTACAGACTGGTGGCGCCACCTTTATTTTTTTTCGATTTGTACGAATTGTTTTCTCTATTTTTGAGACCTCTTAAGATGCGACCATTTGTTAACAGAGCAAAAATTGTAAACGCTGGACCTAAAATCTTCTCTCTTGACATGCAGGGAGACCAATAAAAGTCTCCGTCGAAACCTAAAATTGGGTCTCTGTTACCCATAAACTCTGAGCTATAGGGCTCCAAAGTACCCCCCCCCCCCAGTATTATGGAAAATTTGATACAAAAGCTAGTATCTGAAAAACTATTACACTGATCACCATGATTCTTTTCATGGATATTGATCAAGGAATGTTTCATCAGTTTCTGCAGTCTGGTGGCGCCACCTGTTTTTTTTTTTTATTTTTACGACTTTTTTCTTTATTTTTTAGACCTCTTAAGATGAGTTCATCTGTTAACAGGGTACAAATTCTAAATACTGGTTCTAGAATGTTCTAAGCTGACATCCAGGAAGATTCATGAAAAGTGTCATGAGAAACCTGAAATTAGGTCTCTGTTACCCATACCTTCCAAGCTATGGCTCTCAGAAATACCCCCCACCCAAAAAAAATTAAATTTGTGATAAAATAGCTCCATTATCTGAACAACTTATGCATTTATCAGCGTGATTCTTTCTGCATTCATAATGATCATGAAGTCTTCCATTAGTTCCTGCAGACAAGTGGCGCCTGCTGGATTTTTTTTCTTCAAAATTTTACCAATTTTTTCTCTGTTTTATAGACCTTCAAAGATGTGCTCATTTGTAAACAGAGCACAAATTGTAACCATTGGACCTAGAATCTTCTACCTTGACATCCAGGGAATTCCATGAAAAGTCTGCTTGGAAACCTGAAATTAGGTCTCTGTTATCCATGTCCTCTCAGCTATGCTTATATTTAATGGGGACAACACCTACAAAATTTGGCATTGAAAAAATTCCTTTTGTGAATGTTTTCCTCGTCAGCTGAGCGTAATGACCCCTGGGTCACTTTATTATTAATGATCATGAGGTAAAACAGGGTCAAGAGGATATTTTAACATGGTAGAAGGTGGTATTCAGCATTTTGCCAAATCATAGTCTGAAGCAGGATTTGGGCTTGACCAGATCCAGATAAGGGATCGGACTGGTCAAAACTTCTGTCGGGATTTGGTATCGACGTTATAAAAAATATTCTCATAATCATTTTCCGCTGAGATCCGTGACCCACAGTCCCCTTTTTGTTGATGGGATTTGTATTTGGTCCTAGCATGGAATGTCTAGTTATTACACTGAAAGCAATGCAGGGTGATTTTTAAAGCAATCTATTGCATGACACCATAACTTCCTGGAGTATTTTAGCAACGATTCTCCATTATAACCATGTTTTTGTGTTGATGCTATCAATCGCAGTATCTAGTCACCCCCTCAGCCAAAACTTACAACAATGGTCTCACTGTGGTTATTTATGTAACCCTAACAGGAAGCTTGTTAAGCCTGGCAAGGGGTTCCTTTCACACACACACACACACACATATATATACATATATATATATATATATACTAGCTGATAAACCCGGTATACCGGACTTCTATCTGAGTTAGGGGAGATAAATTAACTGAGAGGAGGAATGTTAGGTCATTTTTCTTAATAAACAAATTAAAATAAAATATAGAATTTCAGTGGGTTACTGTCTCAATAAGATATGTACAAATATTTTTAACATCTCTTCTGTGGCGCGGTGCTCGTCGCAAATAATTCATACACCAGTATGTTGACCATGAAGACCTGGTCAGTACGATATTTTCTTTATTTGCGCATCGGAATGGGACGTAGGGCCCTCAGATTTTTAATGATCGTTGACTTGCAAGTTACTATTGTTGGACGTTTAAAGAATAGGTTAAGCTATTACAATAATCATGAGCTAGTACATTGATCGTTATGAAGAAATTTGATCAGTATATTGATGATGAGCTAGTACATTGATCATGAGTTAGTACATTGATCAAGATCTATAACGTTGACCAATAGCTTAAACATTGATCTTGACCTAGTACCAATAAATTAATATTGGTCCTTAGGTTACAAGACTATGATCACACGCAAAAGCACTGATCATGGTCTAGTGCACTGATCACAGGGTAGTACATTGATCATGGGCTAGTGTATATGAGCTATTACATTAATCATAAGTTAGTACATAATGATTAGTAAGTATATCGATCATGATTTATTACATTGACAAAGATCTATTGCATTGGTCATGAGCTACCACATTGAACATGAGCTGGTACAATGATGATGAATTCGTAAATTGATCATGAGGTAGTACATTGATCATAAGCTAGTACATTAGCCATGAGCTAGTACATTGATCATTAATTAGTACATTGATCATGAGCTAGTACATTGATCAAGAGCTAGTACATTGATCAAGAGCTAGTTCATTGATCAAGAGCTAGTACATTGATCATATGTTAGTACATTGATAATTATTTCGTACATTGATTATGAGCTAGTACATTGATCATGAATTAGTACATTGATCATTAGCTAATACATTGATCTTCTGGTTTATTCTAATAAACAACATTTAAAGATCATAGGTCATATGATAAAATATGTACTCAACAGACAATGTGCCACCTGTAAAGGTTTTACATGTCTGATTTCATCAATTGATTGAAGTATGCTGAGCAAACTAAACAGACGAGGGAGGAGCCAAATGTTATGGACACAGTGATGTGGTAAAGTCAGGAGAGCGTCATGCTCTATTAGTCTTGTCACAGTTAAAAAGAACATCATGGTTATTAAACCACTGCCTGAAACAACCTGTGTTTATTAATATGGATTTATGTTGATGCCATCCATATCAGAATGTATGCTGGGAGGTTCCTAGTTATTCTTGTAACAGTATTGCTTGTTACTGTGGTTTGATGTTGATCTATGTTAGTATTATTTAGCGTCCTGTAGATATTGCACTGTCGCCGTTTGTGGCTCTTTGTAGCTGTGATAGGCCATGACTTCTGATATAGCCCCGCATAAGGAATAAGTCAGATTGCTCTGTTACTCATAGCAGACTGTTCAAGGTGTGAAACAAATAAAAACATTTATAAACTCAATAATATGATTACATTATCTAGTCTTAGTAAACACGGCACAAAACATTCACCCTGTACACATGTTTAGTTAAAGTAATCAACCTCTTTTCCCACTTTCTCTCTCTGTCCATTACATACGTATTTCCTACAGTGAACACTCTCAAAATTACGAACAAAAAGTAACATCGAGACAAAAGCAGAACGAGGCAAATGGTTCACCAAGATTAGGAATACAGATTCTAAAATTAGTAATCTACTAAATCTAGGGTACCAATAGACTCAGTTATATTTGTCTCTCATGGAAATCATACAAAAAGTGTTTTCACTTTTGTTCAAGGCGAGTTTCTATGCCTTGGAGTCGGCCTTGGAAATATGACTTTAATTTACACGTTTAGAGAAATCATTTCAGCGCAATCAGTCTGAATGTAGGGGAAAGTTTCCCAGATGGCATGTACACTGAATACCCGTTCTTATCTTTGTAATATTTTAGTAGCTGTGCATGGCATAATACTGCATTAATAAAAGTCAATTAGTAAAGCTAATTCCCTGTTGTTTTAATAATAGTCATAAGACTGTGATGTCCAGCCTAATTCGGAGTTAAAATTGTTTTTTCATGTAAGCACGCAGCTTTCTTGTTTGACCCATTATCATAGAAAATACAGTATTTGTAGTATTGATTAACACGGGACAATATCCCCTGCCGTCTAAAAATCGACTTTTTTTTAATTCAAACTATGTCGACATTTTGTTTCTTGAAATTTTTGCAAAAAAAATCATATCTTTGATATATTTGAGCATTATATTAAGAATCATGTTACGTTTCTGAAATATACTTAGCAAATACTTTCTAGATGAAAATATGGAATGCAGTTGTGTATGTTTTGAACCCTCTTAATCTTTAATATTTGGTAATTCAATCTTGTTTGCGAGGATGTTATTATTTCAAAATTGACACTATTTTTTTCTAAACTTAAGTTTGACACTGTTTTGACACTCAAATTTTGATCTCACTTCATGTTTATATGATTTATAATCAGTCATATGATCATCAAACAATTAATATACTTGGCCTTTTATGAATATCCGGTATTGTTCTGCAAAACACTAATCACTTATCTGACAGAGCCTAATCAGTTGTACAGCAGCTCCCGGTGCCCTGTCAACTGATTGGGGTTCAAAAGAAAAGTCCGGTCACGAGGGCCTGTCCGTCCAGTATTCAGAATTCCAAATGATTTTTTTCACCGATCAAGGAAAACAGTGAGTTATTTCTTCTGAACTTTTAACAGAGCTAATTCTTTAAAATTATACCAAATACCTATATTATATTTATTCAAAATTATAAACTGAGGACAATGTATATTTGGGCATTACAATTCACAATGATGTACAGCTGACCCAATTTAGCTTCTTACAAAAGGTCACATGAAATATTTGTGTATTTGTTTCTGGCAGCGTATGTTTGTCTGTTGATCTGTATATCTATTTGTCTGTTAACACGATAACACTAAACGTCCTCAACGGAGCTTGATGAATTTTGAAGATAGTTCGGTAATGATCAAAGGAACAATTAACTAAATTTTACGGGGCGATTCATGCGTTAATAACCCCCGAATGCACTCTAGTGTTTTATGGGGCGGTCTATTGTATATTATTTTTACACAAGGACATATCGGGTGACGATATGGCCATATATGGAGTGCGAGTCGTGAGGACAATTACGTTAGTCGACGTGTACGTGCTGTTCCCTGAAAGTTGTCACTAAATCCACGTACAGCATAAACGCCACGATTGGTGTTCGTTGTTTTTATAGTGCTGTGCTTTGTTGTAACAAGAAAGAAAATGATCTAAGCTCCTCCAAACCCCCACTCCCACTAGGGAGGACCCAAAAACCCGACTTTGGCACGCTCGAGATATGTCCGTTGGAGTACGCTGTTTACCATAGACTTGGAAATCCTCTTTCCAACGCCACCTGTTGGTTGACGAGTTACACCTTTCAAACGCACGTATCAATAAAATCATATTATTTACTTGCTGAGTATATACAGTTATTATCATATTCATTCAACTGTTCGCTAACATCATCTTACAATTAAAATAATCAATAAATGTGGCCACATCTTGTTTGTTGCGTAAGGGAAAGATGCAAAACGCACTTTCTCACGACATTCTTGACATTTGATACAGTCAAGCATGAAATATACTATATAGCCCATGGTTAAAAATGAGTGAATGGACATTTCATAATTTCAGTAAAACTAAAATTTAAACCTGATGTGGTCACATTATTTTTGAATTTCCTGACAAATGGTATTGGTAGGTATCAGGTTCTGCCTGAATATTCTTAAGGATTTGTTGTGCATGATAATATTTATAAGCGGGATTCTAAGAAACAATGAACTTAATATTTGCAGGTAAATCTGCATTTCTCATGCATTTAACTGATACTCCATTCAAAGCACAAAAGTATGACTGGTTATTTCATCACAAATTCTTCTTCATGTTTTATGAATAAACGGTGCTTATTCATTTTCTCCCCTTTCACGTGAAGACGTAGCATGGACTGCCAGATGTTCAAATATAATACAAAACATTGTTTCATTCAGGATCTCACAGCTTTGCCTGGGCTTCGAGGGCTCATTTAAGTCAGTTTCGTCATTAGTAACGTGTAAGATTCCTTATGTACGGTATGCAGAATGCCTGTTGAGAGATTTCATATGAACCTGCACGGCGGCATGCATTTTTAGCTCAACTGACTATAAGTCATCTAAACTATAGTCGTGGTTCATTGTCCGTCGTCCGTCCGTCCGTTAAACTCGCACGTTTTGAAACCGTTAGACCTAGGAATCCCAAATTTGGCATACTGTTGGATGTCCCCAAGACAATGTCTTGACAATGTCTCCTACCAGGCCGAAAATTGGATCACTGCGACTTCAATCCTTTGAGAAATTATGGAAAAACCTCAAATTTCAATTTAAAACCTATTCTCGCACTTCAGGACAGCTTAATATCAAAATAACCGATCTGTTTTTTCTTAATATTCAGTAGAAATATTCTCCTAAATCTTTCCTTTATACATGCCAGAAATTAAGTCCGTATAATGTACTTTCTTGAAGTTATGGGCCTGAACATAATGCACTAAGTAAAAAATCATGAAAAAAATTTACTCGCTTAACATGAAATTTTTTAAGCTTGACACTTTTTTTTCAAGTATTAACTTTGTTTTATTAAGATTCAATTGTATACCCGAAATTAGATCTGAATTTTGTAAATTATATAAGCTATTAGCATAAAAATAAAATCAGTACCTTAAATTTTGGCCTTCTTTAACCATAGCACTTTTTTCCTTTGAATACTGTTAATTAAATTTTTACAGAATGAAAACGTATTTCATTTGTTTAAATCTGGAATTTGAAAATAAAAGCTTGAAAATTAGGCGAGTTATTGAATTTTTTTCAAAAGGGTCTATTGTAGTCACTTGGTTTGTCCAGATGCAGGCAGCTCACTCCTGGTCACTGGAAGTGAGCTATGCCAGGGTTCCTGATTTGTTAAAGTCACTGGGGGAGATCTCCTGATGTGAAATGTGTACAGTTATTGTTATTGTTTGCAATGATTTCGTTAATTGTAATGCTGTTTCCACTCCAATATACAAAACTCTTCTTGAAAAGGAATTCAAGGAGTAATTAGGATGATGCCATGCTGGATTAACGTAGCATTAAAAAAATCTTCTTTCAAGTAATTTGAACAAATTAAAATAAAATTAGATCAATCAGTATGAATAAATTTATAAAATATAAAGCAAATTATGGATAAATAAATGCACATTTTAAAATTGGGAAATCTGAATCAAGAATTTTTTCCTAGATATTCATTGATTTGCAAATTAAAAAGATATATGTTTATGGTAAAAAAGAATATAGATGACCTGCAAATAGGAGATGACCCTGATTGTTTCGGGGTTCTCAAAGTCAAAGGTCGAGGTCACAGGGGCCATTTGTCCACATTTTTGTTCCGAATAATAACTCAAGATGGGATTAACATATTGGTTTCCAACTTAATTTATAAATGGCCTGTCAATTAAGTAAAACCCCTTTTTAGCTCAGCTGACTGTAAGTCATCTGAGCTATAGCGATACGTCCTTCGTCTGGCGATCCAGCAATCCGGCCTTCTCTCCGTAAAAAGGGCACAATTCGTACCTGCTGGACCTGGAATCTTCTAACTTGACATCCAGAGAGGTCCATGAAAAATCTCCACTAAAACATGGAATAAGGTCTCTGTTACCCATATTCTTTGAGCTATGTTGCTCCGAGGTGCCCCCAAGAATAAAGGAAAATTTGATACAAAAGCTCAAGTATCTGAACAACTAATGCTTGATCACCATGATTCTTTTTACGGATATTGATAATGGAGTGTTTCATCAGATTCTGCAAACTGGTGGCGCTACCTGTATATTTTCTTTTTTTAAAGGTTTTTTATCACTATTTTTGAGACGTTAAAAGATGTGGTCATTTGTTAACAGGCACAAATCGTAAAAACTGGACCTAGAATCTTCTGTCTTGACATGTAGGGAGACCCATGAAAAGTCTGCTTGGAACCCTAAAATTAGGTCTCTGTTACCCATATTCTTTGAGGTATAGGGGGCTCCGAACTACCCAACAGAATTATGGAAAATTTGATACAAAAGCTCAAGTATCTGAAACCTAATGCATTGATAACCACGATTCGTTGCATGGATATTGGCCATAAAATTTTACATCAGTTTCTGTAGACTGGTAGCGCCACCTGTATTTTTAAATTTTTACAATTTTTTTCTCTATTTTTGAGATCCTTTAAGATGAGGCCATTTGTTAATGGGGGCAAAAATTGTAAAGGCTGAACCTAGAATCCTCTCTCTTGACAAGCAGGGAAGCCCATTAAAAGTCTCCGTGGAAACTTAAATTAGGTTTCTGTTACCTATAAACTCTGAACTGTGTGGCCCCGAAGTACCCTACCAAAATAAAGGATAATTTGATACAAAAGCTCCAGTATCTGTCCAAACAATTGCACTGGTCACCATGATAATTTGCATGGATATTGATCATGGAATGTGTCATCAGTTTCTGCAGACTAGTGGCGCCACCTGTATTTTTTTCGATTTTTACGAATTGTTTTCTCTATTTTTGAGACCTCTTAAGATGCGGCCATTTGTTAACAGGGCAAAAATTGTAAAGGCTGGATCTAAATTCTTCTCCCTTGACATGCAGCAGACCCATTAAAGTCTCCGTCGAAACCTGAAATTAGGTCTCTGTTACCCATAAACTCTGAGCTAAAGGGCTCCAAAGTACCCCCCAGAATTATGGAAAATATGATACAAAACTCAAGTATCTGAACAACTATTACACTGATCACCATGATTCTTTGCATGGACATTGATCATAGAAAGTTTCATCAGTTTCTGCAGTCTGGTGGCGCCACCTATTTTTTTAATTTTTACGACTTTTTTTCTTTATTTTTTAGACCTCTTAAGATGCGTTCATCTGTTAACAGGGCACAACTTCTAATTACTGGTTCTAGAATGTTCTAAGCTGACATCCAGGAAGATCCATGAAAAGTCTCATGCGAAACCTGAAATTAGGTCTCTGTTAGCCATACCCTCTAAGCTATTGGGCTCAGAAATAACCGCCCCCCCCCCCCCCAAAAAAAAAAATGTATTTATGATCATGAGGTCAAACAGGGTCAAGAAAGTATCGTAACAGGGTAGAAGGTGGTATTCAGCAATTTGCCAAATCATAGTCTGAAGCAGGATTTGGGCTGGGCAGATCCAGATCAGGGATTTGACTGGTCAAAACTCATATTGGGATTTGATATCGACGTTATAAAAAATATTCTCATAATCATTTTCAGCTGAGATCCGTGACCCACAGTCCCCTTTTTGTTGATGGGATTTATATTTGGTCGTACCATGAAATGTCCAATTATTACACTGAAAGCAATGCAGGGTGATTTTTTTTTAAAGCAATCTATTACATGACACTATAACTTCCTGGAGTATTTTGGCAACGATTCTCCTTTATAACCATGGTTTTGTGTTGATGCTATCAACCGCAATATCTAGTCACGCCCTCAGCCAAAACTTACAACAATGGTCTCACTGTGGTCATTTATGTAACCCTAACAGGAAGCTTGTTAAGCCTGGCAAGGGGTTCCTTTCATACACAAACACACACACACACACACATATATATATATACACTAGCTGATAAACCCGATATACCGGATTTTTACCAGAGTTGGGGATATAAATTAACTGAGAGGAGGAATGTTAGGTCATTTTTCTTAATAAACAACTTAAAATAAAATATAGAATTTCAGTCACTGGTTTACTGTCTCAATAAGATATGTGTAAATATTTTTTTCTTCATTTGCGCAACGGAATGGGACGTAGGGACCTCAGATTTGTAATGATATTTGACTTGTAAGTTACTATTGTTAGACGTTTAAAGAATAGGTTGATATGAGTGAGACATGAAAGATCAATTAAATGTACGTTTTAAGGAAAGGAAACTGTTCCTGAAGAAAGAAACGGAAATATGCATACCCTATTTGAATAGCGCCGAATGGACCAAAGGGGAGTCTTGTGGGTCCGTACCCCCTTTTGAGCCGCAACTTTGTTTAAATCATAACACACCAATTTTGAGGCCTGGAAATATCCAAACCCACCCCAACCCCACCCTTTTTCCGGAAATGGGGACCTTGTATTAGGTTTTGTGATTAATCCTCTTGGGTTGAACCCCTTGTTTTCACATTGACTGGAAGTCATCTCAGCCATAGCGATCACTCTTTGTCCGTTGTCCATTCATCCGTCTGGCCGACCGTTCGTCCGTTAGAAGCTCACACCCCGTAAATGTGGAACCTTGAATCCCTTAACCTGAAATCCACGGAAGTAAATATAAAATATACCAGGACATATGAAATCCATATATTCTCGAAACTATGGAGATTGTATGCACCCCTGTCCAGAATAATTTAACATTTGATACAGTGTCCTTTATCTATAAAATTAAATCATCGATTGCCATGAATCTTGCTTTTAATATTGATGTAAGTGTTCATAAACAGGGGCCAGAACTATAACGAAAAACAGTGTTCTGTTTAAAGATCTAATACTCTTGGCAACACCCAGTCGTCATTCAAGGACCACTTCTTTGAATTACACTCTGCACATATATGATATAATATAATATTATATATATAATATATAATATTATATATATATATATATATATATATATATAATATTATAAATGAGATTGTTTCTTAATGTACGTAGTTATTTATTTAATTTTGTTTATCTCATTGCCTTCACAAACCCTACATGAGAACAGAATTGGAACACCAAAGTTTATTATCTACTGACCGTACTTAGATTTACTATTTCATAATATAATTATACATACATATTTATGTATTATACAGACATACAAAATGGAAATTACAAATCTTTTATTAAAGTTTTATTTTCGGAACAGAAGAGGTCAATTAGTTTTGGTGTAGCTTCACGAGATAGGTTTGATGTAGACGTAGCGAAAGTAGGGCCCCCCATAGAAAAAAAAAAACTGAGCATACAGCCATTCCTAGTTCAAGATGTACACTCCTGATACCTGGCCTAAGCAACATCAACAACTAACAGCCCTCCTGTTTATCCTCCTGTGGACCGATCTAGAGATCAATTGCTTCATTCGTCTTATTTTTTACAAGTCGTGGTTATTGTATGTATGTTACGCCGACTACAGCTATACCGAGTCACTTAGTAATCATTTAACCCATGTGTCTGAAGGACCCATAACAACACACAAGTATATACCTGTTACACAGGGGTACTGGAGATGCTTATATCTGCACAAACCACATTACCAAATGCAGTGTTGGCTTTGAATCATTGTATTACAGAAATAATGAAACTTTGCAAAAATGGAGCTGCAGATAAAACAGAACTTTACATGTGCTGTGATTCTTTCATCATTGTGATATACTAAAGTAACATTTACAGCAAAACAAAACAAAACAAAAAAAAAAAAAAAAGGCCATTACCGATTTTCTCATTTCGTGTGAAAATGGGACCAAGTCCTTGTAAACTAAATGTTCTGTGTATATTTAGCACTTGCGTTCATGTGATTAAATTGTTGAAAAATAAATGATTTATCACATTAAACAACCTGAATAATGTTAGTTACATTTGCTTCGAATCTGATTATCTTGTATACGTTATATGAACATAATAGACGATTTTGAATTATCAACGGTGATACATTTTGATGGCGTCATTAAAAAAAACAGACATATTTCTTCTTATCAATAATTTGTGTAAGATAAACATTATGATGCGGTTGTAACTCTCATCGTACATTTATATGCACAACAATACATATCTGATTTAACATACATGCTCCATTGCGTATTTACTTCTGTGCATATATTTAGAATACATTAACTGCATTGGCATTTTATCAGCTGGATACACACTAGCTGCTACGTACAAAGTGTTTTATCATAAAACGTTGCTGCCGTTATCACGTTACCCCTTCAGACAGCGTTAGCTACAGCTAAAAAATGGCTTGTAGTGCTTGTCCTTGGTCACGTAGGCCTGCGCCTCGCCGGATAACCATGCTCGAGGCCACGTGACTTGTAACAAACTGCGCAGTATTTAACTACAAACCGTAGGGTTAGTTGTCAGTTGCTGTGCGGTTTGGGAAATGCTCATAACTGCTGAAGCCAGACCACCTGTGGCGACCGAATTGCTATAGCTGAAGT
Organism: Sipunculus nudus; assembly: GCA_026874595.1. Classification (NCBI taxonomy): domain Eukaryota; kingdom Metazoa; phylum Annelida; class Sipuncula; order Golfingiida; family Sipunculidae; genus Sipunculus; species Sipunculus nudus. The sequence continues at coordinate 57,208,132 of CM049322.1, read as the reverse complement.
TCAGGGTATTCCTGTATTCAATTGTAAGTATATTAGTTTATAAGTAAACTTAGAAACTAAGAAACTTATACATTAAGATTGTTAATATTTTAATGTAAAATAATGTCATTTTTCTTTAAAACAATCTTAATATTATTTAAATATTACAAGGTTAATGTAAACAACTTTTCATATTTTAGTCAGTCAAAAGGTTGGGAAATTTAATTTTTCCGAGGAATTATTGTTAAAAGTGATTTGACTAATGGACTTTGGGGAAAGGGGGGGGGGGGGAATCAACGATTAGATCATGTCAGAAATGCTTGAGGCACCCCCAGGTTTTTGTGGTACTTGAAATCTGGTTCAAGGTCTCGTTGTTTACTTGTGGCGAGATGGATAATAAATAAAGCAGATAAATAAAGCAAAAGCAGACACACTGAGGTGTCTTTGCACGTCCAGAGAGACAGCCTGTGGTTCTGGGGCCAATTCTGAAATGTTAAGTTTTGCCGCAAGCCCCCCCCCCCCCCCCCCGCCCCCCCCCCCCCCGTCACTATTAAGTTTGATGCCACTTCATGATAAAGTGACTCATGGGGGTTATATTTCAAAGCGTAACCCCTCTGTAAAAGTGTCCAGAAGGCTTGAAATCGGCAATTTTATAAACTAACAATGGTTCATAACTGCTTAACATTTTTGGAGTAATGTAAAGGGTTCCCCTAAGAAATTGTTATGTCTAGAAATATTTACTGCTAACTTTAATCAGAGCTACCACTTTACCTAAAATGTGCTGAATCTATTAAAATTAATTTCAAAATTCTATTTCAAAGTTTTAACATTCTGTTACAAATTTAAATGTTTAAGATATATGGAGGCATATCATTTTAATACTTTACTGTTATTTGCGCTAAAAAGAGATCTAAATATGATCTTTGTGAATCATTTTAACAAACATATTTGATTAAACATAATAATGAGGGGGGGGGGGGTGGGGGGTCAGCAGGAAATTGGCCCGAGGACTACTTCTTCCGTTAAACACTGATTGCCATGAATCTTGCCATCAATTTGACCACGGCTAGTCTGGTCAGTACTCATGGTACCACCTGAATTATTTCTCTTTTTTTATGATTTTTTTTCTATTATTGAAAACGTCAGATAATGTCTATCATGTCAGTTTCCAAACTGTGATTTAGTCTAGTGTTCGTAAACAGTGGCAAGTCATAAAGACGAAGAGTGTTCATAAACAGAGGCCAGTCATAACGATAAGTAGAATTCATATCCAATAGCCAGTCATAACATTAAGCATTTTTCATAAACATTGACCAGTCATAACGATAAGCAGTGTACATATACATTGACCAGTCAACAAAAATAAATAGTGTTCATAAACAGGGACTAGTCATAACGATAAGTACTGATCATAAACAGTTGCCAGTCGTAACGATCTGCATTTTTCATAAATACTGACCAGTCATAACGATAAACAGTGTTTATAAACAAAGACCAGTCATAACGATAAGCCGTGTTCATAAACAAGGACCAGTCATAACGATAAGCCATTTTCATAAACAGGGACCGGTCATAACGATAAGCAGTGTTCATAAACTGTAGCCAGTCATAACGATCAGCATTTTTCATAAATACTGTCCAGTCATAACGAAAAACAATTTTAGTAAACAGGGGCCAGTCATAACGATCTGCAGTTTTATGTCACTGTTCGAGGATCGAATGCTTCTGGCAACACTCTCAGTCGTTAATCAAGAACCAAATCTTTTAATTACAAAATGGCCAATTATAAAAGGTATACTGTGCAAAGACGTAAGGTACAGATCATGTAACTTCCTTGATGAAGTAGTGATGTTGTTGTTAAATGCAACAAATGTAACGTTACTTTAAATTTCAGCCCGAGACTGACAACACTTTCCTTACCTCAATATCAAGATAAAATTTGCCATACACAAAGAATGACCTGTGGCTGCGTCATGTCATAATACATAATACAAATCAGAAAATCGCCCGCCAGCATAGAGGTGATTACGTTAAATATAGAATGGAATATTCATTAACAATGCGACGCTCACAAATTTACCAAACAAATCTTGCTTTTTGAACATCGGTAATACACATAAATTGGTTAAATTTTATTTACACATTTTTTTCGTAAGCATATGAAGCAAGAACACTCGACCTAGAAAACTGTCATTCGAAATTTCAATTTTAGTTAAAACAAAAGAAAAATAGAGAGATACAGAACAATATTCCATTCTCCGGAAATAAACAGCAACATCACCTTATGTCTTTCGCAACTTGTCATTTTAATTTAAGATTACGTAAAAGCATCCATAACCATGAACATAACATACTGAGGAGTGGATCTACATTGACTGAAGTAGATTCAGGTATAAAGCCCTCCTAGGAACGACCTGTTAGAGACGTTTAATATCAAATTATGGAAACTTTGATTTTTCCACAGAAACAAAAGTATATTAAGTTTATTTGTTTTACTTGTCCATACTAACATTACCTAAGAACAGACTGGAAGCAGCAAAGTTTATTCTTAATTGAATATAAACATACATGCATATTCTGTATTATACAGACATTCAAAATGAAAATTACAAAACTTCAAAGTTTTATTGTCGCGACATAAGTGGTTAATTAGCTTGGATGTAACTTCAAGCGATATGTTTGGTGTAGACATGGCGAATGTGAGGGACCCCCCCCCCCCCCCAGGATAGAGACAAAGCATGCAGCCTTTTCCGGGTTCACGGTCATGACACCAGACCTCAGCAACATCGACATATAACAGCTCTCCTGTTTAGTCCTTGTGGATCGATGTAGAGATAAATTGCTTCATTTGTCATATGTTTTACAAGTCTAGTGGGTAGTGTATGTAAAGTCAACTGTCGCTACCGTGTCACACAGTACATCATAAAATTTATGTGTCAGCAGGACCTACCACAAGAGACACGTATATACCTCTTACACTGGGGTACTGGAGATGCGTATAATTATCTACACAAACCCCATTACCATATCAAGTGTCGTGCTTTGATTCACTGTGGAACAAAACGATTTAATTGATAAAAAAATGAATGATTCATCCCCTTTAATACCCTGAATAGTGTAAGTTACATTTGCATGGAATCTTACTTTTTTGCATTCGTTCTGAGGTGTATTATATCCCTTTTTCCTACCGGTATTGTGTTACGTGTGTTGTTGAAATATTCAAAGAACGGTTTGATAAAACTGATTCTTTCTTAATTGTACACTATACTGTGACACACAATGACACAATTTTGGACATCCGTCTAATGTAACAAAACGGATAACGATATCCCCTTGGAAAATGTGATCTATTACAATTATTTAGGGATTTTCTTCGAGCCTTTTATATAAGGACCTACTACAATTTATGTTCCCTATACGCTATTTAGCGGTTGTCGGCTATGTCCATGTCTACATTTTCTTCTTTGTATTCGCCAATGTAAAGACAATGTAATGAGAAGACTATTATTGGAAAGAGAAGTCGGCATTATGTGTTTGAATTTCAATGGCTCAAGCTGTCTCATAATTTTCCCAGTGGTGCAATGGTCCGGTTTAGTAATATTGTACTATGAACATCATGGACGAACATGCATTATGAACGGTATAAAACATGTTGTTGGCGTCATTCACTACATTCAAATATTCAGTGCGATCAAATTCACCCTTCAGACTGCATTCGCCACAGCTAAAAAATGATCTGTTTGCTCAGCGCCTGTCCTGAATTACGTACGCCTCCCCGGATAACCACGCCCAAGGCAACGTGACTTGTGGCTGCGCAGTATTAGGCTTCAGCTAATGGACACATTCAGACCACTGGTTGTGTCAGGTTTTATTTTATTCACCGGCCATATCAGAAACTAGACAGTGTTGGAAACACTTGAGGGAGATTGAGGTTTTGTGGTGGTTACATGTAATCTGGTTCAAGGTCCCGTTGTTTACAATTGGCGCGCTGATAGAATTACGCGAGAGACAAATAAAGCTGGCAAAAGACACACGGGCATCTTTGCATCTCCATAAAGACGACCTTTTCTGTTTGAGCACGATTTCTGTGAATCATGCCTTCAATTTTGACCATGGCTAGTTTTTTTTTTTTAGCTCAGCTGACTATAAGTCAACTGAGGTATAGGAATGGCGCTCTGTCCGTCGTCTGTCCGGCCGTCCGTTATAGGGGCACAAATCGTAACTTCTGGACCTAGAAACGATAACTCCAGGTTGTGTTGACACATGGATTTCAAACCGGACTTAAATATGGCCCACCACCAAAGCAAGAACCTATATGATTTTTGGGTCATGAGGTCAGAGGTCAAGGTCACAGGACTCATTTTTAAAACGATTAAGCCCAGCCCTTCATCCCAACTTTTCATTTTGCACATTAAGCTGACTTGCCAGTATGGGGAGAGCTTAATGAATATGGGGTCACATGTTCAAAGGTCAAGGTCACAGGGGCAATTTAGTTTCCAGATGATAACTCCAGTTTAGTTTGACATATTAGTTTCAAACTTAACTTATATATGACTCACCACTAGAGTAAGAATCGTGTGGATTTTGGGGTCCAACGGTCAATGGTCATGGTCACAGGACTCATTTATTTAAAAAGAATGCATATGCTTTTGAAGCCAAACTTTTCATCCCAAACCTTCCATCTTCCAGATGTTGCTCACCTGCCAATAATGGCAGTAACTTACGGATTTGGGTCACATGGTCAAGGTCATGGAGGCCATAAACCCACATTTTAGTTTCAAGATGATAACACCAGTTTGGTTTGAAATATTGGTTTCAAACTTGACTTATATATGGCCCACCACTAAAGTAAGAAATGTTGATTCTGGGGTCATGAGATCAAAGGTCAAGGTCACAGGACCCACTACTTTAGAAAGATTGTGGATGCATTTTAAGCCAAACTTTTCATCTCAATCTTTCCATCATCAACATACGGTGCACCTGCCAATAGGGGAAGTTTCCTTTTGATTTTGGGGTCATAAGGTCAAAGGTTAAGGTCACAGAGCCCATCCATTCACAAATTAGTTTATGGATGATATAACTCCAGCTTGGGTAGACAAGTTGGCTTCAAACTGATCACAGGACCAATATTCTGGAAAACCTCATAAACATATATCCTTATAGACAAATGCAGCTGAGCGTCGAGACCCATGGGTCCCTAGTGAAGTTCTCAAAAGTGGTGGCGCACTTTGTATATATATATGTATATATATATATATATATATATATATATATTTTAAATTTTTAACGATTTTTTTTCTAATTTTGCAAGGGTCAGATCATATCTATCTTATCAGTTTGTCAGCTGTAGTTTCATCTTGTGTCTTAAAACCTGGTCTGTATATTAATGATGATCGAGTGCAATATATTAATTATCCTGTCCGTCGGTCTATTTTCTCTGTCCGTAATCGCGCCCATCTACAATTTGGTTTTTCTTTAAGATACCCCAAGTTTCAATTGACAAACATATTTCAATCATGACTATATAAGGCCAACAATTCAGGCAAGAACCGTACTGATTTAGGACTCATGGGGTCAAAGGTCAAGGTCACATAACCCACTGCCTTAAAAATATTCTCCAAGCCTTTTAAGCCAAACTTTCTTCACAAACCTTCCGTCTTACACATTTAGATGACCTGCAAATAGGACAGGTTTTGCTTGATTTAGGATCAAAGGTCAATGTCACAGGGCCCTTCCATTCACAAATTAGTTTACGGATAATAACTCCACATTGGCTTCAAAGTTGAATATTAATTTTAATTTCTTAACGATATATTAAAGCTCATGAATGTAAGGTCCCAAGTTCAAAGGTCAATGTCATTGCACTCACTTCTCTAAATATTTTTGACACGTTGTTAAATAATGTTTTCAACCCATACCTCCATCTTTCACTTACGGCTTCTGCCAATGGGAGAACAATACTTTTTAGTCTAGGGCGTATAATTTGAAAGGTCAAGATAACACTACTCACTTGTAGAAAAAGCATGTGGACGCAAAGTTTTCACCCCAAAGCTGTAATCTTTGACTTATGGGTCACCTGTCAATAACGGAGGGACCATATTGATTTTGATATAACAAGGTCAAATACAAAGGTAACAGGACCACCCTGCTGATTTGTATGCTGACATAGGCATTCAATTTAATACATCAGATGTAAAATGCCACTGTTCCTTGTAATGCCCATATACCTCTACAGACAAATTACAAAGATTCAAACATTCACCGTGTTGTTCAGTGTATTTAAATACTGTTTAAATACTGCCAGTCCCCACTGTCCCTGGGTGTCATCAGCCCGCACTGGCCTTTTGCGGGTCTTTCATGATTTTTATTTTTAAATAAAAAACAATATTTTATTCTGGTGGATCTAACCGCCTCCTTTGTGTAATGCTTGCTTAAATAAGTTCTATATACATCTGCAGAGTTATATTCCGGTTTCGAAATATATGTAAGTATTTGTTGGGGAAGGAGTTTAGAATAGAATATATGTAAGCATTTGCTTGGGGAAGGAGTTTAGAATTAAACATAAGTAAGTATTTGTTGGGGGAAGGAGTTTAGAATTAAATATAAGTATTTGTCGGGGGAACGAGTGTAGAATTAAATATAAGTATTTGTTGGGGAAACGAGTGTAGAATTATATATATGTAAGTATTTTTGGGGAAAGGAGTTTACAATAAATATATATGCAAATATTTGTTGGTTGAAGGAGTTTAGAATTAAGTATATGTAAGTGCTTGTTGGAGGAAGAAGTTTAGAATTAATTTTATGTAAGTATTTGTTAGGGGAAGGAATTTAAAATAATTATATGTAAGTATTTGTTGGGGGAAGTAGTTTAGAATTAATTATATGTATTTGTTGTGGGAAGAAGTTTAGAATTAAATATAAGTATTTTTGCGGAAAGGAGTTAAGAATTAAATATATGTAAGTATTTGTTGGGGGAAAGAGTTTAGAATTAATTATATGTAAGTATTTGTGGTGGGAAGGAGTTTAGAATAAATTATGTGTAAATATTTGTTAAGTTAAGGAGTTTAGAATTAATTCTTGTTTACGTTGTTAACCCAGGATTCTGGATCCAAAGTACATTCAAATAAGACATCTATTTTAGAGACCTCAGCTTTGTGAAAATATCATGTGGAAATGTGCTGAGGTTTTATGATACAGGTCACACGAATTAATATACACTAAAATTACTTTAGTTGGCAGGGATCAGTGCGGCCTTGGGAAGTTTAAGAGGACACAAACCTACTGCAGTAAAAGTGCGATTTAGTTGTGTAGTCATTTCGACCCGGGCTTCTCTGAGCGCGAAGTCGATATGTATTGACCTAGGTTTCATAGTTGTTACCTCTTGTAGTCTGCCTTATTCAATACTGCGGCCTTCACTGAGTTGATATGTATTGACCTAGTTTTTTTATGCTTGTTACCTCTTGTACTCTGCCTTATTCAATACGGCGGCCTTCACTGAGGAGAGCGTGGTATAGTTTACTCATGTATGTTGATTCTATGTTCTTATCCCAGTCAAGACATGAGCTAACGGTGACATCACTGTGAGGTCACACAAAACTCACACGGTGAGCTCACACCAGTGAGATCCTGATGATCTCACTGTGAGCTCATATTGCGATATATCATATTGTGACGACACTGTGATGTCACTGTGAGGTCACCAAACACTAACACTCATATGGCTAAAAGGCAAAGGAATGTAATACAAGACCATTGGGTCATAAAATATAATGTGTATTATTACTTACTACAATTTTTATGCGATCTGATCGAAATCTGAATAAACAGTCACAGTGAGCTCCCGATGACCTCACTGTGACCTCATGTTGTGATATATCATATTGTGACAAAGCTGTGATGTCACTGTGAGGTCACTATACAAACACATGCATATGGTTGACAAGGCAAAGAAATGTAGCACTAGAATAATTGGATATAATATTTAATGAGATTTACTGCATATTACATTTTTTTATACGACCTGAGTAAAATCTAAATAAACATAACAGTGAGCTCTCCATGACCTCACTGTGACCTCATGTTGTGATATATCATATTGTGACGACACTGTGATGTCACTGTGAGGTCACCATGCACACAAATGCATATGGTTAAAAAGGCAAAGAAATGTAGCACTAGAATAATGTGATACAATATTATATGAGATTTATTGCATATTACATTTTTTATATGATATGAGCACATTCTAAATAAACAACAGTTAGCTCTTGATTACCTCACTGTGATCTCATGTTGTGATATATCATATTGTGACGACACTGGTTAAAAGGGCAAAGAAATGAACCACTAGAATTATTTGAAATTAAATGTAAAGGGTTTATTGCGCAGGCTTACTACAAGATTTATCTTATGATCTCTAAAAAATCTATATATACAGTAAGAGTGAACTCTTTATTACCTCACTGTGACCTCATGTTGTGATATATTATATTGTGACGACACTGTGATGTCACTGTGGGATCACCATACACTGGCATGCATGTGGTTGAAAAAGGCAAAAACGTGAACCACCAGAATTATTTGAAATAAAATGTAAAGGGGTTTATTGCATACTGCAAGTTTTATCACGCGATCTCTTAAATTATAAATAAACAGCCAACTCTCGATGACCTCGGCGGGGCGTTAGCAGGCAGGCAGGTTTTTATTATTTGTGCTTGCTACCCAAACATGAATGTTAAACTTATATATATATATATATATATATATATATATATATATATATATATATTTAATAAGTTATGTAATAATTTGTAAAATAATATATATAATTAATTGTATTATATAATATTTATGTACAAAATAAATATATTATATTATTTCATTTAAGTAAAATATAGATTAAAATTATGTAATTATTAATATTGTATATAATAAATGTTAAATATATATATATATATATATATATATATATATATATATATATATATATATATATATATATTGGTAATATTAATGTTTTTTGGTAAATACAAGTGAATACCAAACATTAAAAGTACTTGGGGGGACATATTTCAGTCAGGTCTTTACTGGACACAGCTGACCATATACCCCCTCATTAATCATATCATCAGCAAACCTGTTGCCCTGGCTCTGTCCAGAGCGCAGGACAGCCCCAAGCTTGACACTATCAGCATGTGGTCCCACTCTGATCTGTTACTGGATGCCTTACAGTTTCATTTTGAATAAGAACCTGCTCAGCCATTATCTGGACATTTTGGCTGGCTTTTCAATCAGCCTTGTACTGTATGGCATGTCTGTAAACTTCTAATGTCAGAGTGTTACTTCACAAAGACCTGAACCTGCAATATCCCTTTGACTACATAAGCCAGACAGGCTCAGATCATTTCTGTTCTACACGGTGTAATGTTTGGGAGAAGCGAGGGGAACATCTCAGAACTTGAACTTCCAACCGTGCTACATTGGCAGTCAACGTCCAGGGAAACACCGACAAACACTGTAAGTATGTACCCTCATATTTCTCCTTTTAAGTAAGCTAGATATGAGATAATCTTTTCATAATGAGTACGTGCATGAACGTGCGGTTGGACCTATAGGATATCCTGCATGTGTGTGTTGGGGGGGGGGGGGGGGGTTAGACTGAAGTATGGCATTTAAACTTGCCACTATCTACCAACCAATAGTATATAAGAATTGTATTTTATTTATATAATTTTTGATTATATAAAAATCCTAAATTTATAAATAATATACAATTTATTCACTGTTTTATCTGTAAATCAGTCTAGTTCCTTAAGAGAATTTGACACATATTATTTCTTTCTACTTCCACATGCATATATATATAGTTGGTTAAAGCTATGCATAATTACCAATACTTAGAGAGGGACAAATATTTATATTAAAAATAGTACCTAGATGTACACTATTAAGAGGTAATTGTATGTTTTTTTCCAGCATGCGCTTAACACTACTACCTCAAGGAGGAAATTACAATCAGAAGGCGAGGGGTTGATTTGTCTACCACAGTAAAACTAGAAGTGGGCAAACGAATTGAGACTTACATCTCTAATGCAACAACAAGAATCGCACGAAAACAAAAAGATAAGAGTGATTAAGTGGATTACCCTACAATTGTACAGTTGTGGTGTATATCAGTTTAGTACAAGGGATATTAATTCTTTGTATATGTTAGAATGATCTGTAGGCTCCCCTGTGTCTTCTGAGTTATGCCCATAGCAATGGCCCTTCAGCTCTGTCAGTCTGCTTTCTGTCTGGTTGACTTCAGGATATCCCAATGTCAACCAATGTTTCCAAAGTCAACTTGTTGAGATTGGAATTCAGATGATAATGTTTTTATGCTAATTTAATTATTGTTTTGAGAGTCATGTCACAATTTTAGTTCAGCAATCCGTGGACAAAGTTTCAAGGGGCATTTCTTCTGAGCTATTTCAAATGCTAACATGCAGACTATATAACTTCAGAACTAAGCCCTTTTCCAGTTGTTGATAGTTTACAAAATGACTATCATAGTCAAAATCAGCTGAGCACCATTACCCATTAATCGCTTGTTTCTGAAACGTAGCAGATTCACCCTTTGCTTGTCTATGAATACTGGCAGATATTTTGGTTCCTTCATAGGGGCCACTCAATTTGAATACGCACAAATATGTAAATTCATAAAAGCATTTTGGGGGGGGGGGGGGGATTTAGGATTTACAATACTATTAATGTTTACTATTTGTCCACTTTGATATTTACAAACATATTCTTTGCTTTGCACAGTGCACCATATAAAATTTATTGGATGTTGATACTGAGATCACACATGCTTCATGTATGATTCTCTTACTCTTTAAGACAAGTTCATTACATGTAACTGAATTAATCATGTATAACACCACACACACACACACACATATATATATATATTATTGTGGCAATCAAATGTAATGATTTTAATCATATGAGTTTCTAGCAGTTAAGAGTATAAATCATTACTGATAGTGGCCACTCAATTGAATATGAATACACAAAAATTATGTTGATAATGAACATATCTAGTAATTTAGGATTTAGTAGTACTTAGGATTTAGTAGTACTTGAAGTACAGTTTATTCAGCCTGGTTTAAATTATTTTTTTCAATATTATATTATTATATCATTATTCATTTTGTAAATATTATAATCAATGAACTTGGAAAATTGAACGAGGCTTACTTGTTAGTTGCATAAAGTTGAATTGGGATATTATGATAGGAGTTTGACAAGCAGTTTCTCTCACCTGATCTGAATTGACTGTGATTGATGATGAGATAGAATATGTGACAATAAAATTTTAAATATAAAAAATTATTCTTTAAGTAAAAGTGAAAATTCTTGCAAAAGAATCAATACAAATTATACACAAGTGATTTGTTTGCTGTCTTTTCTGTACACTACTGGATTATAAAATACATATGTGTTATGAAATCTGATATGTGGCTTCTGTGTTTGTAAAGTATACATGCATTTCTCAACTAGAGAAGTGAATCCACAGCTCTTCACATGACTTGTGTCAATTACTTTTGCCTAACATACGGATGCTCATCCCCTTTCTCAGAAAATAATTACACTTTACAATATTAGTTTATTGTGAATCCACATCTGACATCATGGCGAAGCCATAGCTTGAGCAAAACAAAACTTGATTGAAAAATCAGCAGAGGCAAGGGGGGGGGGGGGGGGGGGCAAAAGGCAGGACAGAATGCAAGTGTGTAACATTTGGCATCCTATGCATGGGTTTGGAAATTATTAAGAACACATTGTAAGTGGGCTATATTTTTTTATATTTTAGCCCTATGAACAACACAAAATTTTAAAAGATAAATAATAATATTACATAGATACTTGTGACCTCACACTTTTTACTGCACTGTGTTCCCATACTGTGAGTTACCTGTGATCCCACACTGTGACATTACTTTGGACTCTTCTACTACACAAATATGACCCAACAGGATGTTCTCACTGACACTCACAAAGTTGGCTTTCTGTCATCTAAGAACATGACCTCTTTGAGAAGAGACTTTGTGAGATCATAGTGACCCAAGACCATGCTATTACTGAGAATTCATATTGTAAGATCACTGTGACCAAAGACCATGACCTTAAAAAAAACACATACTGTGGGATCACTGTGGCCTCACAATGTGACCTTACTGAGAATTCATACATTGATATCACTGTGATGTCTAAAGATGGTTACAAACTGAGCTCATTGTGATCTCATACCATGAGAACATCTGTGGGTTCACACTGTGAGATCATTGTGAACACAGACCATGACCTCTCTGAGAACTCACACTGTGAGATCATTGTGACCTCACACCATGACCTCACTGAGAACTCGCACTGTGAGATCACTGTGACCTCACACTGTGACCTTACTGAGAACTCACACTGTGAGATCAATGTGAGCTCACACTGTGACCTCACTGAGAACTCACACTGTGAGATCACTGTGATGTCTGAAGGTGGTTACAGATTGAGCTCCCTGTGACCTCACATCATGAGATCATATGTGAGCTCACTGTGAGTCCACTGTGAGTTCATTTTCTTGACTGGGATGCCAATGCTTGACCTACCTAGCAAGCTACAGCTAATCAATAAACAGTTTTCTATACAGAAAGAATCTCTCTGGAAATATTTACATAAATGACACCCCTAGGTTTGTGTAGATCTTTTTTTATAAAATCGAATCCGCGCATGTGCAAAAGACGCACTTGGCTAGTTATATTCTCGTAACTGCGTCGGGTCCACCAGACCCGCAGTGCGCACTTAGGACATGACATAGGAGGTGAAACACATTCGAATCAATTATCTGAGGAACACAGGTGAGCCTTTTTTTTGAAGGGATAAATTAGCAGATATGGAACGTACGTCGCTGTTAGTTTGAGCACTGATATTATACAGTACCTGTATCATTTTCCTATGCATGCATGGTTTTGGTGAGAACAGTTCTGTCAGTACAGTGTCCTCTTATGCACGGATAGCTGATTCTGTAACCTGACATTAAGGTGTCATTGTGTAATCAGGTAATTGATTCAATAAAATTCCCATTAAGGTGTCATTGTGTTCTCATGTAGCCGATTCTTGGATTCTCGCATTAAGGTGTCATTGCGTTCTCAGTTAGTTGATACTGTAATTGGTTCCAAAGTAAGTTAGAATGTTGCAGTTAGACTGATACCCACGTGACTGTCAGACTAAAAAGACTCACAATGTCACTCGCCGTACGCAGCGGTTATAAATACACTCCAGTTCTGTATCTCCTTCCCATTAACCGCTGCTTTGTTTCGATATTTTTTTTTTAGTTTCATCACCATGGTATACAAAAGACACCGAATTGTAATCAGAAAGTGAGAATCAGTTACTAACAACCCGAAAACAATTTATCATTTGAATATTTTACCACATTCATTTATACATTAACATATACATTTAGAGCCATGAAGTAATGGGTCCTGACCATATCAACCACTGACAGATAAAGTCACTAGATATCATTCATCCAAGTCATACCCCTCCCATGTAACGTCACTAGATACCATTCATCCAAGTCATACCCTCTCCAATGTAATGTCACTAGATTTCATTCATCTAAGCCATACCCCTCCCAGGTAACGTCACTAGATATCATTCCTTCAAGTCATACTCCCTCCCATGTAACGTCATTAGATATCATTCAACCAAGTCATACCCCCTCTAATGTAACGTCACTAGATATCATTTATGCAAGGCATACCCACTCCCATGTAATGTCACTAGATTTCATTCATCCAAGTCATACCCCTCCTATATAACGTCATAAGATACCATTCATCCAAGTCATACTCCCTCCCATGTAATGTCAATAGATTTCATTCATCTAAGCCATACTCCCTCCCATGTAACGTCATTAGATATCATTCAACCAAGTCATACCCCCTCCAATGTAACGTCATTAGGTATCATTCATCCAAGTCATACCCCCTCCCATGCAATGTCACTAGATTTCATTCATCCAAGTCATACCCCTCCTACATAACGCCATTAGATATCATTCAACCAAGTCATACCCCCTCCAATGTAACGTCATTAGGTATCATTCATCCAAGTCATACTCCCTCCCATGTAACGTCATTAGATATCATTCAACCAAGTCATACCCCCTCCAATGTAACGTCATTAGGTATCATTCATCCAAGTCATACCCCCTCCCATGCAATGTCACTAGATTTCATTCATCCAAGTCATACCCCTCCTACATTACGCCATTAGATATCATTCAACCAAGTCATACCCCCTCCAATGTAACGTCATTAGGTATCATTCATCCAAGTCATACCCCTCCTACATAACGCCATTAGATACCATTCATCCAAGTCATACCCCCTCCCATGTAATGTCACTAGATTTCATTAATCTAAGCCATACCCCTCCCAGGTAACGTCACTAGATTTTATTCCTTCAAGTCATACCCCTCCTATATAACGTCATTAGATACCATTCATCCAAGTCATACCCACTGCCATGTAACGTCACTAGATATCATTCATCCAAGTCTTACCCTTCCCCTGTAACGTCACTATATACCAATAATCCAAGTCATACCCCCTCCCATGTAATGTCACTATATATCATTCATCTAAATCATACCCCCTCTCCTGTAACGTCATTAGATTTCATTCATCCAACTCATACCCCCTCCCATGGAACGTCATTAGGTATCATTCCCCCAAATTATTCCACGCAAAACGTCATTAGATATCATTCAACTCAATCATACCTCTCCAATGTAACGTCAATAGATATCATTCAAAACAATCATACCCACTAAATTGTAATGCCTCTAAAGAATATTAAACCCAGCCATACTCACTTCCTTGTACTGTCACTAGATATCATTCTCCTCAGTCTTACCCACTCACTCCCTTGTACTGCCTTTACATATCATTCAACCTAACCATACACTCTTCAATTTAGTGTCACCATACATAATTCAACTTAGTCATACCACCTCAACTTTACTGTCATTAGAGATCATTCGACCCAGTCATAACCCAAACCTTGTACTGTCACCAGAGACCATTCAACCAAGCCACGACAGTCCTAGGTCTTCCATTATCTGAGTTTTTTACATACTCTTCCTGTGTTTTGTGTAAATCCTATTAATCTCTACTCAGGGGACGATGATATGATTTACAGATTCCAACACCTGGAGACAGACATGGTAGTTCCCTGCAGTTGTCATATGTCACATGCATAGCCCAACTCTGGAAACGAATTTACCATGTACATTTACCATGGTGATACTAAGATTAAAAAAGCGCGGCGTTTTATTTTTGGGGTCCTGCGTGTCATCTCATTGCTGGATTATAACCCTGAGGAGCCCCCATAAGGTGCACTCGTTTGTTAGTGCAACGCGGCTGTTGGTAACAGTCTCCCCATTAATCCTTATGAGCTCTCGCCCTTGATGGGGCTAACTGTAAAATTCTCAAATTCGATCTCCGCGTGCTCTACCCATAAACCACGAGAGCCGGATTTTAAGGAACTCATTGGCTTTAAAAATTGGAAACAAATATCCTGGTAAGGCTCCATTAAGCCCCAGGGACACATAATAAAAATCACATAAATATACAATTATGAAGCAATATATATTACACTCGTGCTTAAAATTGAAACCATGGTATAGGTAATCGTTATATTCGTAGTTCTCTATTGATGTATAACGTGCACACTTGCAGGATTAAATTACATGAAACGTATCTTGGGTGACAGGTAAACTTATAAACTTATAGGCATTTACCCTAAAGTTCACTTTGTTTATATTTTCTAAGTGGCACCCCTGGCGCTTTGTGTTAAAGCATTTGAAGCTTTGGACCTAACACAATGTGTGCAATGTCATGGCGTCATAGTGCCAATTTGCTTGTCCTCTGGATACAAAACAAAATATAGATCATTGTGTTCACGCTTTACAAAAGAAAATCTTAAATTATGCAAGATAATATATAGCATGTTTTTTTTTTTTTTTTTTACTTTGGAACAGTTCAATGGAGAATTATACATTTTATATCTGCGTTAACAGGATCTTAATTTCTGACAAATTTGAGGTCATTATTTACTCCCTTATCACTATTCCCCAATAAACGTGATTAGTGTGTCTCACTACATCCTCTGTTGCATGCAAAAAAATCATAAATTTGTCCAACATAAAATCTTCGTGGGCTATAAAAAATGATGATTGCATAAATAAAGATTTTAGAAAAGTTCAGCGAAATCTGGGTCGGCTGTCCGTTCTGTATTGACTGGGGGTCTCGCCTATGCCTGCCTTGTGAGTGTGCGTTTACTCGACCTTTCAGGTGCCTATGCACCCACCGTACCTCACTCAACAGCAAAGCACATATTGTTCTCATAACCATGGGACACTAAAAACAAACTGATAGAGACTTTGATCGCTGTTGTTACTGCGGGTTTTTCTCAATAGTGTGTCGTGTATTCATGTGCCTCGACCCAATGCAGGTTCATTCATGCCTTGACAACTGAGCGGATTATCCCCAGGAGCACGAATTTTTTTATCAATTCTGGATTATATATATATATATATATATATATATATATATTCTATATATATATTATATATACGATCATGCGCATATATATGCGCATATATATATATATATATGCATGTGTGTGTATATAGAATTTGGGATACCGAATCCTTGGTCTAAGTAGCCAATACCAATTTATATTACCAGCAAAGAGAGTTGTGCATTGCTACCGGGGGAGAAGGAACGTCAAAGCATTGGCACTTATTTAAAGACTGTATAAAAAGCTTCTTTAATAGAATGTACAAAACTTCTAATACAAAGTATAAAACGTCATTCCGTGTTCGTTATTTTCATTCAACGTCATATATATTCTCTCATATGATGATATTAACTTATTATTTGCTAAACGAGCTCGATTGACGCGAATAAAAAAAGTCATTTCTTACCCAGAATTAAGAGGAGACATAAAAAATGAATAAATGAATCAACTCGTTAGAAACAATTGATTTGTTTTAATATTTAGTTGATATATATATATGTAAGTATTTGTTGGGGGAAGGAGATTATAATTAATTGTTGTTTACCTTGTTTTTCCTTGATTCTGGACCCGAAGTACATTTAAATAGATCAGGTATATTTTACAGCCCTTAATCATGTAGAAATGTGCTGAAGTTTAGTGATACAGGTCACACGAATTAATATACACTAAAATTACTTTAGTTGGCAGGGATCAGTGCGGCCTTGGGACATTAAAGAGGACACAAACCTACTGCAGTAAAAACGCGATTTAGTTGTTTAGTCATTTCAACCAGGGTTTCATATAAATGGCTTCTCTCTGAGCGCAGAGTCGATATGTATTGACCTAGTTTTCATAGTTATTACCTCTTGTATTCTGCCTTATTCAATACGGCGGCCTTCACTGAGGAGAGCGTGATATAGTTTACTCATGTATGTTGATCCTATGTTCTTATGCCAATCCTTGACCTACCTATATAGCAAACTAGAGGTTGTGCAGTTTGTATAAATATTGATCACATGACATAGACATGTTTTATCAACAAAGTCAATAAACTGCCATTTTATATTGAAAGAATCTCTCGTGAAATATTAACATAAGTGACACCCCTAGGCTTGTGTATATTTTTTATAAAATCGAATCCGCGCATGTGCAAAAGGCGCACTTGGCTAGTTATAACTGCGTCGGGTCCGCCATTCCCGCAGTGCGCACTTAGGACATGACATAGGAGGTGAAACACATTTGAATCAATTATCTGTGGAACACAGGTAAGAAGTTTTTTATTTGAAGGGATAAATTAGCAGATATGGAGCTTCGCTGTTAGTTTGAACACTGATATTGTACAGTACCTGTTTCATACTCCTATATATGCAAGGTTTTGGTGAGAAAAGTTCTGTCAGTACATTGTCCTCATATGCCCGGATAGCTGATTCTGTAACCTGACATTCAGGTGTCATTGTGTAATCAGGTAACTGGTCACATAAAATTCCCATTAAGATGTCATGGTGTTCATGTAGCTGATACTTGGATTCTCTCAGTAAGGTGTCATTGCGTTCTCAGGTAGTTGATACTGTCGTTTTTTCATTGGTTTAAATATTATTTAAAATGATATCATTCAAACATGAATATTTTATCACATTTATTTATCTAGAACCATGACCATATCAACCAGTGAAAGAGATTATCACTAGATATCATTCATCCGAGTCATTCCCCACATATGTAACGTCACTAAAGATCAGTCAACTCGGTCATACCCCCTCCCATTTAACGTCACTAGATATCAGTCATACCAGTCATACCCCCTCCCACGTAACGTCACTAGATATCATTCGGCCCGGCCATACCCCCTCACATGTAACGTCACTAGATATCATTCATCCCAGTCGTACCCCCTCCAATGTAACGTCACTAGATATCATTCGACAGTGTCATACCCCCTCCCATCTAACGTCACTAAATATCATTCAAGAAGGTCATACCCCCTCCCATGTAACGTCATTAGATATCATTTATCCGAGTCATACCCCCTCCCATGTCACGTCACTAGACATCTTTCATCCGAGTCCTACCCCCTACCAGGTAACGTCACTAGATATCATTCATCCAGGTCATACCCCCTCCCATGTAACTTCACTAGATATCATTCATCCGAGTCATATCCCCTCCCGTGTAACGTCACTAGATATCATTCAAACAGGTCATACCCCCTCCCATGTAACGTCACTAGATATCATTCAAATAGGTCATACCCCCTCCTATATCACGTCAGTAGATATCATTCAAATAGGTCATTCCCCCTCACATGTAACGTCACTAGATATCATTCAAATAGGTCATACCCCCTCCCATGTAACGTCACTAGATATCATTCAAATAGGTCATACCCCCTCCCACGTAACGTCACTAGATATCATTCATCCGAGTCATACCCCGCCCATGTAACGTCACTAGATATCATTCAACCGGTCATACCCCCTGCCATGTTACATCACGAGATTATCATTCATCCAAATCATTCCCTCGCCCGTGTAACGTCATTAGACATCATTCATCCAAGTCATACCCACTCCTATGTAACTTCAATAGATATCATTCATTAGAGTCATACCCCTCCCTTGTACCTTCAGTAGATATCCTTAAACCCGGTCATAACCATCCTTTGTAATGTTACTAGATATCATTCAACCCAGTCATGCCTCCCCCTTGTTAAGTAACAATATATAATTTAACCCAATCATACACTCCCTTGTAATTTCACTATAGATATCATGCAACACAGTCATATCCCTTCGCATATAAGGTCACTAGATATCATTCAAGCAAGTTTCACCTTATCAATTGTAATACCACTTGATATCCTTCAACCAAGTCATACCACCCTCCACTGTATTGTAACCAGATATCAGTCAACACCTGTCATCCTCCCTCAATTGCATGTCATTAGATATCATTCAACACAGTCATACCGCTTTCCTTGTAATTTTAATATGTATCATCTATCCTAGTCACATCTCCTGCCTTGTAATCCCTGTCATACTTCCGTGATTGTAATGTCACTAGATATCATTCAACCAGAGAAAGATATCATATCCCAGAGATAAGTACGCGCATAATGTTGTAAGAAGAAGAAAAACTCTTCCTAAAGAACAATGTATTAATGTTTTCTTGGAATTTTAAATGTTTATCAGTTCTTAACCTACAGCAAGTATTTAGCGTCAATTTGTTCATTATACACAAGAAAACAATACAAAAGAGAAGTCAATCGACTGTTTTTAATATACCATCCGTACCAGGCAAGGGTACATCATGTAAAGTCCCTTTAGCTGTCTAATCAGCGTTTAAATAGAATCTTGGGAGACTACCATGGTATGTTTGTAAACAAGACTGTACAATAACTGTAAGTTTTTGGGGTTTTTTTAAATGGTGGTAAGAAAAATTCACTCAACGCCACCTAGCAAAGTAGTGATTCAGTAATAAATACTGTAATATTTGTTATTTAAGATTAAACCATTGCGTCATGGGGCATGGTCAATAGATAATGTATATACTGAGATGTATGGTTTGGTGTGCCCCTGTATGAGCATCAGTATATTACAGGGACTAATAATAACCATTAGTCGTATAAAGTTGTTTTATTCTGGAAAACCTCTGCAGCGTAAGCAACGGGCGTGTTTTAAATGACATCCGTAAGGGTGGAGGTACTTTGCTAATGAGAACAAACCACGTTATTTTTTATATTGCAAATATGCATTTACGCTTCTTGCAAAACAGCTACCTGTTATTAAAAGTGATTTTTACCCACGGTTGGAATAAAAGAAAAATGCTTCATGTGGCCCAAGTGATATTTGCTGTACCCCAGAGATACTATATGAACTTGGTTTTGTACTTCGATGCGCAAACGCTACAGAAAGATGACACGGCTACGGCGATCTGTGTAACCTTGAGACAGAAGTTGCTCTACATTTGCAAATTATTTTGTTAATTATCTACAGGTCGGAAATGAACTTTACTTAATGCGTCCTTGACATGATATTTATTATACTGATAGTATTTTATATATCGGCCGGCAGTAAATGGCCTGAAATGACAATGTACCATTATTTCACTTTTTTGATTGACAAGGAGGTAAATTAATTTACACATTCATGTGCTCGCCGGTTTCTAGCTGCAGCCAGGAAAAAAATACTTAAAATAATATACTTACAGACGGTCAAACAGATCGTATGGTTGACAAAAAGGGATAATAAAATGTACCCCATGTTATCAAATATATTAGACAACGATCGCCTCACCCTAACCTTTTTAACAAATGTGATGAGGTGGATCCCGAATTACCGCAGCTTTAAATTCCGTGCGTGACGTATAAAGGCATTCTGATGAATGGCGAAATCAATAAACTTGTCAACATATCGCTACATATAACAGTCACTAAGGAAATGTACACAATGCGTTTGAAACACAAAACGCAGTCGGAGTAGTCAGGATGAGTAATCCGTAATCATATACTCTAGTTTTACATAATTATATATAATATATTTTATAATATATATGATATATTTTACATCATATAATTACATAATTTAATGTTTCATACAGTCAAAAATGTCCATTTGGCTAAATGTTGTATCCTGCAGGAATAATTATATTATCATATGATATGTTAATAGTTACACTGTCTCAGGGAAACAATTTCATTTTACACTTCGGGAGTTGTGTTCCCCTCCCTCAGTGTTAGAAAATTATTACAATTTCTTTCATAATGTCAGCAATTTTAAACCAATTGTCGTAAAAGTTACAGGGAATTTTCTCGCTTCAAAAACAGACAACATATATCAATTTTGATGTAAAAATACTTAGGCGCAAACGTCCCCTGAGAACCCTTCCCCTCCCACCCCCACCCCTTAGATCCACAGATAGTTATTTAGTATTCTCGAAATTTCCAGGAATTATTTAATTTGTGCTTTTATACCTGGGTTTCACAATGTCATGGAAACGAGCAAATCATGCCACATTGCAAGTTATCGTTTCAAATTTAGTTAATTATCATTTGAGGAAACTTTCACAAATTTTTGTAAATAACTCCTATTTTTGGACTGAAAAATTACATTCGTTTAAAAAATTTCAGTCATTTTATAAGTTGCCTGAGTGAATGAGGCGCTACGATATTATATTCAGGCTCATTTTGTCTGGCTCCATAAGCGTTGTACATCGATATTTATTGCCAAACCATCAAGTATGAAGTAAAGGAAAAACCTCGTTTTAATGCAAATGTTAAAATTCCAAAACATTTCATGCACCTGCAAATGTCTCAAGCAACCTCGTTCACCATACGTTGGCTTTAAGAGACATAATCTTTGCCCATCCATAAATAAAATATTCTATTACATCTATAATTATTATCTGGATGGCACTGCTGTTTAAACACGTTAGAAACCGTGTCAGTAGTCTGTGCATCGTCAAGACAGAAATCGGTCTCTGCTTTATAATTCTTAATCTCTTTTATATTGGGGAGGAAAGGACACGTACGGTTCATTAAAGAACATACTCATATGTAATCATGTGTTCATTATCTAAGGCTGTTTTGGATCAATAAAAAAAAATATATACAACAAGACTATACCACCACACAAATCTCCAACTTTCTTATGTTATTATGATTCTGTGCGCAGTAAAAGGAGTCATTTTCTTTCTGATTATCACAAGGAGAATGCGTGTTAATAGGTCCGATCTTGCGGATACATGACAACTGCCAAAACAAGACAAAAACACGAAAGAAAAAGACACAAAAGAAACATCCGTTTGAAGTTTTTAAAAAATCTGATTTGTGAAGTTGCGCTGTACGATCACCAGGTGGGGTGTGCACTATAAGAATGTTTTTCGCGACTGATCGCGCTAGGCGAGACTTATTCTACTCATCAACAGGAGTAAACAAACAGTTTTGGGATTGCTGTTACGATGATATTTTCAGAGAACTTACAGTACTGCATGGTTATTTAATATGCCTAATAGGTGAATAGACCGCTTTAAACACTGCTAAACATGACCCGATTACTTCATTTTTCCGGGACTGTTATTTGTCACTTTAATTTTGATATAGTGTTTGATATATCACCCAGCACCATGCGACAACTTAGTATCTCTTATCATGCGTCTAGGCTTCATATCGTTATGCAGGTTAACGTCTACATTCGTACTAATAAAAAATTAGAATATATTTGATCTCGAATGCTGGGCCGCAGACATGGTTTCTCGTTAAAAAGTCTGAAACGTGACTTTCTGCCATCTTTCTAAAAAACATTCCTGTATCCAAATGGTGATCCGGATCATCCCCACAATTTAATCAGTTGTTTTTTCTATCATTGCCGAGCTTTCCTAAAAAAATGTTATCAAAATCCGTAAATATAACTGTACTTACTAACAGACAGACAGACAGACAAAGAGACATAAACATAAACTTGTTGGCCTGGGTAATAACAGAAATCAATATTTGTTCAAAGAAATACGTACACTGTATTATTCGTTTATTCATTTCCAGTTTACTCCATGGATGCACAATCATTGGTAGTTAATTATATATTATACCTGCCTTTGTGTTTCAGGCAGACGTCTGACGCGCACACGCCGCTGCGCAACCAGATAGTGCAGCGCTCTCTCTAGGTAACAGTATTTCTTCAGCGTAGTAATACCGAGCCGGTGAGTCTACTTTAGACATCTTCATGCCTGTGATTAATTGACTACACCGCAGTTCCGCTAAAATAATGCCTATATGGGTAGCGGTTAGGGACAAAGAATAATTTGAAGGTTAATTGATACTTGAACGTCCGTCTTATTGGTACATATTATTTATACCAAGTATATATAAAAAATAACGTTAAAAATATGATCTGTTATAACGCATGAACTATATAAATCATATATGGGCTCAGGATTTAAAATGGATATGACACACCTCTTTTCTATCCGCTCTGAATATATAATCTCTATAGATATGTTCATGTTTACATTAATACTTGAGGGATGTTTTCATTCGGCTTATTGCAGGAGGCTTTTCAAGTCATAGAGGGAATATCCAAGTTCTGATTTCTAAACGCCGAACCCACCTGCTAAATGTGCTTGCATTTTTTTTTTCTTAAATGGTTAAAACCACAATGTTGCTTAAATTAATGGTATTCGTTATATTCTCTTAGTTTAGAACTTATAGAAGGCAAGTCATTCCTGTTGTCAGGACGACCTTCCTTATATTCATGAAGGCGACTGTTAACCCATCATGATAACAGCTAGATACACCAGGCAGGACATAGCAACGCTTATAGATTTTACTTATCCAAATATAAGAACTATTTACAAAAGTTGTAATTCATGGAGAACGTTAGGAGAATATTTTGAGATCAAATTAAAACACAGCAAACGGGGGTAAACACATAACCTCCCGTCCTGGACTTCTGCAGGCGGAAATAACTAGGCTTGTACGTAGTAGAGCCAGGCGTTTTAAATCAGGCAAATTGTTGCTGTATCATGCATGGAACACAATCATACAGTTGTTGTTACACCGGCACTAAAATCTGTTATATTTTTTCTTCTTTTTTTCTGTTTACAAGCAATGAATATGTACGCAATGACTGAGAGCCATGCACCCGGAGTCCGTTTGTGACGTTTTTTTGTAAACACGTGTCGGTTAGCACGGGCATTCCATCTTTTGATAGGAGGGATGTCAGGTTATACAAATCAGCGAGAACTCGGCCTGTACTTCTTCATAAATCAACAAGGATTTACAGAATTAATTAATTACATACTGAGAGTAATTAATCATGATATTGTAAATCGTGTACACGTATAAATTATTTTAATTTTGTTTTATTTCAGGTCTTGCCTGACTACATACTGGTTGCCGTAACCTGTTTCCCCCACCACTAACTGGACCGTTCCATTAGGAAGCGCACTTGGTCCCGCCCTGTGTATCATTGTCGTCTGCTACGACCAAGGAAGACGGACAAGATTCAGCGTCTCAACTGTTAAACCTCACAAACTCACTTCATATTCTGTCAGGTAGGTCAGTTTGAACACACTAAGATTCCGGGGATAGTCATATGTCAGGATCCCTGATTTAATCAAAAGTTGGGCCCAACGCGGAAGGACTAATGACAAAACTATAGCCCGATTAAATCGGAATCAGTGACTTAGTATCACTATCAGGCCCTATTATTGTAACAATTGAGTCCGATTTAATCTGGCCAACAAAACTCTCTCTCTCCTGTATTACACCAAATATTACCCTGCACCTTCTATACTCTCCAAATATCAGTATCACCCTTCTACTTCTATACCTATTACTTATTACCCCACAATCCAAAGCGGTTCCACAGCCACTTGACAATTTACATGTACCCCGGTAGTGGTCCATATCTCCCCACCCCACCCTTCATTACTTTGATAAATACTGGATATCCTCTGAATATAAAATTTTCCCCTCGACCCTCATCTACACATGCTAAATATACCGACCCCCCCTCTTACATCTGGATCCCCTATAAATATTCCCCAGTCCCCTCATACCTCATGTACACATGCTAAAAACTAGTTTGTGTCCCCCCCCCCCCTTACATCTGGATACCTTGTAAATTAAACTATTCTGCAGGCCCTTATACCTCATTTACATAAGGAATATACTCTCTCCCCCCCCCACCTGCTTCTCTTACATCTTGATACCCTATAAATATTCTTATGTGCCCTCACTACTCATCTGTACATGTTAAATATAACCCCCCCCCCCTGCCCCCCCCCCCCATAAACAATATTCACAAGTCTCCTCCTCCCTCATCCACACAAGCTCAATAATCCCCCCCCCCCGATACTCTTACATCTAGATATCCTGTAAATATTCTCGTGTCCCCTCACCTCTTTATCTACACATGGTAAATATATCCCCCCACCCTTCCCATCCTACATTTGCATACCCTAAAATATATTCACGAGTCCCCTCATCTCTCATCGTCACATGATAAATATCCTCATAATACCTTGTAACTATTGTCCAGTCCCTTACCCCAGGTACATATGATAAATAACCCCCCCCCCCCGATCTGGCTTTCCTATAAACATGTCCCCTAATCCCACAGGATTACATCGCTAAATATTACACAGGCTAAATATATCCACCTCACTTATATGCAGATACCCTTAAAAGTACTGTCTAGTCCCCTCATTCCTGGTCAACACACATTAATTAAATCCCATTCTCCCCAACCCTCTCTTGCATCTGGATACCCTATACATATTCTCATATTCCTTCACCCCTTCTCTGTCCAGGCTAAATATACCTGGATACCTTATAAATATTCTCCAGTCCCCTCACCTACACATGCTCAATATATACTGACCCCCCCCCCCCCCCCACACCCCTCTCTTACATCAAGATACCCTATTATTAATTCTCAGGTCCCCTCAACCCTTATCTACACATGTTAAATATATCCCACTCTCTTATATCTGAATACCCTGTTAATATTCTCACATCTTCTCATCCATCTTCTGCATACCTTAAATGTACCCCACCCCCTTTTTGTATCCATATACCTAATGAATATTTTCCAGTCCCCTCATCCCTCATCTACACAAGCTAAATATATCCCCCCCCCCTTATATCCAGATACTCTTTGAATATTATCATGTCCCTCCTCTTACATTCAGATACTCTATAAGAATTAGAGCCCCTCACCCCTCCACAACACGTGCTTATTAAATCCCCCCCCCCCCATTCTTACATCTCGAGACCCTATTAATATTTTCACTTCCCCTCACCCCTCATCTGCACAACCTTTTTTTTATTACCCCCAAAAAATTACAGACAGTAAAAATACCCATGACACTACACCAAACAGTAACCAAAACAACCTACAAAAAGGGTACTAAATACAAAATACATATACACATACATATTAACGTGTTCCTTCAAAGTACAGTATGACTAACAACTTATCACCTTTTCCATCTGTATTATCTTAGAAATACTTGTAATGATAAGTTAAACAAGCTCAATATTATTTTTTTCCTTTATTTGTCATATACATTGTGTCATACAAATTATCTATTGTGTAGGTATGGATAAAGTTTCTGCCACAAAAGTTTCCATTTTTTTTCTGCAGGCTTATCTGTACATTCGTTCTTCCTTTGATAATCCATGTATTTTTAGCGAACCTGTGAGCTTATGCAATGGTGCGGCATTGTCCGTCGTGTGTCAGTGCGTTGTGCGTCATGCGTCTTCTGTACGTTAACCATATCTCTGTCGGATTTTATTATTTTTCTAACTGCATTTTCTTGGATATTATAGTGAAGAAGCTAAAAAAATATCTTCTTCAAAGAAAATGTCCAGCCAAATTGTCCAATATTTCAGAGATATGATCCCTGGAACAATTTCTCTCAAATTTGTTAGAATAGTTCCAGTTCGGAGATTTTTGGCTGAGTTACAGGAGGTTGAACTTAGTCATCTGTGCAAAAAAGCATACTAAAATTAAAATCTCAGAAACAGCTGGAGCCGCAATCACCAAATTTTATGCCCATGTTTGTCACGAGTCATATCTAAAAATTCAGGTGTTGGTGGAGACACCTTTATTGATCTGTGTTTTACAAGCAAAAATTTTAGACTCTTCTAGTGTACACACTTTTTTTAAGAAACTGTTGAGCTGATTGGTTAACCTTTTCAAGAATTGTTCTATGGTATTGTTCTGTCAGTTTTATAAGAATAGATTGGGTAAATGCAGCTTTCAAAAAGCAGTGTTTTCTTAGATTTACAGGTCAAGAGTTCATTCAGTGCAGCCAGGTACAAGGCATGTGACCACTTCAGCAGTGATGTTTGTGTAATTGTTTCTTGTTCTAAAATTTTTAGTACATGCATTGTTCATATACATGTTACACATGTACTTGAAAAGGAATGGTCCAGCATTGAAGCATTATACCTGTTGTATATCCAATTGCACAGGTTCGCATTAGGTCTGTAGGCCTTGTTTTAAAATATGAACCCAAAACTGTCTGTGTCTGTCCCGTCCGTGACAAAAAGATACCGTGAAATGCCCCATATATAGCTAGCTACAGTTTGGACCTTTTCTTCCTTTAATTAACCATTGCTTGGTTGTTGTAGTAGATTGTAACTTCATAGGAGTCTCAAAGTAACCGTCTAATTCAATTGACTATACATGTATAACACTTTGAGCGGAATGTGATAGTGACTGAATTTGAAAAAAAAATATCCATTACCACATTTAAAGATACTTGGACTGTGTTCAGTGCTCCTTTACCATACATCACAGAGTCCACAACAGGACGCTGATGGTCTCACAAAATTTGTGAACCCTCTCAGGTTGTGATGAGGAAGTGGGATGTTTTTGGGGCCGTCAGCTTTCAGTTCTGGGCTATTACTGATTCCAATTTCAATCACTTCCAACTTGTCCACCTCCAGTATCAATGAGTCCCTGTCAAAAACCATGGTTTCCTTTTAAAGGAATAAATATGTATATTAAAGCAATTTTACTCTTCACAGAATCACAGTTGACCATGGCGCAGTCGAGTCATCAAAATACGATAGAGAAGAACAGAGTGTTTCTGGTTAAAAGTGTTGATGTTGAAAAAACTGTGATACTCGACCAACTGGTCCAGGACAAGGTGTTGTCTGTGGAGCAGCTGGAGGCAATCAAGGTATTTACATACTTTAACCTATAAACCAGTCATTACTGAACAAGCATGTAGGTGGTTTGGGGCTTTGGCAGGGTTGTTGCCACCAAGCAATGTTAATAAAATAGTACAAGCATGTTTTTTCCATAATTTCTTTGTGATTAGCCAACTAAACTGGAAAGTTTATAAAATACAAAAATTGAATATATTTACTGATCTAATGTCAGTGGGCCTTTCAAAGTGTTTCAAAAGAAGTTCATCATTACATGGTGTAAATATATTTATTTTTTGAAAGATAAATAATTGCCACATACCTCCATCATTATAATATAATTTGTTTCCTACTAAAGGTAAAGTTAGCATTGTTGAAGTTAGTTAAATACATCCTACATTTTTTACGCATTTGTATACAGGCCATAAGAACTGGGATATCTTTATTTTATTCCTAAGTCTATATAAATTTTAGAGTCAGGGTATTTAAATCAAATTTGATTAAAATCAAGATAATGGAGTTCCTATTGGGGGCCCTTTTTTAGCTCAGCTGAGTGCAAGTCACCTGAGGTATAGGAATGGCGCTTTGCCCATCGTCCGTCCGGCCGTCCGTTAGCAGGGCACAAATCGTATCTGCTGGTCCTAGATTATGGCCGCATTTTCAGCCAAACTTTTCATCCCAAACTTTTCATTTTGTGCATTTAGCTGACTTGCCAGTATGGGGAAAGCATAAATGGTCGGGGTCACATTTCACAAGGTGGTACGTTTAGGAAAAAACATGACTTTCTATTTTGTAAGAATTCCCTGTACCAGTATGGGGAAAGCATAAATGGTCGGGGTCACATTTCACAAGGTGGTACGTTTAGGAAAAAACATGACTTTCTATTTTGTAAGAATTCCCTGTACCCTTCCACTTGGTCTTCTTTCCATATTCTATATACCAATAGAAAGCTAAGAACATGCTCTTTTCAATAAACCCATTTTCAGTTTCCCAGAAACAGTTGTAGACATGCTGGGCAGCAATAAACTGAGGCAGCTTATGTCATTTTAGAATGTCCCGTGTGACATGCTGATGTTTAAATTTTCCATTCCTGCTTACATCAGCACCCCAATGCCGATTTCCTTGAACATTACTGACTTGATTTCATGTACTGCAGCACTTTGTACCAATATTGAGACCTGCATAAGTACACATTCACATCAAATTAGCCTCCTGTGAGACAGTTTATCAGACTGAGTTTTGCTGTCCCGTATTTATCTTGAAATGCATGGTAGTCTTCATGACTGCAAATGAAATGCTCTTGCATATGACATAAAGATATCAATACTCTGTGAAATAATGCTCATAAGCAGGGCTTTCCAGTGAAACCAAAAAAACTAAGATTGACTGAGGGGGTAGAGAAATATTGCTATCTGAATTTAGTTGAACAATTTGAAACGGCCATTATTTTTACATGGTAAATTAAATTTGGTTTTAGATTTTGCTTCATTATGAGTACAGGATATATTAGATTGCTAAATTTTGATATTCATGTAAATGCTCACAGCCTAACCTGCAATTTGGTATATAACATGTCTAGATTATTTAGTAAAATATCTGATTACCGACCAGTTGAAAAATGTTGAACAATTTGAAACGCTTGTATAGCATTCCAGCACGATCAAGTATTTTTAGTTCACTCTGTGAACTTATGCCATGGCGCAGCGTCCGCCGTCCACTGTCAACTGTCCACCGTCCACCGTCTGTTACCAAATATCTCAACAGCCACATCAGCTATCTTCATAAAACTTTGCAGAATTACTAATCATGGGATGGACATGCAAAAATAAGCTTTTGGTGGCGCCACCTATGTTGACCTACTTTCTGCGGGATTAAATGGTCTTTTCAACTTCTTTCAAGATAAGTCATAAAGTATTAATATTTTGGCCTTCATATCATAGTCAACAGTTCCTTAGAGGAAGGGGAATAATTTGAGTATAAATTCAGTCAAGTCATATTCAAGATGGCTTCTCTACGGAACTTCAAATTCTGTCTATCGTAAAATATGACAGCTTGATGTGTTTCTATGTAAACATGATGTATTGTGTGTTACCAAATATCTTAGGAACTGCTGCAGCCTTCAGTTTCAAATTTCACAGGAATATTAATCATGTGACTGGTAAATGATTTTGACCTCCAGGTGGCGCCACCTGTGTTGACCTACTTTCTGCGGGAAAAAATGGTCTTTTCCACTTCTTCCAAGATAAGTCACAAAGTATTGATATTTTGGCCTTCATATCACAGCCAACAGTTCCTTAGAGGAAGGGGAATAATTTGAGTATAAATTCAGTCAAGTCATTTTCAAGATGGCGTCTCTACGTAACTTAAGATTCTGTTGATCGCAAAGTATGACAGCTTGATGTGTTTCTATACATGATGTATTGTCTGTTACCAAATATCTTAGGAACTGCTGCAGCCTTCAGTTTCAAATTTCACAGGAATATTGATCATGTGACTGCTAAATGATTTTGACCTCTAGGTGGCGCCACTTGTGTTGACCTACTTTCTGCGGGAAGAAATGATCTTTTCCACTTCTTTAAAGATAAGTCACAAAATATTAATATTTTGGCCTTCATATCATAGTCAACAGTTCCTTAGAGGAAGGGGAATAATTTGAGTATAAATTCAGTCAAGTCATATTCAAGATGGCGTCTCTACGGAACTTCAAATTCTGTCGATCGTAAAATATGACAGCTTAATGTGTTTCTATGTAAACATGATGAATTGTCTGTTACCAAATATCATGGGAACTGCTGCAGCCTTCAGTTTCAAATTTCACAGGAATATTAATCATGTGACTGCTAAATGATTTTGACCTCCAGGTGGCGCCACCTGTGTTTACCTACTTTCTGCGGGAAAAAATGGTCTTTTCCACTTCTTCCAAGATAAGTCACAAAGTATTGATATTTTGGCCTTCATATCATAGCCAACAGTTCCTTAGAGGAAGGGGAATAATTTGAGTATAAATTCAGTCAAGTCATTTTCAAGATGGCGTCTCTACGTAACTTCAGATTCTGTTGATCGCAAAGTATGACAGCTTGATGTGTTTCTATACATAATGTATTGTCTGTTACCAAATATCTTAGGAACTGCTGCAGCCTTCAGTTTCAAATTTCACAGGAATATTGATCATGTGACTGCTAAATGATTTTGACCTCCAGGTGGCGCCACCTGTGTTGACCTACTTTCTGCGGGAAAAAATGGTCTTTTCCACTTCTTCCAAGATAAGTCACAAAGTATTGATATTTTGGCCTTCATATCATAGCCAACAGTTCCTTAGAGGAAGGGGAATAATTTGAGTATAAATTCAGTCAAGTCATTTTCAAGATGGTGTCTCTACGTAACTTAAGATTCTGTTGATTGCAAAGTATGACAGCTTGATGTGTTTCTATACATGATGTATTGTCTGTTACCAAATATCTTAGGAACTGCTGCAGCCTTCAGTTTCAAATTTCACAGGAATATTGATCATGTGACTGCTAAATGATTTTGACCTCTAGGTGGCGCCACCTGTGTTGACCTACTTTTTTGCGGGAAGAAATGATCTTTTCCACTTCTTTCAAGATAAGTCACAAAATATTAATATTTTGGCCTTCATATCATAGTCAACAGTTCCTTAGAGGAAGGGGAATAATTTGAGTATAAATTCAGTCAAGTCATATTCAAGATGGCGTCTCTACAGAACTTCAAATTCTGTCGATCGTAAAATATGACAGCTTAATGTGTTTCTATGAAAACATGATGTATTGTCTGTTACCAAATATCATGGGAACTGCTGCAGCCTTCAGTTTCAAATTTCACAGGAATATTAATCATGTGACTGCTAAATGATTTTGACCTCCAGGTGGCGCCACCTGTGTTGACCTACTTTCTGCGGGAAGAAATAATCTTTTCCACTTCTTTCAAGATAAGTCACAAAATATTAATAATTTGGCCTTCATATCATAGTCAGAAGTTCCTAAGAGGAAGGGGAATAATTTGTGTGTAAATTCAGTCAAATCATTTTCAAGATGGCATCTCTACAGTACTTCAAATTGTGTGGGTTGCAAAATTTAGCAAATTGGTGTGTTTCCATAAAGGATGTATTGTCTGTTACCAAATATTTTAGGAACTGCTGCAGCCTTCAGTTTCAAATTTCACAGGAATATTGATCATGTGACTGCCAGATGATTTTGACCTCCAGGTGGCGCCAGCTATGTTGACCTACTTTCTGTGGGACAAAATGTTACTTTCCACTTCTTTCAAGATAAGTCATAAAGTAATAAGAGGAAGAGGAATAATTTGAGTATAAATTCAGTCAAGTGATTTTCAAGATGGCAAATCTACGGATGTTGATGTGTTTCTACACATGATGTTTTGTCTGTTACCAAATATCTTAGGAACTGCTGCAGCCTTCAGTTTCAAATTACACAGGAATATTGATCATGTGACTGCTTAATGATTTTGACCTCCAGGTGGTGCCACCTGTTTAGCTACTTTCAGCAGGCTGTAATGGTGTTTTCTGCTTTTATCCAAAATATGTCATTAAGTATTTATTTGTTATAATCCACAAAAACAGAGTCTCCTCTAGGACCCTTGGACTGATCTTTCCAAAACCTGGCATACTTGTTCCCTGACCTATGAAGTTGTAGGTAACAATGATGGAGAACCTTTCTGTGCAGTACAAACCTGGGTTTCTTTTATATAACAACCCTCAATCTCAGGAGTGGTTCAATGTATTGATCTGAAATTTGTCATGTCTATCCATCTAGGAAAGTTTTTTCGTTAACCAGACAGGTGGCGCCACCTACAATACTTTTTGCGGAGTGTCCAACTTTGCATTTGCCATTTGATTGTCTTAGTGTTTGTTCAGTGTATTGGGTTGAAATTGTGCATGTCCATAGATCTTCGTCACCCCCATCTCGTAAACAAGACTGGTGGCGCCATCTGCAATAATTTTCCTGTGCTGTCCATTCATACATTTGCTTTCGGTGAAAATTGCTCATATCTCAGGAGTATTGGTCTGAAATTTGGCATGTGCAGTCATCTTGGAAAGTTTTCTCATAAACCAGATAGGTGGCACCACCTACCTTGTGCAATAGGACAGTGTCCACTTGGAAAGGAATGAATGGTATTTTCACATTCATTTTATTTTAATCACTTGCCAAATTGCACAGTAATTCACAGAGTGAACATTAGACCCCTGGGTCTCTTGTTTCACATATAAAGTGAATTGAACCACAGAGCCAAGAATATGGGTCAAACTTTCATGGGATTTAATATTTAGCTCACATGGACATACATCTAACTGTTGAGAACTATTACATCTGCACATTTTTTTTTTTTTGGTGTTTGGAATGTATCCTTCCATATAACACTTGGGCCCATTACTATTTTATTTCCTTATTTCATCATTTAATGGTTTCAGGCCACAAGTTTCAAATATTACACAGTGCAGATGCAATGCATACCTTGTTATAACTTATAAATTACTTATCTAATTTATTTCATGCTCATCTGAAAATGGAAACTTGTAATTTTTACAGCATTTTATTTCAGTCAATAAATTAAATGTGTATTCTAATGCTTCAGCTCATGTCTGTTATTTTATAATTTACAGGGTTTTATAAGTTCCAAGTGGATATATTCACATGCATATTACAATCACTTAGTTGAAATACTGAAAATTTCACATATGTGATCATGTAGTCCATATAAGTGCATATATAGTCAACACAACCACTAGGATTTTATACAAATATTCTCAATCATTTTTAGCTGAGCGCTGTGACCCACAGGGCCCTTGTTTTGAGTAATGATAACCATCAGGATATAATTTCTGTGCTCTTTAACTCTATTTGTAGTTTCAGTTGGATGACAACAGGGATATGATACCTGTGACTATTTATTCTGAACATATTGAAGCTTGTTTATGTATGTCCTATGCTGAAAATACATGCGATCTTGTTAAACTACAGTTTTAAAATCACACCTCAGAATTGTAGGAATAGAACATTATATCTGCTTGAAATTAAAAACACTTAATGAACTGATTGTTTTCTTTTGAAATTTAAAATTTCAAGAAAAAATATTTAAAGGTTCCTGAGATATGTTGATTTTCCTCCAAAAAGTAGAACAGCCCGAAAACGCTGCTTAAAGTTTGTCATTTATATGGCCTATATAGCAAATATAATTTGTTTAAGAATTTATTAAGGATTAAAAAAACATTTCTGAGACTTGATACTACTGTTAGTGATTGCTCTTACATAGTAGATCATCATATATTTTTTTCTCTAAAAATGGCCAATTTCACCCATGTCACACAAATTGTACCACCTTGGGAAATGTGACCAGGAGCCATCTGTTCACAAATTAGTTTCCAGATGATAACTCCAGCTTAGTTTGACATATTATATATGACTCACCACTAAAGTAAGAAGTGTGTCAATTTTGGGGTCCAACGGTCAAAGGTCAAGGTCACAGGACTCATTACTTTAAAAAGAATGCATATGCATTTGAATCTAACTTTTCATCACAAACCTTCCATCTTCAAGATATTGTTACCCTGCCAATAGGGGAAGATTCTGTTCATTTTTGGGTCATGAGGTCCAAGGTCAAGGTCACAGTGCCCACTTATATAGAAAGATGCATTTAAAGCCAAACCCAAACCTTCCATCTTGCACATATAGCTTAGCTGCCAATAGGGGGAGAACCTGATTGATAAGGGGGTCACAAGGTCAAAGGTCATGGTCACAGGGGCCCCATCTGTTCACATATTTGTTTCTTGGGGATAACTCCAGTTTGGATTGACATATTGGTTTCAATTTTGACATAAATATGGCCCACTAATAATGTAAGAACACTTTTGATTTTGGGGTCATAAGGCCAAAGGTCAAGGTAACAGGACCCACTTCTTTATAAGATTGTTTTTTGCCAAACTTTCTGTCCCAAACATCCTATCTTTCAGATGCTGCTCACCTGCCAATTGTGGAAGTAACTTATGGATTTGGGGGTCACAAGGTCCAAGGTCATGGGGGCCATTTATCCACATATAAGTTTTCAGATGTTAACACCAGTTTGGTTTGAAATATTGGTTTCAAACTTGACTTATATATGGACCACCGCAAAAGTAAGAACTGTTGAATCTGGAGTCATGAGATCAAAGGCAAGGTCACAGGACCCACTACTTTAGAAAGATTGTGGATGCATTTTAAGCCAAACCTCTCATCTCAATCCTTCCATCATGTACATGTGGTGCACCTGCCAATAGGGGAAATTTCCTTTTGATGTTGGGGTCACTTGGTCAAAGTGTCACAAATTAGTTCATGGATGATAACTCCAGTTTGGGTAGACTTCAGACTGATCACAGGACCAATATTTTGGAAAACCTAATGAACATATATCCTTATAGACAAATGCAGCTGAGCGTCGAGACCCATGGGTCCCTAGTTTCTGCTGGGTGAAAGTTTATTTTCAGATACAGTTATATCAATCAACATAATATCATGTTCCTTTAATTCCCCTTAATCAAAAAAAAAATTCCCTTGGCTGTGAAATTTGCCTTTGTTCTCAAGGTCATGTCATGTGACCTTGATGTCAGAAATGAGTTTTGATTGACCGTTACCTTTATTCGTAAAACTTTTTTCTTTTTGTTCACTAACTTAATTGCTATGAACTACTTAGGCCTATCTTGCCACTCAATCCATGTCTCATTTCACCCGTCCCACTCTGATTTCGGCGGATACACGTAGTCACTTGTCGACTACCTGTATTCTAGCTGCATAGTTAAGGACACCTGCACGTTTCTATTTTATTTATTAAAATTGTAGTGTCTGTGTGACATTTAGCCAAACTTTACGTTTATATTCTTCAAAGGGAGGTAGGAATAGCGAGAACAAGCCTGAATTGTTTATTTGACAGTATTGTGTAGTTTGTTTATTTCTATTTCAGAGCACCTGCACTACAAACTCACAGACTATGTCTGCTCTCCTAAACCACCTGCACTCTAGAACCCCAGAAGACTGGTCTACCTTCTTGAAATGTCTTACTGATAACGGGCATGGACATGTAGTGGACGCACTCAAGGCTGTGGTAACAGGTAAAATTCAATGTATTTTTGTTGCCTGCTGGGATATCTGATTCAACTACCATATTGCTCTGTTGCATGAATATGTTTGCACAGTGTCCATCTGTTCATCTGCCTTGGGTTAAAATCACTCATATCTCTGCAGTGGTTTGACTGATTCACCCTTAATTCGGCATGCGTATACATC
This sequence comes from Sipunculus nudus, assembly GCA_026874595.1. NCBI lineage: Eukaryota > Metazoa > Annelida > Sipuncula > Golfingiida > Sipunculidae > Sipunculus > Sipunculus nudus. The sequence goes on along the minus strand of CM049322.1, from coordinate 57,171,601 downwards.
CTAGATAGCTTTTTTGATTTAATGACAGGTGGTGCCACCTACATTCACGTTCACGCTGCAGATATCCAAGCTTATATCTCGGGAACCGTTTGACCAATCAGAAAAACAATTTACACAAATGTAGCCCTTGGATAGTTTATAACATACACAACATTGGTGGCGCCACCTGCAGCCATTTTTGCACAGCGTCCATCTGTTTGCCTGCCTTGGGTTAAAATCACTCATGTCTCTGCAGTGGTTTGACTAAATTACCTGAAATTCGGCATGCGTATACATCTCGCATAGCTTTCTTGATTTTATGACAAGTGGCACCACCTACATTCAACTTCAAGTTCACGCTGTAGACATCCATGCTTCTATCTCCAGACTCGTTCGACCAATCAGGAAAAAAATATTACACAAATGTAGCCCTTGGATAGCTTTATAACATGCACAAAAATGGTGGCGCCACCTGCAGCCACTTATGCACAGCGTCCATCTGTTTGTCTGCCTTTGGTTAAAATCACTCATATCTCTGCAGTGGTTTAACTTAATATCCTGTAATTCGGCATGCGTATACATCTTGGATAGCTTTTTTGATTTTATGACAGGTGGCGCCAGCTTCATTCATGTTCAAGCTGCAGACATTGATGCTTGGATCTCCGGACTCGTTTGACCAAACAGGAAAAAAAATTTTACACAAATGTAGCCTTTGGATAGCTTTATAACATACACAAAAATGGTGGCGCCATTTTTGCACAGCGTCCAACCGTATGTCTGCTGTGGGATACAATCACTCATATCTCTGCAGTGGTTTGACTTTTCCACCTGAAATTTTGCATGTTGGATATTTTCTTGTTCAAATAACAAGTAGTACCATCTACAATCATGTTTATTTGGCAGACCTCCATTCCAATATGCAACACATGTAACTCTATTTCCCCTTGCCACTCAATCCATGCCTCACTTCACCCGTCCTACTCTGATTTTGGCGGATACACGTAGTCACTTGTCGACTACCCGTGTTCTAGTCATAATAAGTAGTATGGTTTACTTTAAATGACTAGACAACAAGTGTGGCATATCACAGATTATAGCTTTATTTAAATGACTAGAAACCAATGTGGCATATCACAGAATACATTATGATTTAAATAACTAGAAACCAATGTGGCATATCACAGAGTACATCATAATTTAAATGACTAGAAACCAGTGTGGCATATCACAGAGTACATCATTATTTAAATGTCTAGAAACCAAGGTGGCACATAACATATCATAGGTCCCAGGGTAACTTTGGCCCAGGGGTGTCCTAACAATAAAAAAAAATTTAATTCCTAGAGTAGACAATTAATTATAAACATTCGCAGCATATTGCTTAACAACTGGTATAATTACTGGATTCTGTAGTCTAGGGAAAGAGCATGAGGGAGACTGTATTACAGTATCTCAGTCAAGGAATCCAAGACTTTTCACAATCGGCCCCACCAGAGTGAACCCTCTGTAGTCATAATGGGAAGGCTGTGCCCTGGAGCCAGGTTTCACTCACAAAGTCTGTGCCTTACATGGCTCCTCATGTAGGGATGATTACACACCCAGGACGTCGAGGTCAGGTACAACAAACCTGACTTACATGAGGAAAGTCGTGTCCTGCTTCCAAAACTTGCCAAGTCCAACACTGATATAGATTAAATGCTATACGTGAAGTAGTCGTGTACACATTCAGGAAAGTTAAGCTGTCATTTAAAAATAGAATGGAAACCATTGCCTTAAAATTTAAAATTTATTTGATACATTTGACAGCTCTACAATGGACTTCAGATTAAAAAATAGTCATTGCTTTTAAATCAATAAACATTTGATCATATATTGAGAAGACATTACCAGAACACAGGTCTGATCAAAACTAAATTTGCTTAGCATGTTTACTAGGGGTGTTCTAAAATTCTTTGTCTTGTGAACTGTTTAAAATTATAACTGTGCCTGCTCTGATGAACCAACCTGACACATTTTTTATTTATATAAACTAAATATTTACCTAAATAAAAATAATATAAAGTGGGCCAAAGTCACCCTGGTATATTGGGGCAAAGTGACCCTTATGAAAATAAAAACAGGTTAGAACGCATAACATAACACTAAAACAATTAAAACTTTTTTTTCTCAATAGATGAATCTCTCAGGCCATGAATAATAATATTTTTTTAATAAAAATCAGCACAAAATGATTGCTTTTCATGTTTTCCATGTACCATTCAAAGTGTTTCAATGTAAAAAGACACAGGTCAGCTATATATTTTCAGAAACTTACAAACTGTGAACTACATATTTACCATTGTGCAACCATGTAGATAATGGATGAAAGATTAAAGACTTTCTTCTTGTTAAAGGGAAAACATTTAATCAATTAAATACAATCTAATACCACACAAAATGGTCTTAAATCTCTTGTTTTGACGTTGGCCAAAGTCAGCCTGCCTGGGCTAAATTAACCCCGTTTTACGGCACATATTTTTCTAGCTGCATATGCATATGTATCACATATCATGCAAACATCCACACAGGAAAAGCTATCTTTATCCATCACTACCTATATGCTCCACCATCATATATGATGGTTGAGCATTATACGTTATGATCATCTAAATGTTAATGTCAAGGGTAAGATGATCACCATATAACGTCTTAATAAACAGAGGTCCACCAACGGGGTGGGAGGGATAGTTGAGCCTAAGACGCCAGTGTCTATATAAAATATGCAGTGGTTAGGTTTAACTTAATATCACCTGGAAAAATATATTATAAGTTTAAGGTAACATAAAATGTTGCTAAAGCTAAAAAATTTGAGTCATATAATCAGACAGAATATGGTTCTAATGAACATTTTGTTGCATCTCTCTTTGCAGATTGTTCTTCGAGGAAAGAAATTATAGATCTACAACAAAAGATGGCAGCACTGATCCAGAAATTCTATGACAACGTGCCCCTGTGGACGCTGCATTCTGACCGTGTCGCGATACCAATGGATGACATTTATGTCAAGCTTGAGTTGGTGAAAGATGAACAGCGCAAACACGGCAAAGAACAAATGCTGCAGAGTTATAAGGAACTCCTCCGAAAGGTTAAATATTATATTGTGCTACAAATAAAATATAGTTAAGATTTTCTGCATTAAGAAATTTTATTTTATCCAGTAAATCAGGTAACTCAGTATTGGACATCCTTTTGCTTATTGTTATATTTGTAACTTTTGTGGAGAAAGATGTCTTACCCAGTTGACACACCAAACCAGCAGTGTTTATTAATAAACTTTATAATTTATTTAGAGATAAACCTTGTTACCATTTAAATTTTAGAGATGTAATATCTCACATCAAATTTAATAACAGAACGATACAGTAAAAAAAAACATATCGACTCGCTACAAATCTGAAATCAAAAGGCATTAATATCTATGTGAAATGTAATCCTAAGAAAAAAATGTATGGTGATTAAATGTTTAATTAGTGAATCAAATAAAACATTTTATTTTTCAGGAAGAAGACCGTGGGACTGTATATTTGACAGGAGAGCCGGGTGTTGGAAAATCCACTCTTGTGAATCGCATTTGTGTTGACTGGGCTTTAGCCAAAATGGACAAAGAACAGACAGCAGATGAGATATTTGAACAATACCTTTTTGTGTTGCCCATATTTCTGCGTGATGTCAGAGCGTCACAGACTTTACGTCAGGTAATTGCAAATGAATACCAGTTACATGAGATTGAAGCAGAAGCCTTGTGTAGATGTATCGAGAATCCTCAGAATACCATCCTCCTCATACTTGACGGCATGGACGAGTATAATGAGAACACGTCCACAGAAATCACAGAAATCATACACAGAAGGTGCCTCCCACACGTCACTCTGTTCATAACATCGAGATTCTCATCAGAGTCTGTCTTTGGTGATAAGAAACCAGGCCGCTGTACTGAGGTGAGACTACAAGGGTTCTCTGAAGCCGGAGTCAAAGAATATATTGAACGATTTTTTGATGAACAGAAAGAAGAGGGAGACGCGCTGCTTACTGAGATAAAGAAAACAGAGGAGCTCGTACACTACAGCCATATACCTGCCATCTTGTTAATGATGGCCACGCTGTGGGAGGAATACCAACAACTCCCCAGCACCATCGTGGGCTTCTATGAAGAATTTGTGGCTTATGTTTTTGCAAGAATGGAGAAAAAAATAAAAAAAGTGGCAGACAGAGCAAAGTCAACAGAGGAGATTCTTAAAAGGTACAACACACAAATAATGTCTTTAGGTTGCCTGGCAACAGGTAATGTAAAAACACACAAACTGGAATTAAAATTCAAACGTGAAGATGTCGACAAAAACATTAGCCCTGAGGATCTGAACAATGGGTTCATTTTACAAAAGTGTACCTTCTCCAGAGAAATATTCTACATTTTCATTCACAAAACTGTCCAAGAATTTTTTCTTGCTTACTATCTTGTTCACTCCGATAAATCAACACAACAAGAATTACTGCTTTGTTTTTTTAATTCCCGTCAAGCCTTCATGGAGTCCGCCATGATCCGCAGGTTCGTGTCCGGGCTCGGTGGATGGGAAATACATATAAAACTAGAGAGGATGATTAAAGGGTCAGAGGAGGATGTGGCGGAGATGCACACAGAGCTACAGCTGGAGTATCTGGCTGAGCATCGGGACGCCACACTCACGTTACCCCGCGGGGTGGGGTTACACATCATAGACAGGTACCCGGCGTCCCACTACGTGAGGTACCTCAGACAAAATGGAGGGGAGGTGAGGGTGATGTGGGTGACAGGTGATGATAGACACTGGCGTCTGCTCCAGCACTTACACGCTCCACAACTCACCTGTCTACATCTGGACGGGTGGTCATTGTCACCGTGTTCTGTTGACAAACAATACATCACACAGACACTGGACAGGACGCTGACAAAGTTCTCACTCAAACAACTGACAGTACAAGGTGATCCATTTGGTTATATTGATGACAGTGAGGTGTCTGCAGTAGTCAGAGCAGTCGTACAGACACCGCCACTTAATGTGTTATCATTACACAGGACCCCTCTGACCGGTGACAGTATACAGACGCTGACAGAATGGTTACCGGGATGTCACCTGACATCATTAAAGATGTCTGACTGTTACCTCACATCACAGGAGATGATGGCGGCGCTCAGCGTCCTGCCGCCGTCACTACAAACACTGGATGTGAGTCATAACGACCTGACAGGACTGACGGACACAGGACAATGGTCAGGTGTCACCCGGTCACAAATACAGACACTTGACATGTCATGTTGTGGCCTCACATCACGTGGTGTGTTAGCGGTAATAGACGCCGCCCCGGAGACGTTAACCGTCCTGAACGTGAGTGTTAACTGCTGGGAGGGTAAAGGTGACGACCTTGTGAAGGTCACAGAGAGGACGTCACAACTCAACAAACTAAAAACACTCAACCTAGAACTCAACAACATGTCACGTGACGTGGTGAGGACCATCAAACAGAAACTGACAGAGACATGTCCACACCTGAAGCTGAGGATAGATAAACAGAGAAGGTGGTGATAGACTGAAATGTACTCACATTTACTTATTAAAGGTATACTCCTTAACACTGACAGTACATCAACAAAAGGGTATTAAATTCTGGTCATAATTAATTATATTATTTTGAATAAAATTAGTATTTTTTTTTCACAGCCAATGTCATTATGGCCAGCACTGCCATTAGTCAATCACTGAATGTATTGTGTGGACAGGAGTAAAGTGACCCATTCACTGATTAGAACACATACTGACAAACACAGCCTGTCACAGGTACTACAAAAATGACAGACAGGCTGACAACATGACAAAGACTGTCGACTGACATTACTGTCGGACTGAAATAAGTGTCAACAGAACACGAACCTACCTTTATCCAGTAACTGATAATATAAATCCAACAGTGAACGGTAAATCCATGGTTTATCCCAATGAGTTTGTGTGTAATTATATTACAAATTATGTTATTTATATACCCCAAAAATGTTACTATAAATAGTATACAATTTTTGGTCAAACTCAAAATTATGTAATTTATAATATTCCTAAACGTTACTACAGTCCAACATCAATTATGTGGATGTAAACATTTCACGGCCGCCACAAAAAAAAATGTGAAAATGAAGTTAAACGATATATTTTTCCCACAATATTTTTCAATAAATCAAAATATTTAAAATTGTGTAAAGCTGTAAAATTTAAATATCACATGCATGGATAAAAAGTACATCTCATGCTATGAGTCGGTTAAACGATTAACCACTAAAAGTAATGCCGTAATAATAAACAATTCCGATCAGGCGGCGGTCGTGTGATGCACGTCCACAATTTGACTACAGCCCTGACATAATGCTGTGATGTAACTGTTGTTTACTTGAGTTGTAAAATGTGAGTGCACGAGCAGCGTCTGACCTGCACCTTGTGACCTCCCCTCCTCAATGAAAACATCTTGTCTGTTTCTGGTGTTGTTGACCTGTAGCTGATACATTGTTTAACAATGTTTTACTCTGGTGTTAATTTTGGATGGCATTTCAGTTTGTGATATGATGCTACGCCTGGATTTCATTGTTTATTTAGTATATTAGAGTCAAAAGAAAATATATTTTTTTTCATTTAATTTATTATAGTGACAGTGATTACTGCATCAATAAAACCACACGGACTTGTATGATTATAATGTAAATAAAACATGTGTATCTCTCAGTTTCGATACTGTAGACTTCTATGAGAAGTATATTTGTGTATTTATCAATTATATTCATAACGTATATTTGCCTTTGGCTCAGTTATTGATAATTGATACTGATGTTTTTCTATAGGTTTTATGGATATAAATGGTCTATGGCTAGTATCATTAATATTGATGGCAGATAAACCAGTGACGTAGGGCCCGAGAATATACCAGTACTCAGTATATTATTATCAGTATATTATTATAACGTACATTTTAGCTCAGTTATAATAGCATTGGAATCGATGTATTTCTATTGGTTTTATGGATATAAATGGACTGTCATGATTTCTGGCAGCGACAAACTAGGTCTTACTTTGAACGGCATGCACCAGTACTCTGTAGATAAAGCTGTTCCCATGTGCTCGTAAGTATTTGTTGGAAAAAAGCCTCGTCGATTGTCCCAACTTGAAAAGAAAATGTACACCATTGTCCTTTTTAAACTTGTTTTAATACTTGGATTGATTAATACTTGGATTGATGAATGCTATGTAAGAGTCGTACGTTTATGTTTAATACGAGTCTTCTTTATATTCTTACATTATATAGCATAAAGGGAGTGAGAGAACCGAGCTTTGGTTAGTTTAAATAACGATTTTCAATCCATACACGATTTTCAATCCATACACCATTTGGTGTAAATGTAAATTACTCAGGCGTACATGATAAACACATTTCTTTTTCATTATTTGTAAACTTTGATATACATGATTGCTGACTGAGCAAAACAATGACCTCGGTTACATGAATGATTGAATATGAAATTTATTCTAAGACGCACATTATGTGAAAAATAAAACTTTATATGGCACTGTACCTTGACTTTGGATATCTTTGAACGAGAGAAGGAGAGAGAGAGTGTGATAGTTGTCGGTCCGCTGCTTTTTGTAATCTCTGTGAGAACATAAAAACTTTAAACTATACCTCAAGCCAGTAATATCTGTATACGGAATAATAACCCGAGAACGTGTTGAATCCCTCAGGATTGGCCTATGCCCTTTATCATGCATGAACCCCCCCCCCCCCCGCTCCATCAAGAATATATATTGGAACCGCCTTGAAGTATAGTAATAAAATGTATTTTAAGATTATATAGATAATGTTTTAGTTAATGACATTTAAAGCACGTGGTTGTTAGACGCCGATACACCCACTTTCACAACGTTATTCCCAGCACATGTTTTGGCGGACCCCCCCCCCCCCCCTTTTCCAGTGGCCAGTAGCGACATCTCTTGAAAAAAAACGAACACTATATATACCATGTCGACATTATTGTTAAAGAGACCTGGCCCATACGATGTATATGCTATACACTTTACAGTGACGGATCAAGAGGCAACCCCCCCCCCCCGCCCCCCCGTTGAGCGATAACATGGCTCACTCATTTATCTATTTCTTACCCAGTTAAATTCGTGATTAAAACAATTGGCTCTAAAATGTATTCATATAGGTGAAATTAAAAAATTCCTAGACTCAAAATAATTTAATAATAATAATAATAATAATAATAATATATGATATATAAAATATAATACAATGCATCAACCGCTAACCCAGTATAAGACCCATCTATTTCCTACCCAGTTATATTCGTGATTAAAAACAAATGGCTCTAAGGTTTATTCACACAGGTGAAATAAAATAAAAATATTTTTTTCTAGGCTGAGAATAATTTAAAGAATAATGATAAGAAGAATAATATATGATATATAATACATAATACCATTCATCAACCGCTAACTCCGTATTAAACCCTGCCCCCGACACCCCCCCCCCCCCCCCCCCGTTCTCCAATTTCTGGATCGACAATTTGTTAAACATAAATGAAATATTGTGTTATTCATATAGGTGAAATAAAATAAAAATATTTTTCCTAGGCTTTCAATAATTTACATAATAATAAGAATGATAATAGTTGATATATAATATATAATACAATGCATCAACCGCAAACCCAGTATACGGCCTTGCCCGCGACCCGACCCCCGTTCTCGAATTTCGGGATGCGACTTAAACGTAAATGAAATATCGTATTATCTCTCTAAATAATGCGATATCTGGCAATATTTCTTTCTGCAACCACTACTCCTTTAAACAAAAATATTATAAGCAATTTCCCCAGACTCGACTAGTAACGAAAACCAGCATATATAATGAGCCATGTATTTCATCTTTCATATTTCATCTCCTCTACGCAGACACGTCGGTTGTGTTAAATCAAACACAGAGCTAAAAGTGGTGAGTTTTAGTAAGTATGTCCGTGTGAAGGGATGGACATAATACGCACATTACTACAACAAATTATATGTACCCTCAAATTGACGAAATAATATACAATTCCGTTCAGGCGGCGGTCGTGTGATGTACGTCCACATCTTGTCTGTTTCTGGTGTCGTTGACCTGTAGTTGATACATTGTTTAACAAGGTTTTACTCTGGTGTTAATTTAGGGTGGCATTTCAGTTTGTGATATGATGGTACGCTTGGATTTCACTGTGTATATAGTATATTAGATTCACAAGGAAATAGCTTTTTATTTAATTTATTATAGTGTTAGTGATTACTGCATCAATAAAATTACATGGACTTATATGATTATAATGTAAAAAAAGGATATGTATCTCCCAGTCCGATACTGTAGACTTCTAAGTGCTATGTCTATGAGAAGTATATTTGTGTATTTATCAATCATATTCATAACGTATATACCTTTGCCTTTGGCTCAGTTATGACAAAATTGATACTGATGTATTTCTATAGGTTTTATGGATATAAATGCCAAAATGGTCTATGGCTAGTATCATTTTAATATTTATAGCAGATAAACCAGTGACGTAGGGCCCGAGAATATACCAGTACTCCGTGTTATCATCAGTAACGTATACTTTGGCTCAGTTATGTTATAACATCATCGGGACTGGTGTATAAGTTTCATGATTATTGATGGCCTTTCAATATTTCTGGCAGCGACCCGGGGGGTGGGGGGTGGGGGGGGGGGGGCATTGCTTCTGTTCAGCAAGTGGCAGTTCTCTGTGTAAAATTCATATCATAAAGCTGTGTTTCCATGTGCTCGAAAATGCGAGAAAAAATCGCTCATGTTATTTTGAAACTGTGGTGTGTCCGTCACGTGTCCATCAACGTAAAAACATGAAAATCACCAAAGGAGTTTTTTTTTTATACGGTAAAATGACATGACTTAATTTTTTCTACGTCCACGGTGCCAATATATACAACTGCCAGTTCATTCATATATTTTTTTTCTCGGATATACGTATATATACGCACATACGCACACATGGAAAAGCAATATTTTGTTCACGCATATACACAGATGCGCGTACTACGGCGTAGCTGTTGAAACAGCTATATATAAGTATTTTTTAAACAATTTTATTACGAACAGTGGCTTAAATAGTTAACAGTATGTAGCATAAAAATAAAGTCACGTCGATTGCCCCAACTTGTACAGAAAATATACATTATTGTCCATGTATGTTTGTTTAAATAGCTGAATTAATGACGGGCTAGTCATAGACGTACTTTTCATGTTTATTAGGGCAGTGTATATGTGGCACAAGCAAGTATCCGGGATATTTTCTTGCAGAAAATAGCGTAGAGAGAGTGAGAGAACCGAACATGTTCTAGTTTTCGTGACGGTTTTCAAAGCCATACACCATTGGTGTCACTGTTAATTTCACAAGATTGTATAATTAAAATAAATATTAAAATAGGGAAATCAATTAATTCGATTCAATAAATGATATATTATTAACTTTTTGGTACGTATATATGTGAAGAATAAAACTTGTAATGGCAGTGTACCTGACTTTGTAATAGACCTTTTTCACGAGCATGCGCACTGCGTGCGTTTGCGCTGTCGTGTTTAGGGTTCGGGTCAGCTGACCCCCAGGCCGTATATGAACAGAAGTGTAGGCCTACAGGGAGACGAGGATATCTCTTTCATTTGATTTTGAGTCCTTAGTGTTCAGGGGACAAATAAATAGTAAACAGAATGCAAGTATACCCCCGTGACACAGCATTGTACACTTTTTGTAATAATATTGTTTTATTGAAATTGAATATACCCACGCAGCACAAAACATTTTACAAACATTTTCGATAATTTGCACAGATGTCTAAGCAGACCATTTATAAAATCGAAAATATTAAAAAAATTTTAAAACATTAAAAAATTATACAGCTAAACATGTTAGACTTATTAAAATGTGACAAATTCATTTAAACTTTTATTGTACTGTTGAAAAATATAAACCTATGGCTATATAATAAAATAGTATCTTTCGGTTTTAATTATATTTACAACTCTGTCAAAATAATGTATATATACTATAATCTATATATGAAAGAACTATTTTGATTACATTTTAAGAATGTAATGCATTTTTTATAATTTTTTTTTTCAATGTAATACTGAAATGCAATAGAAATAAATAACATATTTTTTCGGCAAATTATAACAGGATAAAAATAAGGAAACATATTTACTTAGAAAAGGGTTCAAGGCATTGTTTTAACCATATTTTTTTAACAATTTAGAGCATTTTCTGTGTGAACAGTTTTGTGCAAACTGGGTATATATGGAACGTTCATATTTCATGAATAAGAAGTTCATGAACGTCTTCTCTACTTTTGAGCAGCCTAGTTAACTTTATTATTTTTAATGCACTCAGCATTGATTGCCAGATGTAACACAGCTTTTCTTCATGAACAAGTTGCTTCGTTCAGGTTCTCATGGTTGTCAAGGAAGCTACCAAATTTAGTTAGCAACCTGCGTTTGTGTTGATACATATGTCAGTTTCACCAGTAGTCTGTTTATATGTGCACCTTTTTTCACCTGTATTATAATATGCGTAGCCTAAGACGACCTTTTTGCATTAATTTTAAACATCCACTGGTCGGCCCCGCTTCAAAGCTATCCTATGATATAAATTCAATATTTATAAGATAAAATAAGGCCCCTTCCTTGTTTTATATTATACCTGTTGCATGGAGGTCACCCGGACATCGGAGGATGGCGCCACGAAGTGGTTTGGCCGCCCCCGTTTCCACGCGTATGGATCCACCCCGCTATCAGTGACTACTGACGCGACGCGCTATCGCATAAACACTATTCTGGGACCATTCAGTACTGGTTTTGCAGTTCTGACGGCGCTATCGTTTCTCTCAAGCAAAACCACAAACTTCTGCGGTTTCCACCCATTGTTGAAAGCCTTATAAAACGAACTCGCCTGCAGTACGAGGCGGGACTATTGATTTTGCTACGCCACGTTGCTGTTATCCCCGGGGACCGTGACCGTGGGCTCTTGGTCCCCAAGCCCATGGAATGCCATGAACCACGCTATGAACTTTTATTAGGCATATATGTAGGAAGAGGAGAGACTTTGTTTTCTGGTGCCACATGGATTAATACAGGACTTCAGTTTTGTGTGTGCCCGAACTATGTGTTGATGATGGACTTCAGTTTCTCGTATACCGGATTCAGTTAAGTATTTCGTTGCAGTTCGTTATTTAGAGACTCGGTTTTTCTTCGGAGACTTTGTTATAAATTACGTTATGTATGGACTATTATATTATTTGTGTACGAATGTAAATACTGTAATATAGGAATATAGCACTGTTTTTGCACCCATATTTTGGTTACGTATTCATTTGAAGAGAACGTGTCTGAGCATATGTGTTACGGTTCGGCCTGAGTTGTTTGGTGTGAAAGGGGACCGTAACATACCACAACAAACATTTGTCGTTTCATGATGGGCTTAGGTCAATAATCGGTGATACTGGGGTTAAGTCAATTTAATTCAACACGACAACAGCGCCAAAAACACAACTGCTTCTGCCTTTTACTCCCCTACACGTGTACAACCCCGAACCATAGATGGTAAATATCGCCGACAGGTGTCGCAAGTGAAACGGAAAAGGTCTATTACCTGAATCAGAGGGAGCGGTGTGATAGAGGGAAGGAGAGAGAAATAAGAAAGTTGTTGGTCCGCTGCTTACTTACTTCTGTGTAAACATAAAAAAATGTAAAAGTAAACTTTGAGGCCCGTAATGAGAAAAATGAAATAACCCGGGAACGTCTTGATCCTTCGAATACAAAACTGCTCTTTGTCCAGCATGAACTTTACCCCCCCCCCCCCCAGGCTCCACTGGGACACTTGGCCAGTATGAGTGGAATTATCTTGTAAACATCAGTGAAGCATTTTACTATACAGGAAGATTTTATTGAGATGTATTTTTTTCTTGCCTCTGCAATTGTAAATATTAATGCAGGTAAAGCAGATTTACTGTTTTTGTCCTTTTAAACAATGTTAAAATTATGCACGAAATATGTTCCAGTTAACTGCCAGTTTTATATCTGCTCCCCCCCCCCCCCTCCCCAGTATATGTATATTTGATCCGGCATGGATTTATATGAATAATATAAATTATTATAAGATTAGAGAGATACTGGTTCAGTTAAGGACATTTAAAACACATTATTATACGCCCATACTTGTAGTCAGGAGGCAGAACCCCCTAAAAAAATTTTGCTAAATTTTCTGAGTAGAATTTGGAAACAGGTATAATTTACTAATTTAAGACGTGGAGAAAAAGAAAAAAAGCTGTTTCCATCCTGCCATTTGGATCTATGGCAGTCATCTTGGATTTCAAAATGGCCGCCATACTAAACCTAATTTGCCAATATCTCAGCACTTAAACAAGCTAGAACCATGGGATAAAATTCCAAATAACCATTTTTGGGGTCAAGGAATTTAAATTTGACAATTTCAAAATGATTCCATGGCAGCCATCTTGGTTTTCAAAATGGCCGCCACGAAAAACGCCTATTTTCCGGAAAATATAGCCCTCAGGGATGCTGAAATAATGGTTGAGGGGTAATCCGAAATCCTTTATCATTTTTTTTTTTAAAGATAGATTCTAATGTTTTGCACAAAAATATACACTAACTAATGTAAAGACGGCACCAGTTTAATTTTTCATATGCATTTTTGAACCTCTTAACCTCCCTGAATCTGTATCTTCGTCATCACTTCTCAGTATATGTGTCTTCATTTGATATCAGCCGTCAGACTGTCTGAATACGGCATCTCGACATTTGCATTTCGAATAAGCACTATTAATTAAGTGAAACCCTCATTACCGGGTTCAAGGGATGCAAGATATGTCTTTAAAAATGCTCTCATGGGAGCCATCTTGGGTTTCAAAATGGCCGCCATCTTGGAATTCAAAATGGCCGCCACAAAAATAACACCTATTTATCATGATACTTAAGCTATCGGGCCTGCTATAATAGTGAAATTATTTAATTCCTTCTTGGTGTGATGTGAACAAACCAACTCACTGCCACAACCACGAAATCCCGATTCCGTTTGGTCAAGACTAAGATTGACAAGACTTTTTTTTCCTGCGATGAACTCTCTTTGTCGCATCTGTATATGCAATTTGTCACGTGTCTTAATTGAAATAGGAATTCTGTCATGAATTTTCGCAGGTGTCAGCCTCAATCACCCCATGACCTCTGTGACCCTTGATATGTTCACTCAGCAATATGTTTATCAGTGGTTGAAGCAGCCGATGTCTGCAGCTGTTTGACATTGATTTGTCTCGCGTACTAACTTCAAGTAGCAAACCAATCAGACCCGCTTAAAAGTTTAGTCGATCTCCGCTCAAAGATTTTGACATTTATCCATATGTGTTCACGCTATTGACATTGGTAGCAAGGATTATAATATGACATAATTTAGTTATGAGCGGTGGCCGGCAGCTGACATCGTGTCATGGTTATACGTACACTGAAATGGCTGGAAACAATTATAAATATATCACCTGTGTCTGGTTAAAACACAGTGAATTTATGGTCAGAGGAAAAATATTGATTGTTAAGCTATCAGCAACTATTCCCAGAGCTTGCTTGATACCTGTAAGTGTCAAAAGGAACACCACAAAGGGCAAATATATGATCAACATATATAGAAAAAATCAAGGAAATCCATGCAAGAATTATTGAGAAATGGGTGCTTCTGTTTAAATTTTATTCAATACAAGCCAACTGTACTGCACCTGTATAAATGATGGTAATATTTATTAAGAAATATTTGACCCAATCCTTTGCAAGATTACATTAATATACGTCCGACTGCCTTCACTTTAACAGTTCTTGAGATAATATGATCAAAAGGAATTTAAAGATTGTTGCCTGGTGGCCATATTCAACTTCTGACAGGTCTGAAATCAGACAACAAACATTCTCTAAATTGGATCAAACATTGAAGAAAAATCACTGAAACTGCACTGAAAAAAAAGGATTTCTAAGGTGGCTAACTGGCAGACAAAATGGATTTCTGACAAGTCAGACATTTGATATCACACATCCTCCAATAAGAGACCAAACTTGGGGCAAATTCTCCAAAGGATGGTACAGTAATGAATGTCCAAAACAGGCCCTCATATCAGATTTATAGATATGAAAATGTAAAAAGTGTAAGTCTAATATTTTTTATTATAACTCTGCTTTTCAATGGGGTCAGCAGGGTAGGTAAACTGCAAAACCTGAAAGAAAGGAAATGCAGAAAGCATGACTAAGAGTCTTTTAATGAAAAAAAAGCCATCCTTAATCCAGGTACATATCCACATATTATGAGAACAAACACTTGCTTTTATATGTGGTGATATATATATAAATATTCCGATATCTAGGAAACTAAGTTTATTGCTATGATTCCATAAAATAAACTGCAAAATGTTCCCATCATCTTATAAATCAGTAGCTAAACCTTACTACTGTACTCTCATAGTCTTAGTGCCTGGCTGAAGCATTCCGACAACTGTGTTTTTGTTATGCAGTAACGAGGTACTTATCACTCAGCCTTATCACTTAATAGGCTGATACAAAAGGGAGTCATTTGTCACTAGTGTCACTCACAATTACAGCGACACAGTGATATGTACCAGCTGGATTGCAATGGTTATATATTAAAGAAAAATAGAGATGGTCTACAAAATAAGTTATTGCAAACATCCCTGACCAATGACCTTGGCCTTTTGCCCACATATCAACTGGATTCTTTCTAAATGATGGCTAACTACTAACCACTTAAAACTGGTGTAATTACTTGGCAACCAATGAGTGAATAACTTTGACCTGCAACCTTTAACCTCCTAAACCAGCTGACCCCAAAATCAATCAGTTATTTCTTCAAGCAAAAAGACCCATAAATATGAAGTTTGGATCAAATTGAGTGATGCATAGATGTGGCATATGTGAAAGACTGAAGGTTTGGGTTGAACAGTTTCACCAGAAATATGTTCACAAGCATTTAGAACAATTAAGTATTGTGGCCTTGACCTTTGACCTTTTGAACTCGACACCAATAGCCTTCTTCCCTTATTGGTAGATAAGCCATATATGTCAGATGGAAGGTATAGATTGAAATGTTTGCCTGAAAATGTCTCCACATTAGAAGAGGGTGCGGTGAACTGACCTTTGACCTAAAAATCAACAGGCCTTTCCCCCTGTTGGCAGAGAATCGATATCAGTGCTGGAAGGTTTGGAATAAAAAGTCCAGCTTGAAATGTGTCCACAACCTTTTAAAAAATATGTTCACAAGCATTTAGAACAATATTGTGACCTTGACCTTTGACCTTTTGAACTCAACATCAACAGGCTTCTTCCCCTATTGGTAGGTAAGCCATATATGACAGGTGGAAAGTATAGATTGAAAAGTTTGCCTGAAAATGACTCCATATTAGAAGAGGGTGCTGTGAACTTGACCTTTGACCTCAAAATCAACAGGTCTTTTCCCCTGTTGGCAGAGAAGCGATATCAGTGCTGAAAGGTTTGGAATGAAAGGTCTAGCTTGAAATGTGTCCACAACCTTTTCAAAGAATTGAATCCTGTGACCCTGACCTTTGACCTTGTGACCTCAACATCTATAGGATTCTTCTCCCACTTAGTAGGTGAGCTATATGTGAATGATCAAAGAATTGGGATGAAAGGTTTGGCTTAAAATGCATCCACAGGCTTTTCAAAGAAGTTGGTTCTGTGACCTTGACCTTTGACCTTGTGACCTCAAAATAATTATGGTTCTTCCCCTGTTGGTAGGTGAGCTGTATGTGAAAGATGGAAGGTTTGGGATGAAAATTTTGGCTAAAAGAATTATTTCTGGGGGGTGCAAACACACCCCATAACTTTGAGAATATAGGTCGCAGTGACCTAATTTCAGGTTTGAAAGGAGATCTTTTTAGAACCTCTAAGACTGCATAGGGTTCATGGCCCTAGCCCCTACGGTTACAATTTGTGCCCTGCTAACGGCCGGACGGCCGGACGGACAGACGGAAGGACGCCGGACAAAGTCCCATCGCTATAGCCCAGCATGACTGAAAGTCAGCTGAGCTAAAAAGCGGGAATTATCATCCAGAAACTAATTTTTGGACAGATGGCTCCTGTGACCTTCACCTTTGACCTTGTGACCTCAAAATTGATAGGGGTCTTCCTCTATCGGCAGAGGAACTATATGTGCAAGATGAAAGGTCTGAGATGAAATGTTTTGCTGAAAATGCATCCACAATCTTTTTTAAGATGTGTCCTTTGACCTCCTGACCCCAAAATCAATTGGAGTCTTGCTTTTTCAATGGGACATATATAAGTCAAGTTTGAAATTAATACATCAATAAAAGCAGGAATTATCATCCAAGAACTAATTTTTTTTACATATAGCTCCTGTGGCCTTGACCTATGTTCTTGTGACCCCAAAACTGATATGGATCATACACTATTGGCAAGTGAGCTATATATTCATGATGGAAGACCTGGGATGAAAGTTTGGCTTAAAATGCATCAACAATATCTTGTAAGATGCAAGTCAATTGACCTTGACCTTACACCTCATGACCCTAGAACCTATAGGGTTCTTACTTTTGTAGTGGGCCATACATAAGTCACGTTTGAAATCCATATGGCTATCAACACTGGAGATATCATAAGAGGGGTGTGATTTTCACCAAATATGGACACATTCAAGGTCAAGGCCACTCTCATGGAAAAAGTCATGACCTAAATGTAAACAGATCTCATCCCATAGCCCATCTCTCTACATGTGCATAATATGAAAGAAATCTGTCCATTAGATTTTGACTTATAATGCTTACAGTACTGTCAAGTGGCAATTATGGGGGTATTAAAAGGCGTAAAAACAAGAAAAGGATAATAGGTGGCGCCACCAGTTTCCGGTATATCACAAGGCTATCCAATATCTTCGGTCACCTTAATTTTTAGACCAGTCCATGCAAGCTTACTTGAGATATTAAAGAATATGTGTTATTTTCAGCAATAATGGACCTATTCAAGGTCAAGGTCATTCTCCTAGCATAGGTCATGACCCGATTTTAAATAGGCTTCGTCCCCTTACCTATATCTATACAAATGTAAAGTTTGAAAAAAATCAGTGAAATATTTTTTGAGTTATCCCACCCACAAGGTTTTTCTGCGGCGGCAGCAGGACCGTCGTGAAACCATAGTATCCCGACTTTGTCTGGGGATACAATGATGGTCTGAGGCAAAATGTATGGTTGTTGAGCTATCAGGAACTAATCCCAGAGCTTGCTCGATACCTGTCAGTGTCAAAAGGAATACCACACAGGCCACATATAAGATCAAAATATAGCAAAAGATCATGGAAATCCATGCACGAATTATTGTGAAACAGGTGCTTCCATATCAATTTTTATTCAATACAAGCCATCTGTACTGAGCTTTCATAAATGATGGTCATATTTATTAAGAAATCTTTGACCCAATGCAAGATTACATTAATATACATCCCACTGCATTCACTTTAATAGTTCTTGAGATAATATGTTCTCATAGTCTTAATGCCTGGCCAAAGCATTCCGGCAACAGTGTTTTTGTTATGCACTAATGATATATCCTTATCGCTCCATGAGCTGATACAAAAGGGAGTCATATATCACAAGTGTCACTGACAATTATGGGCACATAGTGAGATGTACCAGTTGTGAGTGCCATGTTTATATATACAAGAAAACAAGAAAACTAGAGATGGTCTTCAAAATAAGTTATTGTGAACATCCCTGACCTATGACCTCGGCCTTTTGCCCACATATCAACTGGATTCTTTCTAAATGATGGGTAACTACTTACCACTTACATCTGGGCGGGTGTAATTACTTGGCAACCAATGGGTGAATAGCTTAGACCTGCAACCTTTAACCTCCTGACCAGCTGACCTCAAAATCAATTAGTTATTTCTTCATGCAAAAAGACCCATAAATATGAAGTTTGAATCAAATTTAGTGATGCATAGATGTGGCATATGTGAAAGACTGAAGGTTTGGGTTGAACAGTTTCACTTGAAATAATTTCACAAGCATTTAGAACAATATTGTGACCTTGACCTTTGACCTTTTGAACTCAACATCAACAGGCTTCTTCTCCTATTGGTAGGCAAGCCATATATGACAGATGGAAAGTATAGATTGAAAAGTTTGCCTTAAAATGACTCCACGCAAGAAGAGGGTGCTGTGAACTTGACCTTTGACCTCAAAATCAGCAGGTCTTTTCCCCTGTTGGCAGAGAAGCGATATCAGTGCTGAAAGGTTTGGAATGATAAGTCTAGCTTGAAATGTGTCCACAACCTTTTCAAAGAAGTGGATCCTGTGACCCTGACCTTTGACCTTGTGACCTCAACATCTATAGGATTCTTCCCCACTTAGTAGGTGAGCCGTCCGTCCGTTAGCAGGGCACAAATCATAACGGTAGGGGTTAGGGTCATGAACCCTATGCAGTCTTAGAGGTTTAAAAGATCTCCTTGCAAACCTGAAATTAGGTCACTGCGACTTAAAATTCTCGAAGTTATGGGGTGTGTTTGCACCCCCCCCCCCCCCAGAAATAATTCTTTTCGCCAAAATTTTCATCCCAAACCTTCCATCTTTCACATACAGCTCACCTACCAACAGGGAAAGAACCATCATTATTTTGAGGTCACAAGGTCAAAGGTCAAGGTCACAAAACCAACTTCTTTGAAAAGCCTCAGGATTCATTTTAAGCCAAACCTTTCATCCCAATTCTTTGATCTTTCACATATAGCTCACCTACTAAGTGGGAGAACAATCCTATAGATGTTGAGGTCACAAGGTCAAAGGTCAGGATCAGAGGATCCACTTCTTAGAAAAGGTTGTGGACACATTTCAAGCTAGACCTTTCATTCCAAACCTTTCAGCACTGATATCGCTTCTCTGCCAACAGGGGAAGAGACCTTTTGATTTTGAGGTCAAAGGTCAAGTTCACAGCACCCTCTTTTTGCGTGGGGTCATTTTCAGGCAAACCTTTCAATCTATACTTTCCATCTGTCATATATGGCTTACCTACCAATAGGGGAAGAAGCCTATTAAAGTTGAGTTCAAAAGGTCAAAGTTCAAGGTCACAATATTGTTCTAAATGCTTGTGAACATATTTCAAGTGAAACTGTTCAACCCAAACCTTCAGTCTTTCACATATGCCACATCTATGCATCACTCAATGCGATTCAAACTTCATATTTATGGGTCTTTTTGCATGAAGAAATAACTGATTGATTTTGAGGTCAGCTGGTCAGGAGGTTAAAGGTTGCAGGTCTAAGTGATTCACTCATTGGTTGCCAAGTAATTACACCCGGCCAGATGTAATTGGTTAGTAGTTACCCATCATTTAGAAAGAATCCAGTTGATATGTGGGCAAAAGGCCAAGGTCATAGGTCAGGTCAACTTATTTTGAAGACCATCTCTTTTTTTTTTGTATATATAAGCTTGAACTCCAGTATATATAAGCTTGAACTTACAGTCAGCTGAGCTATAGCGATCACTCTTTGTCTGTTGTCTGTCTGGCCGTCCGGCCATCCAGCGGTCTGTCCGTTAACAAGGCACAAATCCTAACCACTGGACCTGGAATCTTCTAACTTTACATCCAGAGAGGTCCATTAAAAATCTTCTTGGAAACCTGGAATTAGGTCTCTGTTACCCATATTCTTCAAGCTATAGGTCTCCCAAGTACCCCCCAGTATTATGAAAAATTTGATACGAATGCTCAAATATCTAAACAAGTAATGCATTGATCACCACGATTCTTTGCATGGATATTGATCATTGAGTGTTTCATCAGTTTCTGCAGACTGGCGGTGCCACCTGTATTTGTTAGGGCTTTTTTTTTAGAATTTTTGTCTCTATTTTTGAGACCTTTAAAGATATGAACATCTGTTAACAGGGCACAAATCATAACAACTGGACCTAGAATCTTCATTCTTTACACACAGGGAGACCCATGAAAAATCTCCATGGAAACCTGAAATTAGGTCTCTGTTACCCATATCCATTAAGCTGTATGGCTCCAAAATACCCCCAGAATAATGAAAAATTTTGATACAAAAACTCCAGTATCCCAATAACTACAACACTGATGCTCATGATTTTTGGCATACATATTGATCATGACGTGTTCCATCAGTTTCAGCAGACTGGGTGCGCCACCTCTATTTTTTTCAATTTTTTAAGAATTATTTTCTCTATTTTTGAGACCTTTAAAGATGTGGTTATCTGTCAACAGGGTACAAATTGTAACAACTGGACCTAGAATATTCATTCTTGTCATGCAAGGAGGCCCATGAAAAGTGTCTGTGGAAACCTGAAATTAGGTCAGTCTCTGTTACCCATATCCTTCAAACTATAGAAATCCAAAGTATCCCTCAGAATAATGCAAAATTTGATACAAAAGCTGAAGTATCTGAACAAATAATCCAGAGACCACCATGCTTCTTTACATGGATATTGACCATTAAGTGTGTTTTTATTAGTTTCTGCAGACATCTGTATTTTTTTTAAAGTTTACGCATTTTTTCTCTATTTTTGAGATATATTTATACAGACATAATCTCAGCCTGTTGGTTAATCTGTTTGATGCTTCAGTTGAATGGATATACTACCATTCAGATGGTAAAATTTCCTTTTGCAAATCTCTTCCCAGTCAGCTGAGCGTCATGACTCATGGGTCCCTTGTTAAATAATCGGCGGCTGGCTGCTAAAGAAAATAAACGTCTTGCTGGAGAGGAAGGGGGGGGGGGGCGGGCGTCGATATTCAGAAACGGTCATTATGATCGACACAGTAGGGGGTGACATCCAATAATAATCATTATGATCATCATAACGGGGTATGATATTCTGTAACATTCATTTGGATCATCACAGGGGTGGAAGGGTAGGGTGTTCAATAACATTCATTATGATCGTCAGAAGGGGATATTCAATAACATTCATTATTGTCGTCATCACGGGGTACGATATTCTGTAACATTCATTTTGATCGTCACAAGGGGATATTCAATGACATTCATTATGATCGTAACGATGGGGGACATTATTAAGTTACATTCCTAGTGATCGTCACGACGGTGGTTACAAGGTTACATTCATTATGATCGTCACGACAGGCGGATAATACTCAGTAATATTCATTATGATCGTCAAAAAAAGGAGACGATATTCAATAAAATTCATTATGAACTTCGTGACGGGGGGGGGGGCATATTCAGTGACATTAATTATGCACTTCACGATGGGAGAGGATATTCAGGACATTCATTATGATCGTCAAAAAAAAAGTAGGCGATATTAAAAAAAATCACTATGAAACTCGCGACGGGGGGGGGGGGGGGGATATTCAGTTACATTCATTATGATCGTGCAAAAATAGACGATATTCAATAAAATTCATTATGAACCTCGTGACCGGGGGGGGGATATTCAGTTATATTCATTATGATCATCACGATGAGAAACGATATTCAGTTATTTTCATTACGATCGTCAAAACAGTTAGACGATATTCAATAAAATTCACTATGAACATCGTGAGGGGGGGGGGGGGGGGAGGGGTGATATATAGTGACATTCATTATGATAGTCACAATTGGGGACGATATTCAGAGACATTCATTGTGATCTTAAAAAAAAGTAGAGGATATTCAATTTAATTCATTATAAATCTCGAGACGGGGGGGGGGGGATATTCAGTTACATTCAATATGATCGTCACGATGGGAGATGATATTCAGTGACATTCATTATGATCGTCAAAAAAAGGAGGCCATATTAAAAAAATCATTATGAAACTCGCGACAGGCGGGGGGGGGGGGCAAATGCAAAGACATTCATTATGATCGTCAAAAGGTCAGACGCTATTCAGTAACATTCATTATGATCTTAAAAAAAAACTAGGTGATATTTTAAAAAAAAAATCATTATGAACCTCTTGACGGGGGGGGGGGGGTATTCAGTTACATTCATTATGATCGTTTAAAAAATAGACGATATTCAATAAAATTCATTATGGACTTTGTGACGGGGGGAGGGGGATATTCAGTTACATTCATTAAGATCGTCACGATGGGAAACATTATTCAGTCACATTCATTATGATCGTCATAAAAGTAGGCGATATTAAAAAGAATCACTATGAAACTCGCGACGGGGGGGGGGGGGGGATATTCAGTTACATTCATTGTGATCGTCCAAAATTATACGATATTCAATGAAATTCATTATGAACCTCGTGACCGGGGGGGGGGGATGGGAGGATATTTCAGTTATATTCATTATGATCATCACGATGAGAAACGATATTCAGTTACATTCATTATGATCGTCACGATGGGAGACGATATTCCGTGATTTTCATTACGATCGTCAAAACAGTTAGACGATATTCAATAAAATTCATTATGAACCTCATGACGGGGGGGGGGGGGGGCGCTATATAGTGACATTCATTATGATAGTCACGATTGGGGACGATATTCAGAGACATTCATTATGATCTTAAAAAATAGACGACATTCAATTTAATTCATTATAAACCTCGAGACGGGGGGGGAGGATATTGTTACATTCATTTTGATCGTCACGATGAGAAACGATATTCAGTGACATTCATTATTGTCGTAAAAAAATAGACGATATTAAAAAAATCATTATGAACCTCGTGACGGGGGGGGGGGGGGGTATTCAGTTACATTCATTATGATCGATGGGAGACGATAATCAGTGATTTTCATTATGATCGTAAAAAAAATCAGACTATATTCAATCAAATTAATTACAAACCTCGTGACGGGGGGGGGGGAGGTATTCAGTGACATTCATTTCGATCGTAAAAAGAGCAGACGAATTTAAATAGAATTCATTATGAACCTCGAGCCCGGGGGAGGGGGGGGGGGGGTATTCAGTAACATTCATTATGATAGTCAAAAAAAGTAGACGATATTCAATCAAATCCATTATGAACCTCGTGACGGTTATTCGATATTCAATTACATTTATTTTGATCTTCATGATTGGAGACGATACATTCGTTATGATCTTCAAAAAAAGTAGACAATATTAAAAAAAAATTATTATGAACCTCGTAACGCGTGGGGGGGGGGGGAGCGATATTAAGTGACACTATTATGATCGTCACGAGCGGGGAATGATATTCAGTGACATTCATTATGATCGTTACGATTGGAGATGATATTAAATCAAATTTATTATGAACCTCGTGACGGGGGGAGAGGGGTGCTATTTAGTTACATTCATTATGATTGTCACCATCGGAGACGATATTCAGTGATATTCATTATGATCGTCAAAAAATTAGACGATATTCAATAAAAAAATCATTATAGACCTCGTAACGCGGGGGGGGGGGGCGATATTCAGTGACATTCTTATGATCGTCACGACGGGGGGATGATATTCAGTGACATGCATTATGACCAGTATATTTATCATAATGGGGGCGGGGAGGATATAGTAACATTGATGTCGATCGTCAGGACGGAAGGAGATGATATTAAGTGACGTTTATTATGATTGTAACGATGGGGGTCGGAGGGTGGTATGGGGGAGGATATTCAGTAAAATTCTTTATGATTCACATGCAGATGCTCTTCAGTAGAATTCATTATATATGATCGCTATGACGGGGGGGGGGCGATATTCAATAACCTACCTTTTGATCGTCACGACAGGTGTGTTGGGGGGGGGGGGGTAATATTAAGTAACGTTCATTATTATTGTCACGATGGTTTAACATACATTCTTCAAGGAAAAATAAATTCTTCTGGTTATAGTTGACATGGCTGTTGTCGATGCATACTCAGTATCCGCTCCATTTACTTAATTAATGTAATTAACATTTCTCAGGTGTACATGTGCGAATTTATGTGGGCATTTGATTTATCCTTAATATTCATAGGAAGACCATCTGAAAATACTCGGCCGACAATCACGGGGAAACAGGGCTCCACCACGCAGGCCTTCCATCAAAATTACATCAGTTGCTTACTTTTAGTGTTCTTTCCAATCTACATATATAATCATTTACAGTCCCTACAAAACACATTAGTCTTTATTTTGAATGGGTACCACCTAAAATATTATATTTAGTTCCTACCAAACCTAACACAGGTGCCAAGGTCCGGAAAAGGGGAAAGTGCAAATCCCGGCGCGTCTGCACAATCTTCAGGTCAAGCAAACGCATTTCAATTCTCATTTTATTATCATATAACACGATTGAATATGAAAATAAAATATTAATACACATTTAACCTGGAGGTTAAACTTTTCTCTTCTAATATTCCCACCAAAAACACATGAGGTTGTGTGACATGTTCTAAAAGTACTGGAACATCTATGAGCACTGTCAGCTGGGAAATTACGTCACATGCAGGGAAATCCCTAAAATTCTAGATCCCGTCAAAAGCATAGTATTCCGGACACTGTTATCCCCAAATTTTCTGGGAAAAATAAAAATTACATGCATTGTTAGATTTAAGTCATATCTAAATTTTGCCTGTGACGTCACACTTTGCACAAGCCAATTACATTAGGGCCCAGTCTCTGTTCTGGAAGAAATCTACCGTGCACATAACAAACCCACGTGCTATTACATTTACCTAACCTGTTACACTGTTGACACTTGCGGCATAATACGGACGGGATGAGTATCAGCCAGCGTAAGTTTCTAGGTTTTGTGGAAAGTTTCTAAATGGCTTTTTTTCCAAATACCCAGTATTAACCTTTTTTAAGACCGCGCCCCTGCCATATACTTAAGGCATCTGCTCGTATATTTGTGTATGTTTGCATAAACATTAACATGATCAACACATTTCTCGGAATATTATGATTCTCTGGGTCCGTCCATCGCTCGGGATCTTATAATACTCTAGCCTCCCGCCAGGAAAATATTCATATTCTTTTTTATATTTGTGTGTTCGTGCTTATTTTGGTCACAACATTCATTAACGTAATCATTAATATATATTTGTTAATAAAATATCATGAGATCTACAGGGCATTTCGTTTATGTACCTGTCACCAGAAAATCGGTGACAATAAGTACGGTGTGTTGTATCATAGTTTAACGAAGTCTGTTCTCTATTGATATTGACGTGAAGCGTCATCCTAAAGCGTTGACAGGTCTTGATTGTATATATATATATATATATATATATATATATATATATATATATATATATTGTGTATTCTTGTATGAAATCCCATCGGCTATCAGCTGATTTATCTGTGTCACGCATTGCGTGTATTACATCTGATATGTGGGTCGCCATGGTGACGCTAGCAGTCATACTAGGTCCATATATCCTTATATGGGACACAAGCCATAAGCCAATCAGAGAACCGGATCGCCGTACACCATGCACAGGCGATTGTGACGTCAGAGTTCAGGGAGAGACACGGGACGCTGCTTCAGTTGGGTCTTTGTGAATTTAACCTGATGTCTCATGGTTTCTATTGATCTGGGTGTATGATTGTCTGGTATTTTTATACACGTCCTTAAAAGAACCTTTAAATGTCACCTGTAATGACCGGGATCTAATTTCTTGATTAGTGAAATCAAGTGGCGAGCGTAAACCCATCAAATTGTTTTATAGGATATATCCGTTGTAAAGTTATCACGTTAAGTTAGGGGTGACATTGAATGGCGAGCGTGCCAGGATATAATTAGCCTTAAAAATAATGGCTAATTACAGTAAGTTTAAGAAATTTTGAACTGAGAAAACAGTACTGAAACCAGACATTCATTTACTGAAACTAGAGTTGATCTGAATTAATAATTGGATATGACACCAAACTGATGTTATAGTGTATACTTGCACAATGAAATTACCCCACTGTTAGGAGTTAATATTTATTCAGTGAGAATATTACCTGAAGCACAACATTGTTTCAGGATTAGCTTATACCTTGTAGATTTGGCTAGAACACATGCATGTTTTGTGAGTAATGCTAGTTCAGTGATACCTGAACATCATTACTGGTTTGATATAAACCCAGATTAGAGTGAAAATTTTTGATGTTGTTAGATACGCCCTGGTATAATTTTTTCTTCACCGGTTTGTGATTGGTCATGTGGTAGGGTCTCTTGACAGGTAAGTTTACCCCTCCCGATCGGCATGGTAATCATAGGTGCATGATGTTTATTGATATCTTGTTATCCATCCGTCCATCCGTCTGACCCTTCGTCCGATCTTCCGTCCGTCCGTCCGTATAAGTAGATTTTGATGCGTAGAGCTACCGTAGTGTAATTGTACGGATACCGCCGGTTCGTTAGGTTGGCAGTACGTATTTACGGATTTTTAAGAGCGGATATTACTAGATACTGGAATCTTACTAGGTTAGAGCGTTACCATGGAGTCGTTAGAGTCACTTGTTAGATGCGGACAGGCCTTGGGGCTTAAGGACCAGGCTTTACAAGATTATGTTGAGGCTAGACGGCGTGCGGATGAGGAACGTGAGGAAAGAGCTAGGCAACGTGAAATAGAGAAGGAACAGCGGGAATTAGAGCGTGAGCAGCGGGAATTAGAGCGCGAGCGAGAGGCTAGAGCCCACGAATTAGAGGTTCTAAGGTTAAAGTCTGACTCTAGGGTTAAAGAAGAGAGAAGTAGGGATGTATTCCCGAAAATCCAGCTTCCACCTTTTGATGAGGCTCACGATCAGATAGATGCGTTTCATGAGGGATTTGAACGGTTAGCTGTATATCAAGACTATGATAGGGAGAATTGGGCGTTACACCTGAGTCCGTTACTGCGGGGTAAGGCGCTAGGGACTTGCACACAATTATCGGTTAGTGAGGCCATGGATTACGATAAGTTAAAGATAGCCTTGTTAAAGCGATACCAAATGACCGAAGAGGGTTATCGACACAAGTTTCGGACTTGTAGGCCTGAGCGAGGCGAAACGCCGAGTCAGTTTGCGGTGAGACACCTAGTGGATACCTAGACCATTGGATAGGGATGGCAGGGGTCGGAGGTGACTACGACGGGGTAGTTAACCTGTTGATGTGCGAACAGTACGTAAACTGCTGTAGTAGGGATCTCTCTATGTTTTTTGAAAGAGAGACGGTGTCGTGACTTTGATAGTATGGTAGACTTAGCCGAGAGTTATACGGAGGCTCACGGTGTACACAGCCTAACGTTATGTCCTCGTTATGGCAATAATGTGCCACGTTCAGCGCAACCGGTATCTCAGCCTAGAGAAAAGCGAGAGGTTGAGCCCAGTCCCGGCGGTCAGACATTTAAGCCATCAGGAGGCATCAGATGTTACTTATGTAATGAACTGGGACATAAGGCGCGGGAATGCCGGATCCGGAAACACTTTTTGTCGAAGTCGCGAAAAACCAGTATTTTACAAAGCTTGACCTGACGAAAGGTTACTGGCAGATCCCTGTTTCTGAGGAATCCAGGGATAAGACGGCCTTTGTTACACCCGATGGCCATTACCAATTTAGGGTTATGCCATTCGGCCTGGTAACTGCCGGAGCGGTTTCCCCCGCATGATGCGGAAAATGTTCAACGACATGCCGAATGTAGTGTGTTATGTAGATGACGTGTTAATACACGCAGAGACTTGGGACGAGCACTTAAGAACTCTTAGAGAAGTGCTATTTAGACTAGAATGTGCAAACTTAGCAGCTAAACCAGCTAAATCCTTCATAGGCTACCAGAGCTTAGAGTTTTTGGGACACCTTGTAGGCACGGGCAACTCGGCCACTAATCCGGTTTTGCTCAAGAGAATACAGAGCACTGATAGTTCTAAGACAAAGAAGGCTTTGCGAGCATTCCTAGGTCTTACAGGATACTATCGAAAATTCGTGCCAAACTATGCGGAAATAGCGATGCCCTTGACTAATCTAACGCGGAAAGGTCAACCTAACAAACTAGACTGGAAACCCGTACACGAGAACGCGAACTGTTCTCTAACGGCTAAACTGTCAGACCCTCCCATACTTAAGCTACCTGATTTCAGTAAACGATTTTATTTGAGATGTGATGCATCTGATGTGGGTATTGGCTGTATCCTGATGCAAAGGCACGAGGGGATCATGCACCCAGTAGCTTATGCCAGTCGTAAACTATTGCCCAGGGAGAGAAATTACTCCACCATCGAGAAAGAGTCATTAGCAATCGTATGGTACAGAAATTTGAGATGTACCTGGCTTGTAGACCGTTCACCATTCAGACATACCACAAACCATTAAAGTGTATTAACAAATCAAAATGTGCTTATAAGAGGGTAATGAGATGGGCACTGGTTCTACAAGAGTTTAGATTTGATATTGAAGCAGTGTCAGGTAAACTAAACCATGGACCTGATTTTCTTAGCATACTGCCTGAGTGTTAGGATGTAATTAGCTATAATGTCTAGCCAGTTAAGTCTAAACATGAACAGGATTTTGCCCTGTGTCATAGACCGTGGGCATGTACTAATGACAACTTGTTACATGACCCTTATGTATTGCTATGGATTGCTATATGTAAATATGTTTAGCTGGACCCTGTGAGATAGAACGATACGATGTATCGAGAAAATACTGTGTATTTTCTTTAAAAGGAGTGGGTGATGTCACCAGAAAATCGGTGACAATAAGTACGGTGTGTTAGATCATAGTTTAACGAAGTCTGTTCTCTATTGATATTGACGTGAAGCGTCATCCTAAAGCGTTGACAGGTCTTGATTGTATATATATATATATATATATATATATATATATATATATATATATATATATATTGTGTATTCTTGCATGAAATCCCATCGGCTTTCAGCTGATTTATCTGTGTCACGCATTGCGTGTATTACATCTGGTATGTGGGTCGCCATGGTGACGCTAGCAGTCATACTAGGTCTATATATCCTTATATGGGACACTTGAGCCATAAGCCATTCAGAGAACCGGATCGCCGTTCACAATGCACAGGCGATTGTGACGTCAGAGCACAGGGAGAGACGCGGGACGCTGCTTCAGTTGGGTCTTAAGGCTTGAAGAGGAAGCACGCACGCACGGCAGAAAGAACATTGAAACGCTTAAACCCGCCAGGAACGGCATAGAAGCAAGCTTCTACATGAGGCAAGGGCCAAGCTCACGAGATCACAGCCGTGCTGCCGACAGAGCATCATATTGGCGGTAAAGTAAGTGCGCAGGGGCGGATCCAGGATTTTGGAAAAGGGGGGGTCCAACCTAGGAGGACTAATTAAATCCCTAAAAAAAAAAGTCATCAGTTCTGGAAAAGGGGGGGTCCAGGCCGCAAAATTATGTCTAAAACCCCTTAAAAAAGGTAGCTTCGGGTGAAAAAGGGGGGGTCCGGACCCCCTGGACCCCCCCCCCCTGGATCCGCTTCTGGTGCGCACGCGTCACCTGCCGGCCTAGTTCAGCTTGACCTAGATACATAATCGCTGTAAGCCGTGAAACAATTGTTGAGTAAGGTCAAGGACTCTAAGCTCATATGTAAACAAAGAGAGCTATTCCATTCATGTTAACGTAAGCCTATCCGGGTCGCTGTCAAGCAAGATCAGTTGAAGATCGCTAAACTCAGAAAGACTATATGGTACTAACCATACGCTAAAT
Source organism: Sipunculus nudus (assembly GCA_026874595.1). Taxonomy (NCBI): domain Eukaryota; kingdom Metazoa; phylum Annelida; class Sipuncula; order Golfingiida; family Sipunculidae; genus Sipunculus; species Sipunculus nudus. The sequence continues at coordinate 57,140,839 of CM049322.1, read as the reverse complement.
TCTACACAAAACAGTAACCAGAGATCTCTGAAGGAAATGGACCTTATTGTTTTTATACAAACCATGGACTCAGTAAATATCCTGTATTTTTAATGTGAAGGACTGTCGTATTGACATATCAACGCACACACACTCACTTCTATGTCTCTGTAAGAATTGTCTTGATTTATATTTGTGAATTTAACCTGATGTCTCATAGTTTCTATTGATCTGGGTGTATGGTTGTCCGGTATTTTTATACACGTCCTTAAAAGAACCTGGAAATGTCACCTGTAATGATCGGGATCTAATTTCTTGATTAGTGAAATCAAGTGGCGAGCGTAAACCCATCCTATTGTTTTATAGGATATATCCGTTGTAAAGTTATCACGTTAAGTTAGGGGTGACAGTACCATTAGAAAATCGATTAGTCTTTAGTGTGGATCCGGAACGTGGTCGATATTCCGGAACGTCACCAAGGAATATTCACAATTTAAAGTCACTTTTTTTCACGAATGAACCTGGCAATATGGGCCGAGTTTGTGAATGCAAGGCTGCCTTTTAGTGCATCCCACAAAAGGAACACCCGATATGGTGGAGGGCTGCATTACTTAAAATGTGAATTTCTAAGCTAGCCTTCCCGGTGTGTTATGTTTATGACATAAGGTATGTATTATATCTCCGGTAGGTGTCGACATATGCTACTTTCTCCTGGTTTGCCTCTCCGTTCGCAAATTTACGCAAACATTCCTTTTTTTTTTCATTCCTGAACAGATGTTGATGAAATTTTGTGTAACACTCGTTTTTTTTTAAATATACAGTCTGGGCATTTATTTGTCAAAAGGAGCTTTTTTTTACTCTGTGGGAATGTTCTTAAACTTTGGGTTATGGGGAAGAAATTGTTCTGCAGCTCACTCGTGAGCCTTGCTGGTGAACCCCGAAACTCTGTAAATAGACATTTATAAACACAGGAAAGTTAAAGTTTCAATCCTTGACGAGGTATACATGTGCTATGAATGTAGTTTTTATAGCATCTGTAAGGAGGGCATGCGTTCATTCCCGATCGTGTGTGGGTGTGTTTGTTTTTGTGTGTGTATGTGGGTGTGTGTATGTGGGTGTGTGTATGTGGGTGTTTGTCCACAACACAAATCAGGCAATCATGAACGGAATACCCTGAGAGTTTTAGGCCATTGGAGCCAGTAAAGAATAAATTATCACCTAAGCTTGCATTATTAAACCCCCTCTCTAAATATATCACTGTGGTGTATAGCGCGATTATACAGCCTCATATAGACTTTGCCATATGTATATGAGGGAATAGACTAATAAAACTGGATAAAAAAAATATAAAACGGGCAGCCCGTATCATTACTGGATGTTTATATTTTGATGTTCGAAGTGCAACGTTAATACAAGAATTGAACTGAATATCTGTATCAAAACGATATGAATACTTTACAGCCATTCTTATGTATAAATTGTTACATTAAACAATGCATACAGGTTTGCGAGAATCATTGTCATTTGTCAAAAACTCTCATGATTACTCACCAAGATCTGCAACGAATACTTTAATCGCCGATTAAGCCGAGTAAGGAATATTATAGAACAAGGTTTATTTATGCCGGTCCGTTGTTATGGAACACGTGACCATATGTTTTATATGTTCACAATATGCATGATTTTATTATCATTATATGCCTGATCGATTTAATGTGTATACATGTATGTATATGATCATATGTATTTTAATGTTGATGCATTTTTAATTTTCACAGGGCCTAGTGGAAGATTAGAGTGACTTATGAACTAGTCACCCTGTATAAATATATTTAAATAATAAATAATAATTAAATGTTAATGCCTATTTGTACAATCCATGTAGAATAAATATGTTGATATTAAATTGATGATTTTGAAATGCGATTTAAGCATGGAAATTCTGTTGTTTGTACTACGATGGCAAGCTACAAAGCGTAAACCTCGGCCAAAGATAATCCATCCCAGTCAATCAAACCTTTATCTGAATCGATTTAATTGCGATGATTAACAGACCAACAAACCAACGAAAACGAAACCGAACCGGCTATAAGAAAACCTCCGACTGTGTAGTAATGAATGTTTAGTGCCCAAGTCTGTAGACCTTTTCCCTGGGCATGCGCACTGCGTATCACTAAGTTTGTCGTGTTCCGGTCATATAGTCAGTGTCACAGCTGGTCAGGTAAGATAAAGGACCGAGAGTTCTACAAGCGGGTATTGTGTGTCAGGACAAGGTGGGATTCATACTTGTGTCATTTGAGATATACCTATAATTATTATTATTTTTGCGACACACTGGATTATACAAGGATGGCTACTTCAATCACTTCCGCTGTTGAGAGAGCAAGGTTTATACAGAGGAATATATCAATATTTGAATGTCAGAATTTGGTTACATTCCTGCCTTTCCGTCTGACTTTATTTTTATTTGATCTACACTTAGTTGTAATAGCTCAAGTAAATTAAGGTTCATACGCATATATATATATATATATATATATATATATATATATATATATATATCAATATTCGCATCTGGTTACGAAACAGTTGCCCATACTAACCCTTGCGAGTCATCCTCAACCCTTGAATATAAGTTGATAACAGACCTGCAACGGACCCCTAACTCAGTGCCAGTCGTCGTCGGCAGGTGTCGCTTTTGTGACAAATTGATACCATAATTTTTTTTTTAAGAAACCATTAGGCTGTCAGTAAATTTTATTGATGTCCTGCCAGCTGACCCAAAAACAGTTCCATTTGATTTGTATAGACTTCCATTCAGATACGCTTAATGTGTTGGTGATTTGTTTCCGTTTTTATCGACATTGTCACTAGTGATGTCCTGGATGGCTTTAAGAAATTTGTATTTGATTGGCTCAGTCACACTGCCCTTTGGATAATTTAATCAGATTTTTTTTCTGGGAGTGCAGTTGATATTAGCTTACCTTTGCTGAGGGAACACGAACCGTGTTTGATGATAAATTCCATGGTAACCATTGGCAACGTCTTTGTAAGCCTTTAGGAAACTTATTTTAACTGTTATTTGGTAGAACTTTTATTTTACTATAACATAGGCAAATATTAGCGAAGCGTGCATGTAAATTGTCAGGCCGCTAGACCTGAGACCGCAAGGTTGTGGATTTAACGCCCCGCACTGACCGCCGTCTGCGCAAAGACACCTTTGGCCAAAGTCCTTACCACAGGGTGCGCTCTCTCGACCCAGGAGTGGATGGGTACTGGTAATGGGAGAAAGTCAAATGTGAAACGAATAAGTTTCTAGTGTCTGATATGGCTGCATGAGTCATATTCTCCAAGAATGAACAAGTCCGAAAGACCAGGAAGGCAAAGGGTAAAGTCGGATGAGACTGACATCGTCGGTAATATCAGACTACACACCCCAACCTTTACCTTTATTTATTTACCGCGACGGGTCGATCCTACTGACAAACCTTACATGTTTTTCACCTTGTTACCCATCGCATAATGTAGTGTTTATACGAGCCAAGAATTATTTTTGTTATACCCACAAGGCCCATATACCCTACATACTTTTTTAGAATAAGTAGAGCACTTTAAATTTAATAATTATGACGTTTGTTTGGGATGTTTTGTGATAATATTTCTATTATTTAATGGTATATATGGTATTAATATTCAATAATGTTTTTACAAGGCCTATATTTTTTTTGTCCTTAATCCGTCCAACTGACTTCCCTCTTACAAATATTCTGGATTCGGCCATGTTAATAAATTTCTGAATTAGTTCAAGTTATAGTTAGACATTTCATATATATGAAGCAAATGAATATAAACTTAGAATTATAAAAATAAGTCAACATGGGTTATATGTGTGATATGTATTTATAAGCACAGCTCTATTATATCACACCTAAAAATATTTTACAAAATAAAAAGAAAACACTTTGATTTTGTTCCCCTTTTCTTTCGCGTTCGTCTTCACTTGCTCGTCGTGAAATACTCCTCCCTCTCGACTTCTCTTTCATATATTCTTTTTTTTAACACATACATTTATTCCATAAAGCAATTCATGCATTTTAATCTGTGTCACATATTACAAATTTACAAAACATACATGGAAAAAAATTGACATATACATTTACAAAACATGGAAAAGTCACAAACTACATTTACCACCGCGAATGTTTGAAAAGCTTGTACTTAAAACGTTTCATATTTCATACAAGAGAAAAATAATATATTGATATTCTTTCATATATGATTTATTACAGGTTCCCATTTTTCATTAAGTTCTTATATGTTATGTCTTCTTGCAATTCTATTCTCCATTATATATATATTTTTTTCAAGTGTTATAAAAAATATAGAGCAGCTGTACAACTGCTCTTTCTAAATTTCCATGAGTTAATTCATGATTTTTATCCAATATTATTTTCATTACAGCAAGATTTGATTAAATAACAAATTATTATTATTAGCAGGTACACAGCCAAAGAGTGCAAAATAAAGTTCCCTTTCTAGTAATGGTATTCTGCAGTCAGAAAAATATTTTAAGATTTTGTTTTAATGAGAATTGGCTCTACTACATTCATAAAATTAAATAGATGCACTGGTTCTACAGTTTCGTCACAATATGGACACTTATCAGGGTCCTTTCGATTCCATTTAAATTTGATTTAGAGGAAAATAATTGTTTAGCAGTTTATTTTGGAACTCAATGGAATAAGCATCTATACTGACCCCATACATGGCTTCTAAGCGGAACCCCCCCCCCCCCCCCCGTTTTTCATCCAGTTAACACCAGTAAGATTATTTTCATGTTTAGGTATACTTAGCCACGATTTTGCTAATAATTGGTAAATTTGTAACCAGTTGAAATAAATAATTTTTCGAAGGCTTTGATTATGAATGAAGATCTCTTCAACTTTAAGCATATGTCCGTTATGGTTAATGGTGTCTGATACACAGTTAATTCCGCTCTCACTGAGTTCCCCGTAAAATATACTCTTCTTGTTAACTAAAATAGATTTATTATTCCAGAGTAGCTTTCTCAAAACCTCTTGATATGTTTCTGGGGTGTTACTATGATTAAAAAGTAGCCAATTCTCTGAAACCTTCCTTATAACGCAATGGAATTTTACCTGGTACAGCTGTTACTTTCCATTTATGTCCAATAGCATCAATACCACCTATTTTATCCAAATGAAATAATGGATAGGTTTTTAACTTTTTTCACATTTCATCTATTTACCTGTTTATCAATTTTATCTTTGTGTCTGAATGATTGCAAATACATCTGGTATTTTCAAATCTCCATTTGCTGTTGTAAATTTCACTTTTGGTCGTTTTCCTACCCAAATAAAACTGTTACATACTTGTTGTATATCTATTATAAACCCATTTGGATTTTTGCACAAATTACAAATGTACAACAGTTTTGACAATACCAGTGACCTGAATCATTCTATAGTCAGTCAGTAGTGTTCCTGACCAAAAGAACTGCTATAAAATCTCTCTCAGATTTTCGAAAATTAAGGGTATTAAATATTTGTGTATTATATGTGAAATGAACTCCCAGTATTTTCAAACTTTTATTTAAAGTGGATATCACCACACACAGGCTGCTTGTTTTGTTTATATTAATGTGTTTATAATATAAGGGGGGGGGGGGGCCACCAAAATAATCAAAGCAAATTCGACAAGGGCATCTGATAGCAAATCAGATAAGCCAGAGCTTTGCAAATGGCATTATGCAACAAGTGACCTTTCTGCCTCCGCGTATAAGCAACCTACTTCCTGTTATTCTCTTTTGTCAACATTGCTGTGTTTACAAACACGTTGTTGATGAACAAGTTCATATATCCTTCACTGAAGGCCATATAAGAACTTTTTCACAACTAAAATCACCCTCAGATCTTTAGTATATACACAGAAGCCAGAAATCACATAAATTTTATTTTCAAAAGGTAGGTGAATGGCCAACCTTAACAGTCACCCATGTGGTCTTTTCTATTTATCCAACTTCCTATACAGGCAACTCAAGTAAGGTCAAGGACTCTAAGCTCATATGTAAACAAAGAGAGCTATTCCATTCATGTTAACGTAAGCCTATCCGGGTCGCTGTCAAGCAAGATCAGTTGAAGATCGCTAAACTCAGAAAGACTATATGGTACTAACCATACGCTAAATTCTACACAAAACAGTAACCAGAGATCTCTGAAGGAAATGGACCTTATTGTTTTTATACAAACCATGGACTCAGTAAATATCCTGTATTTTTAATGTGAAGGACTGTCGTATTGACATATCAACGCACACACACTCACTTCTATGTCTCTGTAAGAATTGTCTTGATTTATATTTGTGAATTTAACCTGATGTCTCATAGTTTCTATTGATCTGGGTGTATGGTTGTCCGGTATTTTTATACACGTCCTTAAAAGAACCTGGAAATGTCACCTGTAATGATCGGGATCTAATTTCTTGATTAGTGAAATCAAGTGGCGAGCGTAAACCCATCCTATTGTTTTATAGGATATATCCGTTGTAAAGTTATCACGTTAAGTTAGGGGTGACAGTACCATTAGAAAATCGATTAGTCTTTAGTGTGGATCCGGAACGTGGTCGATATTCCGGAACGTCACCAAGGAATATTCACAATTTAAAGTCACTTTTTTTCACGAATGAACCTGGCAATATGGGCCGAGTTTGTGAATGCAAGGCTGCCTTTTAGTGCATCCCACAAAAGGAACACCCGATATGGTGGAGGGCTGCATTACTTAAAATGTGAATTTCTAAGCTAGCCTTCCCGGTGTGTTATGTTTATGACATAAGGTATGTATTATATCTCCGGTAGGTGTCGACATATGCTACTTTCTCCTGGTTTGCCTCTCCGTTCGCAAATTTACGCAAACATTCCTTTTTTTTTTCATTCCTGAATAGATGTTGATGAAATTTTGTGTAACACTCGTTTTTTTTTAAATATACAGTCTGGGCATTTATTTGTCAAAAGGAGCTTTTTTTTACTCTGTGGGAATGTTCTTAAACTTTGGGTTATGGGGAAGAAATTGTTCTGCAGCTCACTCGTGAGCCTTGCTGGTGAACCCCGAAACTCTGTAAATAGACATTTATAAACACAGGAAAGTTAAAGTTTCAATCCTTGACGAGGTATACATGTGCTATGAATGTAGTTTTTATAGCATCTGTAAGGAGGGCATGCGTTCATTCCCGATCGTGTGTGGGTGTGTTTGTTTTTGTGTGTGTATGTGGGTGTGTGTATGTGGGTGTGTGTATGTGGGTGTTTGTCCACAACACAAATCAGGCAATCATGAACGGAATACCCTGAGAGTTTTAGGCCATTGGAGCCAGTAAAGAATAAATTATCACCTAAGCTTGCATTATTAAACCCCCTCTCTAAATATATCACTGTGGTGTATAGCGCGATTATACAGCCTCATATAGACTTTGCCATATGTATATGAGGGAATAGACTAATAAAACTGGATAAAAAAATATAAAACGGGCAGCCCGTATCATTACTGGATGTTTATATTTTGATGTTCGAAGTGCAACGTTAATACAAGAATTGAACTGAATATCTGTATCAAAACGATATGAATACTTTACAGCCATTCTTATGTATAAATTGTTACATTAAACAATGCATACAGGTTTGCGAGAATCATTGTCATTTGTCAAAAACTCTCATGATTACTCACCAAGATCTGCAACGAATACTTTAATCGCCGATTAAGCCGAGTAAGGAATATTATAGAACAAGGTTTATTTATGCCGGTCCGTTGTTATGGAACACGTGACCATATGTTTTATATGTTCACAATATGCATGATTTTATTATCATTATATGCCTGATCGATTTAATGTGTATACATGTATGTATATGATCATATGTATTTTAATGTTGATGCATTTTTAATTTTCACAGGGCCTAGTGGAAGATTAGAGTGACTTATGAACTAGTCACCCTGTATAAATATATTTAAATAATAAATAATAATTAAATGTTAATGCCTATTTGTACAATCCATGTAGAATAAATATGTTGATATTAAATTGATGATTTTGAAATGCGATTTAAGCATGGAAATTCTGTTGTTTGTACTACGATGGCAAGCTACAAAGCGTAAACCTCGGCCAAAGATAATCCATCCCAGTCAATCAAACCTTTATCTGAATCGATTTAATTGCGATGATTAACAGACCAACAAACCAACGAAAACGAAACCGAACCGGCTATAAGAAAACCTCCGACTGTGTAGTAATGAATGTTTAGTGCCCAAGTCTGTAGACCTTTTCCCTGGGCATGCGCACTGCGTATCACTAAGTTTGTCGTGTTCCGGTCATATAGTCAGTGTCACAGCTGGTCAGGTAAGATAAAGGACCGAGAGTTCTACAAGCGGGTATTGTGTGTCAGGACAAGGTGGGATTCATACTTGTGTCATTTGAGATATACCTATAATTATTATTATTTTTGCGACACACTGGATTATACAAGGATGGCTACTTCAATCACTTCCGCTGTTGAGAGAGCAAGGTTTATACAGAGGAATATATCAATATTTGAATGTCAGAATTTGGTTACATTCCTGCCTTTCCGTCTGACTTTATTTTTATTTGATCTACACTTAGTTGTAATAGCTCAAGTAAATTAAGGTTCATACGCATATATATATATATATATATATATATATATATATATATATCAATATTCGCATCTGGTTACGAAACAGTTGCCCATACTAACCCTTGCGAGTCATCCTCAACCCTTGAATATAAGTTGATAACAGACCTGCAACGGACCCCTAACTCAGTGCCAGTCGTCGTCGGCAGGTGTCGCTTTTGTGACAAATTGATACCATAATTTTTTTTTTAAGAAACCATTAGGCTGTCAGTAAATTTTATTGATGTCCTGCCAGCTGACCCAAAAACAGTTCCATTTGATTTGTATAGACTTCCATTCAGATACGCTTAATGTGTTGGTGATTTGTTTCCGTTTTTATCGACATTGTCACTAGTGATGTCCTGGATGGCTTTAAGAAATTTGTATTTGATTGGCTCAGTCACACTGCCCTTTGGATAATTTAATCAGATTTTTTTTCTGGGAGTGCAGTTGATATTAGCTTACCTTTGCTGAGGGAACACGAACCGTGTTTGATGATAAATTCCATGGTAACCATTGGCAACGTCTTTGTAAGCCTTTAGGAAACTTATTTTAACTGTTATTTGGTAGAACTTTTATTTTACTATAACATAGGCAAATATTAGCGAAGCGTGCATGTAAATTGTCAGGCCGCTAGACCTGAGACCGCAAGGTTGTGGATTTAACGCCCCGCACTGACCGCCGTCTGCGCAAAGACACCTTTGGCCAAAGTCCTTACCACAGGGTGCGCTCTCTCGACCCAGGAGTGGATGGGTACTGGTAATGGGAGAAAGTCAAATGTGAAACGAATAAGTTTCTAGTGTCTGATATGGCTGCATGAGTCATATTCTCCAAGAATGAACAAGTCCGAAAGACCAGGAAGGCAAAGGGTAAAGTCGGATGAGACTGACATCGTCGGTAATATCAGACTACACACCCCAACCTTTACCTTTATTTATTTACCGCGACGGGTCGATCCTACTGACAAACCTTACATGTTTTTCACCTTGTTACCCATCGCATAATGTAGTGTTTATACGAGCCAAGAATTATTTTTGTTATACCCACAAGGCCCATATACCCTACATACTTTTTTAGAATAAGTAGAGCACTTTAAATTTAATAATTATGACGTTTGTTTGGGATGTTTTGTGATAATATTTCTATTATTTAATGGTATATATGGTATTAATATTCAATAATGTTTTTACAAGGCCTATATTTTTTTTGTCCTTAATCCGTCCAACTGACTTCCCTCTTACAAATATTCTGGATTCGGCCATGTTAATAAATTTCTGAATTAGTTCAAGTTATAGTTAGACATTTCATATATATGAAGCAAATGAATATAAACTTAGAATTATAAAAATAAGTCAACATGGGTTATATGTGTGATATGTATTTATAAGCACAGCTCTATTATATCACACCTAAAAATATTTTACAAAATAAAAAGAAAACACTTTGATTTTGTTCCCCTTTTCTTTCGCGTTCGTCTTCACTTGCTCGTCGTGAAATACTCCTCCCTCTCGACTTCTCTTTCATATATTCTTTTTTTTAACACATACATTTATTCCATAAAGCAATTCATGCATTTTAATCTGTGTCACATATTACAAATTTACAAAACATACATGGAAAAAAATTGACATATACATTTACAAAACATGGAAAAGTCACAAACTACATTTACCACCGCGAATGTTTGAAAAGCTTGTACTTAAAACGTTTCATATTTCATACAAGAGAAAAATAATATATTGATATTCTTTCATATATGATTTATTACAGGTTCCCATTTTTCATTAAGTTCTTATATGTTATGTCTTCTTGCAATTCTATTCTCCATTATATATATATTTTTTTCAAGTGTTATAAAAAATATAGAGCAGCTGTACAACTGCTCTTTCTAAATTTCCATGAGTTAATTCATGATTTTTATCCAATATTATTTTCATTACAGCAAGATTTGATTAAATAACAAATTATTATTATTAGCAGGTACACAGCCAAAGAGTGCAAAATAAAGTTCCCTTTCTAGTAATGGTATTCTGCAGTCAGAAAAATATTTTAAGATTTTGTTTTAATGAGAATTGGCTCTACTACATTCATAAAATTAAATAGATGCACTGGTTCTACAGTTTCGTCACAATATGGACACTTATCAGGGTCCTTTCGATTCCATTTAAATTTGATTTAGAGGAAAATAATTGTTTAGCAGTTTATTTTGGAACTCAATGGAATAAGCATCTATACTGACCCCATACATGGCTTCTAAGCGGAACCCCCCCCCCCCCCCCGTTTTTCATCCAGTTAACACCAGTAAGATTATTTTCATGTTTAGGTATACTTAGCCACGATTTTGCTAATAATTGGTAAATTTGTAACCAGTTGAAATAAATAATTTTTCGAAGGCTTTGATTATGAATGAAGATCTCTTCAACTTTAAGCATATGTCCGTTATGGTTAATGGTGTCTGATACACAGTTAATTCCGCTCTCACTGAGTTCCCCGTAAAATATACTCTTCTTGTTAACTAAAATAGATTTATTATTCCAGAGTAGCTTTCTCAAAACCTCTTGATATGTTTCTGGGGTGTTACTATGATTAAAAAGTAGCCAATTCTCTGAAACCTTCCTTATAACGCAATGGAATTTTACCTGGTACAGCTGTTACTTTCCATTTATGTCCAATAGCATCAATACCACCTATTTTATCCAAATGAAATAATGGATAGGTTTTTAACTTTTTTCACATTTCATCTATTTACCTGTTTATCAATTTTATCTTTGTGTCTGAATGATTGCAAATACATCTGGTATTTTCAAATCTCCATTTGCTGTTGTAAATTTCACTTTTGGTCGTTTTCCTACCCAAATAAAACTGTTACATACTTGTTGTATATCTATTATAAACCCATTTGGATTTTTGCACAAATTACAAATGTACAACAGTTTTGACAATACCAGTGACCTGAATCATTCTATAGTCAGTCAGTAGTGTTCCTGACCAAAAGAACTGCTATAAAATCTCTCTCAGATTTTCGAAAATTAAGGGTATTAAATATTTGTGTATTATATGTGAAATGAACTCCCAGTATTTTCAAACTTTTATTTAAAGTGGATATCACCACACACAGGCTGCTTGTTTTGTTTATATTAATGTGTTTATAATATAAGGGGGGGGGGCCACCAAAATAATCAAAGCAAATTCGACAAGGGCATCTGATAGCAAATCAGATAAGCCAGAGCTTTGCAAATGGCATTATGCAACAAGTGACCTTTCTGCCTCCGCGTATAAGCAACCTACTTCCTGTTATTCTCTTTTGTCAACATTGCTGTGTTTACAAACACGTTGTTGATGAACAAGTTCATATATCCTTCACTGAAGGCCATATAAGAACTTTTTCACAACTAAAATCACCCTCAGATCTTTAGTATATACACAGAAGCCAGAAATCACATAAATTTTATTTTCAAAAGGTAGGTGAATGGCCAACCTTAACAGTCACCCATGTGGTCTTTTCTATTTATCCAACTTCCTATACAGGCAAACTCTGGTTTATTATGATTCGTTTTTATTAGTCTCCCACCGTACAACAACAACAATCGTCCGCACAAGTCCGTCTGTCCGTCTTTCCTTCCGTCCGTTCTTTCTCTGCCGAATACCTCTAAAAGCCCTGAAGCTTATTTCATAAAATTTTACATAAATGTTATTCAGATGACTGGCATGTGGTTATGACCTGCAAGTAACGCCACCTACTGTTACGCTACTTGGTACTTTTTTAATTATAAGTGAATAAGGAAGAACACCTGATCCTTAAAATCATATGCACCCGGTCCTTAAACCAACGGATCTTAAATGAATGTAGGTTGAACTTGATTTTTTTGGGCGTTTTCAGGGGACTTTCAAATTTTGTTGAATGCGTTCCATAATTGTATTTTCCACTTTTGTTCAGATGAGGTAGTAAATAAAAACACTTTAGCCTTTAATCATATGCAAGGTTTCTTTGGAGCTAGGTTGCCTGCAAATCACAGAAGATATCCCCATTTGAGTTATGATTGGGGCGGGGGACCATTTGATGCCTCAGGGCCCTTGTTGAAGAATATTTTGAGAAAATTTCCAAAGTTTTCAACATGTGCTTCTTCGTTTAAGAAAAATGTGCTAATAGATCACCATGTCTAGTACCACGTTCTATTGGAAAATGCCTAGTGTGTTTTTACCGTTGTTTATAATACAAAGTTATGATTCATTAATGTAATCCAATTTAACAAAGATTTTTCAAAACCATTTTTTTTTTCGAGGACAGCAAACATAAATGAGTGACACACAGAGTCAAAAGAAGCTTCGAAATCTGTAGCCATGATTATTCCACCTTTATTTTCAGTGTCTGTATATTTCATCATATCTGCAATTAATCTCACTTATTCTCTCATACACCTATCAAACACAAAGATATTTTGATCTTCATGTATTAGTAATAGTAAAAATGTTGTTATTCTGTTACTGATTATCTTACTTAAAATTATCACATTCACTTTTTATCAAACTAACTGAATGCCAGTCCTTAATTAACCGGCTGTCCCTTCCAGTTTTTTTTCTTTCTATTAATAAAATAACTTCTTGTCTTTGGCTGTGTATCATTTGTTTCATCTCAAAGCAATAGTTATAACAATTTTGCAATTCAGGTTTAATATCAGGGAGGAAAAGCAAATAAAATTATTTAGATAACCTTCATTTCCCAGGAGTTTTATTGTTTTTCATATCTTTTAATGCATTATGTATGACATTTATTGTTAATTCTACTTTCATTTAGTTATTATTCTCTGTGGTTAATCTAGGTACTTCAACTTTTGAAAAAAAAGTTTATATATATTCTTCTAAATGTTTGTTTACTCTTTTATATTTACATTTGAAAAAAAAAACAAATCTTTCAGTTTTATCAAAAGATTTCATACTTCGTACTTTCAGGTAAATCTACCAATAACGTTTTTAAAGATCGTTTTGGCTTTATTTATTTTTTTGTTAAATTAAGAGTATTTATTATTTCTCTCCCCTTCTTCAAACAACTGGGAACGGGATCTTATTATAATTCCTTGAGTTATGTATTGATAGCAACCTTCAAGTTTCTGTTTTGTTTTTAAATATTCTTTCAATGTGTCGCACGATTCGTTAATGTTTGGTTCAAGATTATTTACAAGTTTTTCCAATTCTTAAAACTTAGCCTTGAAAATACTTGATTTAATTTTAACGTACCTGATAGTGAAATGTCTTATTAAATACTTTAGATATTCCCATTTTCCTTTGGATTACTATCCAATTCTAACTTCCATTTACTGATTGTTTTCATAAGTTCTTGTGTTTATTCTCTGTCAGTCAACAAGGAATTATTAAATTTCCATATCTCGGAACCAATTTTTTGCTCAGGAAGTTAACACATTTCATAACTATTGCAGAGTGATCTGATTCAACTGATGTTATTATGTATCAATGTGTTATAAATGGCTGTATGACAGCTGAAGTTAAAAAGAACCTAACCTTCTCTGGATTAGAGGGTTATATCTTCTCCAAGAAAACATTAAAAAAAATGTTGATTTCTAATTCACCATTTATCATGAATATTTCAACTTTCGCGTACATCATACATGAAAGAAATGATATTTGTCTTTCATTTCAAATTACCACCATCCGCGTATTCTTCTGGGAAACAGACGTTAAAATCACAACCCAAGATAATATTAATAGGTTCTTTTAATGTCCATTTTATTATTTCAACAATTTTCTTCAACGATTTCATTTGCATTTGATCAAAGTTTGGCTCATTTATTTATATTTATAAATAAAAATTCATTCCCTTGAATAAGACTGGTATAATATATTCCATATCTATCAATAAAGTTCTTTATCAACGAAAATTCTAGTTCACTTCCAATTAAAGTTAACATTCCTTTGCTTAAATTAGACCGATGACTAAAATAGCTCAGTCCATACCATTGGTGGCCCCAGGATCCTGTACAATTAATATCACTGTGGGTTACTTGAAAAACATGAAACCTTCGTAACATCCATGCATAAATTCCAAATTAAATATTTTTTCTGCGTTTTTTATACTCCCTTGATCCTTTAACATTAAGTGAAAGAATTATAAATTTAAATGAACTGTCCATCATAAGGTAATCTACAAAGAAAATAAAAGTACCATATTCACAAGTGAGGGCCATTGTTCCTGACATCACATGAGTAAGATTAGTGTCCCTACCTGTAAGAATTTGAGACTTAAGTATCCCTGACAATCTGTACATCACTACATATATATAAAAGACGCCACAAAACACATAAAACAAGGTATCCATATCATGTCCAAAATAAGAGTCACTAGTCAAGGATGAATTTATTCCTTAAGTACTTAATCCATGGTCTGTCCATATGCAGTGTGCCACCTGTATCAGGGAAGAACATACGTCCATTCCAATGTTCAGGTTTGCTGGGCCCTGGGATCTTGTTTCATTCTATTGAATACGGTTTGAAGGTCTGGACAAAAATCTTAAACAATTAACTTTCTGAAGCCCATCAATTTGCTCCTGGCCTTGAGAACACTGGTTCTCTAGTTCCTGCATTTAAATCTGACAATAACAGGCCTGGGATTGTTTTGGTTTGCTTTATACCGGCTCTATGACAGGCCACAACATGTTTTCAGAGATATCCGAAAGTTGCTCTTAATCAAATTTAATACAGATTTGCAGGAGTCCACTGAATTACTAGAATTTGTTTCTTCCATTCCAAATATTTTTAAGTTTCCTCTCCTCGAATATTGCTCATTTTACTCTGTTTTTATTTTTTTTCACTTAACTTTCTACCAGTTTCTATTAAAATTCCTCTTTCACAAATTCTTTCCCTATCACCCCCCCCCCCCCCCCATGTCTCACCGTGTCACTAGTATGTCCTCACGTCCACTATAAATCCCTGCGGCCAGTGGCGTACCAAATTTCCTATGATGCATTTCAATGGCATTTCGAGCAATATTGTCCCGGGAGGTCGGCGCTCGGAGCGTGTACACGGAAAGATATATACCGCCCGGGCCCACATCGTCCACGTATTCCACCCCAGGGGCACGGACGCCGGGGCAATGGTCGTAGTCATTTGAAAACTGAGCATCTGGCTGATATATTGAATCTCTCACCAGAGACTCTCCCTGTGTGGGGAAAAAGAGTCAGTAGCAGGAAACACTTTTATTAATATATATATATATATATATATATATATATACACACAAAAGGTGAACTTTAACCGCTAACCACATGGGCTAGGCGATTAATAATCATTTTTAAATAATACCCTATTGAGATTGATGTAAATGGACCATAAATAAATAAGTTACTAAAGCAGAATTTTAATATCGCTCAATTATTCAACGTATAATACAAACTTCGTTTCCACACCGGGGACATCATGTTTAGAATATATGATATAGAACTAACAACTAGAGATGCCAGATATTTATCACATTTTTAGTAAAGGACCCAGATGGCGGGGGGTGTAGGGGGAAGTTAACATTGCCCCCTCTAACAGACCTGGAAAATATTCAATTTTATACACCCCCTCCATTGAACATAGAGTAAAGTAAATCAATTTCAGCTGTATAACATAAAATGAGAATCACAAAAATTGATATCAGAAGCGGATCCAGCGGATTTTCAGCCACCACATACTTTTTTAGGATTTCAGACAATTGTTGGCGGCTTGCCCCCCCCCCCCCCCCCCCAACCCCCCTGGACCTGGGGACCTATTTTTTTAGGTGTTGTAATAAGTCTTCCTGGGTTAGAGCTCTCCTTCTCCTAAATCCTGGATCCACTCATGAATATACATGTATATTGATGCATATAGATACGTCACCAAAACTAAACTGTGGCTGGCTTTATATTCCCGAGGCTGAAATTTTGAGCATTTTGCGAGGGTTTCTTTTTCACGACCGCACCAGAACCAATGCAATCTTAGTACAACAGTATTTCTATTGATTTTAAATTTATAAGAAACCCTACAATATCTCAATCATTTCTGGTTTAGTCATACATTATAACCTATGTCACAGTTTATATATCAAGTGGTGATTACCGCATGTTTCGATACCCGCACAGATTAGTTTCCTGATTATGTTGTTTACAGAGGTGTCATAACTAATCTGTATAAAATTGCAAATGCATCATTCCCTCTTATTCCTCTTAGTAGATGAGGCTGTTTATTCCCGAGGCTTTTATAGGCCTGTTTGCATATATCGCGAAATAAAAACCATCGCGAATAAAAGGAAACCATGGTAGTTACCGATATGCTTTGCGCATACTGTATCATCGTATCGAGGAAACAATCACTGCTAAAAATTAGATAATACAGTAACCTAAATTATAATAGGACATATTTATTAAGAATGAGCCATAGTTTTTTTGGTATGTTTGACGTTTAAGGCTTAAATAAGACCATATATACTTCTGAATGGCCAACTAGATTAAGAACGTATGTTTACTTGTCCGTGGTTTACTTGTCCGTGGTTTACTTGTCCGTGGTTTACTTGTCCATGATTCCATGCTGGTGTGGGCGATGATAGAGGTATATAATCAACAGTCATGGTTATTATTGAAACCAATACTTTCTTCATGCCATCTGCACCACCAAACTGTATATTGCATGTTTGTTTTATATTATTAGGGCATGTTTTTATCACTTTATGATCCAGTTTTTTCTATAACTGTGTTAAACATTACACAACAGTTTCTCGGGGTTCATTTACACCTGCATATATTTTTAACAACATGGCCGAGATGAGCCAGATGCCAAACAGGCGCAAAAATCAAGTACTGGTTGACGAGGGCTATGTGATTAAGGGGCACTCATTCAGGAAACATACGAAAACTGTGTAATTATATGATATGTATAATATAACCTAAAATCCTCCTCATACAATACAAACATAACTGAGCAGAGTAATAAGAGACCAGAATTATTACAAGATCAATACACAATTGTCTCCCATTAGGGAGACGGACAAGCTTTTAGGCTAAATATCACGTATTTTATGAGATTTTCATACGAAGTCAATCATTTGAAATGACTGAGTGCTTGCCAATCCCCGAAGCGAACACTACTGCATGTTTACCCAGTTGTGGCGCCGTTGACGTGTGGCTCGTCTAACAGGGTAGTGAAAATGATATATAAACTTTTATTTATTTTACAACTTGTACAACTAGATAAGATATCTAACACGAGGCCTTATAGATGGTGGCGTTTGGCATACTTTTACATGTGGCGGAAACCGGAGAACCCGGAGAAAATCATCGACCCACTCTCATAGACTCGATGGGGATCGAACCCCGTTCGCAAGCCACTGTCCATATATATATATATATATATATATATATATATATATATATATATATATATATATATATATATAATTATACCTTAGTATTCTAGAACTGTTTAAGTTTTTCAGTCAGTGGCAGACTCGCTTTATGAAAAGAATGAGAGGATCCGTCATTTGTATGAAGTCAGTTTCCTTAATTAAATCAGATTTTTATTGTTTTGCCTCATTTCAATAAAAAGAAACATTTTGCTCTCAAGATCACAAACCGCGCACGGGAGCTTAAACTGCCCAGGTAACCTAAGAAATCGTTATACCGCCTGTAAAGTGGAATATGTCTCCAGCTCCTACAAGTTCACGCACTTTCTGAACGAGAATCACCCTCCCTATAGGCACTTTTACTGGACAGGTAGATTTGTACCTGATTCGCTCCTTCACCTGACCGTGTAAGAAACATATCAGAAATTAATGAAAAAAATGTATGGCTGACTGCGTGAACTACAATGAAGCAGATCGGACGGGATTAAAGCTTTATAATAGTACAAGTGACGCTGCTGTCAAAACCGCTGTCACAACTGTAAAAAAAATAACTACTAAAGTTCTTTGGTGATGAACAATGCCGGATATCAATCTTATATCCTCTGAAGTTATTGATATATATATATATATATATATATATATATATATATATATATATATATATATATAATTATAAAGAAGTTGGTACGCTTTTGTCCTCAATGTTCTCTGAAACCTCATTGCCTATGACAAAATCTCATGTTATATACCTCATTCAAGTGTTATGTTCCCTTCGACAATGACCTGAAACACTTGGATGTCACCGCCAGTGCTGGATTGAGGACTGTTGTGCATATAAATAACCGCTGCTGTCAGTAACGGATTTATCTGCTCCATTTATTTAAATTTTGTAATTCACACTACTAAGGTAAAAGCGAGCTAGCTAGCTAGTGTGAAAGGATGTATCAAACAAAATCTTTGCCCGGTCGAGAATCAGTGGGAAACAGGGTTACATTACGTCGGCCTTCCACTTAGATATCATCAACTGAACTCTGTTTTCTTACATTAAGTAGTTTTTCACTTTTAACACATCACTTACAGACCATATAAAACCCATTATCCCTTACTTTAATTGTGTTTTCACCTTAGTCCCTAAAAACATGATCCCAAGATCAGGAGAAGAGTAGTCCAGGCTACACATATTGGTCTGAAATGATACAGCGGCTGAAAAAGTTTGTGTGTGTGTGTGGGTGGGCAGTGGGGTTGGGACCCTGAAAATATCATGGTTACTCTTCTGCGACTGACCAGGTGAGCATAATTAGCTTCCTTGCCTTCAATCATGCATTTTATTCATCGTTCATACCCTCCTTATATCAATCTATTCTTTATACTTCTGACACTGAAAATATATGTAACCAGTCAAAGATCTTCTAAAATCTGAATGATTCCGCGTAATATTCCGGTTTAAAAATATAAGCATAATGCATGACCCTGTCTTATAGGTAAACTGCTGATATATGAATTTCTTGCTAAGAACACGGCGCCACAAAATAATTGTAGGCATATTTGTACTTATCATATTGGGACAGTATTCCACTTAAAATCAGTGCCTAGTTATAACATTTATAATAACAAAATTAGCCAAAATTCTTCATCTCATTTAATACATCCCTCAAACCCGATCAAAGTTGATATATACATCAGCCAATATATATATAGCATAAAGCCATAAGATCGCTGAAAGCGTATAATTTTATTTATTTTTTTTTGCTTCTATCAATAGCTGGAAAGATTGAGGGAATATTATCAACATAATAAATTCATTTTGACATGAATACTATACAGTTCTCTTAGGAATCGCACAATAAAATATTGTTCATATTCCACTGCTGAGCAAGTACATATGACTTTTTTTAAGTTCAAACCCGTCCAGGGTAAATAATCCGCATGCTTAATATTAAAGCTTTCGTCTGTTAATCCGTTCAGCTTTTTACTCAGAATTTCCCAAGGTTTCTTTATCTGATTAGGTCCTCTTGTATGACACACAATAATCTTATCTCCTTTTCTTATGCGCCCCATTGTATACTGTCGAAATTAAATGAGTTTTTTTACCAATATCTATTAAATTCTTATTAAAATTTTCCACAAGGACCCCAGTCATGTAAACGTCGTTCAACGGAAGTAGCGGAATGGAAATGATCATGCGTACCCAACACCCGATAAATACGGGGATAGCGAGTTCTGTTGTACACTTCCGGCAAGCACGAGATCCTAGTACTGGTTTTGTTCCTTAACGATGTCAGGGTAGATGGTTTGTCCTTAAATCTCCTTACCAAGTACAAAAACTGTCCCGAGATTATAGTTTGCATAAAAAGTTTCATTGCCGTATGTCTTTCTTATAAAGTCTCTTATAAAGGAAAGAATATATATAGAGAGGCGTGATTTGTTCACCTGAGCCTGTGTGACATTTCGACTTTTTGGTTCTCCATCTTTGTTGAATTCATTCGGACCTGGCTCAGATTTAGCCGTTGGTTGAACCTTGGTCTACTGGCTCTTCATATGTAGTATATTCCATCGCAGTGGGAGTTGTTGTTGTCAATAGATGAAAGTTGTCTCCTTGTATATGTCTGTATTCCTTAACTTCGCAGCGTTATCTGCTGTGGACATAAGCCCTACGCCGCAGAGATAAGAGACCAAGGCCACACATAATAGAACTAATCTCAATGGCTTAACCGGAGTCATTTTATCACAATTCTTACTCTGTTTCATTTTCACTCTACTTTTTACTCATCCCCTCTTATTGGAGATACACTTCTGAAAAAAAAATAAATGATTTAGAATTTGTTTGTGAATATGTTGTAAGGTACATTTACAAAATAAATTAGCACAACGAAATAGGACGACATAGATGACTTAGCATGAAAATGCGGAGAATCGTGAGAGAATATGCTCGCATAGGAACTCCCGGCTTTGATTCATGTTCACTACTGCTTAGCCTAGGGAACTCATAAGTCAAACCAATATTTGATACTCTATATTTACATGCAAATGTCGAATACCAATCAAATCAGGGATATTCAATAGTCACATGGGAATATAACAAAATTACGCAAAATTCCAAGGAAAATATCGGCGATCGTCTAATCATAGTACAAGCTGTACTCAGAGAAATGGAAGACGAATCAAGGATATTTTTTTTTCTGAATTTCTCATAAGAATATCAAATATTGATAATATCCAAACAGCAGCAACAGCAGGACAGTGAATTCGGCGTCCGAGCTGGTAAAATATCCGACACGGCTGATCCGATCAATCAGCAACTACGAACTAGGACAGGATGATTTGGTGTTTGGTCCGATCTTGGAAAGCAAAAGTAGAAAATACTGGACTTACGGTCAATATGGCAGTCTGGAAAGTCACGCATCCATGTGCTCCTGTGTAAATCCAACATTTCCACCGGATAATATTTCAATACCTTTAAGTGTTTAGACGTGGTGAATGAGCACAAGCGACTTAAAAAACATGGATCAAGCTAGCATGAACAAATACGTTGAAACAAAACAAAAAAGTGCAAAAAGTAACACGTCTAAAACGGACATGGACGAACTGAGCTCTCAACAGATAGGCGGCCATTTTGTCCCTATTATATATGGAAGCTGTTTGATCAATGAGAAAACCTTCAGGATTGCTCTTAAAAAATTATAGATTCTCTGCGTGATGACTTAGTTAGCATCAAGAAAGATGTGGCTGCAATTGAAAAGAAATATGTGAAAATAGACGGGAAAATAAATTCAGTTACTCAGAGTTTAGAATATACAGAATCTGATCTTGAACCAACAAAAAAAACAAGAGTTTAGAATATAAACAACCTGATCTTGAAACAACAAGAACAAACTTAAACGCACAAAGGCAGAATACAAAACATTAAGATCTGAAATAGATGTGCTAAAACAGAGAACGGTGGAAAAAAATGCGCAAATCACTGCAATGAATGGAAAGCTTCTGGACTTAGAGAGACATGGCAGGGAATATAACCTGAGACTAATTGGAGTACCTAAAATAAAGGTGAAAACTGCATTGATATTGTTTCAAAATATATGCATGAACAAGGATTAATCGGCGATACACAAATTTCAGATATCAAAGTAAAAATCGAGAGCGCACACGGGACAAAGAGGGCAAAATTAAAGGGACACAGACATGTTATTGTCAAACTCTATAGCAGGCCCAGGCGAAACTCAATTCTCAAGACGCAAAAATAAAACGGCAATCAAAGTCAACGTTCAATCTTCTTTGTTTAAGACCTTGTCAAAAGGCTATTTGCTGAAAAGAAAAGCCCTGCCACAAATGAGTATGGCTCATACTGACAATCAGAAGGTCCGCATTTGGCGCGGAAAGCTTATAATCAACGAGGTGACAATCCACGACACCAAGCCCACTTAACAATCGAGCATGACGCCTGCACGCTGTTTTCTACTGATCTCCTACCGTTACCGTGTCCCGCCTTAGCACCACCAGCATTACGTAAGCAGCAATCCGGAATCTTGTAGCTGACACCTGAGAATAAGCATACACTTCGCCTTTTCTCTGTCATTCTCCGAACACAATCAAAGCTTTCCGAAGTGAGTCCATAACGAAAGACTAGTCCAGGGAACATTTAATTATCTGTAGATTGTAAACCTCATGCAGGAGCCAGTCTTCAAGTTCTATTATCGCCCGGACCACGTTTGTGTATTGGACGTAAGTTATAATATTTTTTCTGCTCGGAATATACAAATTTCAGTCAGCAAAAATGATTAAGTGTCATGTGTTTTGTTCTTGATGATGAATTCTCCCCTCCAATTAGGCTTTTTAATACATATTTTGCAGAACCATAAATTCTAGTTTTGATCTGTCTTCTAGATCTAGAATATAACCACTGATAACTGATTAATTGACTATAAATCTCGACTATAACTTCTCCTTTCAGCATTAAACATTGGCCGACACCGGCTAGTTGTTTATTTTATTGTAAACAGTTTCAGATACTTTAACCACAAAAACTGAACACTGTTCCTGTTAGTGCTATAAGTAGTAGTTATAGTACATAAACCACTGTTTACTAGGGATATTATTACTTTTAACTTACAACTAGGCCTTCTTATCAAGCTACTGGTGATACTTGCTGGTACTGGACCCGTCACAGACTGGTATCGCTATCACACTATTAGGCTGTTAGGTTAATATTTTCGTTCTGTTAAAGCCCGGACAGGTTTTGTGTATTGGCAGTATAAATATTATCACTTTTTTATATTTGCTCAAAAATATGACGAACATTTAAAAATTTCAGGGAATCTAGAACTGCACCAAGCAAAAATGTGTAAGTGACAAGGGTTTAATGATGAACATTTCTTTCCCGTATATTATGCAGAGACCTGAATCATATGGTTGGTCGATCTTCTCTAATATTACTAATTCTCTCCAATATTAGCTCCAATATTGCCATTAAACTATCTGCTGGCACTGGGCAATTGTTTATTATACTGTAAACAGTTCCAGATGCTTGACCAATATTTTGGACACTGTTACTGTAAATGCTAAAGGTTGTAGTAGTGAGTACAACTGCAAGGGATGCAATTATTATTTTTAACTCACTACAACTGATTAGGCTACCAGTGGTGCTTGATTGTGCTGGACCGGGCTCAGACTGGTATCGCTATTGCATTGTCGGGCTGTTGGATATTATTGGTCTGTTATTAGAATGTTAATTTTGCGGGCTTGTCTTGTTTGATATTTTGACAGACATCTGAATTAGATGCAGATTGAATTTATAACTTATTATTAATACGTTTAATAACTTATTGTTAATTCATTCCCCCTTTTTGAATTGGAACCTTCACTTTTAGATAAAGATTTAAAGTACTATAAATACGATCAAATATGTGTTTAGATCTTATTACTGAATAGTCACCCAGTACGTATTTGAGGTATCCATCTATCAAATGGAGTAAAGAGAATGAAAATATCATAAATATCAATAAATTAGTTATATAAATCTTATAAATACTGATGACAAGTTATTCATATTGTACTATTAGGGATAATACCAGTCAACCAGACTTATAAATCAACCTGGATAAATGAATTTGTAGTACAGTGTCTGTATTGGACATCTTTAACTTGTTTATTTTGCAGAAACCTTATAAAGTCCTATATTTATATGAACAGAATCTTAAATATAAGATTGCTTAGTTAATTTATTTTACACCTGTTGTATCTTTACTATTTGTTCTGAAATTTGTATAATGTATTTGAGTGGAATATCAGGCAATTGTAGTTTTAGGAAGGAGCCATGAACAGTCGTTGTATTTTGCCACAACCCTGTTCAGCATCTCATTGGACAAGAACTCTATGTTGCTGTATTAGTATCAGCAGCACCTACTGCATGTCAGAACCAGGAAGTCTGTTAAACACGTTACCCCAGACGTGTTAATATATTTGTGCTACTTATGCTTTATGGGTTTTTGTTCTCACTCACGTTTCAATCAATGCGAAAGACAGGATATGGATACTTTCTATTTATTTGCTAAAGACAAGTAACATATTCAAGATAAACTCAACAGGGTATTATACTTTCATAGATAAGGGTGTAATAGACATAACTAGTTGAAACTATGGCAGATATATGTAACATTGCATCTTTGAATATAATAGGTTAAGGTAGTATGCAAAAAGAAGAAAAATATTTTATTTGTTGAATAGAAAAAAAATATGATAAAATTATTCTTCAAGAAACACAGAGCAGTTTTGAGAATGAAAAACAGATGGAAAAAAACCGAGTGGAGGAATCACATTTATTTTAGCCATGGAAAAAATCAAGTAGAGGGAGTCAGTATTTAAATAAAATAATTATTAATATTAATACTACAATAGGGATCCATAATGTAACCTTAGTGAACGTATATGGGTCAAACAAGTTTATTTTCTGAATCTTATGAATACATTAACTAACTTACATACGGATAAACTGATTACTGATGGTAATTTTAATGTGATAATAAACCATACAGTTGATAAAGAAGGTGGAAATAAACACACTCAAGAAAAACCAAGACAGATGGTATTACAATTGTTGCACAATTGACAGACATCTGGAGAGCACAACATCCAGGGACGCTTAATTATACATGGCGTAGGTACAACCCAAAACCTGTGTTTTATCGCCTAGATTACTTTCTAATTAGTGAAAGTTTTTGTAATTACATTGATAGTTCTGATATTGATAGTGGATATAAATCATATCATTCACTAATAAATATAGGTTTAATGTCAAGTGATCATCCACGCGGGCCAGGTTACTAGAACCTCAACTTTTCTCTCCTTGAAGATGAAACTTATATAAAACAGATTAAAGAATGTATAAAAATGACTGTAAAATTTAATATGGAAGCCAAACAAGCCTCACTCAAGGGTACGTTAAAATGTCAAAAAAGAGGTGAAAGCATAGCTTATACTACAAACAAAAAGAAAAGATTGTTGATTTATTAATTATATTATAGAAAGGAATGCGCAAAGCCCAGTTCCAATATAATAAAACTAAAAACTTTGAAGGTAAATGCAAAATGGAAATAACAATAAATAATCATAAATCCTTCACTGAGGAACAAACCAGGGGAGCTGTAGTCAGATGCAGTTGTGTCATAAATGGAGGATGGGCAACTGTATACTTTCCTATAAGTCGAGCTCTAAGGCAAGGTTGCCCCTTGTCTCCCTATTTATATATGCTATCCTCATCAATGTTAGCTGTTAAAATAAGAAATAATGCAAAAATTAAATGTGTTAATATTTGGGGTAATGAACACAAATTAAATCAACATGCAGACGATACAGTTGTTATTCTCACAAGTGGTTCCAAATCTGTTAAAGACCTTCTTAAAACATTTGAAATGTTTCACAAAATCTCTGGACGATGAGTACATTTTGAAACAAAAAAGCTGTAGTCATGCCTATGACACTTTATGCTGATTTTTTAATATATCTCTTTTACGCCTCATTATTGACTTCATTATTAATCATCATTGGCGTATTTGATATTTTATTTCTAATACAATTCTGTAATACAACCTTTTCACTGTACCTCACATAAATAAAGCATTAATTATAAATTTAAATTCGTGTTCATCTAATTTGCATATACACATGTGTGTACTTAATATCTTGACCCTTTAAATTGAATTATCAACATGAAAACAAGAAGAAATAGGAATAAACGAAACATCTGATTAAAGCATATGAATAATATTGGTATGTGCATAGGTACAAACACAAATAGACTTTTATAAATGCACATCATCCACAAAAGCTGCACTATACTTCAACATGAATGAAATACAATAACTTTTTACTGTATCAAATGTATGCTTAGGTTAAAAATAGTTAATCCTGTATAGAACGTTTAATATGTTGATGTGACTCCACACTTCTTTAAATACTTATTCTTTCCCTTTGTTTCTCAGAGTATTTTTTTTTCATTTCCAGCTCATTTCTTACATATTTCAAGAATGATGTGAAATGCATTCTTTTTTTCAGCACATTTCTGTACCTGGATATAATATGTGGCTTGTATAATGAGGTAAGTAACATTTAGTAATGTTTGGGGGCTTCTATTTTCTTTTAATCCTAATACAATGTCCTGTATGATCAACAAGATTTTCCAATCTTCATTGTTGAGTTGTAAAAACTGCTGAGATCGTTCCAAAATAATTTTATTACGTCACAATTGAAAAATCTGTGTTCAATATCATCTTTATATATGTAACAACAATTGCAAAGAGGGTTAGTCTTTATTTTCATTCGACATAAATTTTTTTGAATGGTATTATACGATGAAAAAATCTAAATTTTAAAACTTTGTAATTTGATTGATTCGTTACTGAAGGTGAGTGGCAGGCTAATACTAGAATTAAAATCAATCTCCGTAATGCCAATGTTCTGTGACCAATAGACCTGTGCTGTCGCTGTTTCAGCTTTAATCTTTATTAGAGTATTGTCGAAAACTTTACTTTAACAGCTCAAAAATATAATAATGATATAAAGGGGAAATTTCTAAATCTTACTTCACTATTACAGTAACAAAAGTCAATTTTTTTCACTATCTTTTAATATAGTAGATTTCCAACTTCCTGGAATCTGTTTCATGAGTCTGTGATATTCGATATCATTTGTTTTTATTATGTACTTGGTCATTTATTGATTCATTGGTAAGAGATTACTTTTTTGTCTATTTAGCTGGCGATTTTACGGATAACAGCTTTATACTAATTTTTATAAAAGAAAATCTGCTTTTTATGACTAAGATGTATTAAATCGTTGTACCATATGCTATCGTTAATTAAATCTTGAACGGTTAGCGATTCATTTTTGCAAACTTTTGACACAGATAAATTTGATAAAACATGCAATCCATTTTGGAGAGACGTTTTAAATGCATGGTGCAAATACAATTTTAAAAATGTATAAACTCCTGACGAAACTTTAAGCCAAGAGCTATTTTTCAACTCTGATATCAAAATAAATAAAACAATGTTGTATAATAAAAAATTATATAATACAGGTGTAACAAAACTGTATGATGTTTAAAAATATTATGGTAAAAACTATATATTCCAGTCACATGCAGAACTTGTAGACTGTACAATAGCAAAAATTGACAAATACAGTATATGTGTTTAATCGATGTTATCCTAGCTGTTTGGAAAAAAAAAACAGTGAAAACTTGTATTAACATGGATAACTACAGTATCAACAATTGAAACAATAATGAACATCAAGAAAGTTACACAAAAGGTTTATAATGATTTAATTCTATCAGTCCGTACTGAACGCAAAAACGCTATTTATAAGTGGTCTAAAGAAATCTAATTTGATTGTCAAGAGATAGCATTTGAAAACTATCAAGATTTCATAAAAAGAACCACAGTTTTAGAGGTGTTAAGGATGTTTCAGCTCAGAATAATTCACAGAAATATAACTCTCAACCCTTTTTTTATATACGATAAGTAAAGCTGATAGTGAGCTCTAACACTCTGTAGAACAGAGAAGGAAACTCATGTGCATATATTTTATAGTTGCTGTGTAACACAGACCACGTGATTCCAGTTAAAAAAATGGCTTGCAAATTTACATATTATAATGCCTGAAAATAGCTTCAGTATGAAGTCTGTTTTCTTCAACTAAATCAACAATTCTCTGTGAGACACACACTATTATTAATTAATATTAAACGATGTGTATATGTGTGTAAAGGAATAGATATTATGCCAAACTTTATCAATTACCAGTCATATGTCAAACAGATATATACCACTGAGAGAAATTGCTGATAAGAATGGTAACATTTCCCTGTATTATGAAGTGAGATTAAATGTTTTCTGAAACCTCAGCTTAGAAGATGAGAATCGTTCAACTATCTGACACAGACAACAACCTCTTAACTAAGAATTTCCCTCTTCCCCGAAACAATTTTTTTTTCTCTCTCTCTTGTGTGTGTGTGTTTTTTTTTATTATTATGACAACCCTCCTGCTCCACCGTGAGATTATCTTCAAACAATCATTAACACATTTAAACTAGTTGATAACGTTTATTTTTATATCTATACTAAAAAAACTTGTGCAAGAGAAATTCCGTTCTTACTATAATTTTTCTATACACGTGTTATTTCTTATTTTATGTACTTTGTTTCACGTACATTTATCTCTAAGTATGACTCTTTCCCTATTCTATGAACTACTTTTCTGTGTCATTGTGTTTTGTTTGTATTGTACGGTCATATTATTTGTTGTATGACGCTTTGTGATTTTATTGTACTGTTAGAGTAGTTTCTTTTTCGTACGATGATTTATGGAATAAAAAAGTAGAAAATACTCAGTCTGATAGAAAGAATAAGCTATACACGTTGAGAATGCTACCCCAAGACAAGCGCAAAAATGTCCAAGACGCCTTTCGAGGTCAGCTCCAGACCACCGCGCACCCGGTCCAAAAAGCGAAGTCGGACAAGCAAGAAATGCAGCAGCAACCGCCCCCACTTCGAGCAGACCGCCAGCACACCGCGTGCAGACAGCGCCGCCTTGCCTAGAAATATTTTTTGCAAATGTTAGGAGAGCGGTCATCGCTTTCTCATCAGAGTCGATGATTTCTTTAATATTCGATATTCGTATGTGAATGTCGCCTATCTGTGTCAAAATGGCATACTTCATTTCCTTACATCGTAGGGGTATTCGCCGAGGAACTAAACCAGGTCACTCCAAGTTTAACAAGTGTCAGACTAGCTGAGTCTGTCTATCCCTCCGCGTTTATCTACTGTCTGCCCCCTTCGTGTATATTTACTGACTGTCCCGTCTGAGTATATCTGCTGTCAGTCCTATTCAACCAATGTTTTACATGTATATCTAACCAATAAGGTATATGTGTAAGCTCAACCAGTGTACCTCTGTATATTTACTGCCCGTCACGCGTCAATGCATACGTGGACACAATACGTAGTCAAGAACATACCATTCGAATGCGTTTTTTTTTTATTTTCCCAAAGGAAATAGACGGCCATCTCCGGATCAATTATATTGGTCGCATTAATCCACCACGGATTCCTGCGACTAAGTATATGAGCACTCAAGTATATCACTTTTTTGGGGTGCAGGAAAGAAATGTCTTCTTGCAACCCCCGCTCGGGGGGTTTATATTCAATGAATAATGATCCAGTCAGTTCAGTCGCACCCCTTAATCGCGATTTGGTACACTTATATGCATGGGCCAATGGTTCCCAATAGTCAATGCATACAACGCTCAAACTATATGTTTCTCTTACCGCAAGTTTATCCTCTTACCAAAGTTTATCCTCCATTAGGTTTTGATAAGCTTTAATGACGGAAAGATAAAAGCCTCGCACACACAGATATATAACGGATGGCAATTTGTTATCTGGAATCAGGGCTCTTTGGCCCCGTATAAACGACACCTATGTGACGCCGCTGATTCATTCTTTATACAAAGTTCGAGTGAAGGTTTCCCGTTTTGTTGAGACTTGAGAATATTTAAAGCGCGTTTAAAGCAAAAGAAAATGTATACACAGTTCAAACTTTATAGTTGAATATTACCTCTCTCAGGTATACTTTCGGATGTGTAACTAAAGTTATTGAAGACGACATATCGCGTATGGTTGCTGTCAATATAAATTATTGTTTGGTCATTCTAACGAAATCACTTGTCAATGTTTTCAAACTACAAGTATATGTATGATCCGCTGATTCAGTTTTCATTTAATTTATAAATTAATATATGTGAATACATACACATTCGATAGTTGTGCGGCAGACATGTTTATATGAGTTTCATAAATGTTGCACATTCTATCATACCTTTATTTAAAGCTAGTTATATCTGCTTTACATTTCTTTATGACAGCAAGCCTCGTATATATATACATTTTCAACCTCTTATATATGTATATATATATATATATATATATATATATATATAAATATATATATATATATATATATATATACAACACACACACACATATATATATGGTTGTCGCCTGACCGTTAGGTTATTGTAGGTTTGTATGGATGAATCAATTCTTTAGGATAGACGGGTGCTAGGTATTGTTGGCTCTTAAATATTAATAACAAAATTTTAAATTGTATCCTCAGTGTTAAATGGAGCCAATTGAGATCATATGCAAGGTGTGAAATTGTAAAAATGCAAAAGGAAAGGGAGAGGGTGTATCCTTTTCTTTATCAAACGCTTTGTAATGAATGAAGACAAATACAGGATTCCTATGCGACCAACCGCGTATAATTATTACCTTAATCCCCATATCCGGCAGCAGTCAGGTGTTATATCACGTGATATCTCGTCACTGACTCGAAGAGCAGCCGATTTAGGGAGCCAGTACATGAAACAACCGTGCAGTTTGATGTTCAAGACTTTGTAAGACTCGTGAGTTCAAAAAGTAAATATATTCGTAGAATATTAAATATTATCTTATGTGGTTGTCAATTGTATAATTAATCAGTTTTGCTCAAGATAATGAAGCATTATAGTTTTATTTTCAGAATAAATATTACCCTAATTTTTTACTTATAAAATTTTACATTTTATGTCAAATTGAAAACACAATTCTGAAGAAAAAAAAACAGTTGAACCAGATGCTTCAGGCAGCACTAGCGAATACTATCCGGATGGCTTACACATCATTCCGTTTAGTAATATTTTGCAAAGGTATACAACGATAAAGGAGAAGCACTGAGAGACCGCATACCTCCGCCTACATTCTGTATCACTATAATCAGTGATGTGCATGGTCATATTAATACAGTACTAAAGTTCACAGAACCCTGAACTTTTCTTACATTGCTTGAAGCGGGGCAATCTGGCTTTGGGTTATTCTGAAGAAAACTACCAATGTCATGAAAATCATGTCCCGAGCATTCACAGTTCCCTAGTACACATATATAATCTGCCATATCTCTCTTTCTGTCTGTCTGTCTCTCTCTGTCTCTCTCTCTCTCTCTCTCTCTCTATCTCTATATATATATATATATATATATATATATATATAGAGAGAGAGAGAGAGAGAGAGAGAGAGGGAGAGAGATACATGCATATCTCAAAGATTTAAAAACCTTGCACATGTTCAGCCGAAATATTTTCGTGCGAGGTTGATCGGCACCTGACCATTATATTTTAGGAAATGGCGCTAGAAAAGTCGGCAACATGATAACACATATCCGACAAAAGGTTATCACGTTATCATGCTCTACCAACGTCGATCTTGTCGTGCGATTTTGCCCAAATTTTGCTGACATGGCAACAATTGTCCTACGCTGCATGAAATGACATTGCAGCCCGATGAATCCCATAATTGTCTCTAATGCAAATAACGGTGTCGTATGCAGCAACATTTACAGAGCTACACAGTTTTCATTAAATATAGAAATCAAACCAAGGAACATTTAATATGATACGAACGGGTCCATACTGAAATTACTGCCAAAAATGCTAGGAATACTCGCGCTTATATAAGATTCAGGATTGATCGATCGCTATTAACAATGGACTCAGTTTGTTACTAGTTGTATTTTTGCGATGACTGTCATGATTTAGTCACTATGGACACATCATAAACAACTCGATATCAACATAGCCCACAAAGGAGTGTTCCGTTCACTAGTACATTGCCCAAGCAAAATGGCACTTTATGTCATTTCGGAGGCTTTCTGGGGTTTTTAAAGAAATGAGATCCTTCGGAAAATGTATTCCCTTATATAATGAGCTACACATAGAGAAATTTGTTTTGATAATAAGTTGTTTAAATCTAGGGGTAAAATTTAACTTACCTAAAACAGAGTTTCCTGTTACGCAAAGGGACTCGAAGTATTCAGTGACTAGTTACCAGCACTGCTGTTGTTTAGATAGACCGGTTGATGAACACACAGGGAGTACACTCCGCCCAGACTGTTACCGGCACAGACAGACTAGTCAGGTTATTTTTATACCTGTCGTCCTTCGTTTTTTTATGGTGGATTGTATTTACATTTTATGGACATAAAAGATAAGGCATCCTGCATAGTTATTAGACCCATGACCCTCTGGCAGATCGCCATTGTGATATCAGGAAGTCATGCATATTGATGAGAACACTCGAGTCCTCACGAATTCGTTGATTGACAGGACTGTGAGTAAAGCCCGCAGACATCCATACCAGCCTTAGGCTTTATTGTTCCCAATTTTTAATTTTCCCGGCGACTCCATTTTTGGATAATGAAAAGAACGGTCCACCAATCCTGGACTCAAAATAGTAAAGAATAACTTTCGCCTCACTTTATAAAAATCAATTAACCTCATTTGAGTGGAAACCTGCTCGGCTCTCTTCGCTGAAGACCCGGGTTTAATCCCCGACATGGCTATAGATATATGTCCAAACCAAAACTAAAAGTCCCAAAGACATAGGATATAAGGTACTTGGTCGCTGAGATCAAGATGCACCAATACAATCCTAATAATCATAATTGTCAACATAAAAAATACGCATTAGTAACAAATTGCTAAGACTATTTATTCTCAGTTGTAATAAATTCGCTCATCCTAGGTATATAGAGCATTAAGTATGGACAGAAAAACACTAGCAGACAGCACCGTAAACAAATCACAACGAAGCAACTAATCCGCAAGGAACTGCAATGGACCGCCATTGTTAACATGTCCCGGAGCCAGTACAAGCGAAAAAATCTATTTCCTCGCAGCTCATTAATATATTGCCATAACGAAGTCAACTTGGTTCATGCGGTTCACACTAACACATGAAATCGACAAGCTTAAATCGGAATTTACAAGCCTCTCGTTATACTATCTCTTAAAATTATGTAACCAACAACAAACCCAGACAGAAAGCATGTTTAAACAGTCATTTAATGTTAAAATAAATATCACTGCAAGCAACAAAAATCCATTTGAAAAAAGTCTACATAAACGCTCTCCACTATGTTTACATTTACGGACATGTGGCGGGAATCAAGTATTGATTATTCTAATAATATAAGCAATCTGATTCGTTGACCATTATCTTTTTTATAGTCAATAGCGGAGGCCCAGGTATAATTATTTTCTCGTCTCAGCTGAACATTTTTTAAGCGAAACGAAATTTCAAATCCTTGTTTATTTCAAGAAGGCAACCTGGTAAACACACCTGCCCTTTATATGCACAGTAAAATACGTTTTGTGCATTTGAGTTTAGAATTTCATAACAAATGCCTGATAGATCTCAGCGAAGGTCACACTGATTTTTTTTTCTAACATGGTATATTTTATTACACCAATCGTTGGTATTATATGAGACATCGTCTGGAGGAAAAGCCTAAAACCGAGTGTAAAGGTTGCCAATATACCAAGAGGGAATGTATACATGCAACACACGTGTCGTTTCCTACGTATGTGTACATAAAAGTCCTTATTTTACTTCATCCTTTTTTCTTGTTTGCCAGTCCCTTTACAAGCTTTTGTGAAGTCTTATGAACAACATTCCTAATACGTCCGCCATCAAAGCAAAATATATAAGTATATCACTCTACTTCCTTGTTTGTATGAACTCCTCGGGTTTATTATTTTGAACACGTAAATGGCGGGGGCTTGATTTTCTTTTCCTCGTTTGCCTTCTGTGTTGGTGCTCTAGATTTTTTTTTGGACTTGCGGCTTTCAATCCCAAAGCGCCCCACCGGACACGCGATTTCAGGCTCCATTACTTCAAGTTCAAAGCAGGCTCCATCACAGTCGCTGACCAGCGATCAGTACCCAAGCAGGTCTTACGCAAAAACAGCACCCGTCTAATTACCCGTCACTACCTGACTAATTAACTCAAGATCGTTGCCCGTCCCTCAAAAATACCCTTTAGAAAGCCCTGTATATGATATATATATGTGTGTGTGTATGTGTGTGTGTGTGTGTGCAGCAGATATGTTCACTGTCACACAGTTGAAGTTTTAAACTTGTTCCAAAGCTACAATCTGTGTAAAATATGCAGGGTCTGAACTCAACAGAGGCTGCTCCACAAAACTCCCATAATAAAAAAAAAAAAGATATCCAAAATCTGAATAAAAGACACAATGAAAGTATTGGGAACCCCCCCCCCCTTTTTTTCATTTTAGCCATCAATCGGCACAAAGAGGGCCTAGAAATTTGTATTAACGCTACGCCACTCCAGTGTGACCCCATATGCAAGGTCTGCATTGAATAAAGCTTGCTCCCCAAACCATAAGGCCACCAAAATTCTGGATAACCAACAATATTTTTGTATTAAGAAAATATCTTTCTGAAGATAAATTCGCCAAAAGTTCTTGGAAGTTTTCTGTAAACGCTTAGCTACTCCAATTTGGCTAATTATGCACTGAATAGAGCCTCGTGTATATATTACAGCTGCAATGTATGATTGATATAAATCGGATTGTCTTCATGTGCACACAGTTGGATTAATGTGCTTTTTACCTCAGTAGATTGCTCTAGACTGACTGCCGGAACGTAAACCATGATAAAGAATAAATATTTTTCTGTTGATAGAAAATGCAGAGTGCTGCTCTGTTGATTTGCTTAGCTTTTGAATGATGTATATTGTATATCCGCAGAGTAAAAATAATACAAAGAAGTTTTCACTGAATCCTGAAGTTTTAAAAAACTTTAGACCTGTCTCTAATTTGGCTTTTGTTTCCAAAAATGATGCAGAAAGTCGTGTGTTCATGATTCCGCAAACATCTTGCAGATAATAATCTGGAGGAGCCATATCAATCAGCTTATCGGGCTGGAACTCGGCAGAGACTCCTACATTGAGAGTACATAATGACATCCAATATGCTCTTGGAGAGAATAATTGTGTACTTTTAGTTATGATTGACTTGTCAGCGGCCTCTGATACGGTCAGTCATGAGATCTCGCTTGAAACACTCCGGTCTATGGGAGTTACTGGCACTGCCCTTGAATGGTTCGCATCATATGTTGTAAGGGTAGCCAGTCTGTCCAGATTGAAGGGATTAAATGTCCAAATCTTTTAATCGGCGAACATAAAGTTCCACCATCTCAGCGGATTCGAAGCCTTGGTGTTTCTTTTGATTTGCATTCCACCATGGAGCAGCATGTGAACATCATATGCCGTGTGGCCTGCATGCTTTTCCAAAACATCTATACAATAAAAGCATACTTGAATCAACGTTCTCTTGAGCGCCTGATCCATTCTTTTGTCACTTCCAAGTTAGATTATGGAAATGCTTTACTTCTTGGGTACCCGTCTTCATTAATTCAGTGAGTTCAGAAGAGCGCAGCCCGTATACTAATTGGATGTGACAAGTCTGATTACTTAACACTTGAATTGCGGGAGCTGCACTCGCTCCCTGTGAGTGCATTCAGTTTAAGGTGGTCATACTACTTTTAAAGACCAAACATCGCATGACCCCGGTCAACTAACAAGATATAATTCATTCGTACGCAAGGTATATGCCTCAGATCGGCCGATCATGACTTAATTTTGTTCCACGTACAAAGTCTTCCATTGTTGCTCAAAGAGCATTTCTGTGGCAGGTCCCACCTTTGGAATTCATTTCCTTTAGAATTAAGAAAAGCATAGAGCCAAGCCGCTTAAAACAAAATTCCCAAGACATACTTATTTTTGCTATATTTCGATGAGCTGTAATTTTGCATATTTGCAGATTTTACATTTCCATACCGTAATTTTAACTACTTTTTATAGGTTTAATGTCTTTTATTAGTTTAGTATTATAGTTTATGTATATTACTGGATGATGTGCATGTTTATTCTAGCCTAAGTAAAATCTAAATGTTTGTCTTCATTTTTATTTAATGAATATTTTTTTTTTCTCATTTTTACATAAACTACATAATATAATTTTTAACTACAAAATGGTCGAATGAGCTATAAATCTATTTCCAATCTATAAACTACACGCACAGACACATATATGTACGTGTGTGTAATCTACGTCCCATGTGATTGGCCCGTGTGACTCGTATATATAGGGGTATGTTATAGGTGATTGGCTCATGCCATATATATGCACGTGTGTGTATTCTACGCCCCATGTGATTGGCCCGTGTGACTCGTATATATGAGGGGTATGTTAGAGGTGATTGGTTCATGCCATCGTCACGGTATCATCCATACTGTAATAACTTTATTTAAATTTGACACGTAAAGAACTCCAAGAAATTGGAAGTTCATCTTTGTAAGCAATGAATGAACATATCAATCATCAAACAGGTGTATAATAAACATATTTGATCGAAAGCCTTACCCTGTCACCTGTTCGTTCAGAGTTTTTGAACGTTTATGTACATAAATACAATATAGGTTTTCATTCTCGGTCCGGCGAAAGAAAGTACTGATACGTTTTGTAAACAAATTACAAACTTCGAGGTATATGGCGTGAAATGTCTTTTGTTTTTGTCCTTGTCTACAGATCTATACAATGAAAAACGACTTTCAACGGTGAGAAGATTAGAGAAGCAGAACGTAATTGCATTTACAAATTATTTGTCCTGCAACTGACCAAGGCGAGCGTTTTTGTGTTCGTTAGCTGATATGATTGTATATGTTTGGCGGAAGAAAAGTGTCCGTTGTCATGAAATGCGGGGTATCCACAGACCGAAGTTTAACTGTAGTAAGCATTAGTATCACAAAGCTGTCGAAGTATCCGTGGTAATTTCCTAATTGGTCTTGTTGAATACAGTTATCAATTATAACATGCATAAAACAACATCAACACTGTCTTACCTGAATGGACAAAAATAACTTGCTAACTCTGGACTCATATATTCACGGATGTTTTTGCAACTCGGCCTAGCACTGTCGTAAAATCTCAGTTCCGGATTCGTGCAAATGCGCGAACACCATGGATGATTTCCGCATTTTGCAATCATTCATGCCTGCGTAGTATGGAATATATTTGGCCCAATTAACCATGTTTTTGTGTTTCACTCTCTCACCAAGCAGGCCCGTCATGTAAATGTCATCAACATGAAATACTGGAATATGTAAACTAGCCTTGTATAGATCAGCGATAATATCAGTTGTGTAAACAATGCCTACCCCAGACATATAGCGAGGGTGTAATTTTCTATTGTACACAGTTCTGTTAACACACCATTTTGGAAATCTCGGGCAAACGATTGGCTCATAACTTGGATGATAGTGTCCGTAGATGGACCTTGTGTCACCATGGTAAAAGTCCCGAAGCCACATCATAATCAAATCCACATTTACTATGACGTCATCATCCGTTTTGATGACGTGATGCACATTCGAGCAATAATGTGTAATAAAATTGAACGCAGTCAGACCTTTATAGCTTAGGTTACGGTAACTGTCATTGAAATCTCCAATTACCAAATCCGTGTATAAATTATATTCTTCAATTAAGCTCATAGGTATCAGATTTAGACTTATTTTCCTGTGCAATTCCTAAAAGGAACACTACCTTTAAGTTCCATTTCTTCTGGACAGATTTGCTGCCGTATGTTTCCCGTATTACGTCTCTACTTTCTCGCTTGGGGACGCTGGTGTACACATATATAAGGGTAAGATTATCTTGGCCTTCACAAACACTCTTATTTTACAGGAGTAGCCTGGGAAATGTTGGAAGAATCCCTTTCTTGGTGGTTTTAAGTTGACCTGTTATATATCCCCTGAAAGTGTTGTTGGAGGTTATTATAAAATATAATATGCTGACTCCAATAAACATTACCAATAGTAGATAGCAACATCTGATTGTCCGTTCCATGATGTTGATCTAATGATCCGCGTGCGTCATCCACAATTTATTCTGCGCTCTGATAATACCGTTCTTTTTATCCCTGCTTGTGATCCAGTTTGTGTTGTTTACAATCATAATCCAGATAATCCAGGAAATAATATGTTATTTAGACACTGAATTATTCCCGGCTCACCTGATAGAATCATAGTAAGCTGTTGGACGACTTTAATCCGTGCTGCCTTTATGAAACGAACAGGTTTGTCTTCCGTTCAATGGAGTTTGCATGAGTCTAGGCAACTATTGCTAGGGAACGGGTAAACGTTCAGCTGGCATCCTGACTGACGACCTGAGCTCGCTCAGAATTCTTCGTCATTCCTTGCTATCCTCTTCATGGCCTGCTGTCTCTTACTGGTCCAACAGAGGCATATTCTATCCTAGTTAGATAGAAAAAAATAAGTAATATATTGATATTATGCAAGTTATGTGTTCCAGTAACGCAAGACTAATTGATGCCAGGCCACTCGTGTCCGACTCCATAAAGCCAGTGTCCGACTCCATGAAGTCCGAGTCCATGGGATTAACCATGCCTTTATGGCTATGTCTTACGGAACATCAAATCGTGGACGACATATGTGATTTTTTTCTATTTAACTCGAGAAGGAGTCAGTCTATTTCTCACCGTAAATTTCTCTGATGAAATAGTTCGAGTAGAAGTCTTAGTCCATGATTTTGGAGTCAAATTCAAGGTAACTGGAAAAGTGGACGCGAGTCCGGACTCGAGTAGTACATCACTGGTAAGAGCAGGAAATAGCTTTCACTTACCCTCTTACTGTTCAGATAAACGGTGGTTGCATTTATTTTCCCTCTCACTGATCAGTTTAACAGAGGTAGGTCTCACTTACCCTATCACTGTTCATATTAACGGTGGGAGTTCTAACCTGCCCTCCTACTGTTCAGATTAATATTGGTAGGTCTCACTTACCCTCTTACTGTTCAGATTAACAGTGGCAGGTCTCACTCTCTTACTGTTCAGATTAACAGTGATAGGTCTCATTTAACCTCTTACTGTTCAGATTAACAATGGTAGGTCTCTCTTAACCTCTTACAATTCAGATTAAGAGTTTTAGGTCTCACTTGTCCTCTTACCGTTCAGATTAACAGTGGAAGGTCTCACCCTCTTACTGTTCAGATTAAGAGTGATATGTCTCTCTTAACCTCCTACCGTTCAGTTTAACAGTGCTAGGTCTCACTGACCCTCTTACTGTTCAGATTAACAGGGATATTTATATTTCCCCTTCTCCCGTTCAGATATCTAGTGGTTTGTCTCACATACCCTCTTACCGATAAGATTAAAGGTGGTAGATCTTAATTACACTCTTACTGTTCAGATTAGGAGTGTTAGGTCTCACTGACCCTTAAACTGTTCTGATTAACAATGGTAGGTCTCACATACCCTTTTACTGATCAGATTGTAGGTGCTAGGTCTCACTTGCCCTCTTACTGTTCAGATTAACAGTGGTAGGTCTCACTTACCCACTTACTGTTTAGATAAAGGGTATAAGGTCTTACTTACCCTCTTACTGTTCAGATTAACAGTGGTAGGTCTCACTTACCCTCTTACTGTTCAGATTAACAGTGATAGGTCTTACTTATTCTCTTACTGTTCAGATTAACCGTGGTAGGACTCACGTATCATCTTACTGTTCAGATTAATAGAATTAGGTCTCACTTACCCTCTTACTGTTCAGATTAACAATGGTAGGTCTCCCTTGTCCTCTTACCGTTCAGATTAACAGTTGTAGGTCTCACTTACCCTCTTACTGTTCAGATTAAGAGTGATAGGTCTCTCTTAACCCCCTACTGTTCTTTTTTCACAGTGCTAGGTCTCACTGACCCTCTTACTGTTCAGATTAACAGGGATATTTATATTTCCCCTTCTCCCGTTCAGATATTCAGTGTACGTCTCACATACCCTCTTAATGATCAGATTGAAGTTGAGATGGTAGGTCTCAATTACACCCTTACTGTTCAGCTTAAGAGTGTTAGGTCTCACTGACCCTCTAACTGTTCAGACTAACTGTGGAAATATATGTTTTCCCTTCTCCCGTTATGATGTCTCACATACCCTCCAACTGATCAGATTTGAAGGTGGTATGTCTGACATTCCCTCTTACTGTTCAGATTAAGAGTGTTAGGTACTACTGACCCTCTTACTGTTCAGACTGAGAGTGTTAGGTCTCACTGACCCTCTAACTGTTCAGATTAAGGGTGGTCGGTGTCACTTACCCTCTTACCGTTCAGATTAACAGTAGTAGGTCTCAATTATTCTCTTACTGTTCAGATTAATGGTGGTAAGTCTCACTTAACCTCTTATCGTTCAGATTAA
Organism: Sipunculus nudus; assembly: GCA_026874595.1. NCBI lineage: Eukaryota > Metazoa > Annelida > Sipuncula > Golfingiida > Sipunculidae > Sipunculus > Sipunculus nudus. Next base: position 57,100,135 of record CM049322.1, on the reverse strand, counting down.
CCGTGGTAGGACTCACGTATCATCTTACTGTTCAGATTAATAGAATTAGGTCTCACTTACCCTCTTACTGTTCAGATTAACACTGGATTTGGAACAAAGCCTAACTAAAGTTTCAAAGTACGGCTACCCAATGTTCAATATTTACCTAATGGTTTAGTTTGGGCCAACAGAAATAGTTAGGTTGTGTATAAGCTTTATTTAGAGATTTGATTATGGTTGATAAGGAAATGGAGCAAAATAAGCGATTTATTTTTTGGTTACTTGTCTCAAGGGGGTCAATTCAGATGGACGATGTTCAGCTAGACGCCTTCGTATTACAGACGCTAAATCACGCCATTGTATGTTGAGCGGGAACATGCACCCTCCAGGAAGACGCCTAAATAAGTCATATAGCCAAATTATGTTATATTTATATTTTTAATTATATCGAACGCTGCCAAGATAGACACATTTGTATTATAGACGCCATCGTATGGATGTAGCCTTTTCAAAGACGCCTAAATTTTACTTATTTTATTAATGTATACATATATTTTAGCAGGATAGCCCATTCAGCATGTTCAGCTGTTTTTCGATGGGGTCCTGGAAATATCACAGAGAAATATACATTGACAAAGTAATTAAATGATTGATTAATGATGACATCATTAAGACTCTCATATAACTGGAAGATATTTCGAAAATAATGCAAATGTTAAAAATATCATATTTAGTTCCGTTGTAGCTAGGAAGTATGCATCATATGAAGCCAGAAAATTAGATTAGTTAACACTGCCATAGAGGTTATGTGTATAAATAGCAAATGGTCATATCTTGAAAATATTAACATTGATCCTTCACACATTGGTCGGGATTGGGTACACTTGAACAAACGGGGATGTTTAGTTCTGCAGAGCAATTTTGCACATCTCATTGACTTGCTGGCCAAATCTAATAATATTCATAATGGAACAGAATCAATTGAGTTAGTTTACCGATGAAAACTCCTCGTCATTCAACCTACCTACCGTACTTAATGAAGATCCAAAGCTTCCGATAATAAATGACGTGTACTCATTAGCTGATGAGTTGCCCAGCTTATTAGAAGCTAAGGGTACACTTTTGGCGCATCTTAATGTACGCAGTTTAATACCGAAAGTTGATGAGATTCGCCAAATGTGCTTTCGTTTCAGGCCACATGTTTTTGCTTTAACCGAGTCTTGGCTTGACAAACTTGTAGTTGATTCTGAGGTCTCCATCGAACATTATGTGCTTTTTAGACACGAAAGACACCGGGCATGGCGGAGGTGTAATTATGTGTATTCTAACATCCCTAAACTTGCAGCCAGTGTCTGGTAGCATTGAAAGTGTATGGGTGAAAACTGCTCACGGGAATAAAAACTATTTTAAAAGTTTACAGGCCTCCGAATGCATCAAGTGAATATATTGATGATTTGCTAGACGTTATTGGTCAAGCTTTTAAGATCTCTCAGTACGTCACTTTGTTAGGTGATTTTAATGTTGATTACTTGCAGTCTACCAGGTTAAAATCAGGTAAACTTGATTTAGCAGAACGGATGAAACAACTAATTACTACACCCACTCGTGTTACCAAACATTCAAAAACATTGATATACCTTATTTATGCATCCAATCCTGAAATGCATCACAGTTTTAAAGTTTACCAGTTGACCCTGAATGATCACATTCTAACAAGTAATATAGTTCATTTTTTTTCTAATTGTTTCCTGCAAAAGTGAGATCTAATTTGATAATAACCATGTTATGTTTCAGATCATATTTTGTTTTCGTGTGTGATTAGTACGAATAGTGGTATTTTAGTTCAGTTGTCAAACAAAGAAAATGTTTAATGATTGTCATTAATTTTAATTGCACTTTACAATTTAACTTATTCCATCATTCATTGATATAAAGTATTTATTAGTTATGTGTGTAAATTATGTGAAGCAACAGAAATACATAACAAGAGATTCAACATTTTATTAATAAACATACAAGAAAACATATACCCCGTTACCGGGGTATCACATTAATTAAATGATCATCGAGTTACGGGGCTCTGGCCGTGTCTGTACCCAGGACTCGTTTACTGTTAAACCAATATCAAATAATAACTGTTCCATGTCAGGTTCGAATATTTGACTGCTTTTACAGAACTGCAAAATAAATATATGCTTACCTCCACCTTGATATTTGGGGGAAATCGTCAATAAAATATAGGTGAGCTTGAGATCAAATATATAATAGTGAAATTATAAATTTTTTAAACCTTTTTTTTTTTTTGCTTTTACGATATGTTAAATAGGATATTTCATATGTCGCTACATGATATTATTATTTATATTTATATATCACGTTATGATATTAAAATATAATTCTTTAAAATGATTGATAGTTTTTTTTACTGTGAAACGATGCATATTGTGGATTATCACTTTGCTTGTTTGGATGTTTGTAATAATATGTTATCATGGTCTTTTTGTCGTTCACAGATATTCCTATTATATGTAAAAGTTGAAAACTTGACGAAGCATTAGTATATCAGAAGTATAGGAGAACAAGGTCATTAATTTTGTTAATTTAAAAATCAGTAAGATTACTGGCCTTTCCTGCCTAAGTATATATATTCGGATCTCATTTATTGTTAAAACAACATCATAGTCTCCACGTCATGCTATAAATTAATTATAATCGTTGGGTTGCTTATATGATAAGTTAAACGAATCAATATTTCATATTTCATCATATATAAATACATACATAAATTACACAACAATAGGTACGGCATTATTTTAACTTATTTTAACTTACCATAAAATTTATATGGAGACATTTATAAGTAGACGTCACAGACCGAACTTGGTGAATCTACAGACTTTCCCGGAGCCTATTATTTGGTGATTTGATTACATGTAAATAAACAATAGTAGAAGATAAATTCCGGCTCCTCCTGCGGCGTGCATGTGTTTGCATGGTGAACGAATGTTAAAAGCCATCGTCTCCCTGCCTAGATCAAAGAAACAAGTCAAGACTTCACGTGTGAGTTGTAGGCGTATTCGTATAGATTTGTATGGTCGGCTAGTTATTGTTATTTCCAACTCCTAAACACCTATTAACCGTGTGTAAACGGGTGTAAACAGTGACAAGTAAACCATTACTTGTTAACAGTGAACGAACAGGTGTCCCGCTCCAAAATAGCTCCTGTGTAAACACACGATTTCCAATTAGGTCCGGGCTCAGCGCCGGCACACCCGTTTACGCGCGGTTCCCGGCTTTCGGTTATTGAGCCCACCTTGACATTCGGCCAATAATACAAGCTCCGCCTACTGCTACCGGTGTCTAGTGTGGTGGCTCAGAGGTCTCGTTCTCGTGTCACGCTTCGCGTGTCGAGCCTTGCGCATTGGCGTTCTCTTTTACGTACGATCCTCTGAATATCAATTTCAAATATTACTTTATTATATGTAATAAGTGGTACAGCCGTGTTAGTCTGTAGTTTAAGCGAAGGTTAAGATAAACAGTGACGCCTTTTAGTTAGACTAACCAGTTTATTAACACACGAGCTTTCGAAGCACACAGGCTTCTTTAGATAAAATAAATAATTTTACAAAAGGCATGTGTATTTTAAAATGAATTATTAGCATGGTGTCAGTACTTTTAAACTATATAACGCCATAATTTAAATATAATAGTCTTATTCACATTAGAAAGGAACCAAAGGGGATATTCACTCTATCTAATATAAGACCTGATGTGTAACGAATGGAAAATGTATTAAGTTTAAAAAAACTGGCTACACATTATATGATTGCATGATTTTGATGCAGCCAAATCTTTGTCACTACATAAATTTTCAAATTACTGCACAATGAGATTGAGAAGTTTCTGGTGGAAGACATGCTGGCGGGATGGGAGTTGGGACTTTTTAATAAACAGTATAAATTTGCTTGACAAATTTACAGTGGAGACAGTCCTCGATGGTGAAAAACGTTATCAAATATTACAAAAAGAATACTTACAATAAAAGTGTGTGCCATATCTTCAATGAAACATTATTTTTTTTTGGCAACGTTTTTTGTTTACATAAACGCAATTATTTTATAATTTCCGTTTTAATTTTGATAAAACTAATAATTTAACAATAATGTATAAAATAAAATTAATTAATAAAATATTATACAGTGGACTAAATAAACTAATATTCAGTTAAAATAATGGCCACACATCTCTGAATGCAACACATCTCTGAATCGTAATCCTGATGTATCTAAGTCCTTTATACAAGTGAAATTTTCGTTGGACATCGGACGCATGTTTTAACATCTTAGTGGTCATTTTAGGGATCCAACAGTATAGAGCAGAATGGCATGTCTGTCTTATTTTTACTACATGGTGAATATAGCTTCATAGTTTTACATAATAATAGTCTTATAAAATAAAGTAAGTCATAGTAAGTGGTGATATAAGGCAATTTAACTTGTACGTATATATATCTGTTTTTCTGATTTCTTGTTTCTCTTTGTTATTTTTATAACATGATAGGGGGCTGGATGTTGCTTAAGGTTTTCCTATTTTTAATACAATGCTGTCTCTGCATGAATCGTATTCAGATATATATTCAGATATTTGGATTGTATTCATTTATATGCAATATATTTATGCCTGATACAGATTTTACATGTTCATGCTTCGACAGAGGCGGACTGGGTCTTAAAATCGTCCCGGGTATTCGCCACCTATGGTCGACCTAGTGACGTCACACGGGGGGGGGGGGGGCAATTCGATAGGAAGTTCATCAATTCTTTGTCATACATGATGTGACCTCATATTTTGAATGAAGCGTCTTTAAACATATGTTTATATACCTATATTGTGGATGACGTCATGTTAGTGAGGGATATCCGCGAAAATAAAACCCTCATCAATACGGCGACCCATGAACTAATACAGGTGAATAGCTGCTTATACTATTCCCCATTATATATATATATATATATATATATTATATATATATATATAAATATATATATATGATCTTAATGCACCTACTAAGCTCTTTGGTTTATACTAATTTTATTTTATGAACATACAGAAATAATAGAAAATTGCTTGGAAATCGTGGTTGGACAAAAATTACTATCATACTAATACCCTCTGGATACTTACATGTTGAGTTGAAAAAGAAAAGTCCTCTTCGCCAATATGAAGTCAACCACAGTATAAAGTAGAAAAAAATCCCTTCCAATATTCCATTTAGGCTCCACCAGTTCATGAGTGCTAAGGATATGTTCATAAAAATGCACCAATGCATTAATGTCACTACCCACAGGTTTCGTGCTCACTGCGTGGCACTCATCAGGTGACTGAATGGTGTAGGTTTGTGTTTGTTCATGTATGGGTGCGTGTGCGAGAATATTTACGGTTGGCTGGTTTTTGCTGTATGAAGCCTGCAAGTATAGTAGCCTGTTTAGATATATATCTATATACGATTAAGTAATTTAAAATAGGCCAAACAAGTGGACTGACTGTGATCCAGTATTGCTAGTCATTGTATGTATGAGTTATAACTCGGTAAAATATGTTGTATAGAAATGTTTTAATTGAAGTAAATAAGTAAATTGAAGGAATAAAGCCCTATTTTCAATTATTTTTGATTTTATACACGTTTATACAGTTCCCTGTATTGCTTACAAAAATCAATATATTATATCACACACACATATGTATATATTATATTTAAAATATAAGAGGTGATTGGTCACAGACAATATCTTCTTCTGATATATTTGTTCCAAATCTCTTTCTGTGTCTATGATTTGTTCTTATGCTCATTTGATGTATGAATTCGCCCTGTTTTTCGCAGAGAACCAATCTGTTAGATGTTAGGGCGACAATAAATAAAACTCAGAAGCCGATATACTTTTTTAGTATAATTATAAATATTAGCGATTATAACGACACCTTTTCTTGTTAAAATCGAAGATATATACCCCTTACAAAACCTGAAAGTCTCACAAACATATATTCCTATATGTAAAAATCAAAGCATGTTTAATGCGTGGAAACCTGATGATGTTCAAAATGCATAAAACCCGGAAGTCAAGCACCAACCTATAATAACGCAGTTAATCTCTTGCATAATTCCAATTTTTAATTTAAGTAATATTTATGCATTTGAATAAAATCATAAAATATATGACTGATATAATGATATAAAATATAAAAAAAACTTAAACAAAAAATGTGTTTAAATATACATTCAAATGTAATACATTATACCAGTATATCATATCGCAACGTAATATTTTAATATTGCATGTTATTGTAGATATATAAAAGAAAAGCAATTAAAATTTCGTAAGTTTATCAAAATGGTGTATAAACTTTTTCCTTATATAACAAAATGATTAGAATATCATACCATATAAAAGATTAAGTATAACTTAAACAACTTTCATTTGTATTAAAATAACTTTACATAATTCTATTGAAATATTTTATAAAATACATAATTTTATATATTAATGTTAAACGATCCTTGCTGGAAGTGGTAAAACACAAAGAAAGTTTGGTATAAATTCAGTTTTGTATAAAGAAAACTATTTTTTATCCATTAGATGTTACATACAGAATCAAGGAAACTAACTCTCTATCCATGCATTAGGGGGCTGTATATGGAACGCATATAACTCTCCAAGGATTGCCGGATACTGGTCACCAAACGTATCAGGAAACATTTTTAGAACATTGCACAGGCGATTTGCCTAAAACATAATAAAATCACTTCCAAAATATTTCGTAAATTAAAAAAGAAACTGTGAAACTGCAAAACTGTGAACGATTTAAAAAAAGGCATGTGATGTTACCAAAGAATTGATATAAATTATAACAGTATCTTCAAGTTTAAATTTCAGCTCAATCAAAATAATTAATGTGGCATGGGATAATTGTTTAATGTTAAAAAATGTAACAGTTTAATGGAACAGATAAATGATAAAATGTTCTGTCAACTATATCCGGATTACGTAAGATTCCAGAGAAGATTTTTTTTTTGTTATATAATGCATCTCTGTGGTGGCTATATTAACCGAAATGGAAAGAGCGAGGTGCGACGCGCGTAAACAAAGTTTATTAAATAATGATATACATATATACATGTAAATATAAAGACCTAATGTCATATTTTAGCAGTTTCAAAGTGTGCATTAAGCACATTTATAATATTTGGAAGAACTAAAGCATATCAACTTTAGAAATTATTTTACTACTTAATCAAATATCCACCTTTAAATAAATTTCAAGAATAGGTAGTTTCATTGTTGTTAAAATTGCAAGGCACAGTAACAATCCGCTCATAACTTCTTTCAGTTGATTGTTCATGTTATGATACCCCCTTGTGTGTATATTTTATATCCGTTATTATCCGTTTAGCTGTAATAAAATAACTACTTAATACCTGTGTTTATTTCACATACTTGTATTGCCACGCGTTACTATAAAATATTATATTACATAAAAGGTAGCAAGATTCGACATTGGAGTGCCTTCCACAAGAATTTTTAAAATTCCAATGTGCGGCTCCGATGTCCAATGAAAATATCACTCGTATAAAGGACTTAGATACATCAGAATTATGCATTCAAAGATGTTTTGCATCCAGAGATATGTTGCCACATTTTTAACTGAATAGTTGTATATTAAGTGAATCCACTGTATTATACTTAAATTTATACATTATTTCAAATTATATGTTATCAAAATTAAACTCAAAAGAAAACTCAAAACTATATGTTTCTGTAGTGACAAAGATTCACATAACATGTACCCACTTTTTAAATTTGACATATTTGCCATTCCTTACACATCAGGTATTTTATTAGATAGCGTGAATACCCCTTAGGATGCCTTTCTAATGTGAAAGGACTATTATATTTAAATGGTGCACTCCGAAGATGTCTCAAAGTTAAAAAGGTTTAAAATATTTAGTTTTTACTTTATAGTTTATTGGCATTCACACCATGCTAATAATTCATGTTAAAATACACATTCCCTTAGTATAATATAAATTAAAATTATCTTTTTAAATAAAGAAAATAAAGATACAATTGTAGATATTATAATTTGATTCTACATTGAGAATCCTTTGCATATAAAAAGTAATATTTAAAAGTCATATTCAGAGGCTCGTAATTAAATAAGAACGCTAATGTGCGAGTTTTAATTAAAATAACTTATGGATCCGATATAATATAACATTTTATTTGAAATATCCTTGTCTTGCAATATCTGCTTATTATATAGTGCAGGGCTTATTATACAATAATACATGCTCATAGAATAAAGACGTGCATTCTCATCGTTAACCATCCATTGGTCTTTATGGCGTTATATTACCCAGAATAAACCATTATTTGTGAAACGTGGATGTAAAAACTTGAAAACGTATTTTGTGAGTGTTTTCGTGTGTGACTGTGAAGAACGTTAATATATAAAGCTAATATTCCACAAATCTGCTTCCGGACAAGACGCTATAATGGCGGCAACTTGATACTAGATATGTCTCTTGTAAAATATAAAAAAATGGTCAGACAGTTCTCTGTTACTGGGAACTTCGCATCTCATAGAAAAAAAGGCCTGTTTCTGTAGAAAATCCTATCTGTGCAGCGAAAGTATTGTTAGATGAGTCTGCAGATAAACAGATAAATGGCTTTCGCTTAATTTAGAAATGAAACCGAGGAATATTTTATATGATACGAACGGGTCCCATACGGAAATTTCCACCAGACTTCCAAGGCATATCCAAGTTCATAGCAGATTAAGGATTGATTGATGGCTCAGTTTATCATTGTAACTGTAACGAATTAACCACTATTGGTATATCACAAACAGAACGAAAGCAGCATGGCCAGCAAAAACAGTCTTTCATTTGCTTGAAAACTGACCAAGCACAATGACAATGTATGCAGTTGTTATTGGCATACAGTGTAGATATTATTGGATCTAACTCTCTTGCATGAAGATGAACCCACACATACACAGGCATACCCCGTGCCACAAACACATTATTTGGGCTTTCTGTCTAAGCTTTCTTTAGAAACTGGGATCTGTCTGAAAACACAATCCCTGATATAATAAGCTAAACATAAAGTAGTTTGTCTTGATATAAGGTTTAGATCTGGGGATAAAAAGTTTAACCTACCTAAAACGCAGTGTCCTATTATGCAAATAAACTCCAGGTATATAGTGATTATTTACCAGGGCTGCCGTTGTTAAGATAGACCGTGTGATGAACATAGGTATTATACTCCGCCCAGATTGTTACCGGCACTGACAGATTAATCACTTTATATTTATACCGATCGTCCCTCGTATTGCACTGTGGGAGGTATTTACATTTCAGGGACAAACAGATATGGCATCCCGCATAATAATATTTCACCCATAACCCTCTGCAGATCGGCATTTTGATGTCAGTAACTCATTCATATTGATGACTACATTCGAGCCCTCACGAGTTCGCCGATTGACAGGACTGTTAGTAAAGCCAATTTCTTACTTAGCGTAGGCTTTCTTGTCCCCGCAGTTTACTTTCCCCTGCGATTTCATTTATAATCTTGGTAATGGAATGAACCGTCCATCAAACCTTGCATATCATAATCAGGACACCACCCACCGCTCCTACCCCCAGCAGTCTCACTTACAGTAGCAACCTGTTATAATATTTATAAGTTTCACGCTGACCTTTCGGGTTTGATTACGGGCATGGCCAAATATCAATTAAGAGAATTCATACTTTCATAATCATAATCGTATGTTCTCAGCATAATATTGTATATTATGTAATATATTGATACAGTATTATGCCACTCAATATGTTGCTTTCAGTTGACTTATGAATGATGTTTCGCATATGACTGTAGTGAGACGGACGTATCCTATCCTTAAGCAGATAGTTATTCCTCGATTTATAAGACATGATACATAAATGGAATAATTGTCAACTTACCTCAATACTATTTAAGGTTAATAATATCCCGGGGACGCTTCTATATATATATATTCAGAGAGAGAGTTACAGAGAGAGACAGACAGACATACAGAGAGTGAGAGATATATAGATACATGTGCAGGTTTTGTCTTACATTGAAATGCCGCCCTGTGGCATATTCAGTTGTATTCTTCAACGCTGCTTCACTGATTAATCAGCCGTGAGAATACAAACATATCAGCTCTTACTAGTCAGTATTGCGCCTAATCACTATTGACATCAGAGAAATGATAACATAAATCAGTGCATTTATTGCAATTGGAATTTTTATTCAATTGTGACTCACAATAGGGCACTTTTATCATGCTTGCATAGGTACACGTATCTCCATTATTATTTTTTTCAGCTGAAGAGGAAAACGAACCGTGTTCCTGCACAAAACAGCCATCGTTGACAACTTTGAGGTCATTCAGTGCTTGGACTAATATTTGCCCATGGCAGAGAGTGTCGATGGTTGTCTGGGTATAAATGTTTCACCCAAAGGTCCCTGAGCTAAGGCGTCTTGCCCCAGTTTTAAAACGTAATGTAACATAAACAAGGGACCAAGGGGTAATTTTGCTCAGCTGAAGTTGACCTTGAAGGTAAAATCTTAATTAATATCAAATAGAGATAAAATATGAGAGGAAGATATATTAAAGGCCATGGCTGGTTTGTATTGATGAGTACGAAATTGTTGCAAAAAAAAAATCTGTGTACATAGCAGGTGTTTAATAATGCTGATACTGAAGCATGTGAGCAGTTTGTGAACTTAAGATCTATATTATTACATATTCATTTGCTAGCTTTTTCATAAATTGTTAACAGTTCAGCAGTTTTTACATTTTATCAATAGGGTATGTTTTATAATATTAATGTCTACCCAGTCGTCTATTCACGGCTAATTCATAACATAGCATCAAGCTAGGCTTACCTGTCCCATATAAATGCCTACCCAGTCGTTTATTCACGCCTAATTATTAACACAGCTTCAAACTGGACGTACCTATCTAATATAAATGTCTTCCCATTTGTCTATCCACGGCTAATTCATAACACAGCGTCAAGCTAGGCTTACCTGTCCAATATAAATGTCCACCCAGTCGTTTGTTTTCAAACTAGGCTTACCTGTCCAATATAAATGCCATACGGCTAATTCATAACATTATTTCATTCTTTGACGAAGATTCAAAGGAACATCTGACATTGGTAGATGATTCTTAGTGAGTGGGAGAAAAGAAGTAGTCCAGCTTTACTGCTGATATAAGTAATAGGTCTGTAAAATTTGAATGTTCAACTCTGTAGGTGTGACATCTCTTTCACGACGGTGTTCCCAAAACAACTAATGATCAAAAGTATATAAACATATACGCACACACTCACCCACAGGGTTGTTTACCCTCATGGGGCCTGGACAGCTGAGTGGTAAAACGCTTGGCTCTCTCCTCTGGCGACCCGGGTTCGATCCCCGGCGTGGCTATGAGAATGGGTTTTAGTTTCCCGTCCAAGGCCGGTGGTTTTCTCCGAGTACTCCGGTTTCTTCCACCCCTGCAGACTACCGAACGCCATCACCGGAGCCATGGAGAGTGCCTCGATTAGTTTTGATAGCTATTTGTACAATCCATGTAAAAAAATAAGTTTATAGTTATAGACCACCAGTAATATCTGATTATTGAACTACTTTATAATTCTCCACTTTTCAAATAGAAAACGAATGGTGTACAGATAGCTATGTGAATTTAAACAGACGATAAAGGCTGAAATCTATCGATTTATTCTAATATGACCTACCTTCAAGCACGCCACATTTTTATGAAATGCCATTGTCTTATTTTTTTAGCGAGAGGGGTCAAAATCGAGCCAAAAGTAAATTGTAATTAAGATTATATAATATTTGTTCCCGTCAAATGACGCCTAATGAAGAGTTGACCAAGCCTGAAATACTAGACTCGGTAAGCATTGATATTGGATCTATTATATTTGTTATATTATTTTATTCATGGTATAAACCATACGGAAATTTGCCTTGCAACGGCCAAGATATAGTTGTAATTTGCCGGCAATCTTTGGATTAAACATAGAATAATGATTAAATACAAAAAATACATGTGGAATTCTACACACAAGTGTAGATCACATTATTATCGTGACCAGTCAAATATATTATACTGCGTAGAAGTGGGATATGGTTCTCGCAACAGGAAACATGCGGGAGGCATAAACTGGTATACATGCGGTGAGAATTTAACAAACATGACATAAAAACGTATGTTGAGTTACAACGGATGAATTTTCGCATATGATTGGTTTGTTTGAAAGTACATAAAAAAATCAAACGATCGGTCAGGGTTACTCCAGGCAAAAGCGTATATGTAGGCCATGGAGCGTTGTAAAATAATGACAAAAAATATTTAACTGCCACTCTTGCAGGTTAATTACCAGTTTAAGTTGATTTAAATCATTTGATTTAAATTACGAATTCACATTCAGATACAAAGCTGGTCTTGTGTTTGGCACTGTTGTAACACATTGGAGCCAGGTTCCCGTTTTAGTGTTCTTAATAAATAGTTCCATGGCAGCAGTTTATTTTTCTTTTTTTTAGCAAGTTCCACAGAGCAGAATCCACTAAAACCCTTGTTAATCCGGGTCAGCATAAGATGGTTTAATTAAATTTTGAAACATAGGGTTATTTTTTATATAAGTGAGACTATCAAAACTTGCCAATATGATTCTGTAAAAAATGTACTTGGTACTGCAGGGTCCACTCTAGCTATGAAAGATATGCTCAAATTTTGATTCATTCGCACTCAAAATTCAGTAAAGGACTAGTCACAGAAAAAAGAGATATGTCGATGTAAATGTGTCTATTTTAAATGTGATAACCTATGGTTCCGAAAGACGATAACATTTTATTTTACATATCTATTTCTTGCAATATCTGCTTATTTTAAAGTGCAGAGCTTATTTTACAATCATGCATGCTCATAGAATAAAGACGTGCATTGTCATTGTTAATCATCCATTATTCTTTACGGCGTTATATTACCCGGAATAAATCATACAATGTGACGAAGAGGACGTAAAATACAAAGAATGTGTTTAGTGAGTGTCTTTGTTTCTGACTGTGAATAACGTTTATATATGAATCAAATATTCCATATACCTACTCCTGGACAAGACGTTATAATGGCGGCTGACTGTGTTTACTTTGGCAACGGATAAAGAATCTGGCTGTGGATGAATGCAGGAAAGATGGACTTCATATTGCTTCATGAATGTCATTCATATCCAGTTGCCTATTGACCATGACCACTCTGAAAGAGAAACTTGATACTAAATAGACCTCTTGCAAAATGAAAATGGGTCTGACAGTTCTCTGTCATCAGGAACTCCGCTTCTCACTGAGAAAACACAAGTATTAGCACTGGTATTACTAGATGAGTCTGCAGATAAACGGATAAACACTTTTCGCTTAATTTAGAAATGAAACCAAGGAATATGTTATATGATACGAACGGGTCCCATACTGAAATTACCACCAGAAATCCAAGGCATATCCAAGTTCATAGCAGATTAAGGATTGATTGATGGCTCAGTTTATCATTGTAACTGTAACGAATTAACCACTATTGATATATCATAAACAGAACAAAAGCAGCATAGCCAGCAAAACAGTCTTTCATTTTCTGGACAACTGACCAAGCACGATGAAAATGTATACATTTGTTATTGGAACTAACTCTCTTAACAAACACTTTTTTTGCCTTCTTTCTAAGCTTTCTTTTAAAACTGGGATCTTTATGAAAACACAAGTCTTGATATAATGAACTAACCATAAAGTAGTTTGTCTTGATATTAGAATTAGATCTGGGGATAGAAAGTTAACCTACCTATAATGGAGTGTCCTATTATGCAAATAAACTCTAGGTATTTAGTAATTAGTTACCAGCACAGCCGTTGTTAAGATATACCGTGTGATGAATATACAGGGAATTTACTCCGCCCCGATTGTTACCGGCACTGTCAGACTAATCACTTATCTTTATACCGATCGTCCCTCCTGTTGCACAGTGGGAGGTATTTACATTTCATGGACACATATATATGGCATCCTGCATAATTATTTTACCCATTACCCTCTGCAGATCGACATGGTGATGTCAGTAACTTATGCATATTGATAACTTCACTCGAGCCCTCATGAGTTCATTGATTGACAGAACTGTAAGTAAAGCCACATCCATACTTAGCGTAGGCTTACTTGTCCCCGCAGTTTACTTTTCCCTGCGACTTCATTTATAATCTTGGTAATGAAATGAACCGTCCATCAAACATTGAACATCATAATCAGGACAACACCCTCCGCTCCCTCCGCATGCAGTCTGACATACAGTAGTAATGCATTTCTATTACATTATTTGTAAGTTTCACATCACGTTATAAACACCAATAAACCAGTGTTGACTTTTAAAACGCTCTGCTGTCTTCGACAACCTTCGCCATATACTAATTTAGAGAAATCATAATTTCATAATCATAATCATATGTTTGCAGCATGATATTGTATATTATATAATATATTGATACAGTATTATGCCACTAAATCTGTTTCTTTCAGTTGACTAATCTCCTATCTCAAGGAGATAAAATGTGAGAGGAAGATATATTTAAAGCCATGGTTGGTTTATATGATTAGTTTGTATGGATGAGTATGAAACTGTCGCAAATAATATTTTGTGACCAGACAATGTTTCCTGAAGCTAAAACTGAAACATGTGGGCAATTTACGAACATAGGATTCATATTATAACATGGTCCTTGGCTGGCTTCTTGATAAATTGTTGACAATTCAGTAGTTTATACATTTATACAATTGGGTATTTAATAATAATATTTATTATTAAATATAAAATATATAAAATATATACAATAAATATATATATATATATATATATATATATTTATATATATATTAATTTTATAAAATGTATAGTTGCTATGTATAGTTCTCATGTCCACAGGTGCAATGACTTAGTATTGGTGGGGTGGAATGATAAGAGTCACAAGATCTCACTTAGTGAGATATTCAGTCCATACAGACATTTTGTTTCTTTTAAAAAAAAAGTTCATTCACAATTAATAAAGTTTAAAAAATGGAGAGACAGGCTGATACACAGACAAATCTGATTATTTTGCCTGACATTCTGCTGAGGCAGGAAAATAATATATGAAGTTTGAATTAATCTTGATTATTTTATCATATCAACTTAAATTGGTTTAAAATATAACAAATTAGAGCGATATTACACATCTGATTACGTGAGTTGCTTTCAAATTTCAGACTTCAAAAGCTTAAATTCGTATTTCAGCATAAGACAGTTATTTCAGCATTGCTTATAAGGAAAACGTTCATAATTAATATTTATTTAATGATAATGGAGAGATGATGGACATAGAGGGCTGATCACTTTATGTTCCAGACTCCTGGGGGAACAATATGTTTATTTTTTTTTTTTATTTTTTCTCCAATACTATTTTTTTAAATAAATAATTTTACTATCTGCAATAAAGCTATAAGAAAACAATGGAAGGCAGCGGGATATGGTGGGAATTAAAACACCTCTGCATATACATACAGGACAAACAATGACCTAATTCTATTTCTGCAGAGGCGGGAAAATAATGAACGAATGATTGCATTAGATCCTCATTATTTTTTTGTTACATTTTTTTTTTATTTTAAGTTTATTATTTTTTTTACAATTCCAATAAAACATTTATCTGAACATAAAAGTTGATTCATAATTCTTAATTGCTTCATCAAATATATCAATCTTGTCAGATAACACCACATTATGCATACAAATGTATTTATTTTTCCCCAAAAAATATATCTTTTTTTAGTTTTGAATCAATAAATAGCTAGAAATGAAACTTGATTTAATTTCACAATTTAAAATTGTGCCTTTATTTTTTAATAATTTGCCTGATATTGTATCAATTGATTCATACTGATGAATTTATTTATATTTTATTTTTTAAATTATAAAAGAAAGTTTTGTATTTTTTAATGCTACATTAACATAACATGGCATCTTCGCATCTTCTGGATTACCCCTTGAATTACTTTTGCAGAAATGTTTGTATATTAGAGTGGCACAGCATATCAATTTTTAGAAATACAGCGCAAACAATACCTATTACTGATTACCAGTTGTTAGGGAAGGCGGGTTGGGGCGGGGATTTATATGAGAATAACTGTACATCTGTGTTGCATGGACGTCACCCGGACATCGGAGGATGGCGCCACGAAGTGGTGTGGCCGCCCCGTTTCCAAGCTTATGGATCCACCCCGCTATCAGTGACTACTGACGCGCTTTGAGAAACATAAACACTATTCTGGGACCATTCACAAACTTCTGCGGTTTCCACCCATTGTTGAAAGCATATAAAACGAACTCGCCTGCAGTACGGGGCGGGACTATTGATTTTGCTACGCCACGTTACTGTTTTCCCCGGGGACCGTGACCGTGGGCTCTTGGTCCCCAAGCCCACGGAATGCCATGAACCACGCTATGAACTTTATTATGTAGGAAGAGGAGAGACTTTATGTTTTCTGGTGCCACATGGATTTATACAGGACTTCAGTTTTGTGTGTGCCCGAACAATGTGTTGATGATGGACTTCAGTTTCTCGTATACCGGATTCAGTTAAGTATTTCGTTGCAGTTCGTTATTTAGAGACTCAGTTTTCTTCAGAGACTTTGTTATAAATTACGTTATGTATTGACTATTATATTATTTGTGTACGAATGTAAATATTGTAATATATGAATATAGCACTGTTTTTTGCACCCATATTTTGGTTACGTATTCATTTGAAGAGAACGTGTCTGAGCATATGTGTTACGGTTCGGCCTGAGTTGTTTGGTGTGAAAAGGGACCGTAACAATCTGTCACAGCAGGGTATCTCCCCCATGACAAATTAGGTAGCCTGGCATAGTTGACTTCCAGTGACCAGATGTGGACTGGATGAATTTTCACCATGCAAGTGAATAAAACAAGATGCTAAAAAAAGCATTGCATTTATTTGCCGAATTGCAAATATTTGCAAGGAAATTATAGATTTAGAGACACAAGACCTGACCAAATATTGTAAAAGTGCAGTCTACTTTACCCAAAAATGTTCGTCTTATGTATCGGAAGCATTTAAAAAAACAGGAGAATGCTGATTCAATTTAACGGAAAATTTGATATGATTTAATTCCACAGCAACAGTGGAACCCCAGGTATTATTATTTTCTAGTTTCAGTTGGACTTTTAAGCATTTTTGAGCGAAACACAATATCAAACCCTCGGTAATGTCAAAAAGGGGACATAATAAACAAGCTTATCATTATAATCATTTTGCGCATTTGAGTGTAGATTTTTTTTTAAACAAATGCATGGTAGCTCCCAGCGAAGATCACACTCAATCTTTCCTGACATGGTATATGTTATCAAACCAGAATATAAGCAATATCTAGTATTATATGGAAGATTGTCTCGAGGGGTAGCCTAAACCCGTACGTTCAGCTTAGGTATGCCAAAGGGGATGTAAGCAAACACAAGTGCTTTCCTATGCAAATTTCCTGTGTAAATACAAGTCTTTTATATCAGTCCATGCTTTTTTTCATGCTTGTCAGTTCCTTAAGGAGCTCCTCTTAAGTATAGCAAACAACATTCCTCACACGCCCGCCATCAGACAAAATTAAATAACTTATATTAACACGAAGCTTATTGTGCTTAAGAGGTCCAAAGTTGAAAAAAAAGTGCTGAAAGCCGTTAGGTTTGAAGAAGGCGGACATCACTGTTATCTACAGCATAATTTGACTCCAATTAGAGAGGGGACCCTTGTGTAAAAATAAATCAGGGCATTGCTGATAAACTCAAAATATCAAACGAAAACAGTTGTTGGGTTTATATTTTACATAACGAATGGGCTTCGGAGAAAATGATTCATAAAGGTTTAGATATCTACTGGGTTGTTTACCAAATGCAATGGGCAATATGGCCACTCTCTCAGTTTAATCGTTGTTTATATATGTATGTATATTTATATACGATATGAATGTATATGTATTTTGATATATATGTGTATGTGTTTACATGCCTATATATATATATATATATATATATATATATATATATAATTAGTGTGTCTCTGATTGATATGTATATATGTATAACGTGTGTGTCAAAAATGTATGGGTATATATATATATATATATATATATATATATATATATATATATATATTCTCACAAACGTTCCACTTTTAATTCAAGTAAGGACCGTGAGTCTGCAATAAAACATTATCAGCTTTATGTATATATATATGTTCTAGTAAACTTTCAGTAGCTACAAGAAATCCTTATTCACCCAGTGACTTCATTTATTTACTGAAAATCTAAGGAAATACACGTTTTTTTACTGAAACTAAGGGATAATTTCCACACAAAAAAATCACCGAAGGGTTCAGGGGAGGAAGGCCAAAGATTCACAAGTACAAAGAATCACTGGTTTTGTCATTTTACCATAGCACACCAGAGTGTCAGGTAAGGAATGAGTTTTATTCAAATATGTGATACACTGACAAATTGATCACCATAATTTGCTGTAAATGGTTAAGAAAATATTCTAAAAGTAAAGATGTTAAACCCGTCGAACAAAATAAACAAGAAAGATTATGGACACCAGTTTAATCTTCACGCCTCCTACTTTTAAGATGTTTTCAGACGACACTGAAGATACATTCTATAAACACAAGGACGTGAATAAAACTAATTTTACCAAGCCTGGATACTTCTTCCTCCCTGATAATGTAAATAAGCAGCTGCATATAGTCCAGTCCAAAGAGCAGGCTTTGATCGGGTTTTAAAGACTAATATCTGCTTGCAAATAAGATTAGTTCATTGACAAATTGAACATAGTGTTGTATGTATTATGTTGAAAGTTATAATAATATGTCGAAACATCTTATCCTTGAAACATCTCAAAGTATATTCAGAATACAGGTCATGTTTTCAGGTATTCAAACGATACAGGCAAATAAATATGCAACGAAAACATATAATTAATAATGTTTTTCATACCATTAAATGTAAAAAGTTTAAAGCCGTGGATTTCAGAAAATAGGCTTAGTTAGAACATGCCAACACTGTACAAGCACTGTATTTACTTAAGGCTTTATAAAGTAGACGTATTTCCTGATTTCATACATTCACTGTAACGCACACAAGCACATATATATATGTGTGTGTGTGTGTGTGTGTGTGTGTAACAGTTATGAAGCAGTCTTAACTGCGATCAGAAGTTAATATAACAAGGCATGTGACTGTTTAGTGGGTGACAGATGCATTGAATCAAATGCATGATAATCGTAACTCCATGGATTTTAAACCTTTTTACATTATACAAATACAAATACAAATAATAATTTGAGGCAACCCCCACTTCAGTGTGACCGGCTCTGATTCTGCACCATCCAGTGAAAGACGGAGTTATCAATTGGAAAGGCACCCCTGCACAGATCATTTATGTGAACTTTTCCCATCCATATGAAGGTCAAACCAAAACCCCAAATTTCTAACATTTACATTTGGAGTAATTGTATCCTGCCCACTAACATTTGATGGTTCAAGTATTATGTCTTAATCCAAGAGTTATATATATATCCTGTTTTGTCATCATTTAATTTCAACAAATTTACTGCAATCCATTTTTAATATCTGAAAGACAGCATTCAAGTTTGTATTCACATACAACCAGATATTTTGGTATATTAAGGCTAAATGAAAGATGTATCATTTGAATGCCGTGTTTGTCACATATATCACCTATAGGAGCTACATATAAATCAATCAAACTGGGGCCCAGTACTGATCCCTGAGGCAAACCCCACTTCATTGTGACCGGTTCTGATTTTGCACCATCCAGTGATAGATAGAATTATACGAGAATGTGAATTATATAAAAACTTGCTCAGATGATTATTTGTTAAAATCACGTACAGTTACAGTGAGACAGAGGGAGAGATAAAGAGAGGTTAACGGTAAAATAAAATAAATAAGATACCTAACCACTACTAACTAACTACATCTAAAGTAAATTTAAATAATATGTATATTATAGTATATATCCATGAAGAAGCAGAGAATTAATCCATTACTATACTGTTTAAATATCACCTTACTGTACACCTAATGTTATATCAAGTTGATTTAGATGTCTGTTGACTGTTTAGAACCATAAAATAAACCAGGTTGACATGTGTCAATAGTTATAGCAATTAAATAATGCATTAAATAACACTAAATTGTGTCCTCCTGTTACGTTTTAGCATATTTTCAAATGGCAATATGGGAATAATTTTATATAACATGGACATGAAAGGCAAAGGAAGCCACTGTGTTCGTAGCTGACATTGCATGTACGATCATGTGGTTTCTGTTGAACCCCTTAAGAAAACTATGGTCAGTATAACATATGAAACATGAAGCGTTTACTTGACAGTAAAGCATGCGAGTAAGAAACTATTTAAATTACACTTTATGAATAAAAAAAACAGTTTATACTTACGTAACACTGCTAAAACACTGATCGACCCCCTACCTTTTTTTTGTTGTCAACACCGTGTACCGTTTTGTTCCAGCACTGATGACTGCGCATTACCCCACCCTGAATACAGAAGGCTGGTAATCGAATCTCCTTCACGAATATACAGACTGTAACAGTGTAAATTGGCCAAAGAGCCTTAACTATGGAGATTTGTTACCATAAAGATTCAGGGGTATGAAAACTGTTTTTTATCCTAATTGGATGTTATGCCTAGATAACCACACAGTAAGAGGGCGATTGGAGCCTTTAATGAGTTTGTTTGCTGGGTAAATAAACAGGAAATCTCCAAATAAAGTAAAAAAATGGAAAAGTTTACATGGAAAAAATTGTACCCATTTATGGAAACATGTTGAGGCTATATTTTGGAAAGTGGATCAATCGTTAAAAGCATATAATCATTGAGTATAGCAAAGAAATTACACGCCAGCGTAAATCAGAGAAATATACCTTATAACAAGAATTTATTACGCTTAAAAAAATGCAATCAAACCAACATGCGAAAGTTTACAAAAAATAATATCATGTGAGGTAAATTAAACATTATCATTAACGACAATTATGGCTACAGCAATAGATTTCCATGTATCACACTAATCACATGAATCTAAAGTAAAAAAAAAACACTGATAACGTCTAATAACCCACCCCCAGGCGGACGATCAAGAAACAACTAGAAAAGCATTCAGAAAACGCAGACCTCAGAGACGGCAGCTCATTGCCCCCATATGACATTATCAGAAATATAGTATTTTTTTCTTAAAAAGATTTCTGGAACCAGATGGTGATCCGGATCACCTCAACAATTTAATTAATTGTTCTTTCTACAATTGATCAGCACCTAGAATTCGAAAATCAGAGTCTGAGAATGGTGCCACTACACAGACAGGAAAACACATGGTTACTGTTGTTTCTGTTTCACTCACAGATAATGCAATGTTATTACTCAATCTGCAGATCGAACTAATTCTTGTCTCTTGAATATCCGCTAACTGTGTACACGTGGAGTGCAGTGGTATTACAGAATGTGGATTGGATCATACTGTCATGTGTTACGTCCCAAGTGTGTCAGTCATGGAAATTCAGCCATATCGGTCGTGCAAACCCGGCGGTTCAGCATGTTCATATATGTTACATTTGCTGTATGTTCATCTGATATGGTTGCTTAAGCACCAGTGTTTCCAAACCATACGCAAATATGCCATGATCGATCCTATATAAAATGCCTTTATATTCTTTCGAGGTTATTCAGTGTGTCCTAGGAGCCTTGTTGTCATCCAGATGGGCCATATTCTTCTTTCTGCTGATTTGTCGTTTACCGTAACTACAGCCCAGCAAAATGAAACAAATCCCTAACAGTTCAAGAATCGAGCAAGTTTGGGAATAAATCCCGTATACATTCAAATTCCTCTGAGACGTTAGGCTCAGTAATTAGAGATCAAATCAAATGACCCGAGGATCATGTCGCTCAGCTTACCAGAGTGCCATTTACGCCGTCTGGAGCTGTGCCACAAACGACTCTTTGGGAGACTACAGGCGACAAGGCTGTCGTCAGGGTGTCGTCTGTACCGTCGGGAGTATCTTTTCAACATGTTCAAAATTTCCAGTCGACGTTAGTATCAAGCCAGTGAGCGTAGCCAGTCTTCTATTGGCGTAGGTGCTGTCGCTATGTCACGTCTACTGGCCTAGGTGCTATTGTAGGCTGTCGCTAGGTGACGTAGGTTGTCCCAGGAGCTGTCGTGGATTGTCGTTACTTAATACAGGGCCATTCTTTGTCCCCGGTGAACGAAGCATGATTTTAGTTGGTCCCGGTTTTCGGAGATCTGCTACGACTATGACAGTCGCCAGCAGTCGCCTATAAAGTTGCCTAAATGCTACTTAATGCCAAAATCTAAACCTCTCTAGCTTTAAAACTGACAAACTGACAAAGTGCTATTGTTAAGGTGGCTCCGACCATTAGTGAGAAAGATAAGAAGGAAAAACATTTTGAGAACTTTTGATGACCTTGACCGTTTATTCTACATTAAACTAAAACAAAATCATTCCAGCAATTTTGATCGTCAATTCAATGTGTAAGTTTGAAAGCAATTGCTGCAAAATTGTGGCCTGTAGAGACAAAAAGACCACATTATATAATTACTTTTTTTTATAAAATTAAATAATAATTATAATTTTGTAATCTTTAGAGAACAGATTTGAAGACCTACACACTTATTTGTTATGAAAAATCTACAAAATTTATCAACAGTATTAAAAAATGTGAAATCATTCTTACTTGCTTATCGAACTTTTCATGTGGGTGGGGGGGGGGGGGGGGGGAGGGCGGGTGGTATGTGTTGGCCGGACGTTATCTTTGAGGTTGTTACGCCAGGCTACCTGTATGTCTGACCTAGATAGTCTTGCCTGGGCTTTTGTATTTGCATTCACTAAAAAGATGCTAAAAAAACGGGTTTCCATGTACCGATGGACTTAACTCAGTGCCAGATCCTAACACTAAAGCCCTGTAAAGTCATGTATTCAGGTTTTCCGCACATGGACCTTCGTGTCCTACGATATAGCTCTGCTAAACGAATATTACGGTCCATGGGCCAAATTAAGTGCATATTGTAGACACTATCGCAATAATTTTGTACCGACAGGTCTAGTTAAATTGCCTCTTCCGAGATGAAAAGAGCAGCTGGCAGCATTAGTCTGAATCCGTGTATTAACTGTCAAATTGTGACTAGAGTCAGCTAGCCTAATGCAAACAGTTATTCATATGAAACTTTCTTTTTAAATTTGATCAACTGCATTCATATTTCAGACTTTACCTGCAATAGCAACCTATTAAGGTTAAAGCAGGGTCATCGTGGCCACCTGCAGCGTTCCTGTGCGCTGTGCTGGTTTGTTGTAAACAATTGTAATTTTTTTTAAAGTTTCAAAGAATAAAAACATGAACGGGACTTACTGGGGAAAAATATGCCGTGGTCAAAGTAAGGCACAATTAAATAAAGCTTTTAAGCTTGAAAAAAACTCAAATGACTCAGCAGTTATCTAGTGAAGGGGAGCAGTATTTTTTCCTGATTTTTTTTTTTTTACTATTAAGCAATAATTTTCACTTATCCTTATAACTTTTGTTCTAAAGAACGTTCTGCTATACAAAATACTAAGTTAACTATAGTTATATGATTGGAATAAGCCCTCCAGCTAAACAATAAAAAAAAATATTTTCTGATTTTTACAAGGTGTATGTTGTTTCGGCCCATAGCTTTAAAAATTTATGCAGTATTGGCCTAATTTCAGGGAATATTAAATTTATGCAGGAATAGGTATGCCAAATGTGAACACAACAACACAGGTGGTTTTGATAATAGGCAGCCTTGAAGGATAACATAAATTTTAAAATGGAAAATGCTGGCTATTTCTTAATAACGTGAAAAATAGAGATTGCAGACTTACATATACGAGTATATGAAAACTTTACAACGTATAACGGAAAGCACTGAACTCGTAACAATATATAGGACATATTTACAATAACTTGCTGGATCGCTAGGCAGTATAGTGCTGCCATCTACCGTCAAATTAGTGTATCAACTACACTTATTTCTTACCACTTATTAAGTAAACAAAAAACTGAACCACGGGTTATTGCTTTAAAGCCACGGATAGGCAACAAAAGTGTGAAACACATCTACTACATCATAAATATAGAAAACACGTACAAAAGTAAAAGTAAATATATATTACCAGAGGTATGTTTAAAACTAATACTTGATCAGTAGGGAGTTCCCTTTCTGAGATGGTGATTTATGTGTGCAAACATTCATTGCTAACGGAATTTATCCTATAAATAATCAGTAGGACAAATCTAAAGAAGGATTTCTATATATTTTCCATCTATACATTTGGCTTATAATTCAAGTAAAGATATAAGCAGTTGTATTCCATATACCAATAAAGTGTTACACTAATCCCTGATTTATGTAAAGGTCACTTTTTTTCAAAAGTAATGTATACAAATTGCAAAGTTTTTCATAGCCTAGGTATTATTTGCATGACATAAGATGAATAAGATAACCTTTGATTCTTAAAAAAATATAATCACTTAAATATGTTCTACTCAAATATGCATATAAATTAAATTCCATAATAAAGTAAAAATTCATCTCCAATTACAATTGTCCCTTGGTTAAAACAAAAGATATGTATTTTTTTCTGATTCAGGGATTTTATGCCTTCTACCAGTCTGTGTGTCAAGATCATGGATTGAGCATCTTAGTCTAGTTAAACTTTGTTTGTGTCTCACATTTGCTATACAAACACATTTTTTTTTTGTTTCCAGTTTGGATTTATATTGCAAAACTTTGTAACCCTTTGTCATTTGACAGTTGTTGAGGGGCATGCTATTCTTGTACACCAATATCACGAGCTCGCTGTTCAAATACTTGATTAATATATTCAACAACTAAAGATCCCATTAAATAACACTGACAACATGCCCTCAGGTTTATCAATATTATTTCTGTATAACTCTGCAAGCAACCCATCTGGTCCAGGTGCTTTTTTATGTTTCGTTTTCTGTATCACTTTGTTTATTATATCAGGGTTTTTTGTTAAGCATTCATTCTTGAGAGCTTTCATTTGCATCCATGTTTAATATTAACAATTATGTGACATGTTCAGAAGTTTTATTTGTGTTATCTCTACCTATGTACAATTGTTATGAATGATTGTACCATTCACGTTTTGGTATGTTTTTCTGATTAATGTTCCATCTTATGCGTTTTATTCTTCAGTTGATTCACATCTCAACATATTCTCATTTATTTTCCTTTCATGTATTTCTTTCTTTTTAGCACACATATTTTTGAAAACATTTTGTTTATTTTCTCTTTAAATGTTTAAATATGGTTGCTGTATTTGTTTAATGATTTGTTCTTTTCATGTTTGGACATTGTGCATTCATGATATCACCATGTTGGTTGTGTTTCTGATTTCACTACCCGCTGCTTCTTGTGTTGTATGTACATTTGCAATATGTAGTATTAATAACAGGATTATTTTCAGCTGCAGTGTTAAGGTTTTGATAAACATTTACATAAAACTGACCCACAAAATGTGACGAATTTATCATCATCTTCCCATACACACTGCTTTCTTTTCGTTCCCTATATTAGACAGCCCCCGTAGTGTATACTTAGGACTTTGATTAGATGAGTAAAATAATCAGATCCATGTTTAGGACCTCAAATCTATTAAAAATGTAAACATATCTGTACTAGCAATAATATATTCAATAATGCTCTTCCCGTCTTAGAGCATAATGTATATTCTCCGTATAAGTCAGGATCAAATCTACCATTAAGTATACATACTTTAAGCTACAAATAGTTCTTGTAAGGATTTACCAAACTTATTAACAAATTGATCTTTTTCTCTTTCTGAATATAGAATTACAATAAGACTCAAACAATAAAAAAGGGTGCTCGCTATCATTCGTCAGGATATCTTAAAGATATCCCATTCTTGCATTAAGAATACCTAATAATTTAGTTTTTTTTTATTTCATCATGTGCAATAATCACTTCATGATAGTTCTGATCATCATTCCATACCAAAACTACACCATCAATAGCCAACTTATCATATCGTTACGATGCTCTTACTTCATCTGCCAAAGCCTCAGCCAGCATGACCTGTGGGTTTTGTCGCCCATGCCTCGGATGTTCTGCAAAACCCTCCTGAACATAACAGGTGATTCGGATTGTCGTTAGAACGTGCATGTTGTCTGAGGAACCTCATATTTTTTTTTCCTTTCAAACGTTAAAAAGAGAACAATGAATGGTCTAGTTTTATCTTTTTCCAGCCAAAGTAGACGATGTTCTCGCGAGATGTCAACATTTTCTTTATCAAGGTGTTTGAGTTGCTCTTTTATAACATTTCCCACTATTGTTTCACATTGTTCCCAGGGCTCTTTACTATTCTCTTCCTCCACACCATAAATTATCAAAATGTTCCTTTTTGACTGCTCCTTTTGTTTATTTACTATCCAATTTAACTTTTTATTCTCTTTTTATCAACTGTTAAAACTTTGAATCAAGATTTTGTTTTTAATTTCCTGCTCCATATCGTTTAACTTTCTACAGATATCATCTAGTCTGCTTTTCTGAGACGTGTCGGTATTACTAGTACTGGTATCAGTTCTGCTGCTCAGATAGAGTCTGATTTATACAAAATAAACAACCTGCGTGTGGTGTGATTGGCGTCTTACGGCTTCGAATATCCCTAGTTTGCATGATATTCGATATCCGCATTGTATGGGTGATATTCGCTTTTGCATGCGAATATTGAATATCGAATATCGAATATCCTTGATCTGAGTGATTTTCGATATCCGCATGATATGTCTGATCGAATAACGAATATCCCTGATTTCAGTGATATTCGAATTCCGCATGGTATGAGTGATATTCGATATTTGCATGCGAAAGTCGAATATCACTAATTTGAATGATGTTCGGTATTGGCATGGTATGAGTGATATTCGATTTTGCATGCGAATATGTGTGAAAACGACAAGGCGTAAAGGCGTAAAACATATAGTATAATAGATATTCTCGCTTCATATTTTTATGTGCTAGCGTGTACACACACAAAAATGAAAAAAAAAAAAAAACCAAATGAATAAATTATACGACAGACTTTGGTGTTTGACCAAACATGAAATGTTGCCTTACGGTCAAGGCAACAGGGAGCAGTAAGTTTTCAAAGTCCTCCTTCTGATTAGTTGTAATAGGTTTCAGACTCATTCATCATGCAAACCCCAGCGTAACTTTAATCCCTGGTCCCTCAAAAATATAGCCATCAAGTGACTAACACAGAAAAATAATGGCTGCTAGCAAAGCTGGTGACTACCAGCAAATTTCCTTGTTTTACTTTTAAATTTTGAAAAAAAATTATGATAAAATCAACTGAAAAAATGTTGATTCTACCGATTCAATCGGTTAAAATAGCCCCAATCTGAATATAAGTTGACATAACTGTTTTAAGATCGGTAACCATAACAAGAAGTAATGAAATAAGAAAATAGTAAATGCATAATAATAATAATAATAATAATAACCATAATAATAAATAGCAATAATAATAATAATAATCTATAATCAATTCTTATGGACATTCTTAACTGTGATTGTACATGCTGTTATATCATTTCTAATACCAAAGCAACACTTGCACACATTTTAAAATTATAAAACACGTAAGCTGTTTAATGTGTTATCTGAAATAGGTCATCAATATTTAGTATCATCTTTAAGTTATATTCTTTTTGGTTATGAAATTTCTTTGGTATATATTGATTTCCCAGATCAGTATCCCTATGTACCTAGTACAGAGCGGGTGATTTCACGCTGTATGAGCAAACCCTATTGGTATTTATGTTGAAACAGTGTGTACCCGGTGTAACTTGTATTTCATCTGCTCGGAAAGGACCACCTTCTGCTATAAAGAAACTTGTCACGATCCCAGTGAATGCGAGGCTGACGCTAGTCATCGTCAAGAAAACTTCACTGCTGCGTTCAAGTTCACACATCTGTGGAATCACAGTGGTTGTCGATGACGTATATACTCTATTAACTATAAAACTTGCATAACTTTCGGTAACTCTTGTAATTTAAACCTCAAATTCGGTGTATTTTTCAACAATCAGTGGGAATAATCCTACATTGGGGAGCCGTTGCCAGTTCGTAATAATTACGAGCAGTGATTCCAACCTGCATTTTGGGCAAAATTTGTTCTTGATTTTTTTAAATGAACTCGGAGCCATAAAGTAGATTTTAATTGAGTAATCCACTGCCTTTACATGTCACCCTGTGTCCCATCGGCAGCTAATATGGTATGGGTTTCTCTTAATCGTAGCTCGCTTTCCCATATAAAGTCTAGACTTTTTTCTCGCCATATTGCATTTACTGATACGCAATTTGTAATCAAAATATATGGATTTATAATTAATATATTTTTCTAGAATAGTCTCCTTGGTAACGAAGCATTAAATGAGATTATTTTAATTTTATAAAGTTTCATATTTCGCATCAAAGGTCTCGTTCAACTATATACCAAAAAAGTCTTAGTTTATAGTATGAAAAAAAGAAGAAATGTTAAACATATTCGACTTCTCCACATTGATTGCATCTGTTACTATCCGCTATTTTCATCTTCTCCAACAGAATTTTTGTGGGATATATGTTGTGCATTTTCTTACGATGTAGCGATTTCAGTCTCACTTGTCCGGTACACTGTCCAGCCATTGTGCACGTATTGCTGTAAATTAAATGTGAGTGGTATTTTATTTGCCAGAAAAGTTCGATATTCGGCCGTTCAGTTTTTTTTTTTTTTTCATCTTGTAATGTTAGTCGCAGTGATTTTGTTTTCCAGTCTTGTATTGGCCTTTCAGGGAAGTAAATATTCCTATCTTTAGTCATCATATGTTCTTTGGTTTTGGTGAGTGTGCGCAGCACTGTAGTCACCAACATATACTGCAACCTTATTGCGACAGGACATACAGTTTTTATCAACTTTGTAATATGCTCTAAAGATACCATATCACCATTATCTTTTAAAATATCCTGAATATATATAATACCAGAATTAATCCAGTTATGAAAAAAATAGTACCATCTTATTATACACAAAATGTTTGTTATTCCATATTACTGGAGAACATTTGTTTTCAATAATCTTATTTGGATCTAACCATTTCCTTAAGATCAGTTTATAAAAGTGATACTCAGGTCCAATCCCATAAAGTCTTCCGGCCTAACATTGCTTTCAAATACACTCAGGTTTTTTTCCTAATTTGCTGTATTTGAAAATGGATATATTTTTCCATGTTTCTTTTGTATCTTTTTAATATTAATTTTATATGTAGAGCATCTTGCATAGTAGCGATATCTATTAGATTAAGACCCCCTGTCTCATATTAAGTAACGATTGTTTTTCTTTTTACTTTTTTTTCAATAGTTTTCCGGTTGTTGAATTGTTTTTGCCATAGAAACTTATAAACAATTCTATTCAAATCATAAATGAACGAATCCGGAGCGCATAATGCTTGAAGTACACACATATATATATATATATATATATATATATATATATATATATATATGATAAAAGTGTTGACTACAGGAATTTTTCCGATAACTGATAGATTTCTCCGACTCAACTTTTGAAAGATATCTTTGATTTTCTCTGCTTTGGTTTCCCTATTTTCTTGTATATCAGATGCTGACCGTGAATTGCTAAACCAAATTCCCAGAATTTTTTTTTTCACTTGATGTTGATTTTTTTCTGACTGATTTTGTCTATCTTATTTTGTTTAGTTTTAGTCCGGAAAATTAAGAAAATTTATTAAGAATTTTAGGGCGTTTAAAAAGTCCCTTTATCAGTTAAGAAAAGCGTTGTGTTGTCCGCGTATTGGAAAATTTTCAAGACGTTACGATCATAACTTTTCATGGGGAGCTGAATACCTTTAATATTTTTAGATTGTCTTACTTTACACGACAGCAGTTCCACTGCGACTACAAAGGCCAAGGGCGATAATGGACAGCCTTCCCTGACACCGCATTGTAAAGGAATCCATTGACTTAACCATCCGTTGTACTGAAATTTTTTTTTGTCATTGTTAACAATTTCTAAACATTTGACAAAATGTTCTCCGAAATCCAAATAGTAGGAATGTTTCAACCAAATAATTTTTGGATGAAGTGTCAAAAGCCTTCCTGAAATCGAGAGCTAATATGGCCCCCTTTTGTTTTTGATTTGTGTGTGTATGTTGTGACATCATCAATTAGTCTGATGATGTTAGTTATATTTCGGTCTTTTATAAAACCAGTTTGGTCTGTATTGATCACAGATTTAATTACTTTTTGTAATCTGGCAAGAGTCTTAGCGAGTATCTTACTATCAGTGTAACTAACAGTGATGGGTCTATGATTATCTGGATTGCCTCTTTCTAACTTTCTGCCTTTATGCAATATTATCATTACTCCTTTCTTTTGTGGGGTTCGGAGTGATCCGGTGTGGAAAGCATAATTAAATGAGTCAATTAATAAATTAGTTAAGTCGGGGCAGAAGAATTTTAAAAAATTCTGTAGTAAGACCGTCTAGTCCTGGGCTGGAACCGTTTTTCATTTCTTTAACAGCTTTTGTAGCTTCCTCATTAGTTATTAATCCTCACAAATCATTTTATGTTCGTAACTCAACTGTGGTAGTTCTATATCTTGTATAAAGGCTTGAAGCAACTTTTTGTCTGTATTTTTATTTTTATATAAGTTCATATAATAGTTTTGTTGACTTTTTTAAAGTTTATTTTTGGGTTCTGACGACTTTTCCGTCTTTTAAAATAATGTTTTGTATACATTTTGAAATACCTCTACTTTTTTCTAAGCCCAGAAAGTATTTTGTGTTACGGTCCCCTTCTTCCATCCATCTTAACCTGGAGCCTTAAATGGAATTGTTTACGTGCATGTGCTAATATTTCTTCTATTATCTTATCGCCCGGATTATTCACCATGCTCGTTTCTAGTTTCTTAAGTCTTGAATTGATTATATTTTTATGAAGTTTTTCAGATTTTGCTTTAGATTTATTATAGCCTGCACTAAAAGATTAAATTTATACTTTACACATTTCCCATCTTATCTGTGGGATTTTACAATGGGTTTGAAAAATGTTGCATGAAAAAAGTATACCTTTTACCTGTTTTATATATTCGTTATCTGTAAAAGTAGCTTGGGAAATTATTTTAGATGAGTGAAGATGAAGAAGACCACCTAATCCTGAGGTTCCAGATCGCTGGACATACTTAAGTACGTACTCTTCGTTTCAATGGTTGTGTCATACAATGGTCGTAGATCACATCAGGAACTGGCCTGTGAATCCTAAACGGTGAACTGACAAAGCATGTGAGGTAGATCGAGTGGCCAATGTCAACCGAAACGAAAATAAAAAGTAGCAACGGATATATGCATGTACCTCATAAGATAGCTTATAAGTGATAAATACAAGTAGGATTTTGTTTTACAAGTTAGCGTCATAGAGAACAATATATGCTTTAGTACATATCTAAAATAGCCCTGAGCTGCTGGGAATGTTGAATTGCCCTTAATGGCAGAATAAATGGCCCTGTGAGGCTGGACATGAAACTGCTGTAGATCAATGGCATGAGAATTTACCCAAAATGAGGCTTAGGAGAGCCACCTAAACCTCTGTGCTGAAAGGGTTCAAACATGAGTCGACATAAGCCGAAACCTGTGGTAGCCTGCCGCGACAGTTTGAAAACGAAAATACGAATGACTGGTAAAATGTCTGGCCCGGAGGTCGGCCTTTTTTGTGAGAAAACATACTAAAGTATTGTACTTATTGACACAGGTATGTGCCACTGTTATTTGATGTACATGATATTTAGGAACTGAAGAAAACATTACTTTGAGTGAATCGATTAATACAACAGGGTATAAGGCAGCATGTATCTCTGTCAACTAATTGTATAGGGATAAAGCAAGGTGCTAAGTGTGTGTAAATATTAAGGTTTAATGGTTGTCATGTGAGGTAAGCGTTGATAAAACGATTGTAAGGGTCTATAAATTCTATTTTTGCCAATGCAGTCCTTTTATTTTATATAAGGGGACAGGCAATCGTTCATTTATTAATTATTCTGATAAAGTGTTACATTTATAGATACATTGATAAAGCGCAGACCCTTTAGTTTAAAGTTGAAATAAAACACGATAAACTGAGGAAACTATTTAATAAATATGTCTCATTGTTAATCCATATATTAATCATTAATATATTTTAAATGCTAAAGTAAGCATAAAATACAGTCTAAAGAAAATAATATCATTCTTCATTTATGTATGTCTTTAATATATAAAGTGGGGTTAAATGTCTATTCAGGTGTCTGAACAAGATCTTAAAATGTATAACTTTTCAAATATGTGCGCACTTTAGCTTCTAAATAATGATTAAAGAATGTTTTAAATAAACAACAAAGGAAACCTCTTAGTTTATTTGTGCATTAGAATCTGAAATCCATACTGACCCTGTAAAGAGTCATGAATCTGAACGTCTGTGAATTTTCTGTCATTCGCTGGTTGGGGTAACAATCAGTACTCTTTAGATTTCAATCGTAATAGATATTTTTGTATGGTTAAAATCATCTAAATGAAAGTGGTAAATCAGACATATACGTTGCACTCTGAATAATATATATTCAATTAACGTATTTTTTTTCTCTCTGAGATACAGTTTAAATATATTTTCTGTTTTCCTAGAAAAATAAAGTTCCTACTTAACAGCTAAGGCAACTGAAAGAGGTACGTGTAAAGTCGGTAAAAATCTATATTGAGAGAATATATCACATGCCCAGTCACATGTGCATTCACAGGGAGATAATACAAATCACCACTTTAGACAGATTTGCCAAGAGAACATACTGGTATCAGATAAGGTAACACACAACGGTCAAATCCCTTTTTAAACCCCGACACAAATAGTAATAATCTCTATCCCTGATACAAAAACGCAGTGGTCGATATACAAACAAAAACCTTTAATGGGCACAATAGACACCCTAACTGATAACAAGTCTGATATCAAGCACCTGGCCTTATGTCATGGCTGTTGAATAAGCAGTCAGCTGTCAAACGCTTATCAGGTACAGTAACTCTGTGCATCTTTCGAGTGTCAGGAAAGACTAATAAAGTCCAGTAATACAAGACCAGTTAAATCTGACTGAGAATTATGCTTGTTTGTGTTTAAGGTGGCATTTACAAAACAGGAAACAAAATGTGATATATGGGGATGCCATTTACCAACTTTAAACAGTTTAATGATTTGAACAACATATGACCATTAAAATTAACAGCTCTTTCTACTTCCAGTAGTACACATTTTACATTACTGGGTTTAAGCATTAAAAGTAAGCAATAACATCTATTTGATCAGACTGTTAATTTAGGAATGATAAACAATATATTCAGATTAGCTTGTTATTAGCTGGTTCACTCCCTCGCATTAAAGAATTGAACAAAAGTGTGAAATTTAATTCATCATTCGACCAACTGTTCTGTTGGTCTCTCCGCAAAATTGATACAGCTATCTATTGAAACAGCTTACGGTTTCAGGGTATTAACTTTCTGCTTATTAGTATAACATTACTTGCATAACCAAATAAACCATTTTTTTATGAAAACATTTTATTGAACATTGAGGTAATTGTTATTCAGGCAAGTTTGCATCCATTTAGGTACATATAAACCTTGTAATGTATTGTTATGACTTGGCTGTATTCACCTGTATAGGTTCAATGTAACACTAACCAGATCAGTACAGCATTTCAAGTTATCCAGAATTGTAAGCTCTAAGGGTTACTCATTAAACAAACAAAAGATCACATTGACTTTTTAGTCAGAGTTGTTTATTATTGATGTATATTGTGATACAATTTGTGTGGAATAGATAATGCTGTATTTCCTAATTTCTTGCAGGAGAGAGACATGTTCTGCCTTCTAAACATACCAGTATGTTCAGCACAGGTACAAGTTACAGCACGGGGGGTACAGTGGTTGCCTAGCAGCCGTGCTCCAAACATATTTATTTAAATAATTACAACAAATAAAATAAATAAAAAATATGCCGATGGACAACGAACAGACCTTTCAGAGGCTACATGCTCAGTGATTTATGAGTCAGACAGTCTTATATTTCGCGCTATACTGACAAAGTGCAATGAATTTGGACATTATACAAAATATTTTACACACATTAATGTTTTACTGATGCAGTAAATGCTATTCTATGTTGTTATCATTCCATTACTGACTGGTGTGTTTCTTTGAATAAATTGAATATATAATTGTGGGAGGGGAACAGATTAAGATGCTACAGTAATATAAAATAAATACTGCCAGCTTTTTCAGAGCTACAACACAATGGTCATGTGATTTAATCTATGATGGCATTTTGAGATCACCGTGCTGTCAAATTCCTTACTGAGGAGAACGATTGCATTAAAAAGAATTAAAATAGGAGGATGTTTCCTCCACCATATAATTTTATAAACATATCGGAATCCTTGGCTGATGGTGTTTTGAAAATTATAGGCCTGTACACGGCAGGAGAAGGAAGTGATGTACACGCAAAATTGATTATTTCATTTTCTTTAATAAGACCTCCAAGTTATAAATTCAGGTAGAACTATGAATAAATGGTAGGTACACAGTATCATAGCCCAGGGACGACAGTTCAGACAGCGACATACCCTGGTATTCACGTAATTTACCTCTTTCTGTGCCAACAGATGATAGCATCCACATTTTGACAATCGCGAAAAAAAACAGGTTAACAGGGTAGGAAAACTGTACAAATACAATCTTATAATTCTTATTAGTAGGCTATATATCTGAAGTAACAGTATTATAATATTTATGACCTGTTGACCTACATTTTGTTTCTGCTGTACCTCCGTGACTAGTCCGTATTTCCCAGAATCCCGTGTCCTTGAACTGTATGAAACTAACAAGAACTGCATGGTTTGTTCAGTAGGGTTCTGTAGGAGGAGGCGCCGCCTAGAGGGGCTCAAACTACATAGGTTTTAAGGTTCAAGGTTTGAAGGCAAGTGCCTGGAAAAAAGAAAATTTATAAATAATCGTACAATTTTCATTAGAAATATGTCCATATTAACATGTATTTTTAACTGAGCGTATATAAGTCTTGTCCACTTGTATTTTGCTGTGAAAAAAATTTATTTTTACATTTCAAGGGAAAACCTGATTATGCAGGGTAGAGGATTAAAGGAACTAATTTTTTAAACAAGGTCCTTTAAGGTTATTTAAAGGAAAAAGTATTATTTAAAATTATGAGACCCACATAGCATTACAACATATCAGACCCTCATTTGGCGGTCAATGTCATTGGTCAAAGGCACGGATCGGGGGTGGGGGGGGGGGGGGAATGGGATCCGCCCACAAATTTTTAACCATGACAGGTGAATTGCTCGGAATAATCACCCAATGTTTAAATACACTAAGCGTTGACAACCCCCTCCAAACCCGCAAAAAAACCCTGGATCCACGCCTGTGGTCAAATGCAAACATATCCGTAGTTGACAGCTACTGATTGGATGATGTCATGTAAACACTCTAAAAAGAATAAACAGATAAATTAAAAATGGCTACTTATGCAGGGACACATTTGATCTGATAGCCCACTGGAAAGAGACAAAATAGTTGTGAAACATAAACTGGAGCTTTATTACATTTTTTTTTCTTTGCCATATAAGGTTTTCATTTAGATATGCAATCTTCTAGGAAATTATTGAAAAATATAACTTATTCGAAAATTATGTAAAAAAAAAAAACAGCTGGACACAGGTTGATGACATTGAGTATAGCAATGTTTTTCATATGTAGCAATATTAACATATTTTTTACTGAGCGTGCGTAAGATTTTTTAGTAATTTATTTATGTGTGTCCATGTTAACATGCATTTTTATTAATAATAGATTAGTCTCCTATATGATTCTGTTTGTGAAACAATATAACAGTTGATCCAAGAATAATATATATGCATCTTAATTTTGACGAGGGAAAAGAATAGAATGCATAATAGTGATGACGGACAGAAAGAATAATGATGATAGCGGAATGGTATGTTAATGTTGATAACAGACAGGTCTAATCATGTCACGTTTGTAAATGATGATGATTGCCATGTATGTTAATGGTGATGATTGACAAGTATGTTAGTAATAGATGATGAGCAAGAATGTTAATGTTGATAAAGGACAGATATATTAATGTTTATGACGGACAATAATGTTAACGTTGATGACGGACAGATATATTATTGTTGATGACGGACAAGAATGTTAACGTTGATGACGGACAGATATACTATTGTTGATGACGGACAATAATGTTAACGTCGATGACGGACAGATATATTATTGTAGATGACGGACAATAATGTAAACGTTGATGACGGACAGATATATTATTGTTAATGACGGACAATAATGTTAAAGTTGATGACGTAAAAGAATGTTTCACAAAAACGTTATCGTTGATGCGGACAAGTATGATTATGTTGACGATGGACAAGATTATAATTGTTGATGATTGACAGTATGTTAATTTGATGATTGTCAAGTATGTTAACGATGATGACGGAGAAGATTATAATTGTTGATGATCGACAAGAATATTAATGTTGATGACTTACAAGTATGTTAATGTTGATGACGGAACTTTCGTTTTTTTTATTTATTTTTTTATTTTAGTGCAATTGTTAAACGAATGAGGTCTGTAGAGCAAGGATGGACAAATTATCAATATGATGAAATGACCCATATGCTACCGATTTCGATATTAGGAAAACCATTAAGCAAACAGACAAAAAGACAAACAGACAGACATCTAGAAAAACAGACAGACAGACAGAGCCTTTTAATATTAAGGGTCATTAAGTACGCAGGATATTTTCTTTGGTTGCAATAGGGGACTTGTTGAAGCAGGAAACTTGTCTGGCCCGGCGTGCTTTTGTTAGGGTTATTGAGCAAATTAGGTCAAGGCCTGGTTGTTTGCAGCATATGGCACTGTTGCATGATTGCTCATAAAAAAGACCTGCAAACGCATGACTGCTGGCCCCGCATAACGGCCTCTCCTGTATAACCACGCAGCCAGCACGTGATACCCTTGATTATTTATACTTCCCTAAAACTATTTTATCATGTAGCTCGTATTGGTGTAAAAATAAAATCGATGGTTGTACATGTCCCTTGCAAATGATAGAATTGAATTAGATAAATGTGAATCGTATTATCAGCATGCATTTTTTGCTTGTGTATGTGTGTGTCATTCCCATAATATGTCTAAAAATTAAAAAAAGGGACATGTCCTTTATTAAGTAGAAGAAATGATTCCAAACCACGAGATTTAATCAACCGTTCAAACACGCAGACTAACTGCATGAACAGTAATCGCTGATAAACAGACATACACAGGGATTGGTCTCGTGTTTCAATGTGTTTTACTCGGTAAGCGGGTCAGCACAAGTGAAGGTCGGTTAATACTTACACGGAGGATTGTGATACATAACATCTAGCTTTGGTACAGTATATTCATGATGAGGGAATTTATCTGCTTATTAAATCTAGACAAGGATGTATGTGATAGATCACATATAATATCCATTGCAGATGTTGTACTTGTATGTATATGAATAACTTTATACCAAATATTTGCAATTGTAAATGTTCTTTTTATCTGATTACAGAAGATAAATGATCTAGGTTAGGTCTGTTATGAAAAAAAAAAAACAGACGTGGTGCAAATGATCCATTGTAGATTGAACCGTATTCTTCCTATAATTGTAAAACAATTAAAAGCTGTTAAGTGGGTATGCTGTGGCTACTTCAAATAGACTCATTTAATCAT
Organism: Sipunculus nudus; assembly: GCA_026874595.1. Classification (NCBI taxonomy): domain Eukaryota; kingdom Metazoa; phylum Annelida; class Sipuncula; order Golfingiida; family Sipunculidae; genus Sipunculus; species Sipunculus nudus. Next base: position 57,061,980 of record CM049322.1, on the reverse strand, counting down.
GATATTATCTGCCAAATCACACTTTTATAGATCCTTTAATTGTCCTGTGCAACAACTTACAAATCATGAGTAGCTGTAAATGTATAATTATTTAAGAATATCGAAGCATTCCTTGGAAATACCCCTATACTGCTGTAAGGCTTGATGAGTATCAATCTGAAGAAATGGTAAGACAACAGTAGATGAATGTGCAGACATTGTGTCGGCCTGAAACAAAATCACATATCGAAAAATCCTGGGTAGTTCAGAGCGGAATAAAACGTAAAATAGTTAATGTAGAAAACACCATTTAAACCAAGTTATGAGGGAACTTTTACAAATAAAAATCTTTCAGGACTTCCGTTTATTTTATTTTTTTTTTAATTTAGCATATTTTAAACAAATTGGACCTGTAGAGCGAGGACGGAAAAACAATAAAATTTACGGAACTGACCCATATGCTGCCGATTTTGAGATTCGGACAACCATTAATCAGACAGCCAGACAGACAACAGGCAAACGGATAAACAGGCACACATCTAGACAGACAGACAGAGCCTGTTTAAGTCAAAGGTTCTTGAGAGCGGCAGGAATTTTTTTTCGGTTGCAATAAGAGTCTTGTTGGAGCAATAACCTCGTGAAGCCCGACGTGGTTTTGTGAGGGTTATTGAGAAATTATGTCAAGGTCTTTGTGTTTATAGCACTGATGCCTGATTGCTTATAAAAAAGGCCTGCAGACACATGATTGATGGCCCAGCATAACAGCCTCTTTTGTGTAACCACGCAGCCAGCACGTGATAGCCTTGATAATTATATTTCCCTCAACTATTTGATTTAAATATTGATGTAAAAATAAAAACATTGGTTGTACATGTCTGTCGAAGATGATAGAATTTAATTAGATTATTGTGAATCAGTCAAAATAAAGAGAAATAAATTTTCAGCATACTTACATACAAACTAATCATAAACAGGTCTGTGTAATGTTATCATACTAACTTATAATTATAGGTAACACAGAAAAAAAATATATATGTTGTAAATTTGCTCTTCATTGTCGGATCCAGGGTAACAGTCCTAATATTATAAATGCAGGTTCTTCAGGAATTCAGTTACTCTTCCAAACACATTTGGTTCGAATTCAAGTTCAGAAAAACTCCTTAAGAGGAAATGTTCTTCCTGTCGAAGTACAAATTGTGTAAATGGATTTAAACTACAAAGATTTAAATGTATATATATATATATATATATATATATATATATATATATATATATATATATATATAAATATATAAATGTTTTTTGTGTGTTCATGTTGCATTTCTTCATACAACGAACCAGCATGGCTATTCATCTCTCTCTCTTTCTCTCTCTCTCTCTCTCTCTCTCTATATATATATATATATATATATATATATATATATATATATATATTAAAGCAAGATTTACAAAAATTTGCAAATAACCCTCCATAATATAGATTATAAAATGGATCAATATCCAGCCCATTGACAATGAATTAGTACACTAATGATTCTAGTGCAATGACTATAGACTAGTTTTTCGATCATTATTATATAAGCTAGTACATTGATCATGAGCGAGTATATTGATCATAGACTAACCTTCTGATCAGGTTTTAGTGTTTTGATCAGAGGGTAGTACATGTATCATAATTAAGTCCATTTATCATGAGTAAGTACATTGATCATGATCTATTCCATTAATCATTAGATTTACATTGATATTGAGCTTGTACATTAATCTTTAGTGAGTACATTGATCATTTGTTAGTACACTGATCTTGAGATATTGCAGTAATCCTGAGCTAGTACATTTATCGTTATTAAGAAATTTGATCAGGAGTTAGTATATTGATGATGAGCTAGTACATTGATCATGATTTAGTACATTCATTAAGATGTATAACATTTACCATTAGCTTAAACATTGATCTTGAGCTAGTACAAACAAATCATAAGATTGATCCTTAGGTTATAAGACTTTGATCACACGCAAAAACACTGATCATAATCTCTTACAATGATCACAAAGTAGTACATTGGTCATAAACAAGTAAATTCATCATAGGCTAGTGTATTGATCATGAGCTATTACATTTATCATTAGCTAGTAAATTGATGATTAGTAAGTATATTGATCATGAGTTATTACATTGACCAAGTTCTATTACATTGGTCATGAGCTACCACATTGAACATGAGCTATTACAATGATCATGAATTCGTACATTGATCATGTGTTAGTATATTTATCAAGAATTAATACATTGGTCATGAGCTAGAACATTGAATATGAGCTAGCAAAATTATCATAAATAAGTATATTGATCATGAGCTAGTACATTGATCATAAGCTAGTACATTGGCCATGAGCTAGAAAATTAATCATAAATTAGCACATTGATCATGAGTTAGTACATTGATCAAGAGCTAGTACATTGATCATATGTAGTACATTTTTAATTATTTCGTACATTGAGTGCACTGATCATGAATAATTACATAGATCGTGAGCTAGTATATTGATCATGAATAGGTACATTGATCATGAGTTTGTATATTGATGATGAATTAGTACATTGATCATGAATCAGTACAGTGATCATTAGCTAATACATTGATTACGAGCAAGTACATTGATCATTAGCTAGTACACTGATCTCTTGGTTTATCCTAATAAGCAACATTCAAAGATCATAGGTTATATGATGAAATATGTACTCAGCAGACAATGTGCCACCTGTAGAGGTTTTACATGTGTGATGTCATCAATTGAGTGATGTATGCTGAGCAAACTGAACAGACGAGGGAGGGGCCAAATGTCATGGACACAGTGATGTGTTAAATTCAGGTGAGCATCATGCTCTATTAGTCTTGTCAATGTTATTAAACCACTGCCTGAAACAATGTGTGTTTATTGATATGGATTTTATGTTGATGCCATCCATATCAGAATGTGTGTTGGGAGGTTCCTAGTTATTCTTGTAACAGTATTGCTTGTTACTGTGGTTTGATGTTGATCTATGTTAGAATTATTTAGCGTCCTGTAGATTTAACCAACAAATTTGGCACTGTCACTGTTTGTGCTCTTTGTAGCTACGATAAGCCGTGACTTCTAATGTAGCCCCGCATAAAGAATAAGCCAGATTGCTCTGTTACTCATAACAGACTGTTCAAGGTATGAAACAGATAAAAAACATTTATAATCTCAATAATATGATTACATTATCTAGCCTTAGTAAAAATGACACAAAACACTCACCCTGTACACATGTTTAGTTAAAGTTATCAACCTCTTTTCCCACTTTCTCTCTCTGCCCTTTACTTACGTATTTCCTACAATGAGCACTCTCAAAATTACGAACAGTATTTGTAGTATTGATTAGCGCGGGACAATATCCCCTGACGTCTTAAAGTCCACTTTTTTTTTTACTTCAAACAATGTACCACATTTTGTTTCTTGAAACCTTTGCAAAAAAAATCATATCTTTGATATATTTGAGCATTATATGTTAGGATCATGTTACGTTTCTGAAATATACTTGGCAAGTACTTTCTGGATAAAAAATGTAATGCAGTTGTTTATGATTTGAACCCTCTAAATCTTTAATATTTGGCAATTCAATCTTGTTTGCGAGGATGTTATTATTTCAATTTTGACACTATTTTTTACTAAACCTAAGTTTGACACTGTTTTGACACACAAGTATTGATCACACTTCATGTTTATATGATTGAAATCAATCATATGATCATCAAACAATTAATATACTTGGCCTTTTATGAATATCCGGTATTGTTCTGCAAAACACTAACCACTTGTCTGACAGAGCCTTATCAGTTGTATAGCAGCTCCCGGTGCCATATAAATTGATTGTGGTTCAAAAGAAAAGTCCGGGTACGAGGCCAGTGCCTCCAGTATTCTGAATTCCAATTGATTTTTTCACCGATCAAGGAAAACAGTGAGTTATTTGTTCTGAACCTTACATTTCATAATTTCAGTAAAACTAAAATTTAAACATGACGTGGTCACATTATTTTTGAATGTCCTGACAATTGGTATTAGTGGGTATCAGGTTCTGCCTTAACATTTTTTAAGGATTTGTCGTGCATGGTAATATTTATAAGCAAGATTCTAACAATCAAGGAACTTTGTATTTGCAGGTAAGTCTGCATTTCTCATCCATTTATAGCACCAAAGTATGTCTGGTTATTTCATTACAAATGGACTTCTTCATGTTTTATGAATAAACGGTACACGTACATTTTCTCCCCTTATGAGTAGCACTTTCACGTGAAGACGTAGCATGGACGGCCAGATGTTCAAATATAATACAACACATTGTTTCATTCAGGATCTCACAGCTTCGCCTAGGCTTCGAGGGCTCATTTAAGTCAGTTTTGTCAGTAGTAACGTGTAAGATTCATTATGTACGCTATGCAGAATGCCTGTTGAGAGTTTTCATATGAACCTGCACGGCGGCATGCATTTTTAGCTCAACTGCTTATAAGTCATCTGAGCTGTAGTCGTAGTCCATTGTCCGTCGTCCGTCCGTCCGTTAGACTTGCAAGTTTTAAAACCGTTAGACCTAGGAATCGAAAATTTGGCATACTGTTAGATGTCCCCAAAATCTCCCACCAGGCCTAAAATTGGATCACGGCGGCTTTTTTCCTTTGAGAAATTAAGGAAAACCCTCAAAATTAATTAAAAGCCTATTATCACACTTCAGGACTCCCTTATATCAAAGTCCCTGATTTTTCTAAATATTTACTAGAAATATTCTCCTATATATTTCCTATATACGTGCCAGAAATTAAGTCCGTAAAATGTACTTTCTTGAAGTTATTGGCCGGAACATAATGCACTTTGTAAAAAGTCAGGAAAAATATTTACTCGCTTAACACGATTTTTTTTTAAGCTGGAGACTTTTTTTCAATTATTTAACTTTGTTTAATTAAGATTCAATTGTATACCCGAAATTAGATCTGAATTTTGTAAATTATATAAGTTATTGGCATAAAAACAATATCAGTACCTTAAATTTTGCCCATCTTGAACCATAGAACTTTTTTTCCAGTGAATACTGTAAATTTAATTTTCACAGTATGTAAACGTTAGTTTTTCATTTGTTTAGATCTGGAATTCGAAAATTAAAGCTTGAAAAAAATAGGCGATTTATTGAATTTTCATTAATGTCTATTGTAGTCATTAGTTTTTTTTTTTCCAGATAAAAAGCAGCTCACTCCTGTTCACTGGAAGTGAGCTATGCCAGGGTTCCTGATTTGTTGCAGTTACTGGGGGAGATCTCCTGCCTAGACATGTGTACGCAATTGTAATTGTTTGCACCGATTCGTTAATTGTAATGCTGTTTTCACTCCAATATGCAAAACCCTCCTTGACAAGGAATTCAAGGAGTAATTAGGATGATGCCATGTTGGATTAATGTAGCATTAAAAAAATTTCTTTCAAATAATTTAAAAAATTAAAGTAAAATTAGATCAATCAGTATGAATAAATTTATAAAATATAAAACAAATTATGGATAAATAAATGCACAATTTAAAATTGGGAAATCTGAATCAAGAATTTTTTCCTAGATATTTATTGATTTGCAAATTTAAAAGATATATGTTTATGGTAAAAAAGATGACCTGCAAATAGGAGATAACCCTGATTGATTTGGGGTTCTGAAAGTCAAAGGTCGAGGTCACAGGGGCCATCTGTCTACATTTTTGTTTCTAAATAATAACTCAAGGTTGGATTAACATATTGGTTTCCAACTTAATTTATATATGGCCTGTCAATTAAGTAAAAACCCTTTTTAGCCCAGATGACTTACAGTCAGCTGAGCTATAGCGATACGTCGCAATCCGGCCGTCTGTCCGTTAATAGGCACAAATCGTAACTGCTGGACCTGGAATCTTTTAACTTGATATCCAGAGAGGTCCATGAAAAATCTCCATGAAAACATGGAATAAGGTGTCTGTTACCCATATTCTTTGAGCTATGTTGCTCCGAAATACCCCCGAGAATAATGGAAAATTTAATACAAAAGCTCAAGTATCTGAACAACTAATGCATTGATGAACAAAATTCTTTGCATGGATACTGGTCATAAAATGTTACATCAGTTTCTGTAGACTGGTGGCGCCACCTGTATTTTTTTTTAATATTTATGAATTTTCTTCTCTATTTTGAGACCTCTTAAGATGCGGCCATTTGTTAACAGGGCAAAAATTGTAAAGGCTGGACCTAGAATCCTCTCTCTTGACATGCAGGGAAGCCCATTAAAAGTCTCCGTGGACACCTAAAATTAGGTCTCTGTTACTTATAAACTCTGAGCTGTGGGGCTCCGAAGTACCCCCCAAGAATAGAGGAACATTTGATACAAAAGCTCAAGTATCTGAACAACTATTGCAATGGTCACCATGATTATTTGCATTGATATTGATCATGGAATGTATTATCAGTTTCTACAGACTGGTGGCGCCACCTGTATTTTTTTTTTCGATTTGCACGAATTGTTTTCTCTATTTTTGAGACCTCTTAAGATGCGAACATTTGTTAACAGAGCAAAAATTGTAAACGCTGGACCTAAAATCTTCTCTCTTGACATGCAGGGAGACCAAAAAAAGTCTCCGTCGAAACCTAAAATTAGGTCTCTGTTATCCATAAACTCTGAGCTATAGGGCTCCAAAGTACCCCCCCCCCCCCCCAGTATTATGGAAAATTTGATACAAAAGCTAGTATCTGAAAAACTATTACACTGATCACCATGATTCTTTGCATGGATATTGATCGAGGAATGTTTCATCAGTTTCTGTAGTCTGGTGGCGCCACCTGTTTTTTATTTTTACGACTTTTTTTCTTTATTTTTTAGACCTCTTAAAATGAGTTCATCTGTTAACAGGGTACAAATTCTAATTACTGGTTCTAGAATGTTCTAAGCTGACATCCAGGAAGATTCATGAAAAGTCTCATGAGAAACCTGAAATTAGGTCTCTGTTACCCATACCTTCCAAGCTTTGGCTCTCAGAAATACCCCCCACCCAAAAAAAAATAAATTTGTGATAAAATAGCTCCATTATCTGAACAACTAATGCATTTATCAGCGTGATTCTTTCTGCATTCATAATGATCATGAAGTCTTCCATTAGTTCCTGCAGACAAGTGGCGCCTGCTGGATTTTTTTTTTTTTTCAAAATTTTACCAATTTTTTCTCTGTTTTATAGACCTTCAAAGATGTGCTCATTTGTAAACAGAGCACAAATTGTAACCATTGGACCTAGAATCTTCTACCTTGACATCCAGGGAATTCCATGAAAAGTCTGCTTGGAAACCTGAAATTAGGTCTCTGTTATCCATGTCCTCTGAGCTATGCTTATGTTTAATGTGGACAACACCTACAAAATTTGGCATTGAAAAAATTCCTTTTGTGAATGTTTTCCTCGTCAGCTGAGCGTAATGACCGCTGGGTCACTTTATTATTTATGATCATGAGGTAAAACAGGGTCAAGAGGATATTTTAACATGGTAGAAGGTGGTATTCAGCATTTTGCCAAATCATAGTCTGAAGCAGGATTTGGGCTGGACCAGATCCAGATCAGGGATCGGACTGGTCAAAACTCCTGTCGGGATTTGGTATCGACGTTATAAAAAATATTCTCATAATCATTTTCAGCTGAGATCCGTGACCCAAAGTCCCCATTTTGTTGATGGGATTTGTATTTGGTCCTAGCATGGAATGTCTAGTTATTACACTGAAAGCAATGCAGGGTGATTTTTAAAGCAATCTATTGCATGACACCATAACTTCCTGGAGTATTTTGGCAACGATTCTCCATTATAACCATGTTTTTGTGTTGATGCTATCAATCGCAGTATCTGGTCACCCCCTCAGCCAAAACTTACAACAATGGTCCAACTGTGGTTATTTATGTAACCCTAATAGGAAGCTTGTTAAGCCTGGCAAGGGGTTCCTTTCACACACACACACACACACACATATATATACATATATATATATATATATATATATATATATATATATATATATATATATATACTAGCTGATAAACCCGGTATACCGGACTTTTATCTGAGTTAGGGGAGATAAATTAACTGAGAGGAGGAATGTTAGGTCATTTTTCTTAATAAACAAATTAAAATAAAATATAGAATTTCAGTGGGTTACTCTCTCAATAAGATATGTACAAATATTTTTAACATCTCTTCTGTGGCGCGGTGCTCGTCGCAAATAATTCATACACCAGTATGTTGACCATGAAGACCTGGTCAGTACGATATTTTTCTTTATTTGCGCATCGGAATGGGACGTAGGGCCCTCAGATTTTTAATGATCGTTGACTTGCAAGTTACCATTGTTGGACGTTTAAAGAATAGGTTAAGCTATTACAATAATCATGAGCTAGTACATTGATCGTTATGAAGAAATTTGATCAGTATATTGATGATGAGCTAGTACATTGATCATGAGTTAGTAAATTGATCAAGATCTATAACGTTGACCAATAGCTTAAACATTGATCTTGACCTAGTACCAATAAATCAATATTGGTCCTTAGGTTACAAGACTTTGATCACACGCAAAACCACTGATCATGGCCTAGTGCACTGATCACAGGGTAGTACATTGATCATGGGCTAGTGTATTGATCATGAGCTATTACATTAATCATAAGTTAGTACATTGATGATTAGTAAGTATATCGATCATGATTTATTACATTGACCAAGATCTATTACATTGGTCATGAGCTACCACATTGAACATGAGCTGGTACAATGATGATGAATTCGTACATTGATCATGAGCTAGTACATTGATCATAAGCTAGTACATTAGCCATGAGCTAGTACATTGATCATTAATTAGTACATTGATCAAGAGCTAGTACATTGATCAAGAGCTAGTTCATTGATCAAGAGCTAGTACATTGATCATATGTTAGTACATTGATAATTATTTCTTACATTGATTATGAGCTAGTATATTGATCATGAATTAGTACATTGATCATGAATTAGAACATTGATCATTAGCTAATACATTGATCTCCTGGTTTATTCTCATAAACAACATTTAAAGATCATAGGTCATATGATAAAATATGTACTCAACAGACAATGTGCCACCTGTAAAGGTTTTACCTGTGTGATTTCATCAATTGATTGAAGTATGCTGAGCAAACTGAACAGACGAGGGAGGAGCCAAATGTTATGGACACAGTGATGTGTTAAATTCAGGAGAGCGTCATGCTCTATTAGTCTTGTCACAGTTAAAAAGAACATCATGGTTATTAAACCACTGCCTGAAACAATGTGTGTTTATTAATATGGATTTATGTTGATGCCATCCATATCAGAATGTATGCTGGGAGGTTCCTAGTTATTCTTGTAACAGTATTGCTTGTTACTGTGGTTTGATGTTGATCTATGTTAGTATTATTTAGCGTCCTGTAGATATGGCACTGTCGCTGTTTGTGGCTCTTTGTAGCTGTGGTAAGCCATGACTTCTGATATAGCCCCGCATAAGGAATAAGTCAGATTGCTCTGTTACTCATAGCAGACTGTTCAAGGTTTTGAAACAAATAAAAACATTTATAAACTCAATAATATGATTACATTATCTAGCCTTAGTAAACATGGCACAAAACATTCACCCTGCACACATGTTTAGTTAAAGTAATCAACCTTTTTTCCCACTTTCTCTCTCTGTCCATTACAGACGTATTTCCTACAATGAACACTCTCAAAATTACGAACAAAAAGTAACATCGAGACAAAAGCAGAACGGGGCAAATGGTTCACCAAGATTAGGAATACAGATTCTAAAATTAGTAATCTACTAAATCTAGGGTACCAATAGACTCAGTTATATTTGTCTATCATGGAAAACATACAAAAAGTGTTTTCACTTTTGTTCAAGGCGAGTTTCTATGCCTTGGAGTCGGCCTTGGAAATATGACTTTAATTTACACGTTTAGAGAAATCATTTCAGCGCAATCAGTCTGAATGTAGGGGAAAGTTTCCCAGATGGCATGTACACTGAATACCCGTTCTTATCTTTGTAATATTTTAGTAGCTGTGCATGGCATAATACTGCATTAATAAAAGTAAATTAGTTAAGCTAATTCCCTGTTGTTTTAATAATAGTCATAAGACTGTGATGTCCAGCCTAATTCGGAGTTAAAATTGTTTTTTCATGTAAGCACGCAGCTTTCTTGTTTGACCCATTATCATAGAAAATACAGTATTTGTAGTATTGATTAGCACGGGACAATATCCCCTGACGTCTAAAAGTCCACGTTTTTTTAAATCAAACTATGTACGACATTTTGTTTCTTGAAATTTTTGCAAAAAAATCATATCTTTGATATATTTGAGCATTATATTAAGAATCATGTTACGTTTCTGAAATATACTTAGCAAATACTTTCTAGATGAAAATATGGAATGCAGCTGTGTATGTTTTGAACCCTCTTAATCTTTAATATTTGGTAATTCAATCTTGTTTGCGAGGATGTTATTATTTCAAAATTGACACTATTTTTTTCTAAACTTAAGTTTGACACTGTTTTGACACTCAAATTTTGATCTAACTTCATGTTTATATGATTTATAATCAGTCATATGATCATCAAACAATTAATATACTTGGCCTTTTATGAATATCCGGTATTGTTCCGCAAAACACTAATCACTTATCTGACAGAGCCTAATCAGTTGTACAGCAGCTCCCGGTGCCCTATCAACTGATTGGGGTTCAACAGAAAAGTCCGGTCACGAGGGCCTGTCCGTCCAGTATTCAGAATTCCAAATGATTTTTTCACCAATCAAGGAAAACAGTGAGTTATTTGTTCTGAACTTTTAACAGAGCTAATTCTTTAAAATTATACCAAATACCTATATTATATTTATTCAAAATTATAAACCGAGGACAATGTATATTTGGGCATTACAATTCACAATGATGTACAGCTGACCCAATTTAACTTCTTTCAAAAGGTCAAATGAAATATTTGTGTATTTGTTTCTGGCAGCGTATGTTTGTCTGTTGATCTGTATATCTATTTGTCTGTTAGCACGATAACACTAAAAGTCCTCAACGGAGCTTGATGAATTTTGAAGATAGTTCGGTAATGATCAAAGGAAAAATTAACTAAATTTCACGGGGCGATTCATGCGTTAATAACCCCCGAATGCGCTCTAGTGTTTTATGGGGCGGTCTATTGTATATTATTTTTACACAAGGACATAGCGGGTGACCATATGGCCATATATGGAGTGCGAGTCGTGAGGACAATTACGTTAGTCGACGTGTACGTGCTGTTCCCTGAAAGTTGTCACTAAATCAACGTACAGCATAAACGCCATGATTGGTGTTCGTTGTTTTTATAGTGCTGTGCTCTGTTGTAACAAGAAAGAAAATGATCTAAGCTCCTCCAAACCCCCATCCCCACTACGGGGGACCCAAAAACCAGTCTTACGCCCGAGATATGTCCGTTGGAGTACGCTGTTTACCATAGACTTGGAAATCCTCTTTTCAACACCACTTGTTGTTGGACGAGTGACAGCTTTTAAACGCACGTATCAATAAAATCATTTTATTTACTTGCTGAGTATATACAGTTATTATCATATTCATTCATCTGTTTGTTAACATCATCTTACAATTAAAATAATCAATAAATGTGGCCACATCTTGTTTGTTGCGTAAGGGAAAGATGCAAAACGCACTTTCTCACGACATTCTTGACATTTGATACAGTCAAGCATGAAATATACTATATAGCCCATGGTTAAAAATAAGTGAATGGACATTTCATAATTTCAGTAAAACTAAAATTTAAACCTGATGTGGTCACATTATTTTTGAATTTGCTGACAAATGGTATTGGTGGGTATCAGGTTCTGCCTGAATATTTTTAAGGATTTGTTGTGCATGATAATATTTATAAGCGGGATTCTAAGAAACAATGAACTTAATATTTGCAGGTAAATCTGCATTTCTCATGCATTTAACGGATACTCCATTCAAAGCACAAAAGTATGACTGGTTATTTCATTACAAATTCTTCTTCATGTTTTATGAATAAACGGTGCTCATTCATTTTCTCCCCTTACACGTGAAGACGTAGCATGGACTGCCAGATGTTCAAATATAATACAAAACATTGTTTCATTCAGGATCTCACAGCTTTGCCTGGGCTTCGAGGGCTCATTTAAGTCAGTTTCGTCAGTAGTAACGTGTAAGATTCCTTATGTACGGTATGCAGAATGCCTGTTGAGAGATTTCATATGAACCTTCACGGCGGCATGCATTTTTAGCTCAACTGACTATAAGTCATCTGAACTATAGTCGTGGTTCATTGTCCGTCGTCCGTCCGTCCGTTAGACTCGCACGTTTTGAAACCGTTAGACCTAGGAATCCCAAATTTGGCATACTGTTGGATGTCCCCAAGACAATGTCTTGACAATGTCTCCTACTAGGCCGAAAATTGGATCACTGCGACTTCGTTCCTTTGAGAAATTATGGAAAAAAATCAAATTTCAATTTAAAACCTATTCTCGCACTTCAGGACAGCTTAATATCAAAATAACCGATCTGTTTTTCTTAATATTCAGTAGAAATATTCTCCTAAATTTTTCCTTTATACATGCCAGAAATTAAGTCCGTATAATGTACTTTCTTGAAGTTATGGGCCTGAACATAATGCACTAAGTAAAAAATCATGAAAAAAATTTACTCGCTTAACATGACATTTTTTAAGCTTGACACTTTTTTTTCAAGTATTAACTTTGTTTAATTAAGATTCAATTGTATACCCGAAATTAGATCTGAATTTTGTAAATTGTATAAGTTATTAGCATATAAATAAAATCAGTACCTTAAATTATGTCCTTCTTTAACCATAGCACTTTTTTCCTTTGAATACTGTTAATTTAATTTTTACAGAATGAAAACGTATTTCATTTGTTTAAATCTGGAATTTGAAAATAAAAGCTTGAAAATTAGGCGAGTTATTGAATTTTCGTTATAAGGGTCTATTGTAGTCACTTGGTTTGTCCAGATGCAGGCAGCTCACTCCTGGTCACTGGAAGTGAGCTATGCCAGGGTTCCTGATTTGTTAAAGTCACTGGGGGAGATCTCCGCATGTGAAATGTGTACAGTTATTGTTATTGTTTGCATTGATTTCGTTAATTGTAATGCTGTTTCCACTCCAATATACAAAACTCTTCTTGAAAAGGAATTCAAGGAGTAATTAGGATGATGCCATGTTGGATTAACGTAGCATTAAAAAAATCTTCTTTCAAGTAATTTTGACAAATTAAAATAAAATTAGATCAATCAGTATGAATAAATTTATAAAATATAAAGCAAATTATGGATAAATAAATGCACAATTTAAAATTGGGAAATCTGAATCAAGATTTTTTTCCTAGATATTTATTGATTTGCAAATTTAAAAGATATATGTTTATGGTAAAAAAGAATATAGATGACCTGCAAATAGGAGATGACGCTGATTGTTTCGGGGTTCTCAAAGTCAAAGGTCGAGGTCACAGGGGCCATTTGTCCACATTTTTTTCCGAATAATAACTCAAGATGGGATTAACATATTGGTTTCCAACTTAATTTATAAATGACCTGTCAATTAAGTAAAACCCCTTTTTAGCTCAGCTGACTGTAAGTGATCTGAGCTATAACGATACGTCCTACGTCTGGCGATCCAGCAATCCGGCCCTCTCTCTGTTAACAGAGAACAAATCGTACCTGGTGGACCTGGAATCTTCTAACTTGACATCCAGAGAGGTCCATGAAAAATCTCCACTAAAACATGGAATAAGGTCTCTGTTACCCATATTCTTTGAGCTATGTTGCTCCGAGGTGCCCCCAAGAATAAAGGAAAATTTGATACAAAAGCTCAAGTATCTGAACAACTAATGCTTGATCACCATGATTCTTTTTTCGGATATTGATAATGGAGTGTTTCATCAGATTCTGCAAACTGGTGGCGCTACCTGTATATTTTCTTTTTTTAAAGGTTTTTTATCACTATTTTTGAGACCTTAAAAGATGTGGTCATTTGTTAACAGGCACAAATCGTAAAAACTTGACCTAGAATCTTCTGTCTTGACATGCAGGGAGACCCATGAAAAGTCTGCTTGGAACCCTAATATTAGGGTTTACTCTGTGTATCAGATATGGCGTTGTGCCAGGTTGTTTTTATCAAGGGTTACTGGTACCTTTACTTAAAAAAAACAACTCTAGATCCTACTATACCAAGAAATTATCGACCTATTACAATCTCATGTACGATATCAAAAATAATGGAATTATATATACTGGATGTATCAGATCTCCATGAATTTAGTGATTTGCAATTCGGATTTGTTGCAGGGAGAGGTACGAATATGGCCTCTTCCCTAGCTAATGATGTCATAACGTATTGTTCCAAGCGTGGTTCTCCCGTCTATACATGTTCATTAGATGCAGAGGGTGCCTTTGATGCTGTACCACATGCTATTTTGTTTAAGAAAGCTATGAATGTTATACCTGATCACTGCTGGGTACTGATTGTGAACTGGTATAAATCAATAACAGTTCAAATTAAATGGGGTTCACAGCTAAGTGAGGCAATAAAAATTACCAAGGGCACACGTCAGGGAGGACTAACCTCCCCTTTTCTCTTTAATTTATTCTATCAAGACTTGATCAACGCATTATCGAATTTTACAGGTGGCATAAAGATTAATAATGTATCTTACAATGTATTCTGTTATGCTGACGATCTCATGTTAGCAAGTTTGACTGCCTGTGGTTTACAAAAGATGATTGATTTAGCTGATGCGTATATAACACAACATGGTCTTAGGTTTAATCCACAGAAAACCTACTGTGTCGTTTTTGGGCAGTGTACACTAGAACCTCACCCTGAATGGGGACTTGATGGTGTTAAGCTGACTGAATGCAAAAGTGTGAGATATCTTGGTGTTACTTTGTCAAATACTAATCCTAAGGAGCATATTGATGACCGCATAAATGCATGCGGGAGAGCATTTTATTCTCTTCAAGGAGCTGGTTTCTCAAACTTTATAAGCGATGTTGATTCTTTGTCATATGTGTGGAAAACAGCTATTAGGCCTGTGCTGACATATGGCACCAGTGCCATATATGTCAGTAAACAATCTTTAACAAAAATGGAGAAGTTACAGTCACAACTACTAAAGGTTGGTGTTGGTTTACATAAATATTGCAAAAGTTCTCCCATTCTGAAAGCACTGAATGTATGTAGGATACAAAAAACAGTTGAATTGAATGGTCTTGATTTAACAAGCGCCATTTTTAGTAATAACTCTCGCGCAAGACCTTTTTATACATATTTACTGAATATGCATGCTTGTGGCAAACTGAGTGGTCATTCGGATCTCATTGCTAGATCAAAAGAAACGTGTCTGAAATATGGTATAAGTTTTCTCAAATATATTTTTTATAAGGGGTACAAGCAAAGGGTAAAAAAGGAATTGAAATATGATGTCAGTGATGGAATGTCAGACACAGTCCGGCAGTTATTGGTCAGTCACGCCCCTTATAATAAATATATCTTAAATATGCTTCTGACACCATTTTAATATATTGGTTTTATGTATAATACGGTATCTTATCTGTGGTTTTACTGTTCTTATTACTTTATATTTTATTGTGTTTTATGTTCATGTACTCTTCTTCTAAAGGCATAATAAACTATTATTATTATTATTATTATTATTATTAGGTCTCTGTTACCCATATTCTTTGAGGTATAGGGGGCTCCGAACTACCCAACAGAATTATGGAAAATTTGATACAAAAGCTCAAGTATCTGAAACCTAATGCATTGATAACCACGATTCGTTGCATGGATATTGGCCATAAAATTTTACATCAGTTTCTGTAGACTGGTAACGCCACCTGTATTTTTAAATTTTTACGATTTTTTCTCTATTTTTGAAACCTTTTAAGATGAGGCCATTTGTTAATGGGGGCAAAAATTGTAAAGGCTGAACCTAGAATCCTCTCTCTTGACAAGCAGGGAAGCCCATTAAAAGTCTCCGTGGAAACTTAAATTAGGTTTCTGTTACCTATAAACTCTGAACTGTGTGGCCCCGAAGTACCCTACCAGAATAAAGGATAATTTGATACAAAAGCTCCAGTATCTGTCCAAACAATTGCACTGGTCACCATGATAATTTGCATGGATATTGATCATGGAATGTGTCATCAGTTTCTGCAGACTAGTGGCGCCACCTGTATTTTTTTCGATTTTTACGAATTGTTTTCTCTATTTTTGAGAACTCTTAAGATGCGGCCATTCGTTAACAGGGCAAAAATTGTAAAGGCTGGATCTAAATTCTTCTCTCTTGACATGCAGGGAGACCCATTAAAGTCTCCGTCGAAACCTGAAATTAGGTCTCTGTTACCCATAAAGTCTGAGCTAAAGGGTTCCAAAGTACCTCCCAGAATTATGGAAAATATGATACAAAAGCTCAAGTATCTGAACAACTATTACACTGATCACCATGATTCTTTGCATGGATATTGATCATGGAATGTTTCATCAGTTTCTGCAGTCTGGTGGCGCCACCTATTTTTTTCTATTTACGACTTTTTTTCTTTATTTTTTAGACCTCTTAAGATGCGTTCATCTGTTAACAGGGCACAACTTCTAATTACTGGTTCTAGAATGTTCTTAGCTGACATCCAGGAAGATCCATGAAAAGTCTCATGCGAAACCTGAAATAAGGTCTCTGTTAACCATACCCTCTAAGCTATGGGGCCCAGAAATAACCCCCACCCCCACCCCCACCCCAAAAAAAATTGAAATTGTATTTATGATCATGAGGTCAAACAGGGTCAAGAAGGTATCGTAACAGGGTAGAAGGTGGTATTCAGCAATTTGCCAAATCATAGTCTGAAGCAGGATCTGGGCTGGGCAGATCCAGATCAGGGATTGGACTGGTCAAAACTCCTATTGGAATTTGGTATCGACGTTATAAAAAATATTCTCATAATCATTTTCAGCTGAGATCCGCGACCCACAGTCCCCTTTTTATTGATGGGATTTATATTTGGTCGTACCATGAAATGTCCAGTTATTACACTGAAAGCAATGCAGGGTGATTTTTTTTAAAGCAATCTATTACATGACACTATAACTTCCTGGAGTATTTTGGCAACGATTCTCCTTTGTAACCATGGTTTTGTGTTGATGCTATCAACCGCATTTTCTTGTCACGCCCTCAGCAAAAACTTACAACAATGGTCTCCCTGTGGTTATTTATGTAACCCTAACAGGAAGCTTGTTAAGCCTGGCAAGGGGTTCCTTTCATACACAAACACACACACACACACACACACACATATATATATATATATATATATTCACAAGCTGATCAACCCGGTATACTGGATTTTTACCGGAGTTGGGGGAGATAAATTAACTGAGAGGAGGAATGTTAGGTCATTTTTCTTAATAAACAACTTAAAAGAAAATATAGAATTTCCGTCACTGGTTTACTGTCTCAATAAGATATGTGTAAATATTTTTTTCTTCATTTGCGCAACGGACGTAGGGACCTCAGATTTGTAATGATATTTGACTTGTAAGTTACTATTGTTGGACGTTTAAAGAATAAGTTGATATGAGTGAGACATGAAAGATCAATTAAATGTACGTTTTAAGGTAAGGAAACTGTTCCTGAAGAAAGAAACAGAAATATGCATACCCTATTTGAATAGCGCCGAATGGACCAAAGGGGAGTCTTGTGGGTCCGTACCCCCTTTTGAGCCGCAATTTTGTTTAAATCGTAACACACTAATTTTGAGGCCTGGAAATATCCAAACCCACCCCAACCCCACCCTTTTTCCGGAAATGGGGACCTTGTATTAGGTTTTGTGATTAATCCTCTTGGGTTGAACCCCTTGTTTTCACATTGACTGGAAGTCATCTCAGCCATAGCGATCACTCTTTGTCCGTTGTCCATTCATCCGTCTGGCCGTCCGTTCGTCCGTTAGAAGCTCACACCCGGTAAATGTGGAACCTTGAATCCCTTAACCTTTAATAATTTAACATTTGATACAGTGTCTTTTATCTATAAAATTAAATCATTGATTGCCATGAATCTTGCTTTTTATATTGATCATGACTAGTCATGAACAGTTCAATATTACTGGTGGCCCCACTTGTATTTTATTTCTATTTATTATACATTTCCCCCTATTTTTTAACTTTCATTATTTTATTTATATTTTTTTCTATTATTTTATCACTTTATCTTTAGAATTCCAAAATATTGACCTGATGATTCGGCAGAAAACATAATCATTGTGTGTGTGTGTGTGTGTGTGTGGAAATATAGGTATATGAAGCATCAAAATGCTTAAAAAATGAACCTCATTCAGTAAAGAGACCGTCTAATATTTTAATGAGGATAGGCAAATGGACTCGAAAGGAGCTCGAACATAAGGCAAGCGTCTATACAGTGATTATGAGTTGGAAGGCTTAGAATGAACAAGTAAATAAGTTTGTACATTACTCAGTACGTTAAACATTAGCTAGTAGAATTATGAACTTTTTTATAACATCATGATATTATTTTTATTTTGTAATGAGTTGAACATTGTCCATGAAGTATTATTTTGATCTTGACTTGGTTCATTTATCATGACCTAGTTAATTGTTCCTTCTATATTTTTTTTATTCTCTTTCAGACACTCGCTATTTCGTGAACTTAAAAATTGACATTAACCCGTCACACGAAACATTAACTAGTACACTGATCTTTAGCCCGTGTATTGGACACGAGTATATGAATATGCGAACGCACTGATTATATCGATGACTGCCGTATTTACACGAAGTTTAATGTAATTGGGTCATTCAGAAAACATTTTTTTAAAGAGAGATAAATAAGAAAAAAAAATGCTGTATCGTTATAGTGAGCAGGATAAAGTATATCGGGTCAGTTGTTACTAGGCAGTTTTACACATTTGACACATTTCTAAGTAAATTTATTGATTAATCAGGGAAAATAAACAATGAACTGAATTTACAATAGTGTGTGTGATAACATATTTCGATAGAAGCTGAAAAAAGATATGGAAAACTTTAAAACATTATGTATTAATTAAGGTCTTAGCATCAGCTAAGATTTTAATCTTAACTTTAATATCTATATAAACATTATTTTAAGCCCCAAAAAATAAACATACTTTGAATCCTAAGAAAATCTTCTATATCCGTTTATCAATATTTTGTTGTCAGCTTTCAGGATTTATTTTAGAATATAAATCAAAATATTCCATTTTACAAACAGATATACTTATCTCCTGCAACCACTGTGTATTAAACAATAACATGACATCACAATACATACAAATCGGGTCACAAAAACATTGGTGCTAATAAATGTGAATAAACAAAGTCCCGTCATAACGATAAGCAGTGTTCGTAAACAAGGGGCAATCATCAAGAAAAGCAATGTTCATAAACAGGGGCAAGTCATAACGATAAGTTGTGTTCATAAACAGTGGCCAGACATAACGAAAAACAATATTCATAAACAAGGGTAAGTCTTAACGATAAACAGTATTCATAAGCAGTAACCAGTCAAAACGATAGGCAGTGGTAATAAACAAGACAATCATCAAATTATGCAGTGTTCATATACAGGGGCACGACCTAACGATAAGTAGTGTCCATAGTGAGGGATAGATCTAACAATAAGCAGGGTTCATAAAAGGAGCTAGTCATAACGATAAGCAGTGTTCATAAACATATAAGGTAAGATAAGATAAAATGAAGTTCATTGCTATATATATATATATGTAATAAAATCATTACAAACAATAGTACTTGGCTTGACTGGCTTGCTCAAACAAACACATAAACAAGAAATAATAATATAAAATTGTGTATAGAAAAAAAGACGTATGACTAAGAAAGTTTGACTAGATTATTGTGCTGCAAGTGATATATTTAATGCCCGAACGGCTGATGCGTATGTGCTAGAATTCTGTAAGTTCTTTGGGAATTGCCTGATAGCGACCTATAGCGAACCCCCGATTTCATATTTTAAAACAAATAGTGCGTCGAATGACTATAGTCTTCTATAATGTCGTTACTTTCCTCAACGATAGTGGTTGAAATATCGAGTCAACTGTGGGTAAATGAACCCTAATGATCCTCTCAGCTGTTCTAACTACCCTCGAAAGACGGTTCCTTTCCTCGACAGTGATACTGCCTCCCCATACAGTCACTGACAACGTCAGGACTCCCTGAATTACCGTCCGATAAAACTTTAATAGAGTCGGTTGACTGAACCCGAAAGCTTTTAGGTTCCTTAGACAGAATAAACATTGTTGTGCCTTCTTTACGCAGTGATTATCATTTTCGGCCCACTCCAAATCAGAAGAAATAAAAATTTCTAAAAATTTAAAACAGTTAACGACCCTCGGAGCCGTCAATTACCAAGTGTAATATTTCAGTTTTCTTCCGTCTAAAATATATTATCATCTCCTTGGTTTACTTTACATTTAACTCCAGTGGGCAGATATAACGAAAAACAATTAGTTAAGCAGTGTTCATAAACAAGGGCCAGTTATAACAGAAAATAGTGTTCATAAACGAGGGCCAGTCTTAAGGATAAACAGTATTCATAAACAGAGACCAATCATTACGATAAACAGTGTTCGCAAACAGAGAACAGACAAGACGATAAGCAATGTTCATGAGCAAGGGCCAGTAATGACGGTTAGGAGTGTCCATAAACACGGACCAGTCACCGCGATTTACAGTGTCCATAAACAAGAGCCAGTCATAACGATTAACAGTGTCCATAAAAAAGGACTAGTCAGAACGATAAGCAGTGTTCATAAAAAAAAACACTTGTCAGAACGATAAGCAGTGTTCATAAACAGGGGCCATAACTATAACGATAAGCAGTGTTCATAAACAGGGGCCAGAACTATAACGATAAGCGGTTCTTGTAAATAGGGGCCAGAACTATAACGATAAGCAGTGTTCATAAACAAACACTAGTCAGAACGATATGCAGTGTTCATAAACAGGGGCCAGAACTAAAACGATAAGCAGTTTTCATAAACAGGGGCCAGAACTATAACGATAAGCAGTGTTCATAAACCGGGGCCAGAACTATAACGATAAGCAGTGTTCATAAAACGGGGCCAGAACTATACCGATAAGCAGTGTTCATAAACAGGGGCCAGAACTATAACGATAAGCAGTGTTCATAAACAGGGACCAGAACTATAACGATAAGCAATGTTCATAAACAAGGGCCAGAACTATAACGATAAGCAGTGCTTATAAATAGGGACCAGAACTAAAACGATAAGCAGTGTTCATAAACAGGGGCCAGAATTATAACGATAAGCAGTGTTCATAAACAAGGGCCAGAACAATAACGATAAGCAGTGCTTATAAATAGGGACCAGAACTATAACGATAAGCAGTGTTCATAAACAAACATTAGTCAGAACGATATGCAGTGTTCATAAACAGGGGCCAGAACTATAACGATAAGCAGTTTTCATAAACCGGGGCCAGAACTATAACGATAAGCAGTGGTCATAAACCGGGGCCAGAACTATAACGATAAGCAGTTTTCATAAACCAGGGCCAGATTTATAACGATAAGCAGTGTTCATAAACAGGGGCCCGAACTCTAACGATAAGCAGTGTTCATAAACAGGGGCCAGAACTATAATGATAAGCAGATTTCATATATAGGGGCCAGAACAATAACGATAAGCAGTGTTCATAAACAGGGGCCAGAACTATAACGATAAGCAGTGTTCATGAACAGGGGCCAGAACTATAACGATGAGCAGTGTTCATAAACAGGGGCCAGAACTATAACGATAAACAGTGTTCTGTTTAAAGATCTAATACTCTTGGCAACACCCAGTCGTCATTCAAGGACCACTTCTTTGAATTACACTCTGCACATATATGATATAATATAATATTATATATATAATATATAATATTATATATATATATATATATATAATGTTATAAATGAGATTGTTTCTTAATGTACGTAGTTATTTATTTAATTTTGTTTATCTCATTGCCTTCACAAACCCTACATGAGAACAGAACTGGAACACCAAAGTTTATTATCTACTGACCGTACTTAGATTAACTATTTCATAATATAATTATACATACATATTTATGTATTATACAGACATACAAAATGGAAATTGCAAATCTTTTATTAAAGTTTTATTTTCGGAACAGAAGAGGTTAATTAGTTTTGGTGTAGCTTCACGAGATAGGTTTGATGTAGACGTAGCGAAAGTAGGGCCCCCCATAGAAAAAAAAACTGAGCATACAGCCATTCCTAGTTCAAGATGTACACTCCTGATACCTGGCCTAAGCAACATCAACAACTAACAGCCCTCCTGTTTATCCTCCTGTGGACCGATCTAGAGATCAATTGCTTCATTCGTCTTATTTTTTACAAGTCGTGGTTATTGTATGTATGTTACGCCGACTACAGCTATACCGAGTCACTTAGTAATCATTTAACCCATGTGTCTGAAGGACCCATAACAACACACAAGTATATACCTGTTACACAGGGGTACTGGAGATGCTTATATCTGCACAAACCACATTACCAAATGCAGTGTTGGCTTTGAATCATTGTATTACAGAAATAATGAAACTTTGCAAAAATGGAGCTGCAGATAAAACAGAACTTTACATGTGCTGTGATTCTTTCATCATTGTGATATACTAAAGTAACATTTACAGCAAAACAAAACAAAACAAAAAAAAAGGCCATTACCGATTTTCTCATTTCGTGTGAAAATGGGACCAAGTCCTTGTAAACTAAATGTTCTGTGTATATTTAGCACTTGCGTTCATGTGATTAAATTGTTGAAAAATAAATGATTTATCACATTAAACAACCTGAATAATGTTAGTTACATTTGCTTCGAATCTGATTATCTTGTATACGTTATATGAACATAATAGACGATTTTGAATTATCAACGGTGATACATTTTGATGGCGTCATTAAAAAAAACAGACATATTTCTTCTTATCAATAATTTGTGTAAGATAAACATTATGATGCAGTTGTAACTCTCATCGTACATTTATATGCACAACAATACATATCTGATTTAACATACATGCTCCATTGCGTATTTACTTCTGTGCATATATTTAGAATACATTAACTGCATTGGCATTTTATCAGCTGGATACACACTAGCTGCTGCGTACAAAGTGTTTTATCATAAAACGTTGCTGCCGTTATCACGTTACCCCTTCAGACAGCGTTCGCTACAGCTAAAAATGGCTTGTAGTGCTTGTCCTTGGTCACGTAGGCCTGCGCCTCGCCGGATAACCATGCTCGAGGCCACGTGACTTGTAACAAACTGCGCAGTATTTAACTACAAACCGTAGGGTTAGTTGTCAGTTGCTGTGCGGTTTGGGAAATGCTCATAACTGCTGAAGCCAGACCACCTGTTGCGACCGAATTGCTATAGCTGAAGTTCAGGGTATTCCTGTATTCAATTGTAAGAATATTAGTTTATAAGTAAACTAAGAAACTAAGAAACTTATACATTAAGATTGTTAATATTTTAATGTAAAATAATGTCATTTTTCTTTAAAACAATCTTAATATTATTTAAATATTACAAGGTTAATGTAAACAACTTTTCATATTTTAGTCAGTCAAAAGGTTGGGAAATTTAATTTTTCCGAGGAATTATTGTTAAAAGTGATTTGACTAATGGACTTTGGGGAAAGGGGGGGGGGAATCAACGATTAGATCATGTCAGAAATGCTTGAGGCACCCCCAGGTTTTTGTGGTTCTTGAAATCTGGTTCAAGGTCTCGTTGTTTACTTGTGGCGAGATGGATAATAAATAAAGCAGATAAATAAAGCAGACAGCAGACACACTGAGGTGTCTTTGCACGTCCAGAGAGACAGCCTCTGGTTCTGGGGCCAATTCTGAAATTTTAGGTTTTGCCGCAAGCCCCCCCCCCCCCCCCCCCCCGCCCCCCCGTCACTATTAAGTTTGATGCCACTTCATGATAAAGTGACTCATGGGGGTTATATTTCAAAGCGTAACCCCTCTGTAAAAGTGTCCAGAAGGCTTGAAATCGGCAATTTTATAAACTAACAATGGTTCATAACTGCTTAACATTTTTGGAGTAATGTAAAGGGTTCCCCTACGAAATTGTTATGTCTAGAAATATTTACTGCTAACTTTAATCAGAGCTACCACTTTACCTAAAATGTGCTGAATTTATTAAAATTAATTTCAAAATTCTATTTCAAAGTTTTAACATTCTGTTACAAATTTAAATGTTTAAGATATATGGAGGCATATCATTTTAATACTTTACTGTTATTTGCGATAAAAAGAGATCTAAATATGATCTTTGTGAATCATTTTAACAAACATATTTGATTAAACATAATAATGACGGGGGGGGGGGGGTCAGCAGGAAATTGGCCCGAGGACTACTTCTTCCGTTAAACACTGATTGCCATGAATCTTGCCATCAATTTGACCACGGCTAGTCTGGTCAGTACTCATGGTACCACCTGAATTATTTCTCTTTTTTTATGATTTTTTTTCTATTATTGAAAACGTCAGATAATGTCTATCATGTCAGTTTCCAAACTGTGATTTAGTCTAGTGTTCGTAAAAAGTGGCAAGTCATAAAGACGAAGAGTGTTCATAAACAGAGGCCAGTCATAACGATAAGTAGAATTCATATCCAATAGCCAGTCATAACATTAAGCATTTTTCATAAACATTGACCAGTCATAAAGATAAATTGTGTTCATAAACAGGGACCAATCATAACGACAAGCAGTGTTCATAAACATTGACCAGTCATAACGATAAGCAGTGTACATATACATTGACCAGTCAACAAAAATAAATAGTGTTCATAAACAGGGACTAGTCATAACGATAAGTACTGATCATAAACAGTTGCCAGTCGTAACGATCTGCATTTTTCATAAATACTGACCAGTCATAACGATAAACAGTGTTTATAAACAAGGACCAGTCATAACGATAAGCCGTGTTCATAAACAAGGACCAGTCATAACGATAAGCCATTTTCATAAACAGGGACCGGTCATAACGATAAGCAGTGTTCATAAACTGTAGCCAGTCATAACGATCAGCATTTTTCATAAATACTGTCCAGTCATAACGAAAAACAATTTTAGTAAACAGGGGCCAGTCATAACGATCTGCAGTTTTATGTCACTGTTCGAGGATCGAATGCTTCTGGCAACACTCTCAGTCGTTAATCAAGAACCAAATCTTTTAATTACAAAATGGCCAATTATAAAAGGTATACTGTGCAAAGACGTAAGGTACAGATCATGTAACTTCCTTGATGAAGTAGTGATGTTGTTGTTAAATGCAACAAATGTAACGTTACTTTAAATTTCAGCCCGAGACTGACAACACTTTCCTTACCTCAATATCAAGATAAAATTTGCCATACACAAAGAATGACCTGTGGCTGCGTCATGTCATAATACATAATACAAATCAGAAAATCGCCCGCCAGCATAGAGGTGATTACGTTTAATATAGAATGGAATATTCATTAACAATGCGACGCTCACAAATTTACCAAACAAATCTTGCTTTTTGAACATCGGTAATACACATAAATTGGTTAAATTTTATTTACACATTTTTTTCATAAGCATATGAAGCAAGAACACTCGTCCTAGAAAACTGTCACTCGAAATTTCAATTTTAGTTAAAACAAAAGAAAAATAGAGAGATACAGAACAATATTCCATTCTCCGGAAATAAACAGCAACATCACCTTATGTCTTTCGCAACTTGTCATTTTAATTTAAGATTACGTAAAAGCACCCATAACCATGAACATAACATACTGAGGAGTGGATCTACATTGACTGAAGTAGATTCAGGTATAAAGCCCTCCTGGGAACGACCTGTTAGAGACGTTTAATATCAAATTATGGAAACTTTGATTTTTCCACAGAAACAAAAGTATATTAAGTTTATCTGTTTTACTTGTCCATACTAACATTACCTAAGAACAGACTGGAAGCAGCAAAGTTTATTCTTAATTGAATAAAAACATACATGCATATTCTGTATTATACAGACATTCAAAATGAAAATTACAAAACTTCAAAGTTTTATTGTCGCGACATAAGTGGTTAATTAGCTTGGATGTAACTTCAAGCGATATGTTTGGTGTAGACATGGCGAATGTGAGGGACCCCCCCCCCCCCAGGATAGAGACAAAGCATGCAGCCTTTTCCGGGTTCACGGTCATGACACCAGACCTCAGCAACATCGACATATAACAGCACTCCTGTTTAGTCCTTGTGGATCGATGTAGAGATAAATTGCTTCATTTGTCATATGTTTTACAAGTCTAGTGGGTAGTGTATGTAAAGTCAACTGTCGCTACCGTGTCACACAGTACATCATAAAATTTATGTGTCAGCAGGACCTACCACAAGAGACACGTATATACCTCTTACACTGGGGTACTGGAAATGCGTATAATTATCTACACAAACCCCATTACCAAATCAAGTGTCGTGCTTTGATTCACTGTGGAACAAAACGTTTAATTGATAAAAAAATGAATGATTTATCCCCTTTAATACCCTGAATAGTGTAAGTTACATTTGCATAGAATCTTACTTTTTTGCATTCGTTCTGAGGTGTATTATATCCCTTTTTCCTACCGGTATTGTGTTACGTGTGTTGTTGAAATATTCAAAGAACGGTTTGATAAAACTGATTCGTTCTTAATTGTACACTATACTGTGACACACAATGACACAATTTTGGACATCCGTCTAATGTAACAAAACGGATAACGATATCGCCTTGGAAAATGTGATCTATTACAATTATTTAGGGATTTTCTTCGAGCCTTCGACCTACTACAATTTATGTTCCCTATACGCTATTTAGCGGTTGTCGGCTATGTCCATGTCTACATTTTCTTCTTTGTATTCGCCAATGTAAAGACAATGTAATGAGAAGACTATTATTGGAAAGAGAAGTCGGCATTATGTGTTTGAATTTCAATGGCTCAACCTGTCTTATAATTTTCCCAGTGGTGCAATGGTCCGGTTTAGTAATATTGTACTATGAACATCATGGACGAACAAGCATTATGAACGGTATAAAACATGTTGTTGGCGTCATTCACTACATTCAAATATTCAGTGCGATCAAATTCACCCTTCAGACTGCATTCGCCACAGCTAAAAAATGATCTGTTTGCTCAGCGCCTGTCCTGAATTACGTACGCCTCCCCGGATAACCACGCCCAAGGCAACGTGACTTGTGGCTGCGCAGTATTAGGCTTCAGCTAATGGACACATTCAGACCACTGGTTGTGTCAGGTTTTATTTTATTCACCGGCCATATCAGAAACTAGACAGTGTTGGAAACACTTGAGGGAGATTGAGGTTTTGTGGTGGTTACATGTAATCTGGTTCAAGGTCCCGTTGTTTACAATTGGCGCGCTGATAGAATTACGCGAGAGACAAATAAAGCTGGCAACAGACACACGGGCATCTTTGCATCTCCATAAAGACGACCTTTTCTGTTTGAGCACGATTTCTTCAATGCCTTCAATTTTGACCATGGCTATTTTTTTTTTTTAGCTCAGCTGACTATAAGTCAACTGAGGTATAGGAATGGCGCTCTGTCCGTCGTCTGTCCGGCCGTCCGTTATAGGGGCACAAATCGTAACTTCTGGACCTAGAAACGATAACTCCAGGTTTTGTTGACACATGGATTTCAAACCGGACTTAAATATGGCCCACCACCAAAGCAAGAACCTATATGATTTTTGGGTCATGAGGTCAGAGGTCAAGTTCACAGGACTCATTTTTAAAACGATTAAGCCCAGCCCTTCATCCCAACTTTTCATTTTGCACATTAAGCTGACTTGCCAGTATGGGGAGAGCTTAATGAATATGGGGTCACATGTTCAAAGGTCAAGGTCACAGGGGCAATTTAGTTTCCAGATGATAACTCCAGTTTAGTTTGACATATTAGTTTCAAACTTAACTTATATATGACTCACCACTAGAGTAAGAATCGTGTGGATTTTGGGGTCCAACGGTCAATGGTCATGGTCACAGGACTCATTTATTTAAAAAGAATGCATATGCATTTGAAGCCAAACTTTTCATCCCAAACCTTCCATCTTCCAGATGTTGCTCACCTGCCAATAATGGCAGTAACTTACGGATTTGGGTCACATGGTCAAGGTCATGGAGGCCATAAACCCACATTTTATTTTCAAGATGATAACACCAGTTTGGTTTGAAATATTGGTTTTAAACTTGACTTATATATGGCCCACCACTAAAGTAAGAAATGTTGATTCTGGGGTCATGAGATCAAAGGTCAAGGTCACAGGACCCACTTCTTTAGAAAGATTGTGGATGCATTTTAAGCCAAACTTTTCATCTCAATCTTTCCATCATCAACATACGGTGCACCTGCCAATAGGGGAAGTTTCCTTTTGATTTTGGGGTCATAAGGTCAAAGGTTAAGGTCACAGAGCCCATCCATTCACAAATTAGTTTATGGATGATATAACTCCAGCTTGGGTAGACAAGTTGGCTTCAAACTGATCACAGGACCAATATTCTGGAAAACCTCATAAACATATATCCTTATAGACAAATGCAGCTGAGCGTCGAGACCCATGGGTCCCTAGTGAAGTTCTCAAAAGTGGTGGCGCACTTTGTATATATATATATATATATATATATTTTAAATTTTAAACGATTTTTTTTCTAATTTTGCAAGGGTCAGATCATATCTATCTTATCAGTTTGTCAGCTGTAGTTTCATCTTGTGTCTTAAAACCTGGTCTGTATATTAATGATGATCGAGTGCAATATCTTAATTATCCTGTCCGTCGGTCTATTTTCTCTGTCCGTAATCGCGCCCATCTACAATTTGGTTTTTCTTTAAGATACCCCAAGTTTCAATTGACAAACATATTTCAATCATGACTATATAAGGCCAACAATTCAGGCAAGAACCGTACTGATTTAGGACTCATGGGGTCAAAGGTCAAGGTCACTTAACCCACTGCCTTAAAAATATTCTCCAAGCCTTTTAAGCCAAACTTTCTTCACAAACCTTCCGTCTTACACATTTAGATGACCTGCAAATAGGACAGGTTTTGCTTGATTTAGGATCAAAGGTCAATGTCACAGGGCCCTTCCATTCACAAATTAGTTTACGGATAATATCTCCACATTGGCTTCAAAGTTGAATATCAATTTTAATTTCTTAACGATATATTAAAGCTCATGAATGTAAGGTCCCAAGTTCAAAGGTCAATGTCATTGCACTCACTTCTCTAAATATTTTTGACACGTTGTTAAATAATGTTTTCAACCCATACCTCCATCTTTCACTTACGGCTTCTGCCAATGGGAGAACAATACTTTTTAGTCTAGGGCGTATAATTTGAAAGGTCAAGATAACACAACTCACTTGTAGAAAAAGCATGTGGACGCAAAGTTTTCACCCCAAAGCTGTAATCTTTGACTTATGGGTCACCTGTCAATAACGGAGGGACCATATTGATTTTGATATAACAAGGTCAAATAAAAAGGTAACAGGACCACCCTGCTGATTTGTATGCTGACATAGGCATTCAATTTAATACATCAGATGTAAAATGCCACTGTTCCTTGTAATGCTCATATACCTCTACAGACAAATTACAAAGATTCAAACATTCACCGTGTTGTTCAGTGTATTTAAATACTGTTTAAATACTGCCAGTCCCCACTGTCCCTGGGTGTCATCAGCCCGCACTGGCCTTTTGTGGGTCTTTCATGATTTTTATTTTTAAATAAAAAACAATATTTTATTCTGGTGAATCTAACCGCCTTCATTGTGTAATGCTTGCTTAAATACGTTCTATATACATCTGCAGAGTTACATTCCGGTTTCGGACTACAATATATGTAAGTATTTGTTGGGGAAGGAGTTTAGAATTAAATATAAGTATTTGTCGGGGGAACGAGTGTAGAATTAAATATAAGTATTTGTTGGGGGAACGAGTGTAGAATTATAAATATGTAAGTATTTTTTGGGAAAGGAGTTTACAATAAATATATATGCAAGTATTTGTTGGTTGAAGGAGTTTAGAATTAAGTATATGTAAGTGCTTGTTGGGGGAAGAAGTTTAGAATTAATTTTATGTAAGTATTTGTTAGGGGAAGGAATTTAAAATAATTATATGTAAGTATTTGTTGGGGGAAGTAGTTTAGAATTAATTATATGTATTTGTTGTGGGAAGAAGTTTAGAATTAAATATAAGTATTTTGCGGTAAGGAGTTAAGAATTAAATATATGTAAGTATTTGTTGGGGGAAAGAGTTTAGAATTAATTATATGTAAGTATTTGTGGTGGGAAGGAGTTTAGAATAAATTATGTGTAAATATTTGTTGAGTTAAGGAGTTTAGAATTAATTCTTGTTTACGTTGTTAACCCAGGATTCTGGATCCAAAGTACATTCAAATAAGACATCTATTTTAGAGACCTCCACTTTGTGAAAATATCATGTGGAAATGTGCTGAGGTTTTATGATACAGGTCACACGAATTAATATACACTAAAATTACTTTAGTTGGCAGGGATCAGTGCGGCCTTGGGAAATTTAAGAGGACACAAACCTACTGCAGTAAAAGTGCGATTTAGTTGTGTAGTCATTTCGACCCGGGCTTCTCTGTGCGCGAAGTCGATATGTATTGACCTAGGTTTCATAGTTGTTACCTCTTGTAGTCTGCCTTATTCAATACTGCGGCCTTCACTGAGTTGATATGTATTGACCTAGTTTTTTTATGCTTGTTACCTCTTGTACTCTGCCTTATTCAATACTGCGGCCTTCACTGAGTTGATATGTATTGACCTAGTTTTTTTATGCTTGTTACCTCTTGTACTCTGCCTTATTCAATACGGCGGCCTTCACTGAGGAGAGCGTGGTATAGTTTACTCATGTATGTTGATCCTATGTTCTTATGCCAATGCTTGACCTACCTAGCAAGCTACAGCTAATCAATAAACAGTTTTCTATACAGAAAGAATCTCTCTGGAAATATTTACATAAATGACACCCCTAGGTTTGTGTAGATCTTTTTTTATAAAATCGAATCCGCGCATGTGCAAAAGACGCACTTGGCTAGTTATATTCTCGTAACTGCGTCGGGTCCACCAGACCCGCAGTGCGCACTTAGGACATGACATAGGAGGTGAAACACATTCGAATCAATTATCTGAGGAACACAGGTGAGCCTTTTTTTTGAAGGGATAAATTAGCAGATATGGAACGTACGTCGCTGTTAGTTTGAGCACTGATATTATACAGTACCTGTATCATTTTCCTATGCATGCATGGTTTTGGTGAGAACAGTTCTGTCAGTACAGTGTCCTCTTATGCACGGATAGCTGATTCTGTAACCTGACTTTAAGGTGTAATTGTGTAATCAGGTAATTGATTCAATAAAATTCCCATTAAGGTGTCATTGTGTTCTCATGTAGCCGATTCTTGGATTCTCGCATTAAGGTGTCATTGCGTTCTCAGTTAGTTGATACTGTAATTGGTTCCAAAGTAAGTTAGAATGTTGCAGTTAGACTGATACCCACGTGACTGTCAGACTAAAAAGACTCACAATGTCACTCGCCGTACGCAGCGGTTATAAATACACTCCAGTTCTGTATCTCCTTCCCATTAACCGCTGCTTTGTTTCGATATTTTTTTTTTTAGTTTCATCACCATGGTATACAAAAGACACCGAATTGTAATCAGAAAGTGAGAATCAGTTACTAACAACCCGAAAACAATTTATCATTTGAATATTTTACCACATTCATTTATACATTAACATATACATTTAGAGCCATGAAGTAATGGGTCCTGACCATATCAACCACTGACAGATAAAGTCACTAGATTTCATTCATCCAAGTCATACCCCTCCTACATAACGCCATTAGATACCATTCATCCAAGTCATACCCTCTCCCATGTAATGTCACTAGATTTCATTCATATAAGCCATACCCCTCCCAGGTAACGTCACTAGATATAATTCCTTCAAGTCATACTCCCTCCCATGTAACGTCATTAGATATCATTCAACCAAGTCATACCCCCTCTAATGTAACGTCACTAGATATCATTTATGCAAGGCATACCCACTCCCATGTAATGTCACTAGATTTCATTCATCCAAGTCATACCCCTCCTATTTAACGTCATAAGATACCATTCATCCAAGTCATACTCCCTCCCATGTAATGTCAATAGATTTTATTCATCTAAGCCATACTCCCTCCCATGTAACGTCATTAGATATCATTCAACCAAGTCATACCCCCTCCAATGTAACGTCATTAGGTATCATTCATCCAAGTCATACCCCCTCCCATGCAATGTCACTAGATTTCATTCATCCAAGTCATACCCCTCCTACATAACGCCATTAGATACCATTCATCCAAGTCATACCCCCTCCCATGTAATGTCACTAGATTTCATTAATCTAAGCCATACCCCTCCCAGGTAACGTCACTAGATATAATTCCTTCAAGTCATACTCCCTCCCATGTAACGTCATTAGATATCATTTAACCAAGTCATACCCCCTCCAATGTAACGTCATTAGGTATCATTCATCCAAGTCATACCCCCTCCCATGCAATGTCACTAGATTTCATTCATCCAAGTCATACCCCTCCTATATAACGTCATTAGATACCATTCATCCAAGTCATACCCACTGCCATGTAACGTCACTAGATATCATTCATCCAAGTCTTACCCTTCCCCTGTAACGTCACTATATACCAATCATCCAAGTCATAGCCCCTCCCATGTAATGTCACTATATATCATTCATCTAAATCATACCCCCTCCCCTGTAACGTCATTAGATTTCATTCATCCAAGTCATACCCCCTCCCATGGAACGTCATTAGGTATCATTCCTCCAAATTATTCCACGCAAAACGTCATTAGATATCATTCAACTCAATCATACCTCTCCCATGTAACGTCAATAGATATCATTCAAAACAATCATACCCACTAAATTGTACTGCCTCTAAAGAATATTAAACCCAGCCATACTCACTTCCTTGTACTGTCACTAGATATCATTCTCCTGAGTCTCACCCACTCACTCCCTTGTACTGCCTTTACATATCATTCAACCTAACCATACACTCTTCAATTTAGTGTCATCATACATAATTCAACTTAGTCATACCACCTCAACTTTACTGTCATTAGAAATCATTCGACCCAGTCATAACCCAAACCTTGTACTGTCACCAGAGACCATTCAACCAAGCCACGACAGTCCTAGGTCTTCCATTATCTGAGTTTTTTACATACTCTTCCTGCGTTTTGTGTAAATCCTATTTATCTCTACTCAGGGGACGATGATATGATTTACAGATTCCAACACCTTGAGACAGACATGGCAGTTCCCTGCAGTTGTCATATGTCACATGCATAGCCCAACTCTGGAAACGAATTTACCATGTACATTTACCATGGTGATACTAAGATTAAAAAAGCGCGGCGTTTTATTTTTGGGGTCCTGCGTGTCATCTCATTGCTGGATTATAACCCTGAGGAGCCCCCATAAGGTGCACTCGTTTGTTAGTGCAACGCGGCTGTTGGTAACAGTCTCCCCATTAATCCTTATGAGCTCTCGCCCTTGATGGGGCTAACTGTAAAATTCTCAAATTCGATCTCCGCGTGCTCCACCCATAAACCACGAGAGCCGGATTTTAAGGAACTCATTGGCTTTAAAAATTGGAAACAAATATCCTGGTAAGGCTCCATTAAGCCCCAGGGACACATAATAAAAATCACATAAATATACAATTATGAAGCAATATATATTACACTCGTGCTTAAAATTGAAACCATGGTATAGGTAATCGTTATATTCGTAGTTCTCTATTGATGTATAACGTGCACACTTGCAGGATTAAATTACATGAAACGTATCTTGGGTGACAGGTAAACTTATAAACTTATAGGCATTTACCCTAAAGTTCACTTTGTTTATATTTTCTAAGTGGCACCCCTGGCGCTTTGTGTTGAAGCATTTGAAGCTTTGGACCTAACACAACGTGTGCAATGTCATGGCGTCATAGTGCAAATTTGCATGTTCTCTAGATACAAAACAAAATATAGATCATTATGTTCGCAAGATAATATAGAGTATTTTTTTTTTTTTAATTTGGAATAGTTCAATGGAGAATTATACATTTTATATCTGCGTTAACACGATCATAATTTCTGACAAATTTTAGGTCATTATTTACTCCCTTATCACTATTCCCCAATAAACGTGATTAGTGTGTCTCACTACATCCTCTGTTGCATACAAAAAAATCATAAAGTTGTCCAACATAAAATCTTCGTGGGCTATAAAAATGATGATTGCATCAATAAAGATTTTAGGAAAGTTCAGTAAAATCTGGGTCGGCTGTCCGTTCTGTATTGACTGGGGGTCTCGCCTATGCCTGCCTTGTGAGTGTGCGTTTACTCGACCTTTCAGGTGCCTATGCACCCACCGTACCTCACTCAACAGCAAAGCACATATTGTTCTCGTAACCATGCGACACTAAAAACAAACTGATAGGGACTTTGATCGCTGTTGTTACTGCGGGTTTTTCTCAATAGTGTGTCGTGTATTCATGTGCCTCGACCCAATGCAGGTTCATTCATGCCTTGACAACTGAGCGGATTATCCCCAGGAGCACGAATTTTTTTATCAATTCTGGATTATATATATATATATATATATATATATATATATATATATATATTCTATATATATATTATATATACGATCATGCGCATATATATGCGCATATATATATATATATATATATATATATATATATATATATATATATGCATGTGTGTGTGTATATAGAATTTGGGATACCGAATCCTTGGTCTAAGTAGCCAATACCAATTTATATTACCAGCAAAGAGAGTTGTGCATTGCTACCGAGGGAGAAGGAACGTCAAAGCATTGGCACTTATTTAAAAACTGTATAAAAAGCTTCTTTAATAGAATGTACAAAATTTCTAATACAAAGTATAAAACGTCATTCCGTGTTCCATATTTTCATTCAACGTCATATATATTCTCTCATATGATGATATTAACTTATTATTTGCTAAACGAGCTCAATTGACGCGAATAAAAAAAGTCATTTCATACCCAGAATTAAGAGGAGACATAAAAAATGAATAAATGAATCAACTCGTTAGAAACAATTGATTTGTTTTAATAATTTAGTTGATATATATATGTAAGTATTTGTTGGGGGAAGGAGATTATAATTAATTGTTTACCTTGTTTTTCCTTGATTCTGGACCCGAAGTACATTTAAATAGATCAGGTATATTTTACAGCCCTTAATCATGTAGAAATGTGCTGAAGTTTAATGATACAGGTCACACGAATTAATATACACTAAAATTACTTTAGTTGGCAGGGATCAGTGCGGCCTTGGGACATTAAAGAGGACACAAACCTACTGCAGTAAAAGTGCGATTTAGTTGTTTAGTCATTTCAACCAGGGCTTCATATAAATGGCTTCTCTCTGAGCGCAGAGTCGATATGTATTGACCTAGTTTTCATAGTTATTACCTCTTGTATTCTGCCTTATTCAATACGGCGGCCTTCACTGAGGAGAGCGTGATATAGTTTACCCATGTATGTTGATCCTATGTTCTTATGCCAATCCTTGACCTACCTATATAGCAAACTAGAGGTTGTGCAGTTTGTATAAATATTGATCACATGACATAGACATGTTTTATCAACAAAGTCAATAAACTGCCATTTTATACAGAAAGATTCTCTCGTGAAATATTAACATAAGTGACACCCCTAGGCCTGTGTATATTTTTTATAAAATCGAATCCGCGCATGTGCAAAAGACGCAATTGGCTAGTTATAACTGCGTCGGGTCCGCCATTCCCGCAGTGCGCACTTAGGACATGACATAGGAGGTGAAACACATTTGAATCAATTATCTGTGGAACACAGGTAAGAAGTTTTTTATTTGAAGGGATAAATTAGCAGATATGGAACTTCGCTGTTAGTTTGAGCACTCATATTGTACAGTACCTGTTTCATACTCCTATATATGCAAGGTTTTGGTGAGAAAAGTTCTGTCAGTACATTGTCCTCATATGCCCGGATAGCTGATTCTGTAACCTGACATTCAGGTGTCATTGTGTAATCAGGTAACTGGTCACATCAATTCCCATTAAGATGTCATGGTGTTCATGTAGCTGATACTTGGATTCTCTCAGTAAGGTGTCATTGCGTTCTCAGGTAGTTGATACTGTCGTTTTTTCATTGGTTTAAATATTATTTAAAATGATATCATTCAAACATGAATATTTTATCACATTTATTTATCTAGAACCATGACCATATCAACCAGTGAAAGAGATTATCACTAGATATCATTCATCCGAGTCATTCCCCACATATGTAACGTCACTAAAGATCAGTCAACTCGGTCATACCCCCTCCCATTTAACGTCACTAGATATCAGTCATACCAGTCATACCTCCTCCCACGTAACGTCACTAGATATCATTCGGCCCGGCCATACCCCCTCACATGTAACGTCACTAGATATCATTCATCCCAGTCATACCCCCTCCAATGTAACGTCACTAGATATCATTCGACAGTGTCATACCCCCTCCCATCTAACGTCACTAAATATCATTCAAGAAGGTCATACCCCCTCCCATGTAACGTCATTAGATATCATTTATCCGAGTCATACCCCCTCCCATGTAACGTCACTAGACATCTTTCATCCGAGTTATACCCCCTCCCAGGTAACGTCACTAGATATCATTCATCCAGGTCAAACCCCCTCCCATGTAACTTCACTAGATATCATTCATCCGAGTCATTTCCCCTCCCGTGTAACGTCACTAGATATCATTCAAACAGGTCATACCCCCTCCCATGTAACGTCACTAGATATCATTCAAATAGGTCATACCCCCTCCACATAACGTCACTAGATATCATTCATCCGAGTCATACCCCTCCCATGTAACGTCACTAGATATCATTCAACCGGTCATACCCCCTGCCATGTTACATCACGAGATTATCATTCATCCAAATCATTCCCTCGCCCGTGTAACGTCATTAGACATCATTCATCCAAGTCATACCCACTCCTATGTAACTTCAACAGATATCATTCATTAGAGTCATACCCCTCCCTTGTACCTTCAGTAGATATCCTTAAACCCGGTCATAACCATCCTTTGTAATGTTACTAGATATCATTCAACCCAGTCATGCCTCCCCCTTGTTATGTAACAATATATAATTTAACCCAGTCATACACTCCCTTGTAATTTCACTATAGATATCATGCAACACAGTCATATCCCTTCGCATATAAGGTCACTAGATATCATTCAAGCAAGTTTCACCTTGTCAATTGTAATACCACTTGATATCCTTCAACCCAGTCATACCACCCTCCACTGTATTGTAACCAGATATCAGTCATCACCTGTCACCCTCCCTCAACTGTATGTCATTAGATATCATTCAACACAGTCATACCGCTTTCCTTGTAATTTTAATATGTATCATCTATCCCAGTCACATCTCCTGCCTTGTAATCCCAGTCATACTTCCGTGCTTGTAATGTCACTAGATATCATTCAACCAGAGAAAGATATCATATCTCAGAGATAAGTACGCGCATAATGTTGTAAGAAGAAGAAAACTCTTCCTTAGAACAACGTATCAATGTTTTCTTGGAATTTTAAATGTTTATCAGTTCTTAACCTACAGCAAGTATTTAGCGTCAATTTGTTCATTATACACAGGAAAACAATACAAAAGAGAAGTCAATCGACTGTTTGAACCCTTTAGTTGTCTAATCAGCGTTTAAATAGAAGCTTGGGAGACTACCATGGTATGTTTGTAAACAAGACTGTACAATAACTGCAAGTTTTTTTGTGTTTTTTTTTTTAAATGGTGGTAAGAAAAATTCACTCAACGATACCTAGCAAAGTAGTGATTCAGTAATAAATATTTGTTATTTTAGATTAAACCATTGCGTCATGGGGCATGGTCATTAGATAATGTATATACTGAGATGTATGGTTTGGTGTGCCTCTGAATGTGCATCAGTATATTACAGGGACTAATAGTAACTAGTCGTATAAAGTTGATTTATTCTGGAAAACCTCTGCAGCGTAAGCAACGTTCGTGTTTTAAATGACATCCATAAGGGTGGAGGTACTTTGCTAATGAGAACAAACCAGTTAATTTTTTATATAGCAAATATGCATTTACGTTTCTTGCTAAACAGCTACCTGTTATTAAAAGTGATTTTTAACCCACGGTTGGAATAAAAGAAAAAATGCTTCATGTGCCCCAAGTGTTATTTGCTGTACCCCAGAGATACTAAATGAACTTGGTTTTGTACTTCGATGCGCAAACGCTACAGAAAGATGACACGGCTACGGCGATCTGTGCAACATTGAGACAGAATTGCTCTACATTTGTAAATTATTTTGTTAATTATCTACAGGTCGGAACATGAACTTTACTTAATGCGTCCTTGACATGATATTTATTATGCTGATAGTATTTTATATATCGGCCGGCAGTAAATGGCCTGAAATGACAATGTACCATTTTATCACTTTTTTGTTTGACAGGGATGTTAATTAATTTACACATTCATGTGCTCGCCGGTTTCTAGCTACAGCCAGGAAAAAAACACTTAAAATAATATACTTACAGACGGTCAAACAGATCGTATGGTTGACAAAAAGGGATAATAAAATATACCCCATGTTATGATTCAAATATGTTAGACAACGATCGCCTTACCCTAACCTTTTTATCAAATGTGATGAGGTGGATCAGGAATTACCGCAGCTTTAAATTCCGTGCGTGACGTATAAAGGCTTTCTTATGATTGGCGAAATCAATAAACTTGTCAACATATCGCTACATATAACAGTCACTCAGGAAATGTACACAATGCATTTGAAACACAAAACGCAGTCGGATTAGTCTGGATGAGTAATCCGTAATCATATACTCTAGTTTTACATAATTATATATAATATATTTTATAATATATATGATATATTTTACATCATATAATTACATAATTTAATGTTTCATACAGTCAAAAATATCCATTTGGCTAAATGTTGTTTCCTGCAGGAATAATTATATTATCATATGATATGTTAATAGTTATACTGTCTCAGGGAAACAATTTCATTTTACACTTCGGGAGTGGTGTTCCCCTCCCTCAGTGTTAGAAAACTATTACAATTTCTTTCATAATGTCAGCAATTTTAAACCAATTGTCGTAAAAGTTACAGGGAATTTTCTCGCTTCAAAAACAGACAACATATAACAATTTTGACGTAAAAATACTTAGGCGCAAACGTCCCCTGAGAACCCTTCCCCTCCCACCCCCACCCCTTAGATCCACAGATAGTTATTTAGTATTCTCGAAATTTCCAGGAATTATTTAATTTGTGCTTTTTATACCTGGGTTTCACAATGTCATGGAAACGAGCAAACCATGCCACATTGCAAGGTATCGTTTCAAATTTAGTTAATTATCATTTGAGGAAACTTTCACAATTTTTTGTAAATAAATCCTATTTTTTGACTGAAAAGTTACATTCGTTTAAAAAATTTCAGTCATTTTATAAGTTGCCTGAGTGAATGAGGCGCTACGATATTATATTCAGGCTCATTTTGTCTGGCTCCATAAGCGTTGTACATCGATATTTATTGCCAAACCATCGCTCAAGTATGAACTAAAGGAAAAACCTCGTTTTAATGCAAATGTTAAAATTCCAAAACATTTCATGCACCTGCAAAATGTCTCAAGCAACCCCGTTCACCATACGTTGGCTTTAAGAGACATAATCTTTGCCCATCCATAAACAAAATATTCTATTACATCTATAATTATTATCTGGATGGCACTGCTGTTTAAACACGTTATAGAAACCGTGTCAGTAGTCTGTGCATCGTCAAGACAGAAATCGGTCTCTGCTTTATAATTCTTAATCTCTTTTATATTGGGGAGGAAAGGACACGTACGTTTCATTAAAGAACAAACTCATATGTAATAATGTGTTCATTATCTAAGGCTATTTTGGATCAATACAAAAAAAATATATACAACAAGACTATACCACCACATAAATCTCCAACTTTCTTATGTTATTATGTTTCTGTGCGCAGTAAAAGGAGTCATTTTCTTTCTGATTATCACAAGGAGAATGCGTGTCCATAGGTCCGATCTTGCGGATACATGACAACTGCCAAAACAAGACAAAAACACGAAAGAAAAAGACACAAAAGAAACACCCGTTTGAAGTTTTTAAAAAATCTGATTTGTGAAGTTGCGCTGCACGATCACCAGGTGGGGTGCACTATAAGTATGTTTTTCGCGACTGATCGCGCTAGGCGAGACTTATTCTACTCATCAACAGGAGTAAACAAACAGTTTTGGGATTGCTGTTACGATGATATTTTCAGGGAACTTACTGTACTGCATGGTTATTTAATATGCCTAATAGGTGAATAGACCGCTTTAAACACTGCTAAACATGACCCGATTACTTCATTTTTCCGGGACTGTTATTTGTCACTTTAATTTTGATATAGTGTTTGATATATCAGCCAGCACCATACGACAACTTAATATCTCTTATCATGCGTCTAGGCTCCATATCGTTATGCAGGTTAACGTCTACATTCATACTAATAAAAAATTAGAATATATTTGATCTCGAATGCTGGGCCGCAGACATGGTTTCTCGTTAAAAAGCCTGAAACGTGACTTTCTGCCATCTTTCTAAAAAACATTCCTGTATCCAAATGGTGATCCGGATCATCCCCACAATTCAATCAGTTGTTTTTTCTATCATTGCCGAGCTTTCCTAAAAAAAGTTATCAAAATCCGTAAATATAACTGTACTTACTAACAGACAGACAGACAGACAAAGAGACATAAACATAAACTTGTTGTCCTGGGTAATAACAGAAATCAATATTTGTTCAAAGAAATACGTACACTGTATTATTCGGTTATTCATTTCCAGTTTACTCCATGGATGCACAATCATTTGTAGTTAATTATATATTATACCTGCCTTTGTGTTTCAGGCAGACGTCTGACGCGCACACGCCGCTGCGCAACCAGATAGTGCAGCGCTCTCTCTAGGTAACAGTATTTCTTCAGCGTAGTAATACCGAGCCGGTGAGTCTACTTTAGACATCTTCATGCCTGTGATTAATTGACTACACCGCAGTCCCGCTAAAATAATGCCTATATGGGTAGCGGTTAGGGACAAATAATAATTTTAAGGTTTATTGATACTTGAACGTCCGTCTTATTGGTACATATTATTTATACCAAGTATATATAAAAAATAACGTTAAAAATATGATCTGTTATAATGCATGAACTATATAAATCATATATGGGCTCAGGATTTAAAATGGATATGACATACCTCTTTTCTATCCGCTCTGAATATATAATCTCTATAGATATGTTCATGTTTACATTAATACTTGAGGGATGTTTTCATTCGGCTTATTGCAGGAGGCTTTTCAAGTCATAGAGGGAATATCCAAGTTCTGATTTCTAAACGCCGAACCCACCTGCTAAATGTGCTTGCATTTTTTTTTCTTAAATGGTTAAAACCACAATGTTGCTTAAATTAATGGTATTCGTTATATTCTCTTAGT
Source organism: Sipunculus nudus (assembly GCA_026874595.1). Classification (NCBI taxonomy): domain Eukaryota; kingdom Metazoa; phylum Annelida; class Sipuncula; order Golfingiida; family Sipunculidae; genus Sipunculus; species Sipunculus nudus. Next base: position 57,020,007 of record CM049322.1, on the reverse strand, counting down.
TTAGAACTTATAGAAGGCAAGTCATTCCTGTTGTCAGGACGACCTTTCTTATATTCATGAAGGCGACTGTTAACCCATCATGATAACAGCTAGATACACCAGGCAGGACATAGCAACGCTTATAGATTTTACTTATCCAAATATAAGAACTATTTACAAAAGTTGTAATTCATGGAGAACGTTAGGGGAATATTTTGAGATCAAATTAAAACACAGCAAACGGGGGTAAACACATAACCTCCCGTCCTGGACTTCTGCAGGCGAAGATAACTAGGCTTGTACGTTGTAGAGCCAGGCGTTTTAAATCAGGCAAATTGTTGCTGTATCATGCATGGAACACAATCATACAGTTGTTGTTACACCGGCACTAAAATCTGTTATATTTTTTCTTCTTTTTTTCTGTTTACAAGCAATGAATATGTACGCAATGACTGAGAGCCATGCACCCGGAGTCCGTTTGTGACGTTTTTTTGTAAACACGTGTCGGTTAGCACGGGCATTCCATCTTTTGATAGGAGGGATGTCAGGTTATACAAATCAGCGAGAACTCGGCCTGTACTTCTTCATAAATTAACAAGGATTTACAGAATTAATTAATTACATACTGAGAGTAATTAATCATGATATTGTAAATCGTGTACACGTATAATTTATTTTAATTTTGTTTTATTTCAGGTCTTGCCTGACTACATACTGGTTGCCGTAACCTGTTTCCCCCACCACTAACTGGACCGTTCCATTAGGAAGCGCACTTGGTCCCGCCCTGTGTATCATTGTCGTCTGCTACGACCAAGGAAGACGGACAAGATTCAGCGTCTCAACTGTTAAACCTCACAAACTCACTTCATATTCTGTCAGGTAGGTCAGTTTGAACACACTAAGATTCCGGGGATAGTCATATGTCAGGATCCCTGATTTAATCAAAAGTTGGGCCCAACGCGGAAGTACTAATGACAAAACTCTAGCCCGATTAAATCGGAATCAGTGACTTAGTATCACTATCAGGCCCTATTATTGTAACAATTGAGTCCGATTTAATCTGGCCAACAAAACTCTCTCTTTCTCTCTCTCTCCTGTATTACACCAAATATTACCCTGCACCTTCTATACTCTCCAAATATCACCCTTCTACTTCTATACCTGTTACTTATTACCCCACAATCCAAAGCGGTTCCACACCCACTTGACAATTTACATGTACCCCGGTGGTGGTCCATATCTCCCCACCCCACCCTTCATTACTTTGATAAATACTGGATATCCTCTGAATATTAAATTGTCCCCTCGACCACAATCAAACATGCTGTGCAGATTTACCCACGCATAATTAGCCGTTTCAAACTTCTACCACTAGGCGGCGTGCATGTTGGCGAAGATCGCTTCAGTGTTTGAATGAGTATTTATCTTAATGAATTAAATTTTTTTTCATCAAACTGTTACATTTAATGATGTCCTGAGTGGTTATTTACATGAAATGACCAGTAAGAGATCGTTACTAGCGAAAAAAGTGAAGAATTCAACCCTTGTTCATGACGCCGCTTCATGTCAGAGTTGGCATGTCAGCATCAACAAGCTTCATTTCACTGATTAAAAGCAGCCAATCCCGGTCACATCAGGAGCAAAAGTATAAATAATCGTATTCTACAAGTGTTGTCCTTCACACTAGAATATGTAAATAGGTTGCCTATTGTTATTTTTTAATAATTTTTGTATGATTTATATAGCTTAACTAGGGTTTTGTCAATCATTAATTGTGCAGGGTACCAGTCTAGTCCTGCTATATCTACAGAGATTTAAGGGCTTTTAAGCTACATTTTCACATTTCATGTTTATTAAATTCAGGCTTTTCAATAACTATGCATATAAACACATCAGAGTATATATGTAATGGTATATACAGTATTTTAATTCTTATATTTTACTATATTATATTATTTTTTATTACATTGTTATTAAATATAAATGTATAATAATATATATATATATATATATATATATATATATATGTATATATATATATAATATGTAACTTTTATATGTCAAAAATAAAAAATAACATACATTTTATATGTAAACAATATATGTCTGTAAATCATATATATATATATATATATATATATATATATATATATATAAATATATATATATATATATATATATATATATTCAGCACACCTTTATGTACTTACTCAAGTGTTACATAACAAACCAGTTTAATTTAAGAGGTGATTTATAAATATAAAAAAAGTAAATGATTAAAAATGCACAACATATTGGCACAAACACACACATGATATATGAAATTTGTAAGATAATATTAAATAATAACACACAAAAAACATATGTACACTCATGTGTATTTGGAAAATAATATTGGTTTAGCTGTATGAACCAATAATCATTTAAAAATTATTTTACAATTTGCTTAAACCATTAGAAATGTCATTAAAATTATTCATATATATATATATATATATATATATATATATATATATATATACAACAAATGAGGTACAAAAGTATCTAGTATTATTATTCTAATACAAATACTTAATAGGCCTACATATCTGAAAGTTAGCTAACATTATCACTGGTACATATGGCCATGCATAAAAATTGAAACAATGTATACTTAAATATTTTCTAAACAAATACGCACGTATAACTGAACATAATGGTGATTTCAGTCAAATAGCTGATATTTGAATAAAGAAAAAAATAAAATATAATTATTATAAAGAATTATATCTCAAAATCACACACACAGACATATATATATATATATATTTATACAAAATTAAAATATTTGTACATGTGCACTGGAAAACACTTTTAATATAGCAATACATATATAATTTGAAAGCATGTTTAATTTTTCAAGTTATATAAATATATAATATATATATATATATTTATATATATATATATATATATATATATATATATATATATATATATTTAATTAAAATATTGATACAGGTGTAAATAAACTATGACAATAAATATAGAATTTTCCATATGATACACACACAGATTATATACCTTAAACATATTAAAAAATATTTTCAAATTCAGTTGAAATTAGTTGTATTTTAAACATAATAAAATAATAAATAAACCCTAAAATAAAACTTATATTATAACTTCTTATTAAAATCATTTGAAAAAGTATTTGAAAATATATGTTGTTAGGGTTTGGTGAGGCAATAAGAAATGTATGAGGGCTTTAGGCCTTTTAATTAATATGGGTTAACTTGATGTGTCATGACAACTAGTGATAAGCTCATGAGCAGGTTACAAGTCTATGAGTGATGTCATTTGTCCTTATCTCCTATTAGTTCTCTGCTGGGTCATGCCATATTCATGAGCTAATCATGTGATAGGCAAACACATGCAGCCCCCATAGGAAAGTTTTGTATGTGTCGACCCTCATCTACACATGCTAAATATACCGACCCCCCCCCCCCCCCTTACATCTGGATCCTCTATAAATATTCCCCAGTCCCCTCATACCTCATGTACACATGCTAAAAACTAGTTTGTGTCCCCCCCCTTACATCTGGATACCTTGTAAATTAAACTATTCTGCAGGCCCTTATACCTCATTTACATAAGGAATATACTCTGGTCCCCCCCCCCCCCACCTGCTTCTCTTACTTCTTGATACCCTATAAATATTCTTATGTGCCCTCACTACTCATCTGTACATGTTAAATATAACCCCCCCCCCGCCCCCCCCCCCCATAAACAATATTCACAAGTCTCCTCCTCCCTCATCCACACAAGCTCAATAATCCCCCCCCCCCCCCCCGATACTCTTACATCTAGATATCCTGTAAATATTCTCGTGTCCCCTCACCTCTTTATCTACACATGGTAAATATATCCCCCCACCCTTCCCATCCTACATTTGCATACCCTAAAATATATTCACGAGTCCCCTCAGCTCTCATCGTCACATGATAAATATCCTCATGATACCTTGTAACTATTTTCCAGTCCCTTACCCCATGTACATATGATAAATAAGTTAAAATAACCCCCCCCCCCCGATCTGGCTTTCCTATAAACATGTCCCCTAATCCCACAGGATTACATCGCTAAATATTACACAGGCTAAATATATCCACCTCACTTATATGCAGATACCCTTAAAAGTACTGTCTAGTCCCCTCATTCCTGGTCAACACACATTAATTAAATCCCATTCTCCCCAACCCTCTCTTGCATCTGGATACCCTATACATATTCTCATATTCCTTCACCCCTTCTCTGTCCAGGCTAAATATACCTGGATACCTTATAAATATTCTCCAGTCCCCTCACCTACACATGCTCAATATATACCAACCTCCCCTGACCCCCCCCCCCCCACACCCCTCTCTTACATCAAGATACCCTATTATTAATTCTCAGGTCCCCTCAACCCTTATCTACACATGTTAAATATATCCCACTCTCTTATATCTGAATACCCTGTTAATATTCTCACATCTTCTCATCCATCTTCTGCATACCTTAAATGTACCCCACCCCCTTTTTGTATCCATATACCGAATGAATATTTTCCAGTCCCCTCATCCCTCATCTACACAAGCTAAATATATCCCCCCCTTATATCCAGATACTCTTTGAATATTATCATGTCCCTCCTCTTACATTCAGATACTCTATAAGAATTAGAATGTCCCCTCACCCCTCCACAACACGTGCTTATTAAATCCCCCCCCCCCCCCCCCCCCCCATTCTTACATCTCGAGACCCTATTAATATTTTCACTTCCCCTCACCCCTCATCTGCACAACCTTTTTTTTATTACCCCAAAAAAATTACAGTAAAAATACCCATGATTACAAGACACTACACCAAACAGTAACCAAAACAACATACAAAAAGGGTACTAAATACAAAATACATAGGCACATACATATTAACCCGTTTGTTCAGAACAAAGTACAGTATGACTAACAACTTATCACCTTTTCCATCTGTATTATCTTAGAAATACTTGTAATGTCAAGTTAAACAAGCTCAATATTATTTTTTCCCTTTATTTGTCATATACATTTTGTCATACAAATTATCTATTGTGTAGGTATGGATAAAGTTTCTGCCACAAAAGTTTCCATTTTTTTCTGCAGGCTTATCTGTACATTCGTTCTTCCTTTGATAATCCATGTATTTTTAGCGAACCTGTGAGCTTATGCAATGGTGCGGCGTTGTCCGTCGTGTGTCAGTGCATTGTGCGTCAGGCGTCTTCTGTACGTTAACCATATCTCTATCAGATTTTATTATTTTTCTAACTGCATTTTCTTGGATATTATAGTGAAGAAGCTAAAAAAAAATATCTTCTTCAAAGAAAATGTCCAGCCAAATTGTCCAATATTTCACAGATATGATCCCTGGAACAATTTCTCTCAAATTTGTTAGAATAGTTCCAGTTCGGAGATTTTTGGCCGAGTTACAGGAGGTTGAACTTAGTCATCTGTGCAAAAAGGCATACTAAACTTAAAATCTCAGAAACAGCTGGAGCTGTCATCACCAAATTTTATGCCCATGTTTGTCACGAGTCATATCTAAAAGTTCAGGTGTTGGTGGAGACACCTTTATTGATCTGTTTTTTACAAGCAAAAATTTAATTTTAGACTCTTCTAGCGTACACACTTTTTTTAAGAAACTGTTGAGCTGATTGGTTTAAACTTTACAAGAATTGTTCTATGGTATTGTTCTGTCAGTTTTATAAGAATAGATTGGGTAAATGCAGCTTTCAAAAAGTTTTTCAAAGTGTTTTCTTAGATTTATAGGTCAAGAGTTCATTCAGTGCAGCCAGGTACAAGGCATGTGACCACTTCAGCAGTGATGTTTGTGTAATTGTTTCTTGTTCTAAATTTTTAGTACATGCATTGTTCATATACATGTTACACATGTACTTGAAAAGGAATGGTCCAGCATTGAAGCATTATACCTATTGTATATCCAATTGCACAGGTTCGCATTAGGCCTGTAGGCCTTGTTTTAAAATATGAACCCAAAACTGTCTGTGTCTGTCCCGTCCATGACAAAACGATACCGTGAAATGCCCCATATATAGCTAGCTACAGTTGGGACCTTTTCTTCCTTTAATTAACCATTGCTTGGTTGTTGTAGTAGATTGTAACTTCATAGGACTCTCAAAGTAACCGTCTAATTCAATTGACTATACATGTATAACACTTTGAGCGGAATGTGATTGTGACTGAATTTGAAAAAAAAATATCCATTACCACATTTAAAGATACTTGGACTGTGTTCAGTGCTCCTTTACCATACATCACAGAGTCCACAACAGGACGCTGATGGTCTCACAAAATTTGTGAACCCTCTCAGGTTGTGATGAGGAAGTGGGATGTTTTTGGGGCCGTCAGCTTTCAGTTCTGGGCTATTACTGATTCCAATTTCAGTCACTTCCAACTTGTCCACCTCCAGTATCAATGAGTCCCTGTCAAAAACCATGGTTTCCTTTTAAAGGAATAAATATGTATATTAAAGCAATTTTACTCTTCACAGAATCACAGTTGACCATGGCACAGTCGAGTCATCAAAATACGATAAAGAAGAACAGAGTGTTTCTTGTTAAAAGTGTTGATGTTGAAAAAACTGTGATACTCGACCAACTGGTCCAGGACGAGGTGTTGTCTGTGGAGCAGCTGGAGGCAATCAAGGTATTTACATACTTTAACCTATAAACCAGTCAGTACTGAACAAGCATGTAGGTGGTTTGGGGCTTTGGCGGGGTTGTTGCCACCAAGCAATGTTAATAAATAAATACAAGCATGTTTCTCCATAATATCTTTGTGATTAGTCAACTAAACTGGAAAGTTTATAAAATACAAAAAATTGAATATATTTACTGATTGTTATCTAATGTCAGTGGGCCTTTCAAAGTGCTTCAAAAGAAGTTCATCATTACATGGTGTAAATATATTTATTTTTTGAAAGATAAATAATTGCCACATATCTCCATCATTATAATATAATTTGTTTCCTACTAAAAGTAAAGTTAGCAGTGTTGAAGTTAGTTAAATACATCCTACATTTTTTACGCATTTGTATACAGGCCATAAGAACTGGGATATCTTTATTTTATTCCTAAGTCTATATAAATTTTAGAGTCAGGGTATTTAAATCAAATTTGATTAAAATCAAGATAATGGAGTTCCTATTGGGGGCCCTTTTTTAGCTCAGCTGAGTGCAAGTCACCTGAGGTATAGGAATGGCGCTTTGCCCATCGTCCGTCCGGCCGTCCGTTAGCAGGGCACAAATCGTAACTGCTGGTCCTAGATTATGGCCGCATTTTCAGCCAAGCTTTTCATCCCAAACTTTTCATTTTGTGCATTTAGCTGACTTGCCAGTATGGGGAAAGCATAAATGAATCTGGGATCACATGGTCAAAGGTCAAGGTCACAGGGGGTCACATTTCACAAGGTGGTACGTTTAGGAAAAAACATGACTTTCTATTTTGTAAGAATTCCCTGTACCCTTCCACTTGGTCTTCTTTCCATATTCTATATACCAATAGAAAGCTAAGAACATGCTCTTTTCAATAAACTCATTTTCAGTTTCCCAGAAACGGTTGTAGACATGCTGGGCAGCAATAAACTGAGGCAGCTTATGTCATTTTAGAATGTCCTGTGTGACATGCTGATGTTTAAATTTTCCATTCATGCTTACATCAGCACCCCAATGCCGATTTCCTTGAACATTACTGACTTGATTTCATGTGCTGCAGCACTTGTACCAATATTGAGACCTGCATAAGTACACATTCACATCAAATTAGCCTCCTGTGAGACAGTTTATCAGACTGAGTTTTGCTGTCCCGTATTTATCATGAAATGCATGGTAGTCTTCATGACTGCAAATGAAATGCTCTTGCATATGACATAAAGATATCAATACTCTGTGAAATAATGCTCATAAGCAGGGCTTTCCAGTGAAACCAAAAAAACTTAGATTGACTGAGGGGGTAGAGAAATATTGCTATCTGAATTTAGTTGAACAATTTGAAACGGCCATTATTTTTACATGGTAAATTAAATTTGGTTTTAGATTTTGCTTCATTATTAGTACAGGATATATTAGATTGCTAAATTTTGATATTCATGTAAATGCTCATAGCCTAACCTTCAATTTGGTATATAACATGTCTAGATTATTTAATAAAATATCTCATTACCGACCAGTTGAAAAATGTTGAACAATTTGAAACGCTTGTATAGCATTCCAGCACGATCAAGTATTTTTTCACATATAAAGTGAATTGAATCACAGAGCCAAGAATATAGGGCAAACTTTCATGGGATTTAATATTTAGCTCGCATGGCCATATATCTAACTGTTGAGAACTATTACATCTGCACATTTTTTTTTTTGGTGTTTGGAATGTTTCCTTTCATATAACACTTGGGCCCATTACTATTTTTTTTTCCTTATTTCATCATTAAATGGTTTCAGGCCACAAGTTTCAAATATTACACAGTGCAGATGCAATGCATACCTTGTTATAACTTATAAATTACTTATCTAATTTATTTCATGCTCATCTGAAAATGGAAACTTTTAATTTTTACAGCATTTTATTTCAGTTAATAAATTAAATGTGTATTATAATGCTTCAGCTCATGTCTGTTATTTTATAATTTACAGGGTTTTATAAGTTCCAAGTGGATATATTCACATGCATATTACAATCACTTAGTTGAAATACTGAAAATTTCACATATGTGATCATGTAGTCCATATAAGTGCATATATAGTCAACACAACCACTAGGATTTTATACAAATATTCTCAGAATCATTTTTAGCTGAGCGCTGTGACCCACAGGGCCCTTGTTTTGAGTAATGATAACCATCAGGATATAATTTCTGTGCTCTTTAACTCTAGTTGTAGTTTCAGTTGGATGACAACAAGGATATGATACCTGTGACTGTTTATTCTGAACATATTGAAGCTTGTTTATGTATGTCCTATGCTGAAAATACATGCGATCTTGTTAAACTACAGTTGTAAAATCACACCTCAAAATTGTAGGAATAGAACATTATATCTGCTTGAAATTAAAGACACTTAATGAACTGATTGTTTTCTTTTGAAATTTAAAATTTCAAGAAAAAATATTTAAAGGTTCCTGAGATATGTTGATTTTCCTCCAAAAAGTAGGACAGCCTGAAAACGCTGTTTAAAGTTTGTCATTTATATGGCTTATATAGCAAATATAATTTGTTTAAGAATTTATTAAGGATTAAAAAACATTTCTGAGACTTGATACTACTGTTAGTGATTGCTCTTACATAGTAGATCATCATATTTTTTTTTCTCTAAAAATGGCCAATTTCACCCATGTCACACAAATTGTACCACCTTGGGAAATGTGACCAGGAGCCATCTGTTCACAAATTAGTTTCCAGATGATAACTCCAGCTTAGTTTGACATATTATATATGACTCACCACTAAAGTAAGAAGTGTGTCGATTTTGGGGTCCAACGGTCAAAGGTCAAGGTCACAGGACTCATTTCTTTAAAAAGAATGCATATGCATTTGAAGCCAAACTTTTCATCACAAACCTTCCATCTTCAAGATATTGTTACCCTGCCAATAGGGGAAGATTCTGTTCATTTTTGGGTCATGAGGTCAAAGGTCAAGGTCACAGTACCCACTTATATAGAAAGATGCATTTAAAGCCAAACCCAAATCTTCCATCTTGCACATATAGCTTAGCTGCCAATAGGGGGAGAACCTGATTGATAAGGGGGTCACAAGGTCAAAGGTCATGGTCACAGGGGCCCCATCTGTTCACATATTTGTTTCTGGGGGATAACTCCAGTTTGGATTGACATATTGGTTTCATTTTTGACATAAATATGCCCCACTAATAATGTAAGAACACTTTTGATTTTGGGGTTATAAGGCCAAAGGTCAAGGTAACAGGACCCACTTCTTTATAAGATTGTTGATGTATTTTTTGCCAAACTTTCTGTCCCAAAAATCCTATCTTTCAGATGCTGCTCACCTGCCAATTGTGGAAGTAACTTATGGATTTGGGGGTCACAAGGTCCAAGGTCATGGGGGCCATTTATCCACATATAAGTTTTCAGATGTTAACACCAGTTTGGTTTGAAATATTGGTTTCAAACTTGACTTATATATGGCCCACCGCAAAAGTAAGAACTGTTGAATCTGGGGTCATGAGATCAAAGGCAAGGTCACAGGACCCACTACTTTAGAAAGATTGTGGATGCATTTTAAGCCAAACCTCTCATCTCAATCCTTCCATCATGTACATGTGGTGCACCTGCCAATAGGGGAAATTTCCTTTTGATGTTGGGGTCACTTGGTCAAAGTGTCACAAATTAGTTCATGGATGATAACTCAAGTTTGGGTAGACGGGTTGGCTTCAGACTGATCACAGGACCAATATTTTGGAAAACCTAATGAACATATATCCTTATAGACAAATGCAGCTGAGCGTCGAGACCCATGGGTCCCTAGTTTCTGCTGGGTGAAAGTTTATTTTCAGATACAGTTATATCAATCAACATAATATCATGTTCCTTTAATTCCCCTTAATTAAAAAAAAATCCCCTTGGCTGTGAAATTTGCCTTTGTTCTCAAGGTCATGTCATGTGACCTTGATGTCAGAAATGAGTTTTGATTGACCGTTACCTTTATTCGTAAAACCTTTTTCTTTTTGTTCACTAACTTAATTGCTATGAACTACTTATGCCTATCTTGCCACTCAATCCATGTCTCATTTCACCCGTCCCACTCTGATTTCGGCGGATACACGTAGTCGCTTGTCGACTACCTGTATTCTAGCTGCATAGTTAAGGACACCTGCACGTTTCTATTTTATTTATTAAAATTGTAGTGTCTGTGTGACATTTAGCCAAACTTTACGTTTATATTCTTCAAAGGGAGGTAGGAATAGCGAGAACAAGCCTGAATTGTTTATTTGACAGTATTGTGTAGATTGTTTATTTCTATTTCAGAGCACCTGCACTACAAACTCACAGACTGTGTCTGCTCTCCTAAACCACCTGCACTCTAGAACCCCAGAAGACTGGTCTACCTTCTTGAAATGTCTTACTGATAACGGGCATGGACATGTAGTGGATGCACTCAAGGCTGTGGTAACAGGTAAAATTCAATGTATTTTTGTTGTCTGCTGGGATATCTGATTCAACTACCATATTGCTCTGTTGCATGAATATGTTTGCACAGTGTCCATCTGTTCATCTGCCTTGGGTTAAAATCACTCATATCTCTGCAGTGGTTTGACTGAGTCACCTGTAATTCGGCATGCGTTTACATCCTAGATAGCTTTTTTGATTTAATGACAGGTGGTGCCACCTACATTCACGTTCACGCTGCAGATATCCAAGCTTATATCTCGGGAACCGTTTGACCAATCAGGAAAAACAATTTACACAAATGTAGCCCTTGGATAGTTTATAACATACACAACATTGGTGGCGCCACCTGCAGCCATTTTTGCAAAGCGTCCATCTGTTCGTCTGCCTTGGGTTAAAATCACTCATGTCTCTGCAGTGGTTTGACTAAATTACCTATAATTCGGCATGCGTATACATCTCGCATAGCTTTCTTGATTTTATGACAAGTGGCACCACCTACATTCAACTTCAAGTTCACGCTGTAGACATCCATGCTTCTCTCTCTGGACTCGTTTGACCAATCAGGAAAAAAAATTTACACAAATGTAGCCCTTGGATAGCTTTATAACATGCACAAAAATGGTGGCGCCACCTGCAGCCACTTATGCACAGCGTCCATCTGTTTGTCTGCCTTGGTTAAAATTACTCATATCTCTGCAGTGGTTTAACTTAATATCCTGTAATTCGGCATGCGTATACATCTTGGATAGCTTTTTTGATTTTATGACAGGTGGCGCCAGCTTCATTCATGTTCAAGCTGCAGACATTGATGCTTAGATCTCTGGACTCGTTTGACCAAACAGGAAAAAAATTTTTACACAAATGTAGCCCTTGGATAGCTTTATAACATACAAAAAAATGGTGGCGCCATTTTTGCACAGCCTCCAACCGTATGTCTGTTGTGGGATAAAATCACTCATATCTCTGCAGTGGTTTGACTTTTCCACCTGAAATTTTGCATGTTGGATATTTTCTTGTTCAAATAACAAGTGGTGCCACCTACAATCATGTTTATTTGGCAGACCTCCATTCCAATATGCAACACATGTAACTCTATTTCCCCTTGCCACTCAATCCATGCCTCACTTCACCCGTCCTACTCTGATTTTGGCGGATACACGTAGTCACTTGTCGACTACCCGTGTTCTAGTCATAATAAGTAGTATGGTTTACTTTAAATGACTAGACAACGAGTGTGGCATATCACAGATTATAGCTTTATTTAAATGACTAGAAACCAATGTGGCATATCACAGAATACATTATGATTTAAATAACTAGAAACCAATGTGGCATATCACAGTGTACATCATAATTTAAATGACTAGAAACCAGTGTGGCATATCACAGAGTACATCATTATTTAAATGTCTAGAAACAAAGGTGGCACATAACATATCATAGGTCCCAGGGTAATTTTGGCCCAGGGGTGTCTTAACAATAAAAAAAAATTTAATTCCTAGAGTAGACAATTAATTATAAACATTCGCAGCATATTGCTTAACAACTGGTATAATTACTAGATTCTGTAGTCTAGGGAAAGAGTATGAGGGAGACTGTATTACAAGGAATCCAAGACTTTTCACAATCGGCCCCACCAGAGTGAACCCTCTGTAGTCATAATGGGAAGGCTGTGCCCTGGAGCCAGGTTTCACTCACAAAGTCTGTGCCTTACATGGCTCCTCATGTAGGGATGATTACACACCCAGGACGTCGAGGTCAGGTACACCAAACCTGACTTACATGAGGAAAGTCGTGTCCTGCTTCCAAAACTTGCCAAGTCCAACACTGATATAGATTAAATGCTACACGTGAAGTAGTCGTGTACACATTCAGGAAAGTTTAGCTGTCATTTAAAAATAGAATGGAAACCATTGCCTTAAAATTTAAAATTTTTTTGATACATTTGACAGCTCTACAATGGACTTCAGATTAAAAAATAGTCATTGCTTTTAAATCAATAAACATTTGATCATATATTGAGAAGACATTACCAGAACACAGGTCTGATCAAAACTAAATTTGCTTAGCATGTTTACTAGGGGTGTTCTAAAATTCTTTGTCTTGTGAACTGTTTAAAATTATAACCAACCTGACACTTTTTTTATTTATATAAACTAAATATTTACCTAAATAAAAGTAATATAAAGTGGGCCAAAGTCACACTGGTATATTGGGGCAAAGTGACCCTTATGAAAATAAAAACAGGTTAGAACACATAACATAACACTAAAACAATTAAAACTTTTTTTTCTCCATAGATGAATCTCTCAGGCCATGAATAATATTTTTTTAATAAAAATCAGCACAAAATGATTGCTTTTCATGTTTTCCATGTACCATTCAAAGTGTGTTTCAATGTAAAAAGACACAGGTCAGCTATATACTTTCAGAAACAAATTTACCATTGTGCAACCAGGTAGATAATGGATGAAAGATTAAAGACTTTCTTCTTGTTAAAGGGAAAACATTTAATAAATTAAATACAATCTAATACCACACAAAATGGTCTTAAATCTCTTGTTTTGACGTTGGCCAAAGTCAGCCTGCCTGGGCTAAATTAACCCCGTTTTACGGCACATATTTTTCTAGCTGCATATGCATATGTATCACATATCATGCAAACATCCACACAGGAAAAGCTATCTTTATCCATCACTACCTATATGCTCCACCATCATATATGATGGTTGAGCATTATACGTTATGATCATCTAAATGTTAATGTCAAGGGTAAGATGATCACCATATAACGTCTTAATAAACAGAGGTCCACCAACGGGGTGGGAGGGATAGTTGAGCCTAAGACGCCAGTGTCTATATAAAATATGCAGTGGTTAGGTTTAACTTAATATCACCTGGAAAAATATATTATAAGTTTAAGGTAACATAAAATGTTGCTAAAGCTAAAAAATTTGAGTCATATAATCAGACAGAATATGGTTCTAATGAACATTTTGTTGCATCTCTCTTTGCAGATTGTTCTTCGAGGAAAGAAATTATAGATCTACAACAAAAGATGGCAGCACTGATCCAGAAATTCTATGACAACGTGCCCCTGTGGACGCTGCATTCTGACCGTGTCGCGATACCAATGGATGACATTTATGTCAAGCTTGAGTTGGTGAAAGATGAACAGCGCAAACACGGCAAAGAACAAATGCTGCATAGTTATAAGGAACTCCTCCGAAAGGTTAAATATTATATTGTGCTACAAATAAAATATAGTAAAGATTTTCTGCATTAAGAAATTTTATTTTATCCAGTAAATCAGGTAACTCAGTATTGGACATCCTTTTGCTTATTGTTATATTTGTAACTTTTGTGGAGAAAGATGTCTTACCCAGTTGACACACCAAACCAGCAGTGTTTATTAATAAACTTTATAATTTATTTAGAGATAAACCTTGTTACCATTTAAATTTTAGAGATGTAATATCTCACATCAAATTTAATAACAGAACGATACAGTAAAAAAAAACATATCGACTCGCTACAAATCTGAAATCAAAAGGCATTAATATCTATGTGAAATGTAATCCTAAGAAAAAAATGTATGGTGATTAAATGTTTAATTAGTGAATCAAATAAAACATTTTATTTTTCAGGAAGAAGACCGTGGGACTGTATATTTGACAGGAGAGCCGGGTGTTGGAAAATCCACTCTTGTGAATCGCATTTGTGTTGACTGGGCTTTAGCCAAAATGGACAAAGAACAGACAGCAGATGAGATATTTGAACAATACCTTTTTGTGTTGCCCATATTTCTGCGTGATGTCAGAGCGTCACAGACTTTACGTCAGGTAATTGCAAATGAATACCAGTTACATGAGACTGAAGCAGAAGCCCTGTGTGGATGTATCGAGAATCCTCAGAATACCATCCTCCTCATACTTGACGGCATGGACGAGTATAATGAGAACACGTCCACAGAAATTACAGAAATTATACACAGGAAGCGCCTCCCACACGTCACTCTGTTCATAACATCGAGATTCTCATCAGAGTCTGTCTTTGGTGATAAGAAACCAGGCCGCTGTACTGAGGTGAGACTACAAGGGTTCTCTGAAGCCGGAGTCAAAGAATATATCGAACGATTTTTTGATGAACAGAAAGAAGAGGGAGACGCGCTGCTCACTGAGATAAAGAAAACAGAGGAGCTCGTACACTACAGCCATATACCCGCCATCTTGTTAATGATGGCCACGCTGTGGGAGGAATACCAACAACTCCCCAGCACCATCGTGGGCTTCTATGAAGAATTTGTGGCTTATGTTTTTGCAAGAATGGAGAAAAAAATAAAAAATGTGGCAGACAGAGCAAAGTCAACAGAGGAGATTCTTAAAAGGTACAACACACAAATCATGGCTTTAGGTTGCCTGGCAACAGGTAATGTAAAAACACACAAACTGGAATTAAAATTCAAACGTGAAGATGTCGACAAAAACATTAGCCCTGAGGATTTGAACAATGGGTTCATTTTACAAAAGTGTACCTTCTCCAGAGAAATATTCTACATTTTCATTCACAAAACTGTCCAAGAATTTTTTCTTGCTTACTATCTTGTTCACTCTGATAAATCAACACAACAAGAATTACTGCTTTGTTTTTTTAATTCCCGTCAAGCCTTCATGGAGTCCGCCATGATCCGCAGGTTCGTGTCCGGGCTCGGTGGAGAGGAAATACATCAAAAACTAGAGATGATGATTAAAGGGGAGGAGAGGGAGGTGGCGGAGATGCACACAGAGCTACAGCTGGAGTATCTGGCTGAGCATCGGGACGCCACACTCACGTTACCCCGCGGGTTGAGGTTATACATCACAGACAGGTACCCGGCGTCCCACTACGTGAGGTACCTCACACAGGATGGAGGGGAGGTGAGGAAGATGTGGGTGTATACAGGTGATGATAGACACTGGCGTCTGCTCCAGCACTTACACGCTCCACAACTCACCTGTCTACAGCTGTACAGGTGGTCATTGTCAGGGTCACCGTGTTCTGTTGACGAACAATACATCACACAGACACTAGACAGGACGCTGACAAAGTTCTCACTCAAACAACTGACAGTAGATAATCTATTTGATTATATTGATGACAATGAAGTGTCTGCAGTAGTCAGAGCAGTCGTACAGACACAGACACTACAAGTGTTATCAATCCAAGAGACCCATCTGACCGGTGACAGGATACAGACGCTGACAGAATGGTTACCGGGATGTCACCTGACATCATTAGAGATGTCTGGCTGTGACCTCACATCACAGAAGATGATGGCGGCGCTCAGCGTCCTGCCGCCGTCACTACAAACACTGAATGTGAGTCGTAACTACCTGACAGGACTGACGGACAGACCACAATGGTCAGGTGTCACCCGGTCACAAATACAGACACTTGACATGTCAGGGTGTCACCTCACATCACAGGAGATGATGGCGGCGCTCAGCGTCCTGCCGCCGTCACTACAAACACTGAATGTGAGTCGTAACTACCTGACAGGACTGACGGACAGACCACAATGGTCAGGTGTCACCCGGTCACAAATACAGACACTTGACATGTCAGGGTGTCACCTCACATCACGTGGTGTGTTAGCGGTAATAGACGCCGCCCCGGAGACGTTAACAGACCTGGACGTGAGTGGTAACTGCCGGGAGGGTGAGGGTGACGACCTTGTGAAGGTCACAGAGAGGACGACACAACTCAACAAACTAAAAACACTCGACCTAGAAAACAACAGAATGTCACGTGACGTGGTGAGGACCATCAAACAGAAACTGACAGAAACATGTCCACACCTGGAGCTGACGATAGATGTACAGAGGTGGCCGTGATAGACTGAAATGTACTCACATTTACTTATTAATGGAATACTCCTTAACACTGACAGTACATCAACAAAAGGGTATTAAATTCTGGTCATAATTAATTATATTATTTTGAATAAAATTAGTATTTTTTTTTCACAGCCAATGTCATTATGGCCAGCACTGCCATTAGTCAATCACTGAATGTATTGTGTGGACAGGAGTAAAGTGACCCAATCACTGATTAGAACACATACTGACAAACACAGCCTGTCACAGGTACTACAAAAATGACAGACAGGCTGACAACATGACAAAGACTGTCGACTGACATTACTGTCGGACTGAAATAAGTGTCAACAGAACACGAACCTACCTTTATCCAGTAACTGATAATATAAATCCAACAGTGAACGGTAAATCCATGGTTTATCCCAATGAGTTTGTGTGTAATTATATTACAAATTATGTTATTTATATACCCCAAAAATGTTACTATAAATAGTATACAATTTTTGGTCAAACTCAAAATTATGTAATTTATAATATTCCTAAACGTTACTACAGTCCAACATCAATTATGTGGATGTAAACATTTCACGGCCGCCACAAAAAAAAATGTGAAAATGAAGTTAAACGATATATTTTTCCCACAATATTTTTCAATAAATCAAAATATTTAAAATTGTGTAAAGCTGTAAAATTTAAATATCACATGCATGGATAAAAAGTACATCTCATGCTATGAGTCGGTTAAACGATTAACCACTAAAAGTAATGCCGTAATAATAAACAACTCCGATCAGGCGGCGGTCGTGTGATGTACGTCCACAATTTGACTACAGCCCTGACATAATGCTGTGATGTAACTGTTGTTTACTTGAGTTGTAAAATGTGAGTGCACGAGCAGCGTCTGACCTGCACCTTGTGACCTCCCCTCCTCAATGAAAACATCTTGTCTGTTTCTGGTGTTGTTGACCTGTAGCTGATACATTGTTTAACAATGTTTTACTCTGGTGTTAATTTTGGATGGCATTTCAGTTTGTGATATGATGCTACGCCTGGATTTCATTGTTTATTTAGTATATTAGAGTCAAAAGAAAATATATATTTTTTTCATTTAATTTATTATAGTGACAGTGATTACTGCATCAATAAAATCACACGGACTTGTATGATTATAATGTAAATAAAACATATGTATCTCTCAGTTTCGATACTGTAGACTTCTATGAGAAGTATATTTGTGTATTTATCAATTATATTCATAACGTATATTTGCCTTTGGCTCAGTTATTGATAATTGATACTGATGTTTTTCTATAGGTTTTATGGATATAAATGGTCTATGGCTAGTATCATTAATATTGATGGCAGATAAACCAGTGACGTAGGGCCCGAGAATATACCAGTACTCAGTATATTATTATCAGTATATTATTATAACGTACATTTTAGCTCAGTTATAATAGCATTGGAATCGATGTATTTCTATTGGTTTTATGGATATAAATGGACTGTCATGATTTCTGGCAGCGACAAACTAGGTCTTACTTTGAACGGCATGCACCAGTACTCTGTAGATAAAGCTGTTCCCATGTGCTCGTAAGTATTTGTTGGAAAAAAGCCTCGTCGATTGTCCCAACTTGAAAAGAAAATGTACACCATTGTCCTTTTTAAACTTGTTTTAATACTTGGATTGATGAATACTTGGATTGATGAATGCTATGTAAGAGTCGTACGTTTATGTTTAATACGAGTCTTCTTTATATTCTTACATTATATAGCATAAAGGGAGTGAGAGAACCGAGCTTTGGTTAGTTTAAATAACGATTTTCAATCCATACACGATTTTCAATCCATACACCATTTGGTGTAAATGTAAATTACTCAGGCGTACATGATAAACACATTTCTTTTTCATTATTTGTAAACTTTGATATACATGATTGCTGACTGAGCAAAACAATGACTTCGGTTACATGAATGATTGAATATGAAATTTATTCTAAGACGCACATTATGTGAAAAATAAAACTTTATATGGCACTGTACCTTGACTTTGGATATCTTTGAACGAGAGAGGGAGAGAGAGAGTGTGATAGTTGTCGGTCCGCTGCTTTTTGTAATCTCTGTGAGAACATAAAAACTTTAAACTATACCTCAAGCCAGTAATATCTGTATACGGAATAATAACCCGAGAACGTGTTGAATCCCTCAGGATTGGCCTATGCCCTTTATCATGCATGAACCCCCCCCCCCCCCCCCCCCCCCCGCTCCATCAAGAATATATATTGGAACCGCCTTGAAGTATAGTAATAAAATGTATTTTAAGATTATATAGATAATGTTTTAGTTAATGACATTTAAAGCACGTGGTTGTTAGACGCCGATACACCCACTTTCACAACGTTATTCCCAGCACATGTTTTGGCGGACCCCCCCCCCCCCCCCCCCCCCTTTTCCAGTGGCCAGTAGCGACATCTCTTGAAAAAAAACGAACACTATATATACCATGTCGACATTATTGTTAAAGAGACCTGGCCCATACGATGTATATGCTATACACTTTACAGTGACGGATCAAGAGGCAACCCCCCCCCCCCCCCGCCCCCCCGTTGAGCGATAACATGGCTCACTCATTTATCTATTTCTTACCCAGTTAAATTCGTGATTAAAACAATTGGCTCTAAAATGTATTCATATAGGTGAAATAAAAAATTCCTAGACTCAAAATAATTTAATAATAATAATTATATATGATATATAAAATATAATACAATGCATCAACCGCTAACCCAGTATAAGACCACTATTTCTTACCCAGTTATATTCGTGATTTAAAACAAATGGCTCCAAGGTTTATTCACACAGGTGAAATAAAATAAAAATATTTTTTTCTAGGCTGAGAATAATTTAAAGAATAATGATAAGAAGAATAATATATGATATATAATATATAATACCATTCATCAACCGCTAACTCCGTATTAAACCCTGCCCCCGACACCCCCCCCCCCCCCCCCCCCCCCCGTTCTCCAATTTCTGGATCGACAATTTGTTAAACATAAATGAAATATTGTGTTATTCATATAGGTGAAATAAAATAAAAATATTTTTCCTAGGCTTTCAATAATTTACATAATAATAAGAATGATAATAGTTGATATATAATATATAATACAATGCATCAACCGCAAACCCAGTATACGGCCTTGCCCGCGACCCGACCCCCGTTCTCGAATTTCGGGATGCGACTTAAACGTAAATGGAATATCGTATTATCTCTCTAAATAATGCGATATCTGGCAATATTTCTTTCTGCAACCACTACTCCTTTAAACAAAAATATTATAAGCAATTTCCCCAGACTCGACTAGTAACGAAAACCAGCATATATAATGAGCCATGTATTTCATCTTTCATATTTCATCTCCTCTACGCAGACACGTCGGTTGTGTTAAATCAAACACAGAGCTAAAAGTGGTGAGTTTTAGTAAGTATGTCCGTGTGAAGGGATTGACATAATACGCACAGTGTTACAACATTATATGTACCCTCAAATTGACGAAATAATATACAATTCCGATCAGGCGGCGGTCGTGTGATGTACGTCCACATCTTGTCTGTTTCTGGTGTCGTTGACCTGTAGCTGATACATTGTTTAACAATGTTTTACTCTGGTGTTAATTTTGGGTGGCATTTCAGTTTGTGATATGATGCTACGCTTGAATTTCACTGTGTATATAGTATATTAGATTCACAAGGAAATAGTTTTTTATTTAATTTATTACAGTGATAGTGATTACTGCATCAATAAAATCACATATACTTGTATAATTATAATGTAAATAAAGCATATACATGTATCTCTCAAGCCGATACTGTAGACTTCTATTTCTATGAGAAGTATATTTATGTATTTATCAATCATATATTCATACTCATAGCGTATCTTTGCCTTTGCCACAGTTATGACAAAATTTATACTGACGTATTTCTATAGGTTTTATGGATATAAATGCAAAAATGGTCTATGGCTAGTATCATTTTAATATTTATAGCAGATAAACCAGTGACGTAGGGCCCGAGAATATACCAGTACTCCGTGTTATTATCAGGAGCGTACACTTTGGCTCAGTTATGTTATAACATCATCGGGACTGGTGTATAAGTTTCATGATTATATTCCTGGCAGCGAGCGGGGGGGGGGGGGGGGGGGGGGGGGGTCATGCTTCTGTTCAGCATGTGGCAGTTCTCGGTGTAAAATTCATATCATAAAGCTGTGTTTCCATGTGCTCGAAAATGCGAGAAAAAAATCGCTCATGTTATCTTGAAACTGTGGTGTGTCCGTCACGTGTCCATCAGCGTATGGAGTTTTTTTTATGCGGTCAAAGACATCACTTAATCTTTTCTACGTCCACAGTGCCAATATATGCAACTGCCAGTTCATTCATATATTTTTTTCTCGCATATACGTATATATACGCACATACGCACACATGGAAAAACAATATTTTGTCCACGCATGTACACAGATACGCGTACTACGGCGTAGCTGTGGAAACAGCTAAATATAAGTATTTTTAAAACAATTTTATTACGGACAGTGGCATATATAGTGATCAGTATGTAGTATAAAAATAATGTCACGTCGATTGCCCCAAATTGTACAGAAAATGTACATAATTGTCCATGTATGTTTGTGTTATAAATAGTTGAATTAATGACGGGCTAGTCATAGTCGTACTCATCATGTTTATTAGGAGAACATATATGCGGCGCAAGATCCTTTCTTGCAGAAAATAGCGTAGAGAGAGTGAGAGAACCGAGCATGTTCTAGTTTTCATGACGGTTTTCAAAGCCATACACCAATGCTGTCACTATTAATTCCACAAGATTGTAAAATTAAAATAATAATTAAAATAGGGAAAGCAATTAATTCGATTCAATAAATGATATATTATAAACTTGTTTTGTATGTATATATGTGAAGAATAAAACTTGTAATGGCAGTGTACCTGACTTTGTAATTACCTGAATCAGGAAAGAGAGAGAGAGAGAGCGAAGGAGAGAGAGAAGAAAGTTGTTGGTCCGCTGCTTACTAATTTCTGTGAAAACATAAAAAAAAGAAAACCTAGAGGCCTATCATGCATGAGAAATACGAAATAACCCGGCAACTGCTCTTTGTCCAGCATGAACTTTACCCCCCCCCCCCCCCGGCCACACCGGGACACTTGACCAGTATGAGTGGAATTATCTTGTAAACACCAGTGAAGCATTTTACTATACAGGAAGATTTTTTTACGATGTATTTTTTTTTCTTGCCTCTGAAATTGTGAACATTAATGGAGGTAAAGTACTGTTTTTGTCCTTTTAAACAATGTTAAAATAATGCACGAACTATGCCGACTTTATATCATAATCCGGCATGGATTTATGGTAATAATATAAATTATTGTCAGATCATACAGATACTGGTTCAGTTTTAAAGTTAGTAGGATATTTAAAACACATCGTTATTATACGCCCGTACATGCACCCTCACCACGTTATTCCCGTGCACACGTTTTTGCAGTACGGCCTTCCCGTTGGCCTACACATCCCAGCTTAGGTCTTCGTTGTGATTGAGGCACGGCCTTCCCGTTGGCCTACAGATCCCAGCTTAGGTCTTCGTTGTGATTGAGGCACGGCCTTCCCGTTGGCCTACAGATCCCAGCTTAGGTCTTCGTTGTGATTGAGGCACGGCCTTCCGTTGGCCTACAGATGCAAGCTTAGGTCTTCGTTGTGATTTAGGCACGGCTTACCGTTGGCCTACAGATCCCAGCTTAGTTCTTCGTTTTGAGGCACGGCCTTCCCGTTGGCCCACAGATCCCAGTTTAAGTCTTCGTTATGATTGAGGCACGGCCTTCCCGTTGGCCTACAGATCCCAGCTTAGGTCTTCGTTGTGATTGAGGCACGGCCTTCCCGTTAGCCTACAGATCCCAGCTTAGGTCTTCGTTGTGATTGAGGCACGGCCTTCCCGTTGGCCTACAGATCCCAGCTTAGGTCTTCGTTGTGATTGAGGCACGGCCTTCCCGTTGGCCTACAGATCCCAGCTTAGGTCTTCGTTGTGATTGAGGCACGGCCTTCCCGTTGGCCTACAGATCCCAGCTTAGGTCTTCGTTGTGATTGAGGCACGGCCTTCCCGTTGGCCTACAGATGCAAGCTTAGGTCTTCGTTGTGATTGAGGCACGGCCTTACCGTTGGCCTACAGATCCCAGCTTAGTTCTTCGTTTTGAGGCACGGCCTTCCCGTTGGCCCACAGATCCCAGTAGTCTTCGTTATGATTGAGGCACGGCCTTCCCCGTTGGCCTACAGATCCCAGCTTAGGTCTTCGTTGTGATTGAGGCACGGCCTTCACCGTTGGCCTACAGATCCAGCTTAGTTCTTCGTTTTGAGGCACGGCCTTCTCGTTGGCCCACAGATCCCAGTTTAAGTCTTCGTTATGATTGAGGCAGGGCCTTACCGTTGGCCTACAGATCCCAGCTTAGGTCTTCGTTGTGATTGAGGCACGGCCTTACCGTTGGCCTACAGATCCCAGCTTAGGTCTTCGTTTTGATTGAGGCACGGCCTTCCCGTTGGCCTACAGATCCCAGCTTAAGTCTTCGTTGTGATTGAGGCACGGCCTTCCCGTTGGCCTACAGATCCCAGCTTAGGTCTTCGTTGTGATTGAGGCACCGCCCTTCCCGTTGGCCTACAGATGCAAGCTTAGGTCTTCGTTGTGATTGAGGCACGGCCTTCCCGTTGGCCTACAGATCCCAGCTTGGGTCTTCGTTGTGATTGAGGCACGGCCTTCCCGTTATCCTACAGAACCCAGCTTGGGTCTTCGTTGTGATTGAGGCACGGCTTCCCGTTATCCTACAGAGCCCAGCTTAGGTCCTTCGTTGTGATTGAGGCACGGCCTTCCCTTTGGCCTACAGAGCCCAGCTTGGGTCTTCGTTGTTATTGAGGCACGGCCTTCCCGTTGGCCTACAGAGCCCAGCTTGGGTCTTCGTTGTTATTGAGGCACGGCCTTCCCGTTGGCCTACAGATCCCAGCTTAGGTCTTCGTTGTTATTGAGGCACGGCCTTCCCGTTGGCCTACAGATCCCAGCTTAGGTCTTCGTTGTGATTGAGGCACGGCCCTTACCGTTATCCTACAGAGCCCAGCTTAGGTCTTCGATGTGATTGAGGCACGGCCTTCCCGTTGGCCTACAGAGCCCAGCTTTGGTCTTCGTTGTTATTGAGGCACGGCCTTCCCGTTGGCCTACAGAGCCCAGCTTGGGTCTTCGTTGTTATTGAGGCACGGCCTTCCCATTGGCCTACAGAGCCCAGCTTGGGTCTCGATCGGCTGATCTACGAGGATAACATTTAAACGATGATATTTTGCAAGTTATAAACTTAGATTTGTATTTTGACAAAAATTTGGCCACCTTTTGCAAAGACATTTAAGAGAATCGTAGTTGAGGAACAGAAAATCCTCAATTTTTTTTTAAAGGTGCCCGAAAATTTTCTCTTTATATTTAAACAATATCATAATATAGAATGGAAGACCCACTCCCACTTCTTAACCGTGTTCCTGTAATTAACTTAACTAAAAATATAAAAAATGGCTCTAGATTATATTCATATAGGTGAAATAAAAATAAACAAAATTTATATGTTTTATTTGTTGAAAATTATTAAGTAATAATAATAATAATTTTTAATATAATATAATAACGCTGGGCTTTTACACTCGAGCCTTATGGTTCATCAGGCCGGAGCTTATCCCGGTTTCGGTAGCGTGAAGCGACTTAGGAGTTAAACTCCTCCTGGATTGGACGCTAGTCCATCGCAGGTTACAGACCCAGTATTTATTGGTACCCATTTCTACTGCTGGGTGCATGGACAGAGGCAAACCTACGGTGCTGACCTTGCCTAAGGATCTCGGCACAGTGGGGGTCAGACAGGGATTCGAACTCACGACCTCTCGATCATTAGCCCAGCATCTTAACCATTACACCAACGCCCCCACAATTATAATAAATAGGTCTACCTATATATAATACCATGCATGTACCAACCGCTAACCCAGTATTGGCCCAACCCCCGCTTGTTTTCTCGAGTTTCTTAATCCGTCTCTGTGTTAAACATACATGACATATTATGTTTTCTCTCTAAATATTGTGGTATCTGACAATATTTCTTTCTGCAACCGTTTGCTTACACCTTTATTCAAACAGAAAATTAGCAATGTCGCCGGACTCGACCAGTAGCGAAAGACTACATATAGTGCGCCATCTGTCATGTTCCATCTCC
Organism: Sipunculus nudus; assembly: GCA_026874595.1. Taxonomy (NCBI): domain Eukaryota; kingdom Metazoa; phylum Annelida; class Sipuncula; order Golfingiida; family Sipunculidae; genus Sipunculus; species Sipunculus nudus. The sequence goes on along the minus strand of CM049322.1, from coordinate 56,994,664 downwards.
TCTACACAGACACACGTGAGCTGTGTTTAATCAGACACGAGAGATAAAAGTATAAACCAATGGTGAGTTTGAGGAACTCTCTCCGTGTGCAGGGATAGTTTTGCTGGCAAACTTTCGCATTCAGCCAAAGTGAACTAATTGGGGCATAATATACATATTATTACAATTAATTATATGTACCCTCATATATAGTAACATTCATTTTGATAATCACGATCGGGGGACGAGAGGGAGAGGGCGGTCATTATGATTGTCACGATGGGAGTAGGGGTGATGGATGAAATTCAGTTACATACATTATGATCTTCACGGTGTGTGTCGGGGAGGGGGGCAGGCGGTATTCAGTTACAGTCATTATGATCGTCACGAGGGGGGTAGGGTTGGTATTCAATAACATTCACTATGATCGTCACGATGGGGGGGGGGGTTAGTTATTCAGTACAGTAACATTTATTATAATCATCAAGATTTGGAGGGGGGATATTAAGTAATATTCATCGTGGTCCTCACGATAGGGGGAGGCAGGAAAGGAAGGGGGGAGGGGGGTCGATATCAAGTTACAGTCATTATGATCTACATAATAGGGAGCGGGACGGGGGGGGTATTCAATTATATTTATAATGATTGTTACGAGGGGGGGGGGGGGGGGAGAAAAAGTATTCAGTAACATTCGCTATAATCGTCAAGATGACGGAGGGGGGGGGGGACCAGTAAATCGGCTGGCTAGAAGAAAAATGGTTCTGAATAGAGTGATGATGGTTGAGTGGACAACGTTGTGGCTGGCTAACTGGTGGCTCTAGAATAAGGCAAACATTTAATTGACAAAATGTTGTCTTAGTCTAATGCAATTATATTGCGAATATTTTTACTTCTACGGTAAAAAAAGTAAATTATCCCTTTGGAGAAATTAATTTTATTCAATATCGCGCCTGGCATGTACAAGGACAGAGAGTCGGTGTGGGATGGGGATTTTCCGAATAGTGTTTTTAGATATGAAAATATAGCGTGTTTAGGTGAAACTGAGCGCTTATTCGATCAGATGAAAATTGTTATGTTAGTCTTCATATCTTTTGACAGACGTTGGGAAAACATGAATTACAGTGTATTTGATCTCAACTGATATAACGTAACATTGCTAAAAGCATCTTTGAAAATCGAAGGTTTCGATTCAGCTATTGAGGTATATTGATATACATGCGCAACTGTGTTCGTGCGCTCATTTAAATGTATGACGAATCAACCGGATAATCGTTTTTCGTAAGCCGAACCTAAGTGTTATGGCTTAACATGTGCTGTTTTCTCCTTTTCTGGACTGTATCAAGTGAGGTAATGTGAAAGGATAGAAAATTAAATATATATATAATGTCCAGATATATATGCTTCACCCGCGAGTGTCTCTAAATAAATCAAAACAATTGGTAATAATCAGTCAGTTGAGAAGGGAGAGAGGTGACATAATCGTACAAAATCGTGCTCAGCCAAAGAGTTATTATTATAATAATGAAAATTTTATAACTTAAAATAACATATAGTGAATTCTTTCTTTGTGTGATGTGAACAGACCAACTCATTGCCACAACCACGAAATCCCTGATTCCGTTTGGTCCAGGATGAGATTGGCAATGTTTTTTTTTTTCCTGCGGTGAACTCTCTCGGTCGCTGTTGTATACACAATTTGTTACGTGTCTGAATTGAAAATGTCAAAAATTGTTATGTATTTTCGCAGGTGTCAGCCTCAATCACCCCGTGACCTCTGTGACCCTTGATATATTCACTCAGCAACATCTTTTCAGTGGTTGAAGCAGCCGATGTCTGCAGCTGTTTGACATTGATTTGTCTCACGTATTAACTTCAATTTGCAAACCAATCAGACCCGCTTAAAAGTTTAGTCGATCTCCGCTCAAAGATTTTGACATTTATCCATATGTGTTCACGCTATTGACATTGGTAGCAAGGATTATAATATGACGTAATTTAGTTATGAGCGGTGGCCGGCAGCTGACATCGTGTCATGGTTATACGTACACTGAAATGGCTGGAAACAATTATAAATATATCACCTGTGTCTGGTTAAAACACAGTGAATTTATGGTCAGAGGAAAAATATTGATTGTTAAGCTATCAGCAACTATTCCCAGAGCTTGCTTGATACCTGTCAGTGTCAAAAGGAACACCACAAAGGGCAAATATATGATCAACATATATAGAAAAAATCAAGGAAATCCATGCAAGAATTATTGAGAAATGGGTGCTTCTGTTTAAATTTTATTCAATACAAGCCAACTGTACTGCACCTGTATAAATGATGGTAATATTTATTAAGAAATATTTGACCCAATCCTTTGCAAGATTACATTAATATCAGCCGACTGCCTTCACTTTAACAGTTCTTGGAGATAATATGATCAAAAGGAATTTAAAGATTGTTGCCTGGTGGCCATATTCAACTTCTGACAGGTCTGAAATCAGACAACAAACATTCTCTAAATTGGATCAAACATTGAAGAAAAATCACTGAAACTGCACTGAAAAAAAGGATTTCTAAGGTGGCTAACTGGCAGACAAAATGGATTTCTGACAAGTCAGACATTTGATATCACACATCCTCCAATAAGAGACCAAACTTGGGGCAAATTCTCCAAAGGATGGTACAGTAATGAATGTCCAAAACAAATCAAAAGGCATGTTAAGGCCCTCATATCAGATTTATAGATATGCAAATGTAAAAAGTGTAAGTCTAATATTTTTTATTATAACTCTGCTTTTCAATGGGGTCAGCAGGGTAGGTAAACTGCAAAACCTGAAGGAAAGGAAATGCAGAAAGCATGACTAAGAGTCTTTTAATGAAAAAAAAGCCATCCTTAATCCAGGTACATATCCACATATTATGAGAACAAACACTTGCTTTTATATGTGGTGATATATATATAAATATTCCGATATCTAGGAAACTAAGTTTATTGCTATGATTCCATAAAATAAACTGCAAAATGTTCCCATCATCTTATAAATCAGTAGCTAAACCTTAATACTGTACTCTCATAGTCTTAGTGCCTGGCTGAAGCATTCCGACAACTGTGTTTTTGTTATGCAGTAACGAGGTACTTATCACTCAGCCTTATCACTTAATAGGCTGATACAAAAGGGAGTCATTTGTCACTAGTGTCACTCACAATTACAGCGACACAGTGATATGTACCAGCTGGATTGCAATGGTTATATATTAAAGAAAAATAGAGTTGGTCTACAAAATAAGTTATTGCAAACATCCCTGACCAATGACCTTGGCCTTTTGCCCACATATCAACTGGATTCTTTCTAAATGATGGCTAACTACTAACCACTTAAAACTGGTGTAATTACTTGGCAACCAATGAGTGAATAACTTTGACCTGCAACCTTTAACCTCCTAAACCAGCTGACCCCAAAATCAATCAGTTATTTCTCCAAGCAAAAAGACCCATAAATATGAAGTTTGGATCAAATTGAGTGATGCATAGATGTGGCATATGTGAAAGACTGAAGGTTTGGGTTGAACAGTTTCACCAGAAATATGTTCACAAGCATTTAGAACAATTAAGTATTGTGGCCTTGACCTTTGACCTTTTGAACTCGACACCAATAGCCTTCTTCCCTTATTGGTAGATAAGCCATATATGTCAGATGGAAGGTATAGATTGAAATGTTTGCCTGAAAATGTCTCCACATTAGAAGAGGGTGCGGTGAACTGACCTTTGACCTAAAAATCAACAGGCCTTTCCCCCTGTTGGCAGAGAATCGATATCAGTGCTGGAAGGTTTGGAATAAAAAGTCCAGCTTGAAATGTGTCCACAACCTTTTAAAAAATATGTTCACAAGCATTTAGAACAATATTGTGACCTTGACCTTTGACCTTTTGAACTCAACATCAATAGGCTTCTTCCCCTATTGGTAGGTAAGCCATATATGACAGGTGGAAAGTATAGATTGAAAAGTTTGCCTGAAAATGACTCCATATTAGAAGAGGGTGCTGTGAACTTGACCTTTGACCTCAAAATCAACAGGTCTTTTCCCCTGTTGGCAGAGAAGCGATATCAGTGCTGAAAGGTTTGGAATGAAAGGTCTAGCTTGAAATGGGTCCACAACCTTTTCAAAGAATTGAATCCTGTGACCCTGACCTTTGACCTTGTGACCTCAACATCTATAGGATTCTTCTCCCACTTAGTAGGTGAGCTATATGTGAATGATCAAAGAATTGGGATGAAAGGTTTGGCTTAAAATGCATCCACAGGCTTTTCAAAGAAGTTGGTTCTGTGACCTTGACCTTTGACCTTGTGACCTCAAAATAATTATGGTTCTTCCCCTGTTGGTAGGTGAGCTGTATGTGAAAGATGGAAGGTTTGGGATGAAAATTTTGGCTAAAAGAATTATTTCTGGGGGGTGCAAACACACCCCATAACTTTGAGAATATAGGTCGCAGTGACCTAATTTCAGGTTTGAAAGGAGATCTTTTTAGAACCTCTAAGACTGCATAGGGTTCATGGCCCTAGCCCCTACGGTTACAATTTGTGCCCTGCTAACGGCCGGACGGCCGGACGGACAGACGGAAGGACGCCGGACAAAGACCCATCGCTATAGCCCAGCATGACTGAAAGTCAGCTGAGCTAAAAAGCGGGAATTATCATCCAGAAACTAATTTTTGGACAGATGGCTCCTGTGACCTTCACCTTTGACCTTGTGACCTCAAAATTGATAGGGGTCTTCCTCTATCGGCAGAGGAACTATATGTGCAAGATGAAAGGTCTGAGATGAAATGTTTTGCTGAAAATGCATCCACAATCTTTTTTAAGATGTGTCCTTTGACCTCCTGACCCCAAAATCAATTGGAGTCTTGCTTTTTCAATGGGACATATATAAGTCAAGTTTGAAATTAATACATCAATAAAAGCAGGAATTATCATCCAAGAACTAATTTTTTTTTACATATAGCTCCTGTGGCCTTGACCTATGTTCTTGTGACCCCAAAATTGATATGGATCATACACTATTGGCAAGTGAGCTATATATTCATGATGGAAGACCTGGGATGAAAGTTTGGCTTAAAATGCATCAACAATATCTTGTAAGATGCAAGTCAATTGACCTTGACCTTACACCTCATGGCCCTAGAACCTATAGGGTTCTTACTTTTGTAGTGGGCCATACATAAGTCACGTTTGAAATCCATATGGCTATCAACACTGGAGATATCCCCCCCCCCCGCCCCCCCGTTGAGCGATAACATGGCTCACTCATTTATCTATTTCTTACCCAGTTAAATTCGTGATTAAAACAATTGGCTCTAAAATGTATTCATATAGGTGAAATAAAAAATTCCTAGACTCAAAATAATTTAATAATAATAATTATATATGATATATAAAATATAATACAATGCATCAACCGCTAACCCAGTATAAGACCACATCTATTTCTTACCCAGTTATATTCGTGATTTAAAACAAATGGCTCCAAGGTTTATTCACACAGGTGAAATAAAATAAAAATATTTTTTTCTAGGCTGAGAATAATTTAAAGAATAATGATAAGAAGAATAATATATGATATATAATATATAATACCATTCATCAACCGCTAACTCCGTATTAAACCCTGCCCCCGACACCCCCCCCCCCCCCCCCCCCCCGTTCTCCAATTTCTGGATCGACAATTTGTTAAACATAAATGAAATATTGTGTTATTCATATAGGTGAAATAAAATAAAAATATTTTTCCTAGGCTTTCAATAATTTACATAATAATAAGAATGATAATAGTTGATATATAATATATAATACAATGCATCAACCGCAAACCCAGTATACGGCCTTGCCCGCGACCCGACCCCCGTTCTCGAATTTCGGGATGCGACTTAAACGTAAATGGAATATCGTATTATCTCTCTAAATAATGCGATATCTGGCAATATTTCTTTCTGCAACCACTACTCCTTTAAACAAAAATATTATAAGCAATTTCCCCAGACTCGACTAGTAACGAAAACCAGCATATATAATGAGCCATGTATTTCATCTTTCATATTTCATCTCCTCTACGCAGACACGTCGGTTGTGTTAAATCAAACACAGAGCTAAAAGTGGTGAGTTTTAGTAAGTATGTCCGTGTGAAGGGATTGACATAATACGCACAGTGTTACAACATTATATGTACCCTCAAATTGACGAAATAATATACAATTCCGATCAGGCGGCGGTCGTGTGATGTACGTCCACATCTTGTCTGTTTCTGGTGTCGTTGACCTGTAGCTGATACATTGTTTAACAATGTTTTACTCTGGTGTTAATTTTGGGTGGCATTTCAGTTTGTGATATGATGCTACGCTTGAATTTCACTGTGTATATAGTATATTAGATTCACAAGGAAATAGTTTTTTATTTAATTTATTACAGTGATAGTGATTACTGCATCAATAAAATCACATATACTTGTATAATTATAATGTAAATAAAGCATATACATGTATCTCTCAAGCCGATACTGTAGACTTCTATTTCTATGAGAAGTATATTTATGTATTTATCAATCATATATTCATACTCATAGCGTATCTTTGCCTTTGCCTCAGTTATGACAAAATTTATACTGACGTATTTCTATAGGTTTTATGGATATAAATGCAAAAATGGTCTATGGCTAGTATCATTTTAATATTTATAGCAGATAAACCAGTGACGTAGGGCCCGAGAATATACCAGTACTCCGTGTTATTATCAGGAACGTACACTTTGGCTCAGTTATGTTATAACATCATCGGGACTGGTGTATAAGTTTCATGATTATATTCCTGGCAGCGAGCGGGGGGGGGGGGGGGGGTTCATGCTTCTGTTCAGCATGTGGCAGTTCTCGGTGTAAAATTCATATCATAAAGCTGTGTTTCCATGTGCTCGAAAATGCGAGAAAAAAATCGCTCATGTTATCTTGAAACTGTGGTGTGTCCGTCACGTGTCCATCAGCGTATGGAGTTTTTTTTATGCGGTCAAAGACATCACTTAATCTTTTCTACGTCCACAGTGCCAATATATGCAACTGCCAGTTCATTCATATATTTTTTTCTCGCATATACGTATATATACGCACATACGCACACATGGAAAAACAATATTTTGTCCACGCATGTACACAGATACGCGTACTACGGCGAAGCTGTGGAAACAGCTAAATATAAGTATTTTTAAAACAATTTTATTACGGACAGTGGCATATATAGTGATCAGTATGTAGTATAAAAATAATGTCACGTCGATTGCCCCAAATTGTACAGAAAATGTACATAATTGTCCATGTATGTTTGTGTTATAAATAGTTGAATTAATGACGGGCTAGTCATAGTCGTACTTATCATGTTTATTAGGAGAGCGTATATGCGGCGCAAATAGGTATCCAGGATCCTTTCTTGCAGAAAATAGCGTAGAGAGAGTGAGAGAACCGAGCATGTTCTAGTTTTCATGACGGTTTTCAAAGCCATACACCAATGCTGTCACTATTAATTCCACAAGATTGTAAAATTAAAATAATAATTAAAATAGGGAAAGCAATTAATTCGATTCAATAAATGATATATTATAAACTTGTTTTGTATGTATATATGTGAAGAATAAAACTTGTAATGGCAGTGTACCTGACTTTGTAATTACCTGAATCAGGAAGAGACAGAGAGAGAGAGAGAGCGAAGGAGAGAGAGAAGAAAGTTGTTGGTCCGCTGCTTACTAATTTCTGTGAAAACATAAAAAAAAAGAAACCTAGAGGCCTATCATGCATGAGAAATACGAAATAACCCGGCAACTGCTCTTTGTCCAGCATGAACTTTACCCCCCCCCCCCCGGCCCCACCGGGACACTTGACCAGTATGAGTGGAATTATCTTGTAAACACCAGTGAAGCATTTTACTATACAGGAAGATTTTTTTACGATGTATTTTTTTTCTTGCCTCTGAAATTGTGAACATTAATGGAGGTAAAGTACTGTTTTTGTCCTTTTAAACAATGTTAAAATAATGCACGAACTATGCCGACTTTATATCATAATCCGGCATGGATTTATGGTAATAATATAAATTATTGTCAGATCATACAGATACTGGTTCAGTTAAGGATATTTAAAACACATCGTTATTATACGCCCGTACATGCACCCTCACCACGTTATTCCCGTGCACACGTTTTTGCAGTACGGCCTTCCCGTTGGCCTACAGATCCCAGCTTAGGTCTTCGTTGTGATTGAGGCACGGCCTTCCCGTTGGCCTACAGATCCCAGCTTAGGTCTTCGTTGTGATTGAGGCACGGCCTTCCCGTTGGCCTACAGATCCCAGCTTAGGTCTTCGTTGTGATTGAGGCACGGCCTTCCCGTTGGCCTACAGATCCCAGCTTAGGTATTCGTTGTGATTGAGGCACGGCCTTCCCGTTGGCCTACAGATCCCAGCTTAGGTCTTCGTTGTGATTGAGGCACGGCCTTCCCGTTGGCCTACAGATGCAAGCTTAGGTCTTCGTTGTGATTGAGGCACGGCCTTACCGTTGGCCTACAGATCCCAGCTTAGTTCTTCGTTTTGAGGCACGGCCTTCCCGTTGGCCCACAGATCCCAGTTTAAGTCTTCGTTATGATTGAGGCACGGCCTTCCCGTTGGCCTACAGATCCCAGCTTAGGTCTTCGTTGTGATTGAGGCACGGCCTTACCGTTGGCCTACAGATCCCAGCTTAGTTCTTCGTTTTGAGGCACGGCCTTCCCGTTGGCCCACAGATCCCAGTTTAAGTCTTCGTTATGATTGAGGCACGGCCTTACCGTTGGCCTACAGATCCCAGCTTAGGTCTTCGTTGTGATTTAGGCACGGCCTTACCGTTGGCCTACAGATCACAGCTTAGGTCTTCGTTTTGATTGAGGCACGGCCTTCCCGTTGGCCTACAGATCCCAGCTTAAGTCTTCGTTGTGATTGAGGCACGGCCTTCCCGTTGGCCTACAGATCCCAGCTTAGGTCTTCGTTGTGATTGAGGCACCGCCTTCCCGTTGGCCTACAGATGCAAGCTTAGGTCTTCGTTGTGATTGAGGCACGGCCTTCCCGTTGGCCTACAGATCCCAGCTTGGGTCTTCGTTGTGATTGAGGCACGGCCTTCCCGTTATCCTACAGAACCCAGCTTGGGTCTTCGTTGTGATTGAGGCACGGCCTTCCCGTTATCCTACAGAGCCCAGCTTAGGTCTTCGTTGTGATTGAGGCACGGCCTTCCCTTTGGCCTACAGAGCCCAGCTTGGGTCTTCGTTGTTATTGAGGCACGGCCTTCCCGTTGGCCTACAGAGCCCAGCTTGGGTCTTCGTTGTTATTGAGGCACGGCCTTCCCGTTGGCCTACAGATCCCAGCTTAGGTCTTCGTTGTTATTGAGGCACGGCCTTCCCGTTGGCCTACAGATCCCAGCTTAGGTCTTCGTTGTGATTGAGGCACGGCCTTACCGTTATCCTACAGAGCCCAGCTTAGGTCTTCGATGTGATTGAGGCACGGCCTTCCCGTTGGCCTACAGAGCCCAGCTTTGGTCTTCGTTGTTATTGAGGCACGGCCTTCCCGTTGGCCTACAGAGCCCAGCTTGGGTCTTCGTTGTTATTGAGGCACGGCCTTCCCATTGGCCTACAGAGCCCAGCTTGGGTCTCGATCGGCTGATCTACGAGGATAACATTTAAACGATGATATTTTGCAAGTTATAAACTTAGATTTGTATTTTGACAAAAATTTGGCCACCTTTTGCAAAGACATTTAAGAGAATCGTAGTTGAGGAACAGAAAATCCTCAATTTTTTTTAAAGGTGCCCGAAAATTTTCTCTTTATATTTAAACAATATCATAATATATAGAATGGAAGACCCACTCCCACTTCCTAACCGTGTTCCTGTAATTAACTTAACTAAAAATATAAAAAATGGCTCTAGATTATATTCATATAGGTGAAATAAAAATAAACAAAATTTATATGTTTTATTTGTTGAAAATTATTAAGTAATAATAATAATAATTTTTAATATAATATAATAACGCTGGGCTTTTACACTCGAGCCTTATGGTTCATCAGGCCGGAGCTTATCCCGGTTTCGGTAGCGTGAAGCGACTTAGGAGTTAAACTCCTCCTGGATTGGACGCTAGTCCATCGCAGGTTACAGACCCAGTATTTATTGGTACCCATTTCTACTGCTGGGTGCATGGACAGAGGCAAACCTACGGTGCTGACCTTGCCTAAGGATCTCGGCACAGTGGGGGTCTGACAGGGATTCGAACTCACGACCTCTCGATCATTAGCCCAGCATCTTAACCATTACACCAACGCCCCCACAGTTATAATAAATAGGTCTACCTATATATAATACCATGCATGTACCAACCGCTAACCCAGTATTGGCCCAACCCCCGCTTGTTTTCTCGAGTTTCTTAATCCGTCTCTGTGTTAAACATACATGACATATTATGTTTTCTCTCTAAATATTGTGGTATCTGACAATATTTCTTTCTGCAACCGTTTGCTTACACCTTTATTCAAACAGAAAATTAGCAATGTCGCCGGACTCGACCAGTAGCGAAAGACTACATATAGTGCGCCATCTGTCATGTTCCACCTCCTCTACACAGACACACGTGAGCTGTGTTTAATCAGACACGAGAGATAAAAGTATAAACCAAAGGTGAGTTTGAGGAACTCTCTCCGTGTGCAGGGATAGTTTTGCTGGCAAACTTTCGCATTCAGCCAAAGTGAACTAATTGGGGCATAATATACATATTATTACAATTAATTATATGTACCCTCATATTTAGTAACATTCATTTTGATAATCACGATCGGGGGACGAGAGGGAGAGGGCGGTCATTATGATTGTCACGATGGGAGTAGGGGTGATGGATGAAATTCAGTTACATACATTATGATCTTCACGGTGTGTGTCGGGGAGGGGGGCAGGCGGTATTCAGTTACAGTCATTATGATCGTCACGAGGGGGGTAGGGTTGGTATTCAATAACATTCACTATGATCGTCACGATGGGGGGGGGGGGGGTTAGTTATTCAGTACAGTAACATTTATTATAATCATCAAGATTTGGAGGGGGGGATATTAAGTAATATTCATCGTGGTCCTCACGATAGGGGGAGGCAGGAGGGGAAGGGGGGAGGGGGGTCGATATCAAGTTACAGTCATTATGATCTACATAATAGGGAGCGGGACGGAGGGGGGGTATTCAATTATATTTATAATGATTGTTACGGGGGGGGGGAGAGAAAAAGTATTCAGTAACATTCATTATAATCGTCAAGATGACGGAGGGGGGGGGGGGGGGGGGACCAGTAAATCGGCTGGCTAGAAGAAAAATGGTTCTGAATAGAGTGATGATGGTTGAGTGGACAACGTTGTGGCTGGCTAACTGGTGGCTCTAGAATAAGGCAAACATTTAATTGACAAAATGTTGTCTTAGTCTAATGCAATTATATTGCGAATATTTTTACTTCTACGGTAAAAAAAGTAAATTATCCCTTTGGAGAAATTAATTTTATTCAATATCGCGCCTGGCATGTACAAGGACAGAGAGTCGGTGTGGGATGGGGATTTTCCGAATAGTGTTTTTAGATATGAAAATATAGCGTGTTTAGGTGAAACTGAGCGCTTATTCGATCAGATGAAAATTGTTATGTTAGTCTTCATATCTTTTGACAGACGTTGGGAAAACATGAATTACAGTGTATTTGATCTCAACTGATATAACGTAACATTGCTAAAAGCATCTTTGAAAATCGAAGGTTTCGATTCAGCTATTGAGGTATATTGATATACATGCGCAACTGTGTTCGTGCGCTCATTTAAATGTATGACGAATCAACCGGATAATCGTTTTTCGTAAGCCGAACCAAAGTGTTATGGCTTAACATGTGCTGTTTTCTCCTTTTCTGGACTGTATCAAGTGAGGTAATGTGAAAGGATAGAAAATTAAATATATATATAATGTCCAGATATATATGCTTCACCCGCGAGTGTCTCTAAATAAATCAAAACAATTGGTAATAATCAGTCAGTTGAGAAGGGAGAGAGGTGACATAATCGTACAAAATCGTGCTCAGCCAAAGAGTTATTATTATAATAATGAAAATTTTATAACTTAAAATAACATATAGTGAATTCTTTCTTTGTGTGATGTGAACAGACCAACTCATTGCCACAACCACGAAATCCCTGATTCCGTTTGGTCCAGGATGAGATTGGCAATGTTTTTTTTTTCCTGCGGTGAACTCTCTCGGTCGCTGTTGTATACACAATTTGTTACGTGTCTGAATTGAAAATGTCAAAAATTGTCATGTATTTTCGCAGGTGTCAGCCTCAATCACCCCGTGACCTCTGTGACCCTTGATATATTCACTCAGCAACATCTTTTCAGTGGTTGAAGCAGCCGATGTCTGCAGCTGTTTGACATTGATTTGTCTCACGTATTAACTTCAATTTGCAAACCAATCAGACCCGCTTAAAAGTTTAGTCGATCTCCGCTCAATGATTTTATGACATTTATCCATATGTGTTTACGCGATTGACATTTGTAGCATGGATTATAATATGACGTAAGTTAGTCATGAGCGGTGGCCGGCAGCTCACATCGTGTCACGGTTGTACGTACACTGAAATAGCCCAAATTGGCTGGAAATTATAACAAAAGTGCATGCATGCATATTTTTTTCCATACATAAAACAACTCCCTCGCCTATGGTTTTCGTTCGTTTAATCCTGAATGTTGAGCGGTGGCCGGCAGCTCACATCGTGTCACGGTTGTACGTACACTGAAATAGCCCAAATTGGCTGGAAATTATAACAAAAGTGCATGCATGCATATTTTTTTCCATACATAAAACAACTCCCTCGCCTATGGTTTTCGTTCGTTTAATCCTGAATGTTAACCGAGCCGTATATGATTTTTTTTAAATATAGCACATCAACCTCAATAATTTTAATTGACAAAGCACGAGAGTCCGATCGAATAAACATGGGAATGATTTGGATTCTGTTACTTTTTTCTCTTCAGTTCTGAGTAACCGGGGTTAGAGAAACGCCCTTGACCGAACGGGGAGTCTGCCGCTTTACCTGTCTGAAAAAGATGGTTTTGGGGACCTTGTCAACCTGACAACTTCCACAAAATTAATCATACATTGCCACTGAGAAGCCATTCGGCTCAGTGAAATATGCTGGAGAAGGGTTCTCCTTAACGTGTTACTATAGTGACCATTTACAAGCTGAAGTATGCAAGCGAGTGTCCTTTTATCATTTACTTATCAGCATTTCGCCGGCGGCTGAGCCGGTGTTTAATAATCGGCGGCTATAGAAAATATTCGGCGGCGGCTTGCTTTTAAAATAACCGGCGGCTGGCACAATTCAGCGGCGGCTCCCTTGCAGGTCTGGCGAGAGAGAGGGGGGGGGGGGTCGATATTCAGTAACGTGTTCAATATCATGATCGACACGATAGGGTGAGACATCCAATAATAATCACTATGATCATCATAACGGGGTATGATATTCAGTAGCATTTGGACCATCACAAGAAGGGGGGGGGGGGTCAATAACATTCTTTCTGATCGTCATCACGGGGTAGGATATTCGGTAACATTCATTTTGATCGTCACAATGGGATATTCAATAACATTCATTATATATATATATATATATATATATATATATATATGGATCGTAACGATGGGGGGACATTATTAAGTAACATTCCTAATGATCGTCACGATGGGGGACGATATTCAGTGACATTCATTATGATCGTCAAAAAATTTGACTATCTTAAATAAAATTCATTATAAAACATGTGACACGGGGGGGGGGGGGGGTGAGGGGTGAGGGCGACATTTAGTTGCATTCATTATGATCGCTAATAAAATTATGCGATATTAAAAAAAAAAATTATAAACCTCGTAACGGGGGGGGGGGGGGACAGGGGCGATATTCAGTGACATTCATTATGATCGTCACGACAGGGGGATGATATTAAGTTGCGTTCATTATGATAGTTAAAAAAAAGTAGACGATATACAATAAAATTCATTATGAACCTTGTGACGCGGGGGGGGGGGCGATGTAAGTGACACTATTATGGGGATTATATTCGGGGACATTCATTATGATCTTTAAAAAAAAGTAGATAAAACTCATTATGAGGTTAGACCGAGCGCATTGTACCATTAGAAAATCGATTAGTCTTTGATGTGGATCCGGAACGTGATCGGGATTCCGGAACGTCACCTAGGAATATTCACAATTAAAAGTCAATTTTTTTCACAAATGAACCTGGCAATATGGGCCGAATTTGTGAATGCAAGGATGTCTTTTAAAGCATCCCACAGTAGGAACGCCCCATATGGTGGAGGGCTGCATTACTTAAAATGTGAATTTCTAATTTTATTTCTTTGTTCCTTACTGCTAGCCTTCTCTGTGTGTTATATTTATTACAGTAAGATATGTATTATATCTCCGATAGGTGTCGACATATGCTAATTTCTCCTGGTTTGCCTCATCGTTCGCAAATTTACGCATACATTTCTGAACAGCTGTGGATGAAATTTTGTGTAACACTCGTGTATTTTTTTTTTAAATACAATATGGGCATTTATTTGTCAAAAGGAGCTCATTCCATTGTGGGAGTACTCTTTGAGTTATGGGGCAGATTTTGTTCTGCAGCTCACACGTGAGCTGCAGAACAAAATCTGCCCCATAACTCAAACCCCGTAACCCCGAAACTGTGTAAAATGGACATTTATAAACACAGAGAGTTAAATTTTCAGTCCTTGAGGAGGTATAAGTTGCTATGACTACAGAGTTTATAGGATCCGTAAGGAGGGAATGCGATCATTCCCAATCGTGTGTGTGTGTGTTTGTATATGTGTGTATGTGTGTATTTGTATGTGTATGTGGGTTTGTATATGTGTGTATGTGGGCGTGTTTGTTTGTGTATGTTTGTTGGTGTTTGTTCATAACACAAATCAGGCAATCATGAACGGAATATCCTGACATTTTCAGGACATTAAAGCCAGTAAACGATTAGACTTTGTTCTGGATCCGGCACAGGATAAGGGTTCAGAAATGTTATAAAGGGATATTCACAAATCTATTGTCACTTATAAAAGCACGAATGAACCTTGCAATATGGACCGAATAATTAAATGCAAACACCGTTTTGGGACCATCCTACAATAGCGAGGGATGCCCTGCGGATCTGTGACTGATTTACTGCTAATCGATTGACGATTATTGAAATTTAATCTAATGTAATATTATTAGGAAATAAAACTCGTGTAAATGGTCATAAACTGAAATGGAAATTCTGTTTCTTGTACTACAATGGCAAGCAACAAAGAGTAAACCTCGGCCAAAGATAATCCATCCCAGTCAATCAAACCTTTATCTGAATCCATTTAATTCCGATGATTAACAGACCAACAAACCAACGAAAACGAAACCGAACCGGCTAAGACACAACCTCCCACTGTGTAGTAATGAATGTTTAGTGCCCAAGTCTGTAGACCTTTTCCCTGGGCATGCGCACTGCGTATCACTAGGTTTGTCGTGTTCCGGTCATATAGTCAGTGTCACAGCTGGTCAGGTAAGATAAAGGACGAGAGTTCTACATGCGGGTATATTTGTGTCAGGATAAGATTGGATTCATACTTGTGTCATTTGAGATATACATATTATTATTTTTGCGACACACTGGATTATACAAGGATGGTTACTTCAATCACTTCCGCTGTGGAGAGAGCAAGGTTTATACAGAGGAATAAATCAATATTTGAATGCCAGAATTTGGTTACATTCCTGCCTTTCCGTCTGACTTTATTTTTATTTAATCTACACTTGGTTGTAATAGCTCAAGTAAATTAAGGTTCATCGCATATATATATATATATATATATATATATATATATATTATATATATATATCAATCAACATTCGCATCGGGTTACGAAACAGTTGCCCATACAAACCCTTGCGAGTCATCCTCAACCCTTGAATATAAATTGATAACAGACCTGCAACAGACCCCTAACTCAGTGCCAGTCGTCGTCGGCAGGTGTCGCTTTTGTGACATATTAATACCATATATTTTTTTAAAGAAACCATTAGGCTGTCAGTAAATTTTATTGATGTCCTGCCAGCTGACCCGAAAACAGTTCCATTTGATTTGTATAGACTTCCATTCAGATACGCTAAATGTGTTGGTGATTTGTTTCCGTTTTTTATCAACATTGTCACTAGTGATGTCCTGGATGGCTTTAAGAAATTTGTATTTGATTGGCTCAGTCACACTGCCCTTTGCCCTTTAATCAGATTTTTTTTTCTGGGAGTGCAGTTGATATTAGCCCAAATCTGAAAATGAACCTCAGGCTGTTGTAGTTCCCATGCTGAGGGAACACGATCCGTGTTTGATGATAAATTCCATGGTAACCATTGGCAACGTCTTTGTTAGCCTTTAGGAAACATATTTTAACTGTTATTTGGTAGAATTTTTATTTTACTATAACATAGGCAAATATTAGTGAAGCGTGCATGTAAATTGTCAGACCGCTAAACTTGTGACCGCAAGGTTGTGGATTCACGCCCCGCACTGACCGCTGTCTGCGCAAAGACACCTTTGGCCAAAGTCTTTACCACAGGGTGCGCTCTCTCGACCCAGGAGTGGATGGGTACCGGTAATGGGAGAAAGGCAAATGTGAAACGAATAAGTTTCTAGTGTCTGATATGGCTGCATGAGTCATATTCTCTTAAAATGAACAAATCCGAAAGACCAGGAAGGCCAAGTGTAAAGTCGGATAAGACTGACATCCAGAGTTGGGTCCAAAAGTAATTGTATTTGAAGTAATTTTAATTACAATTACTTTTTCAAGTAATTGTAATTGTAATCGATTATATTTTCTAATCATGAAAGTATTTTTTATTGTAATCGATTGCTTTTGAAAAGTAATTGTTTGAACAATTACTTTTCAATTACTTTTGGGTATATTTGTCTCATATGCATAGTTTCATCAAACTGTCGAATTTAATAAGCATACCTGGCTTTTAACCAATTTCCCATTGTTGTTCCTCATGTATACTTTAGAGGCACATATGCATTTTAAATAATATTTTTATTATCTCAGGCTACTAATTTATTTTGACTGAATAAAAAAGTTTCCAGTCAAACTTATCCCAATGTAAAGACTTCAGGTTACTCCCAGTTATCTGAAATCACTTTCAAGTAATTCCTGGGGGTAGTTTGAACCTAATTTCAGGTTAACCCCACACTGATAAATTTTAATGCTTTTAACCAATGATATATTATTTCAATAAAAAAACATGAAAGACACAAGATCTAAAAGATTGAATCAGTCACTAAAAAAGTTGTCGCATATTTTTAACAGTATTATAAATTGTATTTGTATTGACTCGTACACTTCGCCAAAGCGCATGACAAATTACTTGCAAACAAAGGATATGCAAAAGTTCATATGAATTTATGTAAATAAACATACAGAAACAGTTGTTTTGAAATGTCACGGTTTCTATCCGTTGAGGGATAACCTAAAGCCCCATATATCCGAGTTTTTCTACATAATAATGTTAAACTGTTTTTCCTTCTTTTACCATACCTTCATTGAAATGGTCCGGTTCATATCCATTAAACCCAAGCCATATACACACGTTTGTGTCTTTATAATGATAATTATGTGATTTTTTTTAAAACAAGCTTCATTGATATATCACAATCCGGATCCGTTTTGTAGCGACTGTGAAATGTTTAATTTAATATGACTTTACCACTTAACAATGACTCTTTGTACATATCGTCCTGCGATACATGTTATAATAAAGATTTTGTAGGTTGTGCCTTTATTAAATTTGTTACGTCTGTTAAAAAAATGTTAAGAGCTAAAACCAATCTCAAACCCAGAGTCTGCTCTTGCATGAGGTAAATGGTCCTAAATCACAAAAGTAATTGCAAAAGTAATTGCGATAACTTTAGGAAGTAATTGTAGTTGTAATCGATTACTTTTCTGAAAACAAAAGTAATTGTAATTGTAATCAATTACCTTTAAAAGTAATTGTATTTGTAATCAATTACTTTAAAAGGATTTGGACCCAAGTCTACTGACATCGTCGGTTATATCAGACTGTAAACCCCCACCTTTGCCTTTATTTATTTACCGTGACGGGTCGATCCAACGGACAAACCTTACATGTTTTTCACCTTGTTACCCATCGCATAATGTAGTGTTTATACGAGACAAGAATTCTGCATGTTACACCCATAAGGCCCATATACCCTACATACATGTTAGAATATGTAAAGCACTTTTAAAGTTAATTATGTTGGCATTTGACAGAATATAATAATTATGACGTTTGTTTTGGATGTTTTGTGATTATATTTCTATTATTTAATGGTATATATGTTTTAAAATATAGAATTAGCAAGGACCTGATACAATGTTAAAAGCTTGAAATTTTCAATATTTATATTACGAGGTTTATATTTTGTTTGTCCTTAATACGTCCAACTGACTCCTCTCTTACAAATATTCTTGATTCGGCCATGTTAATAAATTTCTAAATGAGTTCGTCATGCTTTGATATTTCATATATATGAAGCAAATTAATATAAACTAAGAATTTAACATAAGTCGAAATTGGTTATATGTGTGATATGTATTTATAAGCACAGCTCTATTATATCACACCTAAAAATATTTTACAAAATAAAAAGAAAAATACTTTTATTTTGTTAACTTTTTCTTTCGCGTTCGACTCCACTTGCTCGACGTGAAATACTCCTCCCTCTCGACTTCTCTTTCATATATTCTTTTTTTTTTTTTAACATACATTTATTTCATAAAGCAATACATGCATTTTAATCTGTGTCACATATTACAAGTTTACAAAACATACATGGAAAAAAATGGACATATACATTTACAAAACATGGAAAAGTCACAAACTACACATACCATAGCGAATGTTTGAAAAGCTTGTACTTAAAACGTTTTATATTTCATACAAGAGAAAAATAATATATTGATATTCTTTCATATATGATTTATAACAGGTTCCCATTTTTCATTAAGTTCTTATATGTTATGTCTTCTTGCAATTCTATTCTCCATTATATATATTTTTTTCAAGTGTTATAGAGCAGCTGTACAACTGCTCTTTCTAAATTTCCATGAGTTAATTCACGATTTTTATCCAATATTATTTTCATTACAGCAAGATTTGATTAAATAACAAATTATTCTTATTAGCAGGTACACAGCCAAACAGTGTAACATAAAGTTCCCTTTCTAGTTATGTTATTCTGCTGTCAGAAAAATATTTTAAGATTCTGTTGTAAGGAGAAGTGGCTCGACTACATTCATAAAATTAAATATATGTACTGGTTCTACAGTTTCGTCACAATATGGACACTTACCCCCCCCCCCCCCCCCCCCCCCGTTTTTCATCCAGTTAACATCAGTAAGATTATTTTCATGTTTAGGTATACTTAGCCACGATTTTGCTAATAATTGGTAAATTTGTAACCAGTAGAAATAAATAATTTTTCGAAGGCTTTGATTATGAATGAAGATCTCTTCAACTTTAAGCATATGTCCGTTATGGTTAAATATGTCTGATACACAGTTAATTCCGCTCTCACTGAGTTCCCCGTAAAATATACTCTTCTTGTTAACTAAAATAGATTTATTATACCAGAATAGCTTTCTCAAAACCTCTTGATATATTTCTGGGGAGTTACTGTGATTAAAAAGTAGCCAATTCTCTAAAACCTTCCTTATAACGCAATGGAATTTTACCTGGTACAGCTGTTACTTTCCATTTATGTCCAATAGCATAAATACCACCTATTTTATCCAAATGAAATAATGGATAGGTTTTTAACTTTTTGCACATTTCATCTAATTACCTGTTTATCCATTTTATCTTTGTGTCTGAATGATTGCAAATACATATGGTATTTTCAAACCTCCATTTGCTGTTGTAAATTTCACTTTTGGTCGTTTTCCTACCCAAATAAACCGGTTACATATACTTGTTGTATATCTATTATAAACCCATTTGGATTTTTGCACAAATTACAAATGTACAACAGTTTTGACAATACCAGTGACCTGAATCATTCTATAGTCAGTCAGTAGTGTTCCTGACCAAAAGAACTGCTATAAAATCTCTCTCAGATTTTCGAAAATTAAGGGTATTAAATATTTGTGTATTATATGTGAAATGAACTCCCAGTATTTTCAAACTTTTATTTAGATTAACCCATTAAAGGGGCCCAATCACCTATCTGACCTTTATAAAGTAAAGGTAATCCCTTGGAGCTTTCATTAATAAAAGACCAGAAAAGTGGATATCACCACACACAGGCTGCTTGTTTTGTTTATATTGATGTGTTTATAATATAAGGGGGGGGGGCCACCAAAATAATCAAAGCAAATTCGACAAGGGCATCTGATAGCAAATCAGATAAGCCAGAGCTTTGCAAATGGCATTATGCAACAAGTGACCTTTCTGCCTCCGCGTTTATGCAACCTACTTCCTGTTATTCTCTTTTGTCAACATTGCTGTGTTTACAAACACGTTGTTGATGAACAAGTTCATATACCCTTCACTGAAGGCCATATAAGAACTTTTTCACAACTAAAATCACCCTCAGATCTTTAGCATATACACAGAAGCCAGAAATCACATAAATTTTATTTTCAAAAGGTAGGTGAATGGCAAAACCTTAACAGTCACCCATGTGGTCTTTTCTATTTATCCAACTTCCTATACAGGCAAACTCTGGTTTATTATGATTCGTTTTTATTAGTCTCCCACCGTACAACAACAACAATCGTCCGCACAAGTCCGTCTGTCCGTCTTTCCTTCCGTCCGTTCTTTCTCTGCCGAATACCTCTAAAAGCCCTGAAGCTTATTTCATAAAATTTTACATAAATGTTATTCAGATGACTGGCATGTGGTTATGACCTGCAAGTAACGCCACCTACTGTTACGCTACTTGGTACTTTTTTAATTATAAGTGAATAAGGAAGAACACCTGATCCTTCAAATCATATGCACCCGGTCCTTAAACCAACGGATCTTAAATGAATGTAGGTTGAACTTGATTTTTTTGGGCGTTTTCAGGGGACTTTCAAATTTTGTTGAATGCGTTCCATAATTGTATTTTCCACTTTTGTTCAGATGAGGTAGTAAATAAAAACACTTTAGCCTTTAATCATATGCAAGGTTTCTTTGGAGCTAGGTTGCCTGCAAATCACAGAAGATATCCCCATTTGAGTTATGATTGGGGCGGGGGACCATTTGATGCCTCAGGGCCCTTGTTGAAGAATATTTTGAGAAAATTTCCAAAGTTTTCAACATGTGCTTCTTCGTTTAAGAAAAATGTGCTAATAGATCACCATGTCTAGTACCACGTTCTATTGGAAAATGCCTAGTGTTTTTACCGTTGTTTATAATACAAAGTTATGATTCATTAATGTAATCCAATTTAACAAAGATTTTTCAAAACCATTTTTTTTCGAGGACAGCAAACATAAATGAGTGACACACAGAGTCAAAAGAAGCTTCGAAATCTGTAGCCATGATTATTCCACCTTTATTTTCAGTGTCTGTATATTTCATCATATCTGCAATTAATCTCACTTATTCTCTCATACACCTATCAAACACAAAGATATTTTGATCTTCATGTATTAGTAATAGTAAAAATGTTGTTATTCTGTTACTGATTATCTTACTTAAAATTATCACATTCACTTTTTATCAAACTAACTGAATGCCAGTCCTTAATTAACCGGCTGTCCCTTCCAGTTTTTTTTTCTTTCTATTAATAAAATAACTTCTTGTCTTTGGCTGTGTATCATTTGTTTCATCTCAAAGCAATAGTTATAACAATTTTGTAATTCAGGTTTAATATCAGGGAGGAAAAGCAAATAAAATTATTTAGATAACCTTCATTTCCCAGGAGTTTTATTGTTTTTCATATCTTTTAATGCATTATGTATGACATTTATTGTTAATTCTACTTTCATTTAGTTATTATTCTCTGTGGTTAATCTAGGTACTTCAACTTTTGAAAAAAAAGTTTATATATATTCTTCTAAATGTTTGTTTACTCTTTTATATTTACATTTGAAAAAAAAAACAAATCTTTCAGTTTTATCAAAAGATTTCATACTTCGTACTTTCAGGTCAATCTACCAATAACGTTTTTAAAGATCGTTTTGGCTTTATTTATTTTTTTGTTAAATTAAGAGTATTTATTATTTCTCTCCCCTTCTTCAAACAACTGGGAACGGGATCTTATTATAATTCCTTGAGTTATGTATTGATAGCAACCTTCAAGTTTCTGTTTTGTTTTTAAATATTCTTTCAATGTGTCGCACGATTCGTTAATGTTTGGTTCAAGATTATTTACAAGTTTTTCCAATTCTTTAAACTTAGCCTTGAAAATACTTGATTTAATTTTAACGTACCTGATAGTGAATTGTCTTATTTAATACTTTAGATATTCCCATTTTCCTTTGGATTACTATCCAATTCTAACTTCCATTTACTGATTGTTTTCATAAGTTCTTGTGTTTATTCTCTGTCAGTCAACAAGGAATTTTTAAATTTCCATATCTCGGAACCAATTTTTTGCTCAGGAAGTTAACACATTTCATAACTATTGCAGAGTGATCTGATTCAACTGATGTTATTATGTATCAATGTGTTATAAATGGCTGTATGACAGCTGAAGTTAAAAAGAACCTAACCTTCTCTGGATTAGAGGGTTATATCTTCTCCAAGAAAACATTCAAAAAAATGTTGATTTCTAATTCACCATTTATCATGAATATTTCAACTTTCGCGTACATCATACATGAAAGAAATGATATTTGTCTTTCATTTCAAATTACCACCATCCGCGTATTCTTCTGGGAAACAGACGTTAAAATCACAACCCAAGATAATATTAATAGGTTCTTTTAATGTCCATTTTATTATTTCAACAATTTTCTTCAACGATTTCATTTGCATTTGATCAAAGTTTGGCTCATTTATTTATATTTATAAATAAAAATTCATTCCCTTGAATAAGACTGTTATAATATATCTTCCATATCTATCAATAATGTTCTTTATCAACGAAAATTCTAGTTCACTTCCAATTAAAGTTAACATTCCTTTGCTTAAATTAGACCTATGACTAAAATAGCTCAGTCCATACCATTGGTGGCCCCAGGATCCTGTACAATTAATATCACTGTGGGTTACTTGAAAAACATGAAACCTTCGTTACATCCATGCATAAATTCCCAATTAAATATTTTTTCTGCGTTTTTTATACTCCCTTGATCCTTTAACATTAAGTGAAAGAATTAAAAATTTAAATGAACTGTCCATCATATGTTAATCTACAAAGAAAATAAAAGTACCATATTTACAAGTGAGGGCCATTGTTCCTGACATCACATGAGTAAGATTAGTGTCCCTACCTGTAAGAATTTGAGACTTAAGTATCCCTGACAATCTGTACATCACTACATATATATTAAAGACGACACAAAACACATAAAACAAGGTATCCATATAATGTCCATAATAAGAGTTACTAGTCAAGGATGAATTTATTCCTTAAGTACTTAATCCATGGCCTGTCCATATGAAGTGTGCCACCTGTATCAGGGAAGGAAATGCGTCCATTCCAATGTTCAGGTTTGCTGGGCCCTGGGATCTTGTTTCACTCTATTGAACACGGTTTGTAGGTCTGGATAAAAATCTTTAACATTTAACTTTCTGAAGCCCATAAATTTGCTTCTGGCCTTGAGAACACTGGTTTTCTAGTCCCTGGATTTAAATATGACAATAACAGGCCTGGGATTGTTTTGGTTTGCTTTATACCGGCTCTATGACAGGCCACAGCATGTTTTCAGAGATATCCCAAAGTTACTCTTAATCAAATTTAATACAGTTTTGCAGGAGTCCACTGAATTACTAGAATTTGTTTCTTCCATTCCATATATTTTTAAGTTTGCTCTCCTCGAAAATTGTTCATTTTACACTGTTTTTTTTTTTTTTCTTCACTTAGCTTTCTAACAGTTTCTATCAAAATTACTCTTTCACAAATTCTTTACCCTATCCCCCCCCCCCCCCCCCATCTCTCACCGTGTCACTAGTATGTCCTCACGTCCACTATAAATCCCTGCGGCCCGTGGCGTACCAAATTTCCAATGATGCATATCAATGGCATTTCGAGCAATATTGTCCCGGGAGGTCGGCGTTCTGAGCGTGTACACGGAAAGATATATCCCGCCCGGGGCCTACATCTTCCATGTATTCCATCCCAGGGACACGGACGCCGCGGCAATGGTCGTGGGCATTTGAAAACTGAGCATCTGGCTGATACAGTGAATCTCTCACCAGAAACTCTCCCTGTGTGGGGAAAAAGGGTCAGTAGCCGGAAACACATTGATTAAAATATATATATATATATATATATATATA
This sequence comes from Sipunculus nudus, assembly GCA_026874595.1. NCBI lineage: Eukaryota > Metazoa > Annelida > Sipuncula > Golfingiida > Sipunculidae > Sipunculus > Sipunculus nudus. The sequence continues at coordinate 56,970,105 of CM049322.1, read as the reverse complement.
TATATATATATATATATATATATATATATACACACACACAAAAGGTGAACTTTAACCGCTAACGACATGGGCTAGGCGATGAATAATCATTTTTAAATAATACCCTAATGAAATTGATATAATTGGACCATAAATAAATTAGTTACTAAAGCAGAATTTTTATATCGCTCAATTATTCAACGTAAAATAAAAACTTCGTTTCCACACCGGGGACATCATGTTTAGAATATATGATATAGAACTAACAACTAGAGGTGCCAGATATTTATCACATTTTTAGTAAAGGGCCCAGATGGCGGGGGGTGTAGGGGGAAGTTCACATTGCCCCCTCTAACAGATCTGGAAAATATTCAATTTTATACACCCCCTCCATCGAACATAGAGTAAAGTAAGTCAATTTCAGTTGTAAAACATAAAATGATAATCAGAAAATTGATATCAGAAGCGGATTCAGCGGATTTTCAGCCACCGCATACTTTTTTTTAGGATTTCAGACAAATGTTGCGGCTTGCCCCCCCCCCCCTCCCCCCCCCCCCGACCCCCCTGGACCTGGAGACCTATATTTTTAGGTTTTGTAATTAGTCCTCCTGGGTTATCTAGAGCCCTCCTTCTCCTAAATCCTGGATCCACCCATGTATATACATGTATATCGATACATATAGATACGTCACCAAAACTAAACTGTGGCTGGCTTTATATTCCCGAGGCTAAAATTTTGAGCATTTTGCGAGGGTTTCTTTTTCACGACCGCACCAGAACCAATGCAATTTTAGTACAACAGTATTTCTATTGATTTTAAATTTAGAACAAATCCTACAATATCTCACTCATTTCTGGTTTAGTCATTCATTATAAGCTATGTCACAGTTTATATATCAAGTGGTGATTACCGCATGTTTCGATACCCGCACAGATTAGTTTTCTGATTATGTTGTTTACAGAGGGGTAATAACTAATCTGTTTTTGCAAATGCATCATTCCTCTTATTCCTCTTAGTAGATGAGGCTGTTTATTCCCGAGGTTTTTATAGGCCTATTCGCATATATCGCGAAATAAAAACCATCGCGAATCAAAGGAAACCATGGTAGTCACCGATATGCTTTGCGCATACTGTATCATCGTATCAAGGAAACAATCACTGCTAAAAATTAGATAATACAGTAACCTAAATTATAATAGGACATATTTATTAAGAATAAGCCATAGTTTTGCTTGGTTTGTTTGACGTTTGAGACTTAAATAAGACCATATATACTTATGAATGGTCAACTAGATTTAGAACGTATGTTTACTTGTCCGTGGTTTACTTGTCCGTGGTTTACTTGTCCGTGGTTTACATGTCCATGATTCCATGGTGTGGGCGATGATAGAGGTATATAATCAACAGTCATGGTTATTATTGAAACCAATGCTTTCTTCATGCCATCTTCACCACCAAACTGTATATTGCATTTTTGTATTATATTATTAGGGTTTTTTTTATCACTTTATGATCCAGTTTTATCTATAACTGTGTTAAACATTACACAACAGTGTATCGGGGTTCATTTAAACCTGCATATCTTTTTAACAACAAGGTCGAGATGAGCCAGATTCCAAACAGGCGCGAAAATCAATAACTGATTTACGAGGGCTATGTGATTAAAGGGCACTCATTCAGGAAACATACGAAAACTGTGTAATTATATGATATGTATAATAAAACCTAAAATCTTCCTCATACAATACAAACATAACTGAGCAAAAATAATAAGAGACCAGCATTATTACAAGATCAATACACAATTGTCTCCCCAAAGGGCTTAATATCCCTTATTTTTTTAGATTTGAAAATGAAGTCTATCATTTGAAATGACTGAGTGCTTGTCAATCCCAGAAACGACCACTGCAGCAGGCCCGGTTTACCCAGTTGTGGCGCCGCTGACGTGTGGCTAGTCTAACTAGGGTGTGAAGAATTATATATAAGCTTTTATTTATTTTACTAGGATTGTACATTAAGTTGTAATATATATAACGGGGCCCTCTCATTGGCTTAGATGGTGGCGTTTGGCAGTCTTTTACATGTGACGGAAACCGGAGAAGCCGGAAAAAACCACCGACCCACGCTCATAGTCTCGATGGGGATCAAACCCATAAATCATACATACATACATATATATATATATATATATATATATATATATATATATATAATTGTATTTTGTATCGGGTATTGCAATTCGTATTGTTTCTGAACACATTAACAGTTTCGTTATCATTTGACTTGTAATAAATAGTTCTTAAGGAGGTTTTTTTGCCTTTTCATGGATCAGCCCCTAGCATACCCCCCTACCCCCCCCCCCCCCCTGCTTCCTTTAAGGAATCTCCAGGATCCAGCCCTGCTGGATCAAAATTATGATTAAGATATATACGTGGTGCACATCTTAATTTTTTAAATAAAATTCACAAATTATTTTGTATTCGTGATAAGCAAGGTTAAACAATCCGTTAACCAGGTTCATTTTAACAAAGATCGTTAATATGATCTTAGGAAAACAAAAATAGAATAAATATGACCCGTCTATCCGGGCCTCATTAATTCATACCCCGTGTAGCCATAAATAATCTGTGCATAACCCGTCTATCCGGGTCTCATTAATTTATACCCCGTGTATAGCCATATATAATGCGTCCATAATCCGTCTATCGGGCCCTCATTAATTCATACCTCGTGTAGCCATATATAATCTGTCCATAACCTGTCTATCCGGGCCTCATTAATTTATACCCCGTGTAGCCATATATAATCCGTCCATAATCCGTCTATCGGGCCCTCATTAATTCATACCTCGTGTAGCCATATATAATCTGTCCATAACCCGTCTATCCGGGCCTCATTAATTTATACCCCGTGTAGCCATATATAATCCGTCCATAATCCATCTATCGGGCCCTCATTAATTCATACCTCGTGTAGCCATATATAATCTGTCCATAACCCGCCTATCCGGGCCTTATTAATTCATACCCCGTGTAGCCATATATAATCTGTCCATAACCTGTCTACCGGGGCCTCATTAATTCATACCAAATATAGCAATATATAATATATCCATAACCCGCCTATCCGGGCCTTATTAATTCATACCCCGTGTAACCATATATAATCTGTCCATACCCTGTCTATCGGGGCCTAATTAATTCATACCCAATATATCAATATATAATATATCCATAACCCGCCTATCCGGGCCTTATAAATTCATACCCCGTGTAGCCATATATAATCTGTCCATAATCCGTCTATCTGCGCCTCATAAATCATACCCTGTGTAGCCATATTTTATCTGTCCATAATCCGTCTATCTGAACCTCATTTATTCATACCCTGTGTAGCTATATATAATCTGTCTATAACCCGTCTATCCGGGCCTCATTAATTCATTTCCCGTGTAGCCATGCATATATAATCTGTCCATAACCCGGCTATCCGGACTTCATTAATTCGTACCCCGTGTAACCATATATAATAAGTCCATAACCCGTCTATCCGGGCCTTTATTAATTTGTACCCCGTGTAACTATATATAATCTGTCCATAACCCGTCTATCCGGGCCTCATTAATTCATACCCCGTGTAGCTATATATAATCTGTCCATAACCCTTCTATCCAGGCCTCATTAATTCATACCCAGTGTAGCCATATATAATCTGTCCATAACCCGTCTATCCGGGCCTCACGGGGTCATACCTCTTTAAGTTTATCTACAACACGTTTTTTTATCCATGTCATATATACATCTCTTCTGCCTGTATCAGTGTTTCATTCATTATTGTCTCACAAATCACACCAGATTGATATGTATCGTATTATCCATGCCTCTGTTATCTATATTAATTTAGCCGGTGCCTAATTTTTCCATATAGTTAAGGACAATAACCCGTTAATCCATATTAATATTATCACCGTCTATCGTTATAGAGCATGCCTGCATCTCCTTCACTTATTCTTATTTAAACCAGAACAATCCTCCACTCATTTGAACATTTTGGCTTTCAAGGGGTATTTGTTCGGTCTAAATGGTATCCACCAGTCAGAAGTGGTAAAATACTCCGAACTGATTTTAATTTAATTTATGGGAATTATAACCTCTTTGCAATAATATTTCTTTCCCTTTTCTTTTGTTCAATTAATTCAGGTCTTGATGTAAAGGGTTTGATCATTCAATCATTATAATTATTAACGACCATAATGGTATGTGCGATATATAAAGTTACGTTGAATTGATGCACGAATCAGTCAACATGCCAAACTAAAAACCAGGGAAACTGTTTATATCACACATATATACATATACACATATATACACATGCAAGTGTGTGCGTGTGTGTTAGTTAAATATATTTTAATTTTGATGTTACTACGGTCTCGAGATACAATACATTTTATTTAAGTTTTTTTAAATAAATAAATATCAGCATGTTTTGATAGATTTTATTTCTCAGAATACGTCAAAAAACGAATGGAGAACAGTAACACAATAGCTGACAGGCAGACAGTCATAATAAGAGGCAAGTCATAGGATACGAACACACACCGACCGACAAGCCGATACAAGCCGAGAATTAATGGTCGATTTATTGTATGCTTAGGGGAAGGAGCCGGCGGGGGAGGGGACGGGGGGGGGGGCACATACAGATGAAATAAAGTTGTTGTGGCTGTAGTGTTAAAATAATATTTTTTTTTTGGTGATACCATCTCACACGTTGTTTTTAAAGGTCACTGAAATATAGGAAGATAACCAGTCTTTTCCTCAAACTATTTAAACATAAAACGCACAGTGGAACCTATCTTAAAGACCACGTGTCTAATTACATCACCTGTCTATTGAGACGATCCTTAACGTTCACATGAGCTAAAACTAAGCTGTCTAATAAGACACCTGTTAATTAAGACCAATTTTGCCAAGTCCCAAAGTTGTTCTTATTACACAGAGTTCATTGTACAAAATTCCTAATTAAAAACGCTGACAAAAAAAAAAACTTTCATTTTAGTTACTAGCAGTTTATTGTTTTTATGGTCCATTTTATGTCATAACATATACGGTTATAATGAGAGTGGAGTTAAGAATGGCATTTTTATATATGTGTATGTGTGTGGAAACATAGTCCCTGGCAGACTCGATGTATTATGTATTGTTACATGTGCTCTTTTATTATGTGACATGGGCGAAGCTCCTGTTGTGGCGCTCGTGTCTGGCCGCGTGTTACATTCTATGTTTAATCCTTACTAGTTGAACTCTCGTTGTCATGTGAGCCTTGGGTTTTCACGCCTGGCCGGGGTCACGTGATGAGCCTGGTGTGTGGAGATACACAGCGCTGTTTTTCTAGAGAATTCCTGAAACGCGTGTTGTGCAAGATCTTATAGACTCTTCGAGAAGTGGAAAATTCTCGGCTTGACGTGTGAAGAGTATATAAGGGGCTGTGTTTAAGCAGAGGGCAGAGAGACAGCAGAGAAGATTCCAGCGGACGCAGAAGCGTGTGTCAGATTCTAGGACCTTATCCCACGTATGCAGGCAGTTATACATTTTCAAAGACTTTCTCCTGGATTTTATGCATTTGGAATGTCATTCTCCGAGAGTTTACATTTAAAGGACTTATCGTTATGATGGTGTTGGTATCCAGGTACTGTGCACATACATTATTTTCCCTGTGATTGTATTGACATTTTGCTATAACGCTGTTTTTCTGTATAAATGTATTGATTTAGTGTATTGTATTGTTAGGGTTGATTTAAGAATAAATTATAGTTATTTGTTAACAAAAAACCACTGACTTCCTTATTCATTCCCCTAGACATTTCACGCTGCCTAGTGTTACAGAATCTAATTTTTTTTATCTCCATTACAAAATTTGTGTTCATCACGCATACGTGATCTGTTTATATTAGGTTCCGTGACAATATATAAATATGTATGTGTGTGTATTTTTGTGTGTATATAGATATTTAATTGTGTGGGTGTGCATGCATGTGTCGGTACGTGTATGTGCGGGTGTGTGATGGGAGCACATTTTGCAAACGCGTGTGCTACACAACTTAAAGGTGGTGCCATTTTGCGTTTGCATTTGCAGTCTATATAGAAAAAGGAGAAGAGCCATTGTAGTGACGACGCATGCGCGAAAGTCATTAACCTCCTATTATCGTCAAGTCAGCGAAATTAAAATAATTAAACAGTATCCCACATCAGGTAATTCATATCAGGACTTTTATGGTATAACATATATACGCCGGAAAACGCAGGTGAATGATGGTGTGTTTACTCGCGAAATAAAGTTGATTTATTAGTAAATTGAGTAAATAAGTAATTAAGGAGGGCATATTTGTCATTTCCATTATCATTACAAACCTGAACTCGCGCCGAAAACAAAGGCACGCGATTTCCTTCATGCGCGTCGAGCGTGATTAAAAAACATCGCGGCGTGTGTGTAAAACGCGCCGTAATCGTTAGTGGTGAGGTGACTTTTAATAAACGTCACAGTCTGTACACTAGCCGTAGTGAACGTCCTGGTGGCAGTGACAGCCAAGGCTCAATTAGTTGCTTCTGCCTGTGCCGGTTTTATTGAGGATGCCTAGTTTTATCGATCAATGTTAGAGCGGGAACCGTGAGAGCTACCGGGTGAGGCTTGGACGATCGTTCCCCGTAAGACACCCGGACAGCAACCATCGCTCTTGCAGTTCTCCAGTCGACGCTTGAATTTTCATATGGCCAGGATCCCCCCCGGCGTCACTGGCATCCGGGCATTATCGTCAGCCTGGCACCATTGACAAAGGCTTGACAGACGTTCCTTGGGTGTTGCTTACATGCCTCTGTATTTATTAAGACCAAATTCATCCGTCGCTCACACCAGGAAGCAGCCTTCTCGACCAACATATGGTGAGTACTTTCAATGATTTGCGTTAGGAACATTACAATGGTTTCATGTTTATACATCTGTTGTTCCTCTGCATAGGAAGTCAAGATGGGCGCTCGCCATATTAAATGGAACAAACCCATTTAATCAGGTCTACCATGAATCCAATCACACAGAATCTAATAAAATAGACTCGCCGCTAAAATACCGCTTCCCCGAAAACATCAACATATTAACGTTAGCCCGGGGGCCTTTGCGCTACCGTGCCTTATATTCCAATTGTCTGAGACCGTGTTTAGTCCTATGGCTCCAATGGGTTTTAATACACTGCTCTCTGTGCGATAAATAGCCGAAATAAATTTATTTTATATGCCCATAGCTATCGCAGGCGCCAGCAGTAATGGCTTCTGACGAACACCGAAACGTAAAATTCACTGTGTTATTGGTAAAGACCAAGAGAGACCATGCGTCTGTTTGTATCGTTCTGTATTGCTGTTTTTCTCCACCCATTTGGTTGAGATCTGTCTGGACGAGACGACTGGTAGAACTAAGGTATAATGAGAGACTAAATAATGGGTATGTTACATGTTGTCTTTGTATTTAAGTAGAGCTATATGTCTGGGTGTATAAGTAACCTTCCCCTCTCTCTCTCTCTCTCTCCATCCTATATGTCCCTCTCTCTCTCTCTCTCTCTCTCTCTCTCCTATCTGTCTCTGTCTTTCTCTCTCTCCATCATATCTTTGTATCTCTCTCCCTCCTCAAGACGATTAAGATTTCTGGATTTGTCTGAAAATTGTCCTTTTATTTTATTAACTGATTCTCGATGGGATCACGTGACTGTTTCTGTCTCATCTTTTACAGATTTTTTTTTTTTAATTCAAACTATGCTTTGAGGTGATTGTCTGTTAGTCTCTCTAGCTGTGACTCCATTTGTGAGCCGTATGTGTGTATTTGTATTGTCATGTGCTCGTTCATATTTGCCTTCCTCGGCTTCTCTCTCCTTCTCTCTCCTTCTCTCTCCTTCTCTCTCCCAGTCTCACCTTCTCTCTCCTTCTCTCTCCCAGTCTCTCGGTCTAAGAATTATTATACCTCCACCGTGAAGGTATCATGTTTTGCCCTTGGTTCTTTGGTTTGTTCGTCTGTTGTCAAAAGACCTTGATCATCTTTTTGGAAGGTTGTGGAAACGCCAAGGAACAATTCATTAAAAGAAAAAAAAATGAAGTAATTTAGATCACCATAAATATTTTTTTCCAAGGGGTTATGTACAAATTTGACAAGGGAAATTACTTTGTCCCCGAGCAGAGACCGCCGAATTCCTAGTTATTACTTTTTATTCAGCATTAATTGTGTTACTGAAGTGTGGGACTGTTTCGTTACAACGCATTAATGCAGTGGATCCGTGCGAGGTATCTATCGAATCGTCAGGTTCTGTCAATACGTCTCGGTGATAATGTTCTTTAAAATGGCAAGGATCAGATAATGAAAATGGATTGGTCTTCAATCTGCCAATTCAGTGCTCTAAGAAAGAGTAGGTCAGCGGTGTCAGTGTGCAAGAGAGAGAGAGAGAGAGAGAGAGAGAGAGACAGACAGACAGACAGAGAGAGAGACAGAGAGAGAGAGACAGAGAGAGAAAGAGAGAGAATGGAGAGAGAGAGAGAGAGACAGAGACAGAGAGACAGAGAGAGAGACAGAGAGACAGAGAGAGAGAGAGAGAGAGACAGAGAGAGAGAGAGAATGGAGAGAGAGATGGTCTTTTACACAGGAAACAGACGGACAATAAAGGTACATAATATGGGTAATATATATATTTATATATATATATATACATATAAAGAGATGTGCTTAGAATAATGATAGCGGGAGGGGGGTATATGGAATGGATATATATATATATATATATATATATATATATATATACACATGATAAATCTATATATACATATTTATATATATAATATATGCATATGAGATATATATATATATATACAAACACACATGTGAGTGGATGCATAAACACATATTACATATAGACTCAAACAAATATGCAAACCTTTGCGTGTGTGTATGTGATGGAACAAGAATGAGATTGAGAGAGAAAGATAAATGCATCTTTATATATATATATATATATATATATATATATATATATATATATATATATATATATATATATATATACTTTGATATACCACGGGAATACAATAGGAGGTGTATAAAACGTAGCGATACGGAGCAGGACGCCGTTTATTAAATTGATGAGACCAGAGGTAGCCGTCCTGTAATCTATCATACAGCAAGACTAATCATGGGGGATCCTATGCTGTAACA